>JAJEKV010000051.1:8018104-8618104 GCA_021234155.1 Isoetes taiwanensis
CATTGTACTTCGTTCAGTTACACGTATTGCACAGTGCTGGGTTTGGTCCTTTGCACTTGGGACTTGGTGATAAGATCTTGATTGAGCGAGCAAGGGCCCGGCCAGATGGGTTTGGATCGGCACTCTCCGTTGTGGCGGTTAGAGTGACTTTTGCGATGTGAGACATTCCTTAAATTAGCGGTAGATTAAATTCTGATTTTGTCGTGAGGCTTCCTAAGTCGCCGTAACCTCTGAGGCCAGTTTTTCAAAATTCCGGGACAAGGTTTAGATCAAAGTGTTTGCATTAGAGCGGTCAGGGCAGCTTCGTTGGGCAGCCGTGGCACACTTAAATCAAACAAAGGCCTGGCGAGGGACCTTACTTGAGGCCACCTCATTAGAGGGGAGAGTCAGGACCCGAGGAGGCCGAGAGCCAAAGTTTCAGAGGCTGACCTTTCTGGCCAGCTCCCGGTAGATGCAGCTAAAGACCACACTCTGGGATCTCGGTTCCCCTATCCCCAGATTTGAATCATGCGTTCAAGCCCTGTCTCCGATAAAGGTCCAAAAAACTCCAACATCGCGTCCCGTGAGAACTTATCAAGCATGCGGCGATCTACTTGTGCGTAGTGTAGAAGCAAAGTGTTTTGTTGTTAGGACATTGCGGAGGCTCGAGATAAGCGATGCGACTTAAGCCACATCGTCAGGGAAGCGAAATTACCAGAGACAGCGAGTTACACGGTCGGTTTGCAAAGAAAAACATTCGTCCCTCACGTTCTGCGGTATTCGGCCGACCACCTCCTGAGCCAATTATTCACAGTGTGTTGGACATGAGATAGTTTAGCCTTCCTACCTCGAGAAGGGGTGGTCTTTTGGCAAAACTTGGTCCCAATGGCGGTAAGGTCCATTGGCGAGGCCGAAATCACACGATTAGGAGAGGAAGTTGCCGTCCGCGTTGCCGGAGACGGGGGGAGGACTTTTGGGGCAAGCTGCTTCGGGTGGTTTTAGGGTCGTGCTTTCTGGCGTCAACACCCCCTCTACACGTCAAGAACGGAAAAAGGTCTAGTCGAATCGACAAGGGATAGACCCTCGAAAGCGTAAACCCTATGAGTTGCGAGGGTTCTAGGGGTTTGCGTTTTGGGTCTTGATTTTGGTCCTTTGCACTTGGGACTTGGCTGATAAGATGCGATTGAAGCAGCGAAGCAAAGAGGGGCGGAATGGAGTTTGGATCGTACTCCTCCGTTGTGGCGGTTAAGTAAAAGGGCAGCTTTTGCGTGTAGCAAGACATTCATAAATTCGTAATTAATGCATAATCGAATTAAATTCTGATTTTTTTGTCGGGGCTTCCTAAGTCATCGCCAACATCCTGAGGCCGGTTTTCAAAATTTCGGACAAGGTTTAGATCAAAGTGTTTGCATTAGAGCGGTCGGGGCAGCTGTTGTTGGGCAGCGGGCGGCACACTTGCCCAAGTCAAACAAGGCAGGACCTTGCAAGGCCACCTCATTAGAGAGAGTCAGGACCCGGAGGCGAGCCCAAAAGTTTCCGGCGGCCTTTCTGGCGGCGCTCCGGGGCGCCGTCGCGGCTAAAGACCACACTCGGGATCTCGGTTCCCTATCCATTGGTTGAATCCTTGGTTCAAGGGCCTGTCTCGATAAGGTCAAAAAACTCCAACATCCGTCGTGAGAACTTATCAAACGCGAAGCGTCTGGCGGCCAGGTGTAGAAACCAAAGTGTTTTGTTGTTGGGACATTGCGGAGGCTCCGGGAATGGCGATTCGACTTAGCCACATCGTCAGGAGGCGAAATTACCCTAGAGACCAAGTTTGCGGTCGGTTTGCAAAGAAACACTTCGCCCTCGTTGCGGTATTACGGCCGACCACCTCCTAGGCCAATTGACTACAGTGTGTTGGACATGAGATAGTTTGGCTACCTCGAGAAGGGGTGGTCTTTTGGCCATGAAACTTGGTCCCCGGGGGGCAATGTCGGCGTTCAGGAGTCCATTGGCGAGCGAATCGATTCGGGGAGGGGAAGTTGCCCGTCCGTCGCGGGCCCGGGGAGAGGACTTTTGGGGCAAAGCTGCCGGGGATGGTTTTAGGGTCCGTGCTCTGGCGTCAACACCCCCCTCTCACGTCAAGACCGCGGCGCAAAGGTCCTAGTCGAATCGACAAGGATAGACCCTCCGGCGTAAACCCTATGAGTTGCGAGGTTCTAGCGGGGTTTGCGTTTTGGGTCTTCAGTTTTGGTCCTTTGCACTTGGGACTTGGCTGATAAGATCGGTTGAAGCGAAGCAAAGAGGCCCGGCGGAATGGAGTTTGGATCTGTACTCCTCCCGTTGTGGCGGTTAAGTAAAGGCGGCTTTTGCGGTAGCAAGACATTCATAAATTCGTAATTAATGCATAGTGCGGAATTAAATTCTGATTTTTGTCAGCAGGCTTCCTAAGTCATCGCCAACATCTGAGCCGGTTTTCAAAATTTCCGGACAAGGTTTAGATCAAAGTGTTTGCATTAGAGCGGTCAAGGGGCACCTGTTGTTGGGCAGCGTAGGGGCACACTTGCCTAAGAATCAAACAAGACCCAGGACCTTGCAAGGCCGTCTCATTAGAGGGGAGAGTCAGAACCCCAAGAGCGAGCCCCAAAAAGTTTCCAAGGGCGACCTTTCTGGCGGCGCTCCCCAGGGGGACCGTGCGCTAAAGACCACACTCCGGATCTCGGTTCCCCTATCAGACCATTGAATCCTTACCGTTCAAAGGGCCCTGGATTCGATAAGGGCCAAAAAAATCAACATCGTCAGGAGAACTTATCAAACCGCCACCCGGGGGCTCAAACATGCCACCCGGGCTCAAACATTCGTAAGTAGTAGCAATAGAAGATTGGTTAAATCGAATGTGATTTTATTTGCATATATGGCTCGGGAATGTCCAAATTAGCATAAGGACAAACTTTCATGACCATCGGATGAAAAAAAGGCGCAAAAAATTAAAAGTGTTAGGCGTCGCTATAACAAAATCGTCAGCGGACCGTCGCATCGACGTTAAGCCGATCGATTTTTGAAATCATATATCGATTTTAATCGTATATCGATTTAAAATCGTATATCTGATTTCAAAACTCGTCGCATCTTTGACGTCGCGTGGCGTATCGTGACGCCGTGTATTTCTGATCCGCGGGCGTCTTTTAGGGACCATTCCTAGGCTTCCTTCTATCGACTATTTTGGGCGATGTTATTCTCGACCTTGAGCGACTTGCAAGCACTCTTTTTAAGGTTAGTAGATCATGGTTTTGGATTGAATGGTTTTGGATTGAATGATTTAGTGTAGATTTCAAATTTTTTTTTTTTTCTATCTCTTTCCTTCTTTTTCTTCTTCTTGTTTACGCATTCTTCTTCTTTTCCTTCTTTCCTCATTTCTTTCTTGATTCTTCCCTTATTTCCTCTTCCATTCTTCCATTCTTCTATCTTCTTCCATTTCATTCTCTTATTTCTTCCATTCTTCTCTTTCTTCCCCTAATTTCTTTTTCTCCTCTTTCCCCTTCTCTTCTTTCTCCCACCCTTCTCTTCTTCTTTGATTCATTCATTTTTTTTCTTTCTTGTTTTACTATTTCTTCATTTTTTTTTTTTTTTTTTTTTGTTTCTTCTTCGATCTTTTTTTCTGTTGTTCTTATTCTTCTAACTCTTTGTTGCTTTCTATTTCGATTTGGACTGTCGGGAGTCTTGTTACCTGCGATCCTTCTTTTGGTAAGTTGATCGCTTGCATTTTATTTTTATAATTTTAAGCGGGGTTAAAAAATTGATGGGTGGCTTGTTCAAGAAACGCGAATTCGGCTCCACCTAGAGTGGGGAGGGCCATGTGCCGGGTTGAAGAATCCACTTCACTACGATCATATATGTTTCCTAGGTTAAGGGTGGCTTGTTCAAAGGACGGTAGGCTCCACCTAGAGTGGAGAGGGGCCCGCGTGCGGGTTCAAGTCCTGACCACTTGTTATTTTTAGGTTTAAAATAAAATTGTAGTGGCTTGTTCAAGAACGCGGTAGGCTCCACTACAGTGGAGGCGACCGGTGTTAGGTCCAAAGTCGACTTTTCTTGTAATTCTTAGGTAGGGTGGCCAAATCTAGCTTATAACCCTAAAGCGTATGTTAGCCAACTCTGGCTTTTATCCGACTAATCCATTTTGGAAGGGGCTCATTTTCGATGATGGGAGGGCTGCTTGAAAAAGAAGGTACATGACCTAGTCATAGTCTTATTTTTATTCTTTTGTTTTGTGTTAATCTATCGATTTATAGAAAAGGCAAAAGTGATTGCAAAATTGAAGTCGAATGCCAAAAATTGGGGGCGATTGGTCAAAGGTCCCTAAACCACTTAATCATCCCATAAGGAAGATATCAAGGTATTTGTTATTTGTTGCCATTAGTTCAATTCGAAATAAGACATTTAACTTGTCATGTTGTATTCCTTGCAATCGGATCACTTTCGAGCGTGCAAAGGATTCCAAGAAAAACATCGCCTCACAGTTTGCCAAGGCAACTTCAAACAAAGAATTAGTCTCACTTGGGTTACGGCGGTAGAAATAGATTCGTAAGTGCTATAAACTCTTAGTTCACGTTAACTTTCAATGTCATTGTCTAATATTGGTCGTATTGTTATAGAATTGGCTATCGGGTTTTCCCCTAACGGGGAACACGTAAAGATAGCCACTACTAGCCTCTTGCCTCTTGTATATGATATTGTGGCGACTATTAAAATTCTTTCCTTTTTTTTTTTTTTTAAAATTTTTTTTTAATTTTTTTTTAATTTTTTTATTTTTTTTTTTTTTTTCGTCCACCCGTCGCCCAGCGGCGTCCGTCACGTCTGCTTGACGTCGGCGGCGTCGAGTCCGCGTCGAGTCACGTCTGCAGCGGCGTCGGCGATGCCTCGGACGTCGCATCGCGACGCCGCGTCATATCGGCGATAATGCTAACGGCGTCGGTAAGGCGTCGTGCGGCTAGCCGTCGGGCGTCGCATAGGCGTCGCTTCGAGCGTCGCTATAAACGTCGCTAAATGACCCTTTTCTTGTTGTGAATCCTCGGTCCGACCATCAAATTGGGTTGGTTTGGTTTCACGCCCGGAACCGGCGTCCGTCCCTTAACCATTATTCTAATGGCCGCATAAACTTTGCCTTTGCGGTCGACACCATTCCTCATGAAAGAAGAAAAAAGGTTCACTTTGCGACTTGGAGAAACTCATGCATGTTATGCCTAAAGTTCGCCAAAGCATTTTGAACCTCATGCAAAGGCTCTTGAAGGCCGCCGCGTTGGCTAATGTTCATGCCACCACTAGAGGCTCAACAAAGACAAGAAGCACCTTCCCGTCTCAACCTCCGCGCTCTCGGACATATCAAATATAGGCTGCGAGAGGTTGACCTACTCAAAAGAGGTTCTTTGCTTTATTACCCACGCCTCCGGCACACTTTGTGGATCCAGCCAGATCCTTTTTCTCATGTGCCTTTACGGAACTCCAAGAGGGGTGGCAAAAATCAAAATTCCTTTAAGTTTGGCAACAATTTTGAAACTACGTCACGCTCTCAAGGACCCGATTACCACTCCAGGCCGTTTTGGTTTGGGGCTTTGCTACCTCTACACCCACGGTCCATGCCACGGTGGGCAATCAACAAGTCAACCATGTTCAAATTGGCGGTAAGCGCGGTTAATCTCATCGCGAATAAACTCGCCTTAAACAAATGGGCATCAAACAACTCTATCGTGCCCCATATGACATCAAATTGGCTAATGGCCATATCCGCGACCTCAAAGCGTCGCGCCTCTTCTTCACATCAACATTGGTGATCTCAGATTCCCCTTGGAATTTGGTGTTTGGAAGGCTGGAGAAGATCCGGTGATTATGAAATGTTGGTGTGGCCGGACTTTTCTCCGCTTGGGCCAAGAGTATCCATTCTTGGGCCCGCGGATCAATTAGTCATCGGATGGTCACCTCAATGCCACCATGGACTTGGAAGCAGGCAAAATCATTTCCGTTGACAATCTTTGAACCCCTCTCTCCGAACCATAGGAGATTCGAGGGCCCCGGAGAATATCTATCAAGATTCGGGCTCCACTGCCGGGGATGCGCCTCGTCATCCCTAGGAATATAATGGCGGGAGAAATGACTCTTGATCGGGACCCGGTTTGTGGCTGCCTTGCTTGACCCTTACCTAGCTCCTTGCAATGCATCCAGCGTGTTGATCACTTTTGGATGCTGAACCTCCTGCTGACTCAGCCAGATGTACCCGGTTGTCATGAAGCAACCTGCGCTGATGAAACTTCGGCAACCTCTCTTCTTCACCACAGTGAGTGCCCCGCCTCTGTCATGCTTCAACCTCACGCTCATATTGTCGGACCGCGGAAGTTATCCCACATATTGAGACTCACGAAGTTGAATTGTGGGCGTGGGCAGCAATCGGCTTTGTCGCATTCTTTTGCAAATCTTAGAGCGCCCTATCGTAGCGGGGCGTCCGCGCTCTTCAAAAAGTTCAAACACATTTTTGCTGGAGCTCTGAGGGAGAGACCGGGGGAATCAACAAAACCTTGGGGGAACTCACCATTCCTACCAAATCGATGCGTCTGTTTATAGCGGCGATGCCGGCTCAACCCCAATTACCGTGATCGCGTCAAGGCGAGAAATTGACAAACTCCTTCTTTGCGAGGTTTGATCTATGAGGTCAAACATTACGAATGGGTGAGCCCCATCGTCATTGCACTCAAACACAATGGGAAGATCCGCGTTTGCGTGGACTACAGAAAACTCAATCGGGGGCTTCAGGGGCGTGATCATTTTCCACTTCCTTCCACCGACCCGAGGTTACGGAAGGGTTCTTTGGACATGAGATGTACTCCTTCATGGATGGTTTTACGGCTCAATCGGATCTCAATCAAAGAATCGATCAACTCAAGACTACTTTCACCACCCAGGTAAGTCACTTTTTTACCTACAAGGTGGTTCCTTTTGGATTATCAAACTCTCCATCCCGTTTCAGCGTATCATGCTCTCGATTTTTCATGATTTTATGAAGGAAAATCCCTTCTTACCAAATTTTTCAAGATGACTTCTACGCCTCTGAGTTCCATGGCTGACCATTTGGATAAGTGGAACTTCGTCTTTCAAGAAATGTGATGAGTCAGGCATTAGTCTCAATCGGAGAAATGCACCTTTTGCGTCGCCGGGTTACGTTAGGGCGCGTAGTCGACCAAAGCGGTATCACCACGGATCTGCCAAAATCGAGTTGTGTGCTCAAGGCTCAAGCACCGGCCAATATCAAGGAGACCGCTCTTTCTTGGGTAAAGTCAATTATTACTCCACCTTCATTCACGGACTTGCGACCATTGCAGTCCATTCATAAACTCATGGGTGATGAATCCACACGGGCTTGGAATTCCCGGCGGAAGCTGCTTTCAACGGTTGAAGCTTTTACTTACTCGGGCCCGGTTCTTGTTCCTCCTCAATGGGACAAGCCCTTTCCGTCCATGTAGATGTCTCGGCGTTTGCTATTGGAGCTGTTCTTTCTCAAGAATATGATCGCTGCCCGACAAACCAAGCGAATCGCCCGGTAGGAAACTCAATTTTGGCGCGCAACTACTCTGCCCGCAGGCGTGAAGCCTTGGGTTTAATTTTACGTTGTCCAGCGCTTCCGTCACTATCTTTTGGGCGGTCGGATCAAATTCTTTGTTGACCACCAAGCACTTCTTTATTTGATCAACAAATCCAGCCCGCGGGCGCATTGCTTTCGTTGGGTCCTCCTTCAAAAAATTTGCACCTTTTGAAATTGTTCACAAAGGCGGGCCAAATCTCATGTTGTCGGATTATCTTTCGCATCCTGAGATGGTCCCTCCTTTGGAGTCTCGGGCGCTTTCACGGCGGCTCAACTTTTTAAGGTCGGCAAGCACCACATTGGTTCCATGACTTTCAGCGATATCTCCTCGCGGAGCTCTTCCGCGAGGGCCCCACGGCTCTCTCAAGCCAGCGACAATCGAGCGACATCAATTTCTCGGTGAGGTCGGTGACTACACCTTGGTTCTTGAGGCCATCTTTACAAAGGGGGTAAGGATCACAGATCGCCCTTGGTGTGTTCTCCCTCATGAGGTCCCGGATATTGTTCGAAGCCCATGAAGGGCACCGGTGGTGGTCATTTTCATGGTGACACCCGCGACGCATAAAATCCTTCTTGCTGGTTATTTTTGGCCGCGCTCTTCAAAGGCGGCTCATGCACCGCCCGCCCGCGTGTGATGCTTGCCCGGTGTGTGGGAAGGCCCACGGCCCGTGGCGCTCTTCCCTTGGCCGCGGTCGCCCGCCCGCCACTTCACTTCAGCAAATGGGGGATGGATTTTGTGGGACCCATCGACCCTCTGCGGCGGCACACCCGTGTGCGCTACGTCAGTTCTCGCGACTACGCTACCAAATGGGCGGGAAGCTTGCGCACTTCCGGAACAACAACTGCGGCAAACACGACCAAGGTCATCTATCAACAAATCATCGCGATTTGGCTGCCCCCTGAGTGATCGGTGATCATGGTGTCCATTTTATCAATCGTACCATCAAGGGCGGCGGATTATCTCGATACATCATCACAAGAGCACACCTTACTATCCTCAAGGGAATGGTTTGGCGAAAGCACCAACAAAACTCGGTCACCATTCTCAAGAAAATTTGTGGCGCTTCTCGCTTGGCCCGGCAAACCAAGCTTCCCTCTTTGTTCTTTGGGCTTACAATACTTGTTTTTCAAAATAGCTACTGAGGTCACCTCCTTTCAAATTGGTTTATGGTCAAAAGCTCTCATGCGGTTTGAATACATCCTTCCAACTCTCCGTTTTCAAGCGGCTACCGCCCATAATCCCTTTCTTTGCACTCAAAGAAAGGGTTTATCAATTGGAAGCAGTTGGATGAACTTAGAAGGGATGCTTATATTCGTGTTCTTCATGGACAACGGTTGCAAAAATCTTTACATGACAAACGTCTGAAGACAAAAACATTCAAAGAAGGAGATTTGGTTCTTCTTTATGATTCTCGGTACAAAAATTTTAGGGTAAGCTAAAGTTTTGATGGCTTGGCCCTTATCAATTGTTCAAGTGGTTCAACCGGTACGTTTTCCGGTGGTGAGTTAGATGGAACTCCATTACCTACTTTGGTTAATGGCTTTCGCCTCAAAACATTTCATACCACGAGAAAGTGAAAATCAACCAGCGGATCTTTGTTCGGGGCCTTAAACACAACAGATAGTGACTAAACCAGTGGCATATTTATATTATAGGTGGAATTTTTTTACAAAATGTGGGCACAGCCCAGCATGGAATAATTTAAGGGCTAAACTTAGCTATTTGGCGATTTTTTAGCACATTTTCAAAAAAATTTGGCTAAAGTAAATGGAAAAAATTGGGAAAAAAATAATAATTTTAGCTTAACTTTTTCCGGGACTGCACCAACCCTGGAGCTCTTTAGCCAAATGCTAGCAAGTAAGAGAGCGAAATTTTATATTGTTTAGCCAAACCATAGAAAGTTTTAGAATGAATTTCGGGCTAGTTTAGCTAACATCATTCTAGTTTATATGAAATATATGATTAGTAGTTTAGTTTCTAGCATTATGAATTAATTTGAGTCCTAGACTTCGCTAGTTAACATTATTTTAGAATGTTTTCACAAAGAAAATGACTAAAATAAGTGGAAACGATTGAAAAAGGGTATAGTAATTTGGCTTAATATTTTCTGTTTGCCACACTATAGAAATTTTTGGGATGATGTTTGGGTTAGTTTAGCTAAATGCTAGAAAGTATGAGAGGAAAAATGTATATAGTTTAGCTAAACCATAGAAAGTTTTGGGATTAATATCGAGCAAGTTTAGCTAAAGTCATTCTGGCTAATAAGAAATATGTGATTAGTAATTTATTCCCTGCAGCCCAGCTATTTCCGCTATGGGCACTGCCCTATATACAAAAACGGGCTCAGAGCCCTATCTACTAAGTCCTAAGAAGAAAAACCCTCTACTCCGGGTTCGGGGGAGGAGGTGATCGCGCGGATGTGGTAGAGATTATGCTCGGGTCAGTGAAGGTGCGAGAATCACCTCCATCCCGTTGGTCGCCGGATCGGGATGCACCGGCCATCGGCACACCACCCGTCCATCGCCATAGCCCCCGCGGTTGGCGGCGGCGCCCGAAGGTCGAACAATCCATCTTGCGGGTAATCCACTCCAAAGCGGTTTGAAGGCATGAAATGCGGTTACCATGCAAACCGGCGGACATTCACCGGCGCCATCCGGATGTCTTAGCTTCACTCGGTTCGTCTTATATAGCCAGCAAGGAACTCCTTGTCGGCGTGGACCAATCGGAAAATTCGCCAGCGTGGTTGCAATGCAAAATTTTGTTTCTAAAGGAGAATCTTTTCTCCGTAGCATATCTAGCCATGGTACCGCCGACACCTTCGTTTTAATGATATCCCGCGTCGAGGTTACCCGGCATTAAATGCCATTCCTTCTTTTCACGCCCGTCGAACATTAATGTGTGTCCTTTTGCCTTTTGTCCCATCGGATCATTCCCTTCGTCTCGCCGCCGCAGTTCATTGCTTCCCCCCTTTACCATTTGGGAACTTAGCCAAAATTTTGCCTTTCAATTGCCAACCATCACGTAAGCCACACGGCATCATCAGCGGTTCGCGGTTTAAGCCCTCATCATGCCCCTTCGCCTCCACTTGCGGCCCCCCTAAACCTTTTAGTCTATCTGCGCCGGGTTTTACGTTCTCTACTCGCCTTCTCCGGATAGTTCATACGTTCCGGCGGCTTCGCCATGGCGCCCCAAACTTCCTACACTTCAAGCTTACGCTCCCAGAGATCGCGACTCTTTTTGGATGCGTATCTTTCTCGGCCCACCTTTCATTGAAGCCCTTCTTGGTCGGTCGGGAAGTTGGACGCATACAAACTACAATTATGCCAAATGGAGCTCGGGCCCCAATCCGGAGCAATTGCAGCAGTTCATCGCTCACATCGTCAACAGCCGGGAGGGATTTGCTCACGGTGGTCGATGCTTCCACCATTTACTTACACAACATTTGCTTTACGAGGTATTCCGTATTCCCTTGCAAGAACCTATACATCTCTTGGGCTGCTTCTGGGACATGGGCGTCACTTTCGATTTGGTGCTCATGTTTATCAAGCCAACCAGCATCGCCTCACAAATATTGCCAACCACATGACACTTTTGTGAAGTTTACGTGGCGCCAAATTGCTGGAGGTATTCCATCAATAACACCCATATCAATAAACGTTTTATAATATGGTCATCTTTGCCATCCACTCCAATCTCCATGTTGATTGGCCACGGATATTGTTTCTCGCCTTCTTCAAAAGTAGGCCGCGTCGGGCTACCCCCTCCTCTGTCTCGACATTTCGGTGGGTGGCCATCTTGGGGCACTCATTCGTCATTATCTTCCTGTTCACGAGAGCCCTTCCACTTCCCATGCCTCCCTTTCGGCGCTCTCGGCATTCCCGGCGTCAAACCCAGCGAGGTTTGTACCTTCCGCCCGGACTTCCCCACACCGGACCATGCATGTCACTGTATCCTCTTCCTCCCTCACGAGCCCGCGCCTTCCAATTCCGTCATGCCTCTCAACAATCTCGGACAAAGGCAGCAGCGGGGGCTGCACCTCCACATCCTCGGCGGCTCTGTACAAATTCCGGCCAAGATGTTCAGCCGTGCCATGCGGCTTCCAAAGCATCCGGGGAGGCTCTCATGAATGGTGTTCAGGCATCACGGAGGCTTCGATGCTTTGTCAAAAGACCTTCAAGCTGCCCTTTGCCCACGTTCAAACTTTGGAGGCCCAACTTCAAGAAAAGCCGCGGCTCTAATACAGGCCGTATAGATCTCAAAAGTGCTCGGGATCGGACCAGCCTACTTTGAGATCGCGGGCTTAGCTCCAAACCACAATTCAGGACTTATTGGAGCGAGAACAAGTCCAAAGATACCCTCACAGGTGACAAGGAGAAAGATATTGCTAAGCTAGGCGCCTTGTACTTTCGAGCTTTGTGACAATTCTGACACTCAAGTTCAAAACCTCAGCGGCGTGGCCTTCGACTCACCTCCCTTGAAGCTCGGCTTTCCCGCGGTGACCCGGTCGGTTAACATCCCTCCAGATTTCGGCTTTTGGAGGCTGGAAACAAAAGGTCATCGATGGCCGGAGATTGCCGCGCACCGCCTCAATACTCGGGCAATCCTCTTCACATACCCGCTTCTGGTAAGCGGGTCCGTGATCAGTCCGTCTTTTTGTTAGAAAGGAGAATGGATCCGTGACACGGAACATCGGCTCCGACAAGCGGTTCAATCTGGCTGAAGAAGCTAAAACAAGCGGAGGGCTATATTGAAATTGCTACCAACATTCTGTGGACTTCTCTACTCCTTCCAGCTATCTTGACTATGTGGTGGCCGGCGGCACCTTTTCCTTTTGAAGTAGTGCGGACCAATGGCAATGTTCATCAACTGACCACTCAAAAGTGCGGATTTTCTTGGATCTGGCGGGGATCTCTCTGTAGAAGACAAGGGTTTATTTTGTGCACTCTTAGTCTTTGATAAACTTCTTGTTGAAGATCTGAATTAGTCATCTTCGAGTTGTTGACCAATGGCTTATGTTTTCATGACTTCTACGGCGGATCTCCATGATATAAATTAGAGATGAGGCCCATTGTTTTTTTTTCGGCAACTCAATCTTTGCTTGGTTGTTGTCACCAACCAACCCATCTTTCAAGGATCACCTTTCGGTCTCGGACTTTTGGCGGGGAGTACATCTTTGAACGCTTTCGGCCTTACCTCTGTGGCGGCTGAAACCTTGGAGCAGGTAAACAAAATTTGGCGCATCGATGATCTTGAGTTTGCCCAAATTTATATGCGACGCGGGAGGCTACAATCAACTCGTGGCCTTACGGAAAGCAAGACCATCCCAACAGGTTGGGTAAATCCTCATCTATCAATTACTCTCTACTTGAGAATGGGACCATTGGTGTCGTGCTCTTGATCAAGATCTCGTTCGAGCATTCGAGGGGACATGGCTCACGCAACCACGCTACGGGCATGCTTCCTTCTCCATATGCTTCTCTAAGGAGTCCCTCCCGTCCAAAGTTTCTCTCTTCTAGCGGCGTCTCCCCTTTTTGGACAAAGGTCTGGATGGCCCTTGTTGGGGTGGACTCCGCCTCCCGGATCTCGGCCGGATCTCCGGTGGGATCCCGATTTGTCGGGCGGCTCAATTGGGAGGATAATGCCACCTTGGACACCCTTTGAGAATTGGATTTATATCGGTAATGGCGTGGTTGGCAGCGGCCTGGCGATGCTTTGCATGGTCTTGATACCTTCTTGCGAGAATGCGCCACATCACCGGACCCTTGGTCCACCGTCAAGCTGGTTTACGTCTTTGCTCTCAAATGCATCTGCTTTCGGCTCTTTAATCCGGCGTCAATCTTTGCAATCCGAATGCGGCGTCGGTGCGCCGGTCTCGACAGTTGCCTTCTCATGGAGTGCGGTTTGTTCCTTGGGCCTGGCGCCACGGAAGACATGGTGCGCTCTCACTTCCTCATTGATGCGATCACGCCCTTGGGCTCAACACTCGGCGCTCTTCAAACCGCCGGGGACCTCATTGCTCATTACCATAATGGTGCCGTCCTACTTTCAGGCTTCTGGCGGCTTCAGCCCTCGAAACACTTCCTCCTTTTCTTCACCACGAGTGTCGTTTGGTGGGGGGTGTTAGTGATCTGTGCCTCACAGTACGGGACTATTCATCATTCCGCGGACCAAGTCAAGGCCAAGGATCCACAACCGGGAGCGGGTCATCAAAGGCTCGTGAGGAAGACCAAGCGGCCGGACCCTTGATCAAAGCTGCGTCCGGATCAACAAGAGGCGCCGGACAAGTGACGGCCCGTCACCGCCGCATTGCATCGGCATGATTCTAGGCACTTCAAGAGAGCACTTGCCATTCATTCCTGCAAATGGGGCCTCCTTCGGGGTCGACGCGAGATCGGTCAGTGTCTATATTGGGCCAAAGGCCAGCGTACTATATATATGAGTAGAGCTAGCACATGAGTTTTTAGATGAGTTTTGAGTCTTGTCTCATTTTAGGTCTTCTCGATTGCGAGAGCTTATGTATGTTCATCATTGATATCAAGGAAGCTTATCATTTTCCTCTCATTGTTCTCTTTTGTTCTTTTTTCTCCTTCTTGTTCTCTTCTTGCAAATCCCGCGTGACATAGTCCCCCGGATTCTGCTGTTAGATCCACGGGTCCTCACAGAGGGCTGTCTTGCAGGAGTTCCCGAACCCAGACCCCAAACACAGAGCATGTAGAGCTTGAATCGGCCTGCCAACAGATATTGATGGAAGAAACAAATCAATGTGGATATAAGAAAGCGGGAAACAAAGAAGGGCAAGCATTATTGGGAAGACAGGATGGCATGGAAAGTAGAAAATGTTACAACTGTAACAAAATTGGTCATTTAACCAAAGACTACCCTGAACCAGATCGCAGGAAAAGGAAGCACAAGGTTAATGAAAAGGAACAAAATAAAAAGAGAGGAGGCCACGCACAGGGTCATAAGGCTTCAAAGGCAAGTGATATGGATAGCTCCAGCAGTAACTCCATGATCTAAGAGCTAAGGCCTTTATGGCAAGTTCAGAAGTAAGTGGAAAAGATTTTTGTTTTAAAAATCCTTGCTTTGCACTTTGGTGGCTTGCAATGTATGCCTGACATCTCTTGTTCTGTGTTGCCCAGCTTGCTGTGAATGCTTTTCAGGATACACAAGACTCGTGTTGTAGTCCTGATATCTTGAGTTCTATTAGTCTATTGGCAGACATGGCTTAAGGTACTTGGTACCTAGATTCTGGAGCCAGTGACCACATGATTAGTAATAGAGAGTTGTTCAAACAACTCAAACTGCTGCCTGAAAATAAGAAGGTGAATATTGGAAAAGGAACTCTTGCAATAAATGGGTTAGGGACAGTCAATTTGCAACTTGCAGCAGGAAGTGTACAGTTGAAAGACATCCTATTTGTTCCCGAACTAGAAGCAAATCTCATATCTATATCTAAAATGGATGATGCTGGGTTGTTTGCTACCTTTGGAAATAGGCAATGCTTGGTCAAAGATAAATAACAATGTTTGAATTGAAACGCACTTATTTAAGAAGTGCGTTTGAAAGATTCCCTCAAAAAAATTGGAAATTTTTAAAAAGAGCAAAAAATAGAGGCATTCAAGTTTTTTGGATATGATTTTTGCAAAGCCATCATGAAAATGACACTTTTGAAGAGAAATACTCTAAAAGCATAGGACCAAAAAAAAAAGGAAGCCATTTAGGGGGGTCAAGCAGAATTTCACGGGAGCCATAGAATTTCCATTGCCAAAATACAT
The DNA here is from genome assembly GCA_021234155.1 of Isoetes taiwanensis. NCBI lineage: Eukaryota > Viridiplantae > Streptophyta > Lycopodiopsida > Isoetales > Isoetaceae > Isoetes > Isoetes taiwanensis. Next base: position 8,033,469 of record JAJEKV010000051.1, read on the forward strand.
GCAATTGAAGTAGGTTGTGTTGCAAAGCGTGCATGAATACTCTCACGGTAGCAGAACACATCGTTTAGCAGAAATAAATTCTTTAAACTTTTAACAGAGAAGAAAGCATTCGAAGTAAGTATTCATATTAAATAGTGTTACCAAAAGTTGTTACATAGCACTATCTGTATAAGGTCTTTAAATAACAGGGCATCTGTGTTGCAGAGAATGTTTCAAGTAAGAAATAGTCAGGTGCAGCGGTATAAATTTATACCGACAGGTTGAAATGAAAACCCAACGGTATAAATTTATACCACAGGTGGTGGGTCCACCCAGTCCACAAGACTCTCATCACCTTGAGATTTTGTTTTCCTTGATGTCTCAGTCGTTCTTACGTATGCATTCGCCGGTATGCATTTGTTTGATAATTTGAAGTACTTCAGCCTGCTTATTGTATTTAGCACTTTTTGGAGCTTGTGAAAGACATCTTGAATTTGATTAAATCTTCAAGTTTAATATGAATATTTTCTAGCTACCAATTAAGCTACTTTTGAGAACTTAATGATAAATTCGAATTTGGTCAATCCAATCACAATCAAAGCTTGAAAGACCAAAGTTTACACAAAATTATCAAATCGACAATCAAGACATGCAAAAAAAGTTCTTGGCGACAAAAGAGCTTACCAGAAACTACAATGGAAGAACCATATTAAATCTTACGTAGTTTTTTATTAGAAAAGGAACCTTAACCTTTTCTTACAAAACCCAACACACATATTACTTTGAATCAAAAGAACATGTGATCGTTTTCAATTAGTGCCAACTCCTTGGCGATTTGCGGTGTTCTGGAGAACCTTGAATAAGCACATAACACATGGCGTAACACTTTTGCGAGATGGGCCATGCTTCCTTTTGGCTAGCATATCGCGAAACTTCTAGATCTGGATTGTACCATTGTGCCACGGTGAGATGAAGGTTTACACTAGGATTGAGACCATTATTACACCTTAAGTAACTTTAGAGTTTTTGAAAGTAACAACATAGTTACATCGTTCTCAATCTCCTTGCGTATAATACGTATAAGTGGAACCTTCTTGAATCTTCAAAAAGCCAATCTCACTTCTTTGCCAAGGTCTTTCTCTGAAAAGTTAAAGCTATTTTTTGTTGATCCATTTCTCAATGGAATCTCTCTCCCTCTTGCCAAGAACTAATGGGCGGTGAGATGAGAACTTTGTAAAAAATTTACCTCGAGCAAAGTTTTTATCTCAGCCAAACTTGGAAGGAGTTGGCGAAGATGGGGTTTCATCTCGGGATCTTGCATATCAAAGTTGGTTAATGAGATTCAAAATGATCTTAATCTAGGCAGATTTGGTGCAAGTATAGAAACAAAATGATCTTAATCTAGACATATGTAGTGCAAGTTTAAGAGACATACCCTAGCATAGGGAGACAAAGGTCTAGGGGCGAGAGAGCACCTTTGCTGCATCGTTTTCCTTTGGTGTCACTTGGGCGGGGCTCTTCAATGGGCCAGGTGCTTCAGCAGGGGCTTGTGCACCTTCCACAACTGCTTCAACAGGGAGCTACTTCCACAAGCTGCTACTTCTCTGGGTTACGCATATGCCTAAACTTGAGGAGGGGCGGTGCACTACAAAAAAAACATCAGAGCTTTTTTACCTTTAAGTAGAAAAAGGCTCTTCTCGGGGCATTACGGAGCTCTTAGCTATGGTGGATAGTTGTCTTAGAAGGGCTCTTCTCGGCTATTTGCCAAAATGTGAACTCAGCCCTTGAGAATATACTAGCAATAGTCTCCAAAATGAGCAGACATAAAACAAGAAAAAGCTCCTCCTATTCCTGAAGCATCATTGATCCGTAGAGCAGCACCTCAACACATGGTTGCGCAGGGTTCCAACTATTCAAATTTCCAGTGGCCTTTTGTGAATCTTCGGCTATTCTAATGTTATTTCTTCTCTATATAACAAGAGATCCATGAATGGGCAGGAACTAAACTCAGGGTTGTGCCAAAACAGAGCCAAGATGCAAAACTCTTATAAACTGATGGAAGATTTGTAGGCATGAAAAGGAACGTTTAGTAGCTATGAGAAGATCTAGGAGCAAGCAACATTACTTTGCTACTCCATCTCTCATTCTGATCCAGCGCCTCCGTCCCTCATATGCATATGCACGAACCCTAAACTGGCCGCATCAACAAAACCCTAAATGCTTTTTTCTTCCACTTTCAGAAGAAACTTATGCTCTAAGAAACTCCAGCATCAAGAAACTCCTGCATTCGTTAGAATATAGAAATCCCAAAGCTTCCTTCACAAAAACTTTTCCTAGTCTCGGTATAGATTTATCTCAAGTCAAAAACGAGATGTAGAACATATTTTGCCTTGTTTTAACCAACCCGTGGCATGTTATATCTATGCAATGTCACGTTATAACCATGAAGATAGTTTTATATAAATGATTTTTTGTGTGTTATAGCATACTAGAGTTGTAGTAAAAGCGTTTCTAAAAGAGCTTTCTGTGCGGTATAAATTTATCACAAGTGGCTTCGATGTAAAAAAAAATCGGTATAAATTTATCTTTGCTCAGCTCTTTTCTGTGGGGTGATGGTATAAATTTTATCCGCTTTCTTCTACGGTATAAATTTATACTGCTTTCGAGTTGTCTCTCAGGTGCCTTTGCTTGAGCTCACGTGGTATAAATTTATATTTTTATATGCCTCTTGAGCTCACCTATGCTTCAAATTCATATCGTCCAACAAATGTGGGGAAATTAAAGCGCATAAAATATAACTTTGTTCAGAATGTCAAATGTATTACATTTTTTACAATTTTGTTTAAAAATTTGTAATGGTTTCAAAAACTTTGAATATTATATGCTTTTGTTGCTCTAGTGGAATTGCTATTTGTTTCAATGTCAAATTTTTTATTGTATTTAGATTTGTTAGTATTTTTCATACCAAACTAGGGGGCCAAAACGGGGCAATAAACAATTTCGCATGTAAGCTAAGTTCAATTACCCCCTTAAAAAGGGTACCTAAAATGTCCAAAATGTCACGCTTGTCACAAATAGATCGTGAAAATGGACCTTTTTTGGGGAATTTTAGGGAATCTTTTAAAGATTCCTTTTGAAGTGCGTTTGGAGCAAATTAGTGCGTTTCAATTTAAACTTTGTTAAATGACAAAATATATTGGCCCGTGTGGAAAGGAAAGGAAGTTTGTACAAATTGAGTTGGTACAAAAGATAGTCCACTGCCCTAGCTGTGGTATCAACTAATGAGAATCAAATTTGGCATGAAAGCTGGGGGCATGCCAATTTTGATATTCTGAAGAAAATGAAAGAACAAAACTTGGTGCTTGAAATGCCTATAGTCAAAGCTCCTTTAAGAATATGTGAGGGTTGCGCCCTCGGAAAACTTAGCAGGAAGGCTTACAAACAATGCAAGGGTTCTCGTGCAAAGCATCCTTTGGAAATTGTGCACATGGATGTATGGGGACCAGCGCGTGTCACCTCTATTGGAGGATCAAGGTATTTCCTGTTATTAGTTGATGATTTTTCAAGGAAAATTTGGGTGTTATTTTTGGCCTATAAATCTGATGTTTTTGGTCAGTTTAAAACATGGAAGGCCATGGTAGAGAACTTCACAGATAAGACCATAAAAACTATCAGAACAGATCAAGGAGGAGAGTTCGTTGGAGGGGAATTTTCTGAATTTCTCCAAAGCTTTGGCATTATCCATGAGACATCAGTGGCACATATCGTAGAGCGCAAGAACCATATTGTCTTGGAGTGTGCCAGGGCTATGCTTTTGTCCAAAAGCATTGACCACAAGTTCTGTGCAGAAGCCATCCATACAGCAGTCTACATCATAAATCGGGTTGGCTTAGTAGACATCAATGAAGTGTTTGCAGGTTTCTTTTGGTGTGTTTCTAAATGTTGTGTGCACAGGTGGTTCTATAGAATAATGATTGGTTGTTGTAGTTTGATATAGTGCTTTGCAGGTTGGATATGCCTTTGAGCAGTTTCTTAGGTTTTTAGATAGTTGTATGGGCTGTATATTTTTTAAGGGTAAGACTGTACTTTTTGTGCAAAATGTTCTAGCTTTTATATATACATTGCTGGATAGCGTAATTATACTAGAGTTATAATCTACTCTAAGGGAGGGTGCTAGTGATAAGGTCAATATACTAGTATACTTGGCTCTTAAGTTTATATAGTGGATGGTGTTTGGTGCAAGCACAACAAACGTACATGAAATGTACATCAGATGCACCAAATGTACACTATGTTGTTTTAGGTCAATTAATGTACAACTATAGTACATTCAATATACATAAGTAAACATCAACATACATAGATATACATCAAGAATATCACAAAACAATGGTTCGTCGTGCAAAATGTACATTTATACAGCCATATTGTTATGGTTTTAATATGGTTTAGAGCATGTAATTAGTTTGACATATGAAAGGTGTATTTCTAGAGCGTGCACATACTGTTAACTTGCTTATAATATTCTATAATATTTGCATATCCTAATATTAATATAGTTATATCGCATGAGACGGGTTTGTTATGCCCCCTCATGCACAACCCAATGTGCACGCATACCCCATGGACTCCCTTGAATCCCCGCCGTCTGGTTAAGAGCCAATGGTCCAGATGATGATAGGTCATGGGGGATTTATGTATGCATCATGTGTTGCAGGTGTATGGGGGCATAGGCCATAGTTGCGAACCGTTGGATGAAAATATTGAAGCAAATCTTGGCGGTTGGTTACGGCGGGGATGTATGGGGTGTTTGGCGAGGGGACCCAAAGAGGGGTTTTGATATTGGCCGTTGAGATTGGATGTCAATTTGGGGCTTTTCATCTCGATCGTTGAAGATGAAGTTCGAGGTTAGGGGACAAGGAACGAGGAGTCAAAGTTTCGTGGTATTTCTTTGTGCATTGTTCCTCCTCGATATACGAGCACTCTGTGTTCCTAGATTGTGATCTCGGGTTTTAGTTATGGTGGTCGGGGCGGGACGGTGTTAAATGTGGTGCATTGCGTGGGTGGAAGGGGAATGAGGTAAGCAAAATTTTGTGGCTTCTTAAATGGGTGTGTGTTTTAGTGTTCCAGGGGTTTGTTGGGCTCTTTTGTGATAACTCTGTTGTGGTGATTGAAGGTCTTCGCATTTTGGCGATTGAAGGTTTGTGACTTGAATTGAAGTTTGTTGGAGTTCAGGATGAAATTAGCAGTAGCATGGCATAGAAATATAGACTAGTGGGGTAGATGACATTGTAGGAAGCTTGAAAGTTAGTTAAATTTGTGAATGCTAAAGAGAAAGAAAGATGTTGGTAAGATTGCATTGAAATTGTGGACATGCAGCTGATGATCAACAAAATTCAATTAAGGAGTATTGAGATGATCTACTTACTAGATTCGAAGGATTATATGAGAGTTTATGCAGATTACAAAGGAGTAATGATCTTCAAGCATATGCTATCTTCTAATTCGAGTGCATATTGTTCCCTGGGAAGAATTAGTGTAGGCAGATGTGTTGGATATATGGGTGGCATATACCATGATGCCAAAAAAATATGTTGGTGCTGTTGTATCACATTTTCATAAGGAAGGGGAAAAAAAAGAGGGAATTGTGCAGAAGTGAATCTGTTGTGTTTGTAAGTACTTCCTTACGGAGTCTGATTGAGTAATCGTGAAACTTGCCATATTGGTTACGGATTTCTTTCATATGGTTGTCAAGTTGTCCTGTTTAATGTTCTCGTATATTTGGAAGTAGTGAAAGTTTGAAACTTAATTATAGAATTGATCTAGTTACCAGATTCGAAGGATTATATGAGAGTTTATGCAGATTACAAAGGAGTAATGATCTTCAAGTTCTCCTGTTTAATATTTTTGTATATTTGGAAGTAGTGAAAGTTTAAAACTTAGTTATAAAATTGTGAGGGCTTAAATTTAAGGGGATTATTTATATATTGAGCAGTTTGTTTGATGTTGGTGTCGCTTTGTATGTGTAGGGTACGGATTCGAGAATAAGGTTTCGTGAGTAGTCTTTGGGCGTGATGTGCGGTGGAAGGTGGCATTATTTACATTGGTTGGTAAGGTCATGGTATTTTTGGATTGTCATGAGGAAGGTTGTCTGGTGAGTTTCTTTGGTGTGTTAAACATTCTAGGATTTGGGTAGCGAGGTAGTAGGTTGGATATTTGTGTGTGTATGCGTGTTTGAAAAAATTTGGAGTGTGAGGTTGTAATGCGAAGGTCTAGAGTACAGATTGATTCAAGTTATATATACTTTGCTGATGATGTTAGAAGATTGAGGCAAAACGAGTATAGGTGGAGATGGTATGCAAATTTGGCTTATGATACCTTTCAGTGTCGACGATGGGAAATGTGTCCATTTGAAAGCTACAAATCCTTGCACTTAGGTATCGAGCCCGACCCAGAGTCTTGCAGGTAGTCAGCCCGGCTTTCTCGACGGGCGAGTCAAGAATGCCTCAGCTTGCCAACAATCAAGAAAGTACAGGCCTTCTTTCGACTTGCGGTCGAGAATTTCTCGACTTCGCAAAGGCGAAGAGGAGTGTACATTTTGGATTGTTGGCTGGTTGAGGGATTCTTCACTCATGAGTCAAGAATGCCGAAGGCTGCTGACAAAAAAAGAATGCGAGAAAGCGATGTCGGCTCTCTTGCATTCTTCGGTGTGTCTGGCGATAGTCGAGAGACTCTCCTTGACATATCTTGGTCAAACATTGTGAAGGGAAGTGTACCTTTGTCTGCTTGGGCCTGCAGGTCGGGCTTGCTATCTGTAAGTTAGATATACTTTGTTCATGAGCTTAGAAGATTGAGGCGAAATGAGTATAGGTGCAGATGGTATGCAAATTTGGCTTAGAATACCTTTCAGTCTTCACGATTGCTGACACCACGGTTGAGTTTAAGAGTGGCGAGAATAGATATTTCTGCTTGATTTTTTAAGTTCAAAGATGAAAGCAACGGACTAAGAAGACGTGTAATTCACTAGCGGATTTATAATTGGGCAAAGATGTGAGATGGGATTAAGATCGAAAGTGTATGAGTGATGAATATACACTCCATACGTTTGGAGACCTTGCTTTGCAAAAACATGGCCTTTCTATCATTGTAAAGGAGCAAACCTCAATGCTTGGTCATAGTTTTGTAGCTACTTGATGAGATCATATAGATTTTGGCATAAAACCTAACGGTTCGTATGTGCGATGGTTCTTGAAGTATATAAAATTATGCACTTCTTGAAATTTACTTAAATTTGTGACACCTTAAATTCTGGGGACTATTTATATATGTTGAGTAGTTTGTTTCTTTGTTGATGTTACTTTGTATGTAATGCGAGGGGCGGCTTGGAGGGTTTCGTGAGTGGATTTGGGGGAGCGGGTGCATGGGAGGGTGGCTGGGTGGTTCATCATCGTTGTCGGTAAGGTTATGGTATTTTTGGATTTGATGATAAGTAAGGTTGTGTTGGTGAGTCTGGCTGGTGTATTAAGTATTCTAGGATTTGGGTAGTGGTAGTAGGTTGAATATTTTTGTGTGTATCGTGTTGAAAGGATTGGAGTGTGAGGTTGCAATGCCAAGGCGGCGGATGATATCGGGCTCGTGGTTGCTTTGCGATTACGTGGGTTCATTGGATGTTAGTGATTGATGAGTTCAAGCATCGAGACTTCCCAATCTTTCTTTCCCCTCCTTTTTGGGCAATGTAGCTTAGTTTACATGCTAAGTTCCATTGTCAAAAGAGGGGTGAAAGCAAGGTTTGGGAAGTCTCGATGCTTGCACTCAGGTCGATTTGGGAATTCGCGATGAGTTCAAGCATCGACACTTCCCACTCTTTCTTTTGCCTCTTCTTTGGGCAATGTAGCTTGGTTTACATACTAAGTTCCATTGTCCAAAGAGGGTGAAACAAGGTTTGGGAAGTTTCGATGCTTACCTCAGTCGAATTGGGAATTCATGATGAGTTCAAGCATGGAGACTTCCGGTCTTTCTTTCCCCGCCTCTTTGGGCAATGTAGCTTAGTTTGCATGCTAAGTTCCATTGTCCAAAGTGGCGATAACAAAAGATTGGGGCGTCTCAATGCTTGCACTCGATGCTGGCTTAGTCTCTTTTGTTTTTGTCTGTTTGTTGTATCTAAAGTGCAATGGTTCTTGAAGTACATAAAATTATGCACTTCTTGAAATTTACTTAAATTTGTGGCCTTTAAATTCTGGGGACTATTTATATATGTTGAGTAGTTTGTTTGTTGTTGATGTTACTTTGTATAAATGGGGGGCGGCTTGGAGGGTTTCATTGAGTGGATTTGGGGGCGTCTGGCGTGCATGGGAGGGTGGTGGGTGGCTGTCATCATCACGTTGTCAGTAAGGTTATGGTATTTTTGGATTGTGATAAGTAAGGTTGTGTTGGTGAGTCTCTTTGGTGTATTAAGTATTCTAGGATTTGGGTAGCGGTAGTAGGTTGAATATTTTTGTGTGTATGCGTGTTGAAAGGATTGGAGTGTGAGGTTGCAATGCCAAGGCCCTTGAGATGATATCGAGGGCTTCGTATGTGGGTTCATTGGATGTTAGTGATTGATGAGTTCAAGCATCGAGACTTCCCAATCTTTCTTTCCCCTCCTCTTTGGGCAATGTAGCTTAGTTTACATGCTAAGTTCCATTGTCGAAAAGAGGGGTGAAAGCAAGGTTTGGAAAGTCTCGATGCTTGCACTCATGTCGATTTGGAATTAGCGATGAGTTCAAGCATCGACACTTCCAGTCTTTCTTTTCGCCTCCTCTTTGGGCAATGTAGCTTAGTTTACATACTAAGTTCCATTGTCCAAAGAGGGGTGAAAGCAAGGTTTGGGAAGTCTCAATGCTTGCACTTTCGAGGTCGAATGGGGAATTCATGATGAGTTCAAGCATGGAGACTTCCGGTCTTTCTTTCCCGCCTCTTTGGGCAATGTAGCTTAGTTTGCATGCTAAGTTCCATTGTCCAAAGTGGCGTAAAAAGCAAAGATTGGGGCGTCTCAATGCTTGCACTTCGATGGCTTAGTCTCTTTTGTTTGTCTGTTTGTTGTATCTAAAGTGCAATGGTTCTTGAAGTACATAAAATTATGCACTTCTTGAAATTTACTTAAATTTGTGGCCTTAAATTCTGGGGACTATTTATATATGTTGAGTAGTTTGTTTGTTGTTGATGTTACTTTGTATGTGCGAGGGGGATGGCTTGGAGGGTTTCGTGAGTGGATTTGGGAGTGTGGGTGCATGGGAGGGTGGGCTGGGTGGCATTTGTCATCGTTGTGCGGTAAGGTTATGGTATTTTTGGATTGTGATAAGTAAGGTTGTGTGGGTGAGTCTGCTGGTGTATTAAATATTCTAGGATTTGGGTAGCAGGTAGTAGGTTGAATATTTTTGTGTGTATGCGTGTTCGAAAGGATTGGAGTGTGAGGTTGCAATGCCAAGGCCGCGGATGATATCAGGCTCGTGGTTGCTTGCGATTCTGTGGGTTCATTGGATGTTAGTGATTGATGAGTTCAAGCATCGAGACTTCCCAATCTTTCTTTCCCCTCCTCTTTGGGCAATGTAGCTTAGTTTACATGCTAAGTTCCATTGTCGAAAGAGGGGTGAAAGCAAGGTTTGGGAAGTCTCGATGCTTGCACTCAGGTCGATTTGGGAATTCGCGATGAGTTCAAGCATCGACACTTCCCAGTCTTTCTTTCGCCTCCTCTTTGGGCAATGTAGCTTAGTTTACATACTAAGTTCCATTGTCCAAAGAGGGGTGAAAGCAAGGTTTGGGAAGTCTCGATGCTTGCACTCAGGTCGATTTGGGAATTCATGATGAGTTCAAGCATGGAGACTTCCCAGTCTTTCTTTCCCCTGCCTCTTTGGGCAATGTAGCTTAGTTTGCATGCTAAGTTCCACTGTCCAAAGAGGCGTGAAAGCAAAGATTGGGACGTCTCAATGCTTGCACTCAGTGGTTGGCTTAGTCTCTTTTGTTTGTCCTGTTTGTTGTATCTAAAGTGCCCACTAGGATGAGATCGCTCGCTCATTTTAGGGGGCACTTTAGATATATACAAACAGGATAATTGAAAAGGGAGTAAGCCTGGAGCGTGACCCTCTTGAATGGTTGTCAACTCACCAGGCTTGATATTGTTCGCGGCAAACAATATAGACTTCTCGAACCCATTAGGTATGTAGAGCACGTGCCACCCAAAGGAATGGAGTATAGAGTATACAATCCTGATGGCATTCAAATGCTGATTTGGCGTACCGGAGATACGCCTCACCTATCCAGTGGTTGGGAGGATGTGGATCATGTACTTTTCAAACCTTTTGATGGATCAGATCCGTCCCAGTTGGTCCATGGCTGTTTGGCCCCTTGGCATGCATAGATTACTTCTCATCAACAAGATTCTGTGGCATGCAAAGAGGTAAGCAGCAACGGAAGTCGAGACGGGTCTGATCCGAGGAGAGTTCTGAAGGCACTACGGTTGACGGAGATAATGGAACACGGTGAACGGAAGGGGTAATCATCAACAGTGGACCGTGCCTCTTGCGAGACTTCATCTCCATCGAAATCGTTTCACAGAAAAGTATCCTGGTGTTAAGTGTCTTCCACTTCATTGTCAACAAAGAATGAGTAGATCATATAGGAGGCCCAACAGCGCTTCGTTGCTTGATCGTTATTTCTTGAGGCCTCCTGCTATAGAATTCTCGGAGCTAACCTATCTTCAGTAGCATGAACAGTACAGCTTTGTATCCTGTAGAGATAGAACGTATACTGATGGTGATCACCTTGAACTACCTAGGCCGCACCTTCCTAGGAACATAGTTCGGAAGAGAAGTAAGCAAACCCTTATTTGTAGAATAAGGTTGGTGATGCCACGTGAGGGGGAGCTATTCTATTTGCGATAGTTGCTGCTGCATACTCCAGCGAGGTGTTGGGAAGACTTAAAGAAGTATAATGGGACTACCTATGATACCTATCAAGAAGTGATAACTGTTATGGGTTTATTGCATGATAGATCAGAGCCGGTTGTGACAATGCAAGAGGCAGTGTTGGCGTTGCAAATGCCGTCGCAATTGCGTTTCCTTTTTTCATTGCTTATCCTTGATGGTGCTCCGGCAAGTGAGTTGTGGTCGAATTTTCATGATGAGCTGATAAAGGAGTTCCATGATATTTCAGAGACAGGCACTTTGCTTGCAGAGCAGCAAGCTCTTTTGTGCATTGAAAATGTGCTTGTGCAACATGGCTCTAGTGTTGCTGGCTTTGGGCTGCCTGAAATCCATATTCGGTCACAGCTAGTGTTGCAAGAGTTGTCAAAGTTTCCTCACCATAGATCTTACATAGAAGAGTCAAAAGTAATGTGGAAAGGACCTTTAGGAGAGTTTGAGAACAGGCGAAGACCAGGCAAGGGGAAATTGCTTAATGTGGAGCTAAGAGACAAGGATGTATGCAAATTTGAGTTGATTGGATTCTTACTTCCCTTGCTTTATGAATATTTAGAGAGTCGTCTTAATATATACAGGGAACGGAAATTCAAGCAACAATGTTTGACGAGGCAGCTGACAAATTCTACAACAGACTTGAGTTGATGAAGGTAGGTTATAGGTTGATGCATAAATTGGGGATTATGTCATGAATAGAGGTAGTCGTTGAAGTTCTTTGTAGAGATGTAGGTGTATTACATCTCTAAAGGAGTTGTTAAACTCTTGAACAAAAGCGATATACAACCGTAAACCATGACTATCGGATAGCGCTTGATGCACAGTCAATAATTGAAGTTGCCAGTGATGGGACTGCGGAGGTGGGAAACTCAATGGGCGAAGTTTGCAAAAGTAGATGAATTGCACAAGTACCTTGATGGGAAAGTGGTCTTTGGTACATGAAATACTTTTCGATTTGTTTGTTATGGTATTGAGATAGAATACATTGTATAATTTCTCACCGCTATGGATGTCATTGGAATTGTTTGCTCGGTCTCGCGGTCGAAACTGTTAGAGTAGGAAATATGATAAGCAAGATGTTTTTAAAACGTACCATCAGCCTCCTTGATGAAAGGTATTTTATGAATACAACACGGCGTGTGGATATTTTCTAACAAAGGAAACATATTCCGGTGGAAAAAGTGTAAAGTGTGAGCCTATGGGGAGATCTTCCGCGTGAATGAAGGAGAGAAGTCATCGCAAATGTTGTGTGACATTCCAATAGTATCTTGACTTCGTGTTCGAGCTAGCAAATTCGAGGTTCTACTAATACTATTGATTGAATTAAATTGCTGATTGAAACTGGCGATTAGATAGTGTCTTACGCAGGTGTGTCTTTGTCAACAACAAATAAAACAATGATGGAATTAAATCCAAACCTTTGTTACACGCTTGCCTTTATTACATGGTATGGGTTACGTCACTTCCCTTTAAATATTGTAGCATGCTAATTCAACCACACTAAAGGTATGAGCAAGAGGGACAGAAGTGTACAACGACGCCGGCCGGTACATTGCATGATCGTGCATTTGTATCGGACATATTACAACCTTTCTCGTTGGGGATGGGCGGTAGGTTGTTAGTATGAGGTATATTGATTCCTCGCTTTTTGCGGTTGCTTATTCTAAAAGCTGCTTCTTGTGAAGATTGAGTATTTCAATGTTGGCGTGCATAACGTTTATTGATCCAAACCAGCCAATGTGGTATGAGGCATGTCTAAGATCAAGATGAAGAAGGTAAGTGCGAGAATCGAGAATTTTGGTGCGAGAAATGTGGGGCTGACTCTTGAACCATTAAAGAGGTGAGAGAGCTCGATTTACCAATTGGTTTGAATGGATGTGTGATGTCATTATTATGATCGGTATATATTCCATGCAACGTTGGGAGATGCAACGGGAGAAATTGTAGTTACTATCTTCAATAATGAAGGAGAACAAATCTTAGAGGCGGTATCGCAAATGAGATGTCAAAAATGAGGGATAATGTAAGATAAGATTGGGGTGAGATTTAGCGATGATTTTGTGATAGAAATGCTTGAGGTTATCGATTGCGAGGAGAATAATCAACAAGAATATTATTCTCTCTTTATGGAGCACCTTTGGATTAGCAAAATATTCCGACTAAAGCGTAGTTCGAGATTGAGAATACAATGGATTCAAGAGTCACGAGTTGTGGTTCGTGAAGTCACGACTATAGATTGGGAAATTTGAATGCGAGGTTGTCATAGGCCCGGAATAAAGAGGTCTAAAATAAGATTGGGAGGAGAGTTTAATCAGTTCAGCTTGGAATATCCAGTGGACAACGTATAGTTATCGTTTGCATAAAGGAGCTGCAACTCTGCTGTGGTCGATCTAACTAAGTAGTTAATTTGAAATTGATATTATGTCATCTATTAGAAACTTTGACTTTTTGTTGTGAAGTTGTCTTTGTGTTTGGGATTTTGTTCTCAAACCCTATGTGTTTTCTTTATGAAATTTTGCTTCCATGGTACATGGAGATTTTGGTTAATTAGTAATAGCGAGAGGTACTTATATGAAGTGATTTGGATGATAGTATTCGGTCGTATCCATGATTAAACTTACGCGTGAAACTTATTGCTAATATTTGTTACTGAAATGATGTTTAACAAGTGATAAATCTATTGATGGCATGACAACTGGTAAATTTAGTGGTGGTATTTGTCAACGAAGTGATGTGTATGATAACGTGTTTGAGAAAAAGACTGGTAAGTTATAGGTTAGTTTTGGACGACACGTCTTGAGATTCTTGGTATGCTTGAATAGTGAAGAGAGGGCGAGAGAAGGTTCATATGAAGGCAGGATTACGAATGACATAGCTGGGGTCAGTAAGTTGGAGGTGGAGAATATATTGCTGAAGGCAAAGGTGGCGTCTATTATAGCGATGCTTTGGAGTTTACACGTTGAATATGAACCTCGGTACATGGACCATATTGAAGACGGAAATGCTGAAGCCCAGAAACAATTTTCGAGTTCTACGGTGGCACAGAAATCTGCTGAGGCTTTGCAGTCGAAAGATGACGACATGGAACACTTGAATAAGTTACAAAATAGAAAGTAGTTACAATGTCATTGTTATCAGAAAAGAACAAGGGAATTTGAACAGAAACTGACTGATTAACATTCAGGAATGAATAATTTCTCTGGAAACAATAGTGAGAAAGATCATGGTGCAATAAATGCAGAGTATGATGACAAGGTGATTCAAGATTCAGGAACATTTGATTGTAGTAACAAAGTGAAAGGGGAGAAATTGCTGGTGATAAAAGAAATGTTATTAGAGGAATGTCTAACTTCAGAAGATAGAGCAAACTTCAAAATTCCATCTGGATTACTTGTGAAGAGTTTGTTTTTATTTTGCTTTTTCATGGCCATTGTATCTTGTGGTTTTGGTGGTAAGAGTACATTAAATATGTTGCATACAATTTCAAGCGTATTACGTGTGGGGAAACCTGTGGGAAACTCTAAAGCGTGGGAAACTCTAAAAAAAGATGCTAGTTATGATGGTGTATTCCCTTAGATTGAACTCACTGCGAAAGTATATCTTTGCAATAAAGATATTGTATGGATACAAGTTCTAGCCAGGGATTTGATCTAATATAGGATAGAAAAATATAGCGATCTCGTGCCTCTATGTGATTTCACAGCTTCAAATCTCTACATATTCTTTACATTTCATTAACTACTTGGCATATATTCTCAGTTTTTATAATGGATATCTGGTTATTGTATCATAGTGAGCAATGGGTCTATTGGGTATGCTATATGCATACACAACTATTAGGATGCCAGCACAAAGGGGGGTTTGAATGATATTTAGTTCTTTAACAAATCATTTAAACATTTTAAACATTTAAACACATTATGATAGTTGCCTTTTTGTATGGAATAATTTGATGATATGGGATCTTAGTTTTTTGCTTTATGAATGTTTTCTACCTTATGTTTGCAGGGCATAAAGTTCGCATAGAGTTGCAAGGCAAAGTCGGGTGATCATAGCTGTGAATGAAGTTATTTCCGCCAAGACCGCTTGTGTGAATTACTTGCTCGTCTTCAGCTATGGAATCTTGAGAATAATATCTCGTTTCAAGACGTCGCATACGATCAAGAATGCTTTCTTCTTATGCAAGGTTGGTCTACAAACAATGTCTGTCGAGTATAAGAATTCCCGTGCCTTTTCGATACATGTTCTTGTGCAAAACAAATCAAATGTCACAATGTTTGTATCAAATCTCATTCTGGGACACCACCAATGTTACTAACTTTGGGTCCGCAACATTTCCAACCGATTCATTTAACTTATGAATAATAAATGCTCTGCAAATCTCAGATGATTTAATAGAAGTAGCTATTGTTGCACTTCTCCCTGCAGCTGGTACTATAAATGTAAACAAATAGACATGTTCGTCCAATTCTTATGTATTTATCCAGTCCATTCTCTAAGAAATGTTCGAGTTTCCCATACTAACAAGTGTATGAAACTAGTTAGAAACAGTATTACCTGGCCTTTAGGTTTGTTGTGATGATTTGAAATAATGCCCAATGTGCACAATAAGGACGTGATATATTTGAGAAAATTTCTTCAGTGCACACAATATTTTAGGTCTATAACTAACTGATCTTACTCTAAATTTAAAAAGGATTTTGGTGGCACGGAATCCCGATGCTTGAATAGACTTGGCGGTCAACTGCTCCTGTTCCATGGTTGGACTTGGGGAAAATTGGGATAGGGATCTAATTTGCTGGTTCACATTAGCACCCTCATTCTGGGCAATCGAGTTTGGCTAGGTGTATCCTAACTAATGAATTAATTAGCTTAATTAACTTACTTAGGTAATTAACCTTTAATTAAACCCTTATTAATTTAGCATAGCTAAATTAATCGTTTATGGTTAATTCCGTAGGTTAGATACCCCCATGATGGCATATCCTCAGCCCGTGACGTGTCCGTGTATTTATACATACACTGTATAAATATGTGGAACATCACAACATCTTTAGCTTCTTATTAAAAAAAAAATTCTTTTTCAGAGTAAGAGTTGGTTTTATCATTAATTATAAAGATTCAAGTACAAAGCATCACACATGGTTGAGAAGACTGTGTCATGATGAGAAAATTATAGTGAGAGATCGCTATAGGAAATACATAGCATAGCATCACTATCTTCAAAATGCCATAGTATAAGCTTATGGATCATGGAAAAAGATGGAATTGAAGTAGGTATTGAAGGGCTCAGCAGTCCCAAAGATATAGCAATTAGCAGGCCAGTTGCCGAGGTAGAGTAGACGGAAATAATCATCATCTCCCAACAGAATAATGAGCCATATAGATCTGCAATCTGTCTATGATTGTAGTACATCGATCTGTATCTAGAGAGCTGTCTTTCTGTTAGGCTGAAGTGATAGTTCCACAAGAACCACCATAAGCAGTGAACCTGGATAACCTCTCTGCAGAAGATTGCTGCCCATAACTCTTCACTATCCTTCTTTTGTGCTAGCTTACCAATACGCATCAGATACTGTTCCTCTCGAGATGCCATATTGTTCTGAAACACACCATCAATTATTGGATCCCGAAAGGGAGAATGTTTGAGAAGCTTCGTTTTCCCCTCTCCCCTTAAAAAGTCAAGGTATCCTAGGATCATCAGAGAATAAAGTATTAGAATCCAGTAGGTCCAGATTAGAAGGAAACATATCAAAAGATCTTTAAGGAATGAACAATAGGTAAGTTTACTAAAATACCATTGTAGAGCTTCATTTTCTGGTGCTGTAGAAGCGGCACTCTCTGCTTCAGTATCTCATCCAATGTTGCATCAGAGCGGATTTCAGCATGAGGATGAGAAACCCCATAAGGAATCGGCATTTGTGTAGCAGGATCAATATTATGGTAGTGTCCACGATGATCCGGATCAGCAGAAAGGTTGTCCCACATGGCAACTTTATGGCAGATAGGGTCCATTGGGCAGTTTTCATGAAGGAAGGAGGCTGAATCAGAGGACAGTGATGCAGAGCTTAGGAGATTTGCAAAAGTGCGAAGAAATGCCAAATTCTTAGGGTTTAAATGGTGATATCATTCACCACATAATTCACCACATGCATCACATGTCACGACATGATTCACCACATGTACGACATGTCACCATATGATTCACCACATTAGTACACCTTGCAACAAACATATCAGGCGTCACATGGGATAATTAATACCTTAAAATCTACGAATTCATCTTGCATAGATTAAAAATTCTGGTCTCTTTTGTGTATTGCCTTTATTTTAGAGAATAGACGTTTGAATCCATATCCCAAGTTGGCTTCTTCTATGGAGATATTTGATGTCTGACTCAGTCAAATAAACACATATGTTGTTTAAATCGTCGTTTCTCATACGCGAAACTAAAAAAAAATAAAAAAAAGAAACATTTCTCTTCCTTTTTTCCCCCGCGTAAATGAAACTTTGAGTTTCGCTCACGCGAAAAAAGTTTCGCCTAAGCGAGCCTGAAGGTTTCGCTTACGCGGAAAACAAAAAAAAGAAATTTCCAAGTGGTGCAGGAATAGGTTATGATGGACAAAAGGATCATCGACTGAGTAACAAACAAAGGTCATGGACAAGAAAGAGAGGCAACATGAGGAAGAAAAAATTCGAATAACATAATTAATTTCTTAATTATTCAATTCTTCAAGACTTCTTTGTAGTTAGTTCTTGAATTGGACTTCAACTTCCTTTTCCTATTAAATGGCATCCTTTCAAATAATAGATCACACACGAATTTGAAGAGCTAAGATGGTATATGGTGAATTAAAACCCGAGATTTTGCGTTGTATACTTTCACATTCCATAATGCCTTAGGATTGCTTTAAAAGATTTAGAAGATAGATTTGAGATTGTCTATCGACAATGCAAAAGCAGAATATTTCTTGACGGCACAAACTATATAGACGGATTTATGTCTCCGTTTAACCTCTTAGATGTCTCAAATGGATGTAATTAAGATGTGCTTCAATTTCTCATATATTAAACCTACATTTCACATCGGAGGCCTAAGAACAAACCTAGTTATTAGAGTCAGAGGATATTTCATTTAGAGCCAAGATGCAATATAAAACTAATTATGAGAAGGTTTCATCAGATTTCTTATGTAACTTCTAAGGAACTTTTCGCGTTTATGTTGACAAAATCGTAAGGGAATAATAGGGAACTTACATTAGAGAATTCCGCATCTTCACATACATGTCTATTTGACGGAGTCGATGACAGAGAACGCATCGCAAGGCAACAACCTCCTCGACATGGATTTCCCGGTCCATAGGGTTCATATGAAAAATGTAGGATGTCGTTTTTAGTGTTTTACTCATGCGGCGACTCTCAGGAAGAGAAGCTATATGACGACCTTTGATTATCACAAGATATTCATTGTTTCCTTTTGGTCTCAAAACAGTGCGTTTTATCACTCTCGGAGAAAATTTATGGGAATTTAATAAAACAGTGAAGATATCTAGGCCAAATTACTAAAACAAAATAAAATTATGAAACTATCATGCTGATGTAGTGGTAAATTAAATAATGACCCATAGGCATATGTGAACGCAGGATATGCCAATAGTAGCAATCTTGCTATCATTTTTTTGTATGCCAATCAGAATTAGGTAGAAATAATCAATCATACGTGTGCAACTACTCGTGGTTCCTTCCTGTTCAATCCATAATCTTCCCCACATTTATGGTCATAATCTTTTAGGGTAAAGTTTTGAAGGCAAACATGATTACGTCTCTGTTTATGATGATAACCTTCTAAGATAAGGTTTGCAAAACAACAATGCTGAGGTCTATAAAACAAGTTCACTATTTAGACATAAGAAGTATTATCGTTCCCCCTAGCCATTTGTTTCAATCTTATCTTGCTTTTCCTTCTATGTTTCTTTACGATTTAAGGGGCCTAGGTCGCCCAAACTCAAGGAGCTTAAATTTGTGTATTTAATCCCGTTTTTGATATATGAGATAACAGCTACATAACCTAAGATGTTGTCCCAACTTTTTTTGAGGCATCTTTTGACACACACCATGATCTCCCTATCATAGAAAACAAAATGTGAGAAAATGATCTTTGAATTTTATAAATGCTACTTATAGAGCTCTAGCTTTATTTGAAGTCAAATATGTTAATGGAATAAGGATAAATAACATTACATCCTAGACATTGCATGCCAGGTTCGTAAGGTGCATATAAGTGTCTATTGAGTGCAACCTTGCCCAATTAATCTTACAATGACCATTGACAAATTGTACACCACTAATATTTTGAGACATATACAATTAAATTCAGGAATTAAGAATTGCCTGCTCAAATTAAAAGGAAGATCGGATACAATTACGATATCCATTCTGCTTCAAATCATCGCTTAAATTCAAGCTAAAGTAGCTCTTCGCATTTATGATAGACAGCTTATAGAATTTCCTGATGCTATGAATACCAATGGGATGCATGATTTCATGCATGTACGTCTGATCTGTGTTCGACTTCTTCCTTTCCTCTACTGTTCTTGCTCAATTGCTCCAAGGTTATTTGCAAAGAAAATTCTCAAATTAAAGAATAGAAAGTGAACTCGTTTATGGATTAGAGAATTAGGAAACATGCACTTTTAACATCTGCAAGCTAATCCATGCTTTCTTGCGAGATAACTTTGGCTTGATGTCGGATCAGGGATGGGCATTCGAGTCTTAGCTGATGTAGTGGTCAGATCACCCCCAAGCATTTGGTAAAGCATAAGTCAACAATTTTGGTGAAGCGTAAGTCAACAATTTGGTGAAGCTTAGGTCAACAATTTTGAAGTCAACAAGCAATTTACATTAACTAATTATAATTACAATTACTAAACAAGTGCCAAGTCAACATAACATGATTGGTGTCCAAAAAAGAATGGCCATTTGAGGATAGATATTTTTTTTTAATGTTTTTAGAGAATAAAATTATGGTCATTTCGAAATAATTACATTTCACTTCGTATCCTACTAAATCATTACGATTAAGATACTAATGGTACGAAAATCCTAAAATCGTAGGGTACGAAATTAATTTCACGCCAACTTTTATATGGTCGTGAAGGAGAAGGATCGGCCAATTCTGCCAAACAGAATGCCGAAGGCTCCGCTCAGCTCTCCTTCCCACCCCCGCCGCCCTTGAAACACCGGGAATTAATTTCCTTACCTTTTCGAGCTCTTAGCCGGTTATGGCATAGGTTCTTGGCTAATTCTGTCGCGAGGAGCCCAAAGAAGACCTTCATGAAATTTCGAAACCAATTACATTTGAAAGTCAGGAGCCTTCGATGATTCGGCGGTGATTACTCTTCTTCCGAGCTTTCTTACGAGGTGGATTCTTGAAGTGGATTCCTCGGCGTGGATTCTTAGAGATGCGGCCAGTATGATTGAGAAGATGAGGTGCGGAGGCGAATCTTCGGGAACCAGCGAAGAAGTAGACCCGGACCCAGAAGAAGAAGAGAATTTTTTTGAATTTCAAAATTGGCTGGAAAGTAAGTAGCATGCTTTTCATTTTTTGCTTTCTTTTCGATAGAGCTCTCTAACTTTGTGAATTTTTGTTACAGATGAGACCTCAAAACCCTGCAGCTCATGAAGACAGGCTTTGCTTTTTCTTTCTTTTGATCAAGTTCTTGAGAAATAGGCCTTTTGTGCCTTTGTAATTTTTTGATCCACAGATGCTATAGGCCTTAGTGCCTTTCTTTGTAATGGCCTTGTGCGTTTGTAATTTTTTGAAAAACAGATGCTATAGACCTTAGTGCCTTTCTTTGTAATAGCTTTGTGCCGACCCTTCTGTGAAACAGGCCTTAGTGCCTTTGAAATGTAATGCCTGTGCCGACCTTTCTGTAATACAGGCCTTAGTGCCTACTTTAATATATAACTAATAATGGTGCCCAGCGTTGCTGGGCAGAAGTTGTTAATGCATGGTGGCATATTAGTCTTTCAAAGTAGTGTTATATGCAACTCCCACTCTTTAATGTCTTCTAAGTAATATCTTATGGCCAAGACATAAGGCAAGACTATAAGAAATTTATGCGCCTAGAAATTACTCTCTATGAGAAGGTGAATACTTTGTTGTCCTATGAATTGAACTCGCAACTTTGGAAATAGTTCATTGAGCTTTGCATAGACAATGGTACAACCACATCCCTTGAAACACCCCTTCGTGGGTTCAATTTTGTTGCTTTTCATGCAAGTTGCTTTTCAATTGTTTATCTTTTTCTTTCTTTGTCAACACATTGTAAAGAATGTTGGAATATTAGAGATTTTATGTCAACACAATTGTAAAGAATGTTGGAATATTATAGATTTGTCCTAAGATGGTGGGCAAGATGAGGCAAAATGTTATTTTAAGCAATAATTGTCTTTATTCATGAGATTGTTGGAATATTAGCGATCATGGTGGGCAAGCGTGGCAAAAATGCAATGCCTTATGGGATTCACATGAAGAACTTTTTTTCCAGCGCTGAAACAGCGCTGGGCAGTTTATCAGCAGCCTAGAAAACTCTATTCAGCATCGCGCCGCTCACGGCGCGAGCGCTGAGTCGAAATTTTGTGCCTGGCTGAGGCAGTGCTTAACACCTCGGGTGAATTCAGCAGACCAGACAGAAAAATTTTCACACAAAAGAAGTCAGCAGCATGTGAATGGCTGCGGGGTTCGGGAGTTCAGCGCGGGTCAGCAAGGCTTCAGCCCTCGCAGATAGACTTACTCAGATAGACTTACTCATGTGATCGCTACATTATATTGTGTTTATTTATATTGAAATTCTTTTTGATTGAATGCAGTAAAGTTATATTGAGATAATGTATGCAAAATATATAAAAGTGCATGTAACAAATATAAGTACATCAGATAATCCATTTTAGATAATCCATCTAGCTAAATGGATGTTGCCTAATGTTGGTAAGGACTAGGGGATGGTTGTACTATACCATAATACTTGGTAAGAAATAAAGAGAAAAAGTAAAAATGGAACATAAATGACAAAAAGTTTGCATAACTTTGTGATAATATAGCTTATCTGACTGGCCTCTAGTGAAAAATGTCAAATCTGTCATTAAATGGGAAGAAATAAATGGGCTTCAGACAAAGGCATATCTTTATTATAACTACTACTATTATTGTAGATGGGAATTTACTTACTGAAGTCATTTTGTATATGTATATGATAAGCATACATGCATTTGCGAGCAAATCAATGTGAAAGAAGAGAAATCTTAATTGTTAATGCTTCAACAGAGATTACTTTTGATACAAAGGTGTTTGTTACATGGTAAATATGGTAAATAATGTAACTTTTTGTTACATGGTATATAAGGTGTCTGTTGGCCATATTTCAGGGCAGTGCCATTGCAAAAGCTGAAAAAGAGAGAGAGAAGAAATATCATACCTCTCTGCATAGCCAGGGACCATGCCATTATCCTTGACCTTTTGAGGTCTTGAATGACATGAAATTTAGAAAATGGTGATAAGTACTGCTATTAAAATTATGATAAGTTCTGCTACCTGTTAAAGGTTATTCAAGCTGCAAAATAGGCTCATGGAAGCATTTCAAAGTAGACACTATCTCAGAATTTTAAATACGAATCCCAAGACATTTAGATATGGACCTGGGTGCATGCCTGGCATTTCTGTTAAGTTCAAGTATTTAGCAGATCTATGAATGGCATCAAAGTCACCTGCATAAGCTCGTTGCATCTGAGTGATGGATACCCGTTTGCTCCTTTGTATCTTAATATCGCCAATGCTAGTCTTTCCTGCCCCCTAAGAGTGATGATCTTTGATATGGTGACATAACTATGTAGTAATGGCAGTATTTAAGTTGTCTGTCACTATGCAACTTCGCCATAGCTAGCATGTTGGGTCTTCACATCCAGCTATAAAGGTTAAGCGCTAGCCCCTGTTAGAAACAACAACAACTCTATGATTCTGACCATGTCTCCGATGTCTTCTATGCAACTTCGCCATAGCTAGCAAGTTGGGTCTTCACATCCAGCTATAAAAGTTAAGAGCCAGCCCCTGTTAGTAGAGAGTGTTAATTGCACTAAACAAATGGTGGAGGAGAGCAGCTCATTCATATCTTACACTGTTGGATCAAGCTCCAGAAGTCTATAATCATCGCCGGATTTATTCCACAGATCTGCTCTTTATAAGTCGTGCAAACAGCTCTGTCGTACAGCTCCATGCTATGCTGCCATGCAAGCCAATGACATGCTCTGCCATCCCTGCTAGAATTGAACCATTAAGAAATTATAATAAACCCTAAGTATTTTAAAGCTTAGATAAACACCCAATCCATGCCAGAATCGAGCCTGTGAACTCGTCATTGGAGAAAGTGAGCTTTTTTAGAGAGGTGAGATTTGCAATGGAGCTTGAAATTTTGCCGGAGAAGCCACTCTTGGCAACAAAGTTCCTCATAAAGTACACTAATAAACTAAAACCATACACTAAAACTCATAAAGTACACTAAGCTAGAACCAGAAAAATCAAAACTTACAGATGGATGAAAGCCCTTTCTTGTAATACCAAAGTAGCAAGCTGGTGCTCCAGGCCTAGCTTTGGCTATGGCAGATCGAGCTTTATCCAAAGGTATAAAAGACATGAAAATGAAGAACCCTAGAACCGTAGTCCTTTACGATTGGGCAAAGCCAATCTTCATTATCCCTGCTTCTACTTCCATCATCCATTCTTCTTCTCAACCAGCCTTTGCATCATGCAATTCCAGATGCAGATTTTTTGCTATCAGAGCATCTTCTGTCGCTAAAAATTGCTGGAACTCCATCGCCGCAGAGAGAGAGAGCAAGATTCTAAAATGAAAACTTAGAGTTCTTTGTGCTCTGCTACCGTAAGCTCGAATGGCAAGAATAACTGTTCCCGTTGAAGGTCGCCATAGCCAGAGATGCGGCCGCCGGATCCACATTCTTTTTTGACTGTTTAAGCATAGAAGAAAGCAACAGGCAACCATTTCTTAACGCTCCTGCAACAATATTATAGGCATCCTTCTTTCATGGATGCATTATTCACTACTTGAGTCTCATCAAGAACTATATACTGCCATATTCTTACCTTCAACAAAAAAGAGTATTCCAAAATTATAGCTGTACACTTTAACATCTACAACCTTAAAGCAAAAAATACAGAGGCCAGCAGCATGCAAGTGTCAGCGACAACAACACCATTGCAGTTGTGGACTACACAAAGGTAGATGAACAATGAATTGTTCCTTAACTACTTCATAAAAAAAAAGGCAGCACCAAAGAAAGTTACATACAATACATATGGGATCTGGAAAATAGATGCCATCCTACCAGTCACATGCTGTTAAAAACCAATGTTAAAATCCAGGAACACAACATTCCTAAGAATGAATCACAAGGCAAAGGATGGGGTGATATGATTTCTCACATTGAAACAAAAGAAAAAGGATCTGCAGATGGCAATTCTCACAAGAAAACAAAATAAAAGTGATGGGATAAAAGTGTTTCTGATAGTGATGTAACAGAAATAGGAACTCATGATACAAATGACCGAACCAACTACAATATGCCTGTAGAGTTTGTGTTGCTTTACATCAAATACAATATGGTTGTGAAGATTGTGTTCCTTTCTTCTTCTTCTATATTTGAATACCTATATAATAAAGTGCACTTTGGCAAAAATCAAATTGGGAAGACTGTTGAAGCACACCATGCAAAGTTCATAGAAGATAAACTCCACAGAATATTTTCTGTTTCCTGCACAGTAGTAAAATTCGACCTTAGATTGCTTATGCTATTTTATATACTGTAAAATTTGACCACCGACAGTTGAATAGTTTTATTGATTTTGAAGATAAATTGCATCAAAAATTATCTATGTATACACAAAATTAGACTCTTCTTCAAAAAGATAAGTAGTAAATTGTATTACTTCCTACGATTACAAAGGATGAACAGTCAGTATATAGTCATGTTAATAGTTATAAGTGGAAAACTCACAGAGGCAACAAAATATCTATTAGATAAAAGTAAACATTCAGAACTTCTTCTGGTCATGCTGTGCTCCACCACGATAGATGTTCATTGTCCATTCAACCTCACCTACGACTCGGAATTCCAATGTATCACCAACTTTAAGAGAATAGTGGCTGACTAGCAGATCCCAATTATGACTCAAATAATATCGACTATGATAGTTGAGTTTTTTGTTGGATTAATAAAAAAAACAATTCCTTGCAAGGATGTAAGCTCGACACAATGATTTACTTGTACTTTCAATCTAGCAATATTAAATCAATAAAACATCTTCAAGTACAAAAGCATCTAGTATCAAGAAAGCCAAGTTATGGTCATTCATTCCTTGATATGCTCAAAATCATTTCATCACTTTTACTCTAAGCAATGAGTACTTCCTAAGCTCAAACTATAGATCATCATCATCGAGAGCTCCACACACCTCAAACCCGGCACCCCATTCCTATGTATCTCTTGCACGACGGTTACGGCTAGATCTCAGTGACTCAGAATAGAAACCTCATCTACAGCTTATATCCCACATGCCAACAAAAGGAATATAGCGTTTTCATCAAGCACATAAGGCACATAAAGCACTTAAAGCACATAAAGCACTTATATGCATAAAGCACTCAGTTGTATACGAATCTTCAACTGTAAGACCATTACAACCCATCGCCACTTTGCTTCTCATAGGTTGATCTTGAAAGTAAAAATATATTCACTGCCACTGCTTCTCATGAATATAAGATGCATATAATATAACCTGATACACACTAACATCCTCCTTCATGTTATACTTATATGCATTATTTTCCCTTTTAGATAGCTAAATCTTGTCTCAGCTAGAGATTTTGTAAGCAAATCTGCTAACCGATCTTGATCTGATATATACCATATTTACAAGGTCTTTTCTAATGACCTCCCGATAAAGTGCATTTCAAGTTCTATATGTTTAGTCCTCTCATGTAGAATTTGGATTCTTTGATAAAGCAATGCGGCTTGTACTATCACACCAAATGTTGGTAGCCAATGATTGTTCAAATCGGTTCTATGATTAACCTTCTCTCCCAAATAATTTCCTTTGAGCATAAAGTAGCAGCAGCATATTCTGCCTCAGCACTGGACATAGCTATGGCAGTTTGTTTTTTGCATTTCCAAGATATAGGGGCTCCTCCCAGCATGACAAGATATCCTGAAGTTGACTTCCTTGTATCTATATCTCCTCCCCAATCCGCATCACAAAACCCTTCTAATTCCAAGTTATTAGTTTTGTATGCAACTCCTTCTTCAGCAGTACCTTTTAAATATCTTAAAACTCGTTTTGCTGCAGTCCAATGTTCTCTGCCAGGATTAGTGTTGTACCTGCTTAACATGTTAACACTATGTGCAATATCAGGCCTTGTGCAATTGGCCACATATGCTAAACATCCAACCAGGGATCTGTAAGGTACTGACTCCATATCTTTTCTCTCACCTTCATTTTGTGGACACATACTTTCAGTCAACTTACACCCAGGTACAGCAGGAGTTTTACATACTTTGCAGTCTTGCATGTTAAATCTTTTCAACATGTCATATATTTGTTTCTTTTGGGTGAGCATTACTATACCCTCTGCCCTATTTCTGGCCATTTCAACACCAAGAAAATTTTTCAACTCTCCTAAGTCAGTCATTTCAAATCTTTGTCTTAGCAAATCTTTACACATATTCAAGCAGGTTGTTCCTTTAGCCACCATTATATTGTCATCAACATATAAGGCTAAGACACACCATTCTTCTCCATCTTGAAACTTGTAAAGATTACCATCATTATCTAATTTAATAAATTTTTGCTCTCTTAAAAAGCTGTCCATGCACTTGTACCATTCTCGGGGGACTGTTTCAAACCATACACTTTGCTCTCCGAGCTTCCAAACTTTGTTAGTTCCTGCTCAAATCACGGGGCCTGCTTCATAAATATTTCTTCTTCTAAAGTTGCATTCAAAAATGCGGTCTTAACATCCATATGATGTACTTCTAAATCACATGCATTTGCAATTGCCGATTAACATTCTCACACTATTCATTTTGACTAATGGAGAAAAAGTTTCATCAAAATCCCGGCCTTTTTTTGTGAGAATCCTTGTGCCACCGGTCTAGCCTTGTATCTAGGTGTCTTTCCATCCACACTGTTTTAATTACGAATAGCCACTTGTTTCCAACAATATTCTTTCCACAAGGAATATCAACAAGTTCATATGTGTTAGTATTGTGAAAAGAATCCATTTCCTCATTCATAGCATTTATCCATTTATCCTTATCTCGCTGAATTTAATACATCCTCATATGTACTTGGAATATTTGGATCTAGATGAGTCGGGATCTCAAAAAAATACTATCCAGCTCTCCTTCTATATCTTGAAGTCTTTTACTCTTACCTCGAGTTGTTCTACCATGAATTGATGGATCAACCTTGATATTTGCTTGCCGCAACCTTTCTACTTTGATTGATTTTTTTTTCTCGATGGTATGACAGCACTGGTTGATGACTCTGATGGCTCAGCTGAAACACCTTGATTTTGGACTTGTGTTTCTTCTGAGTCACCTACTTCTTCATTGGTGTTCTCCTCAATTTCTGCATTTATATTCTTAAGGTCATCACGGAGCATCATCATCATAATCAACCACTTTAGTACTTGACCTATTATTTTCAAAGATTATCAACATTCGTTATGTTCTCAATAACTTCCTTTTGCTTGTTTTCCTTTATCAGAACTTTATACACTTGTGTTTCATCAAATGTAACATCCCTACTCACCACTACTCCTCTTGTGCTTGGATTATATAATCTGTAGGCTTTGGATTGTTTATCATACCCAACAAGGTAGGTAATCATGGCCTGTCATCCAGTTTCCTCCTCGGTTCTTTCCGGAATGTGTGTGTAGGCCAAGCATCCATACAATCTTAGCCTACTATAATCCGGTGTCTTCCCCGACCAAAGCATATCGGGAATTGCACCTTGTATGCTCACCGAAGGTAGGCTATTTTGAATCATGGCAGCGGCTTATGCGGCCTCTTCCCATAGGAAATTTGGAAGCCACGAAAATTTCAACATACTTCTACTGACATTAAGCAAGGTTCTGTTCTTTCTTTTGCAATCCCATTCGTTGAGGCGTGTATCCGCAAGTAAGTTGTCTTTTATTCCTTTCATTTTGCAATATTGTTTAAATTCCCCTGACAAAAATTCTCCACCTCTGTCAGACCTCAAGCATTTGATCTTCCTGCCAGTTTGAGTCTCAACTTCATTTACATATTGTTTGAACACTTCCATTGCCTTATGTTTTGTTCTCAAACAATAAATGTGAGTATGTCTACTAAAATCATCAATCAGGGTCATGAAATATCTTTTTCCAGATAAGCCTGTTACATTCATAGGTCCACATAAATCAGTATGTACAAGATCTAATAACCCTTGTGCCTTTTTGTTGGACCTTTTGAAAGCTAATCTACTATGTTTGCCAAGAGCACATCCAGGACATACAGTTTTTCCAGTTTCATTCAAGTCTGCTTCAATAAATCCTTTTTTGCATAAAAGCTCAATAGTTTTTGAATTTACATGACCAAGTCTTCCATGCCATGTATCAACTGATGGCATGGTTATAAGATTAAGACAAGCTGGTTCACAATGTATAGCTTCAAGTCCAAATAGATTTCCAATCCTTTTTCCAATAAACTTCACTTTATTTCCAAGTAACACATTACATTGCAATCTCTCAAACACAACCTTATAACCAAGGTCTACCAATTGAGCAATAGAAATTAAGTTTCTAACAAGTCCAGGTACACACAAAACTTTTCTTAACACTACCTTCTTTCCTTGCAAATCAAATAACTCGAGCATCCCACTATCTTTAATTTGCTTGAGTTCTCCATTCCCAAACCCGAACATGTCACCGGCTTCACCCTTACAATTTTTCAATAGCCTTGAGCTGGACGCCATCTGATTTTTCAGCTCCTGAATCTAAAATGAGAACACCCTTGTCATGACATTTTTCCTTTGAAAAATAATTATTTGAGATGTTTACCTCAATATCTTCATCCAGCTCTTCCTCCTCGGATTCTTTAACCATATTTAAGCTTGGACTGTTTCTTCCTCCTCTGTTTTTATTCTCAGAATATTTCTTATCTTGTGCTTTATTTCTTTTTGGACTAGGGCACTTATTTGCCATATGACCCTTCCCTTCACAATTATAGCATACTATTTCTCTGTCTATCTTAGGACAGTTTCTCTTCAAATGTCCATAACTGTTACATTTAAAAGCAGGGGACCTAACTTTTCTTTATCAAATAATTTCTTACCTCTTTTGCCGGCATATAGAATTTACGCTTCATCATCATCGCATCCTTCCCTTGCTCAAACTCGCACGAATCATTTTGATAGCATGCTCCTTTGACACGGCAACATTTCTTAAAAGAGTAGCAAGTTGTGAGTTATGAGATCTGACTCTAGAAATGGCAGCAATTGGTAATCTTCATTCAAGACAACTCCCGCACCCTCAAGGTCAGCAATAATAGACTCAAACTTCTCAAGAAATTCAGTGATGTTGTCTTTTTCATAAAGTTTTAATCTTCTCAAACTGTTTTTCCAAAGACATCAATTTGAGAGGATGATTTAACCTCAAAGTTATCAATCATATACTTCCACATGTCTGCTGGAGATTTACCTCTTAATTTTAACTTTATCACAGTTCCAACCTTGTTACTAATTATTGATTGTGCTTCCATAATTTTCGTTTTCTCTTCTGCACTTGTCCCTCTAGTACTTGTACTACCAGTTCCTCTTACATCTGCAGTTTCAGTTTGTGCACCACCACCTGCAACAGAACTAGCACTGGCACTACCACTAGCTGCTCCAGCACTTCCACTACTTGCTCCAGTACCAGCAGTATTTGAATCACACAAGTACCATAAGTTCTCAAACTCCAATACTTCCTTTATTCCTTGCTTCCATAACTGGAATCCGCTATCTCCCTTAAACACCTCTATGGAATTAAGGAGATTAGCTCCAAACCGTGTTGACATCCTGCAGTTGGAATTTTATGGCTCTGATACCAATGTTGGATTAATAAAAAAAACAATTCCTTGCAAGGATGTAAGCTCGACACAATGATTTACTTGTACTTTCAATCTAGCAATATTAAATCAATAAAACATCTTCAAGTACAAAAGCATCTAGTATCAAGAAAGCCAAGTTATGGTCATTCATTCCTTGATATGCTCAAAATCATTTCATCACTTTTACTCTAAGCAATGAGTACTTCCTAAGCTCAAACTATAGATCATCATCATCGAGAGCTCCACACACCTCAAACCCGGCACCCCATTCCTATGTATCTCTTGCACGACGGTTACGGCTAGATCTCAGTGACTCAGAATAGAAACCTCATCTACAGCTTATATCCCACATGCCAACAAAAGGAATATAGCGTTTTCATCAAGCACATAAGGCACATAAAGCACTTAAAGCACATAAAGCACTTATATGCATAAAGCACTCAGTTGTATACGAATCTTCAACCTGTAAGACCATTACAACCCACTGCCACTGCTTCTCATAGGTTGATCTTGAAAGTAAAAATATATTCACTGCCACTGCTTCTCATGAATATAAGATGCATATAATATAACCTGATACACACTAACATTTTTGTGTACTTTTGGAATATTATTTCGTACCATCACAAACTATTATACAATTTCAAGAATTGCGAAATTACTTCTCGAAGTTCAAGCGTAACATGTGGAAATGAACGTGAGATATCCTCTATTACCAATGTACTAATTGCAGGCATCTCATGAGATAATGTATTAAATAACATCTTATGGAAATCTATATGTAATTTGAACATTTTCACCCTTTTTTATCAAGATAATTATATCAAATTACTCTTCCTTATAAACATCTTCTTTATATTCATAGCCATCCATTACTATTACATGCAAAGTCAAATATTTGGTCCAAAAATATTTCTATTTAGTAACTCAGTCCATTAAATTTAAACGAGTCAGAAAAGAGAAATCTTCATGGCAAAATGAGAACATCTCTAAGAGAAATGTTCTTATAGAGTGCCCAAGATCTGTAAATTATGAACTGCTCCTACATGATGTTAAGGCAATTCATATATATTCATTCTAACTAACATAACCAGATCTGGAACCTTGAACATTCCCACAAAAATAAGTCTAAGGAAAATTTATTCGTACAATACACAATTCATTTTGCACAGACCTTAAATAACAAGGGACTTGTACTATAACTATGGTTTATATAGGTATGTGTTTTGATGGTACATGCAAGGTATTTTTTCCTCTTCTTGACTTCTACTTTACATGCAGGTCTCGAGCGAGACCATTTTAGCACTTATAACGACTTCCTTAGCTTGCCAGGAAGTCAGAAAGAGTCGCCATGCTTGAGCACAATGGGATTAAGATTGAGGTGGGCGAGGCCAGATTCAAATCCCTTGGGCCCCAAATAGGTGGAGAATGGATGCGGAACAGAGATCTTTAGAACCTGATTGGCTATAGATTATCCTTAAAGACCTTGGTTGTCTCCATGTATTCCAAGTATGACAATGTGTTTCTTCTGATTCTCGTGATGAGGACTCGCGATATACGCACACTAAAACACCGGCCAATAGATAGGCTTTTCATTCATCACAGCAGCAGTATATGTTGGGTTTTAAATGTTGAAGTGAGCGGGTAGCCGACCATAGACACAATATCGGACTACCCCATATAAGGAAAAAATGATAATAACATCATGGTAGGGCTAGGCAAAAGGTCGTGGTTGATGAAGAGCTGATGGACGTTTTGGTGGTGGATGGATGCCACTCTATCAATATCCATGTATTGTTCACATGCATCTTCAATTTGCTCTTGCGATATCTGAATCTCAAGCAGTCTTAACATTGTGAGGGAGCTGCAACTGGAAGAGTTGGGGGGGTGGGGGGGTGGCTAGTCACAGGAGTATGAGAGACATCCATTGAGATGGGAGCTGATCTAGGAACATAGAGTGCCTGATTGATGGAGGCCAAGCTATTTTCCACAACCCTCATTTACGTCTCTTCCACAACTCCTCATCAGACCACTTCAGCACAAGGAATAGGCTAAGGGTCCGGCTATGGCAGGGGATCGCCAAATGTGCTCCGTCTCCATAACTTAGAATATTCCCCAGAAAAGTATGCCAGAAATATGTACCCAGGTAAAAGAATTGTACGCGTCGCCAAGATAATAGAGCGCAAAAGAATCGAATGCTTGGAAAATGAATTATATATGTGCAGATGGCATCAATGTACAAGAAATTTGTTAATTAAGATCGAGAAGATTTCAATGTGCTTTTGGACTTGTATTATTGGAATATGCAATGTCTGGGCTTGCATTACAGAAAGAAAACGTGAACTACAATGAAAATAAATTGTATCAGTGAACCTTGCGATATTGAACAAAGATAAGGGTTTTAGGGAGCATGAGGGCTAGCTCAGGACCATTCAACAAGGACAGCTTGAATGGAAAAAACATGGGCCAGCTTTCAACGACAATTGTTTGAGGTAGTTTAAACATATGTAGTTGGAAATTAGAGACAAATTGTTTCTTTTGCCCCATCAGACAGTTCTATATATAAGCAATCAGATATATCCTCAGCAAATCCATTCATTCATCTTGCACAAGATATTGTTGAACCCTTCCTCTTCATACATTTTGACCATACTACTGCTTCACATTTTCTTAGTGTTCTGTCTGCGGTTTGGCCTTTTTTAGTGCATCAAGGTTCTTAAGGCATCCACACTATTTTCTATGGCCCTAAAGGCTAGCGTGATAAAGCTTAGAAAGAGCAGGCAGCTGATTCTTCTTCCTATGAGGTTCCAGCATAGCTTAAAGCCATAGAGGGCAGGTTTGGAAGTCAAGATAAGCAGCTTGAATGGCGTATTAGAGAGCATGTTGCAGGCTAAATTAGACGATCTTAATGGCTCCAAGGCAGAAATTGTTGTGGCATTGGAATCCAAGATCTCATCTCTGCAAGAAAAGATTCAACGAAAGAACAAGAAACCAAGAACCCCTGTCTTAATGTTTCAAAAAAATATCAAACAATTTGATTTCTTGAATCAATTGGAGGACTCCTTTGCCGATTTAGAATGCCATTTGCAGTTACACAAGACCCTGGATGCAGCAGCCAAGAACATCATTGACAAAGGTAACTCTTTAATTTCTAACAGGAAAAATATAATCTGCATCAGAGATAGAGAAGGGCCAAGAGTTGCAGAATTCTCTGAGATGGGGGCTTTAACACTTTCTGATGTAAAGAACAGCCATAATGTGAAGATTTTACTCTGCGAAATGTCTCGCTAAAAAATATTTGGTTTCAGTAACATTTGGCAAGAAAAGACTTGCCAAATCTCAATGTTTATGATCCCTAGTCCTATTTATTTTAATAATCAAAGCCCTTTCCCTGTATTTCACGTGATTCTTTCCATCTCTGTGTTTCTTTGCATTTCCTATCTAAGCCTTTGGCAGCCTTGTAATTTAGTTTGCAGCCTTCAGATCATAGCAAGAATCATGCCAGGATCGGCGGTCAGACCTTCAGCCTCGGCAAGACTTAATTGGTCTTTTGGTCTTCTTTTCCATTGTAATGCATGTTGCCTTAGTAAATCAATTTAGGGCATATCAGTTTCTGATCTTTAGCCCGATTAGATTCCATGTTAAGAATGAGGTAGTGGTGACTGCTATAAGTAGTGGTGATTTCAAATCAATGTGGTGAATTAACCTATGGAGACCTTATAATCCGATATTGGTATAATTGGTTTATTTGCTAGTTATATGATGTTTGGGCTCGATTGTTGTTTTGTGGCTATCTATGGTCGATGGATGTGCCAAAACATTCTGGGGGATGCAAAGTTATGGCTACTTCCCGAGTCTATCAGGACTATGAAGGACTTGGCCTTGGCCTTCCCTACTGTGGAAATTACCTTGTACTGGCTCTCTGCTTGCTCTGTGTCTATTGCGGCAAAGATATGACACTCACCCTGGAAGTAGTCGCGGGCTGCCTCGCCGTCGTCGTCAGACATAATGTCCCAATCTCCCAACTCCGCTAGTGCCGCACTCATGACGTAAGGGCAGTTCGCTGTCCTCCTATGGCCTGGCTGGAAGCACCTGAAGCAAAGCTGCTTTTCTATGCACTCCTGTCTCTTTTCCTTGGGCATAGCCTGCAAAAAGGATCGCACTGCTTTGGAGTAGTTTGACCCCTCCTGCTTGTCCTTGAAGGACACCTGCTTCTTTTCCTGCTGCTTCCCCTGGTTGCCACCATATGGGGCTCTAGTTGGGCCTGGGCTGGCTGCCCTAGGGCTATAACTCCCTGTTGCCTTGCCTTTGTCCTGATAATACTGCTGCCTCTGCCCGCTATTCTGAGGCCCTGTTCCTTGCAAACTTATTGCCTTGGACTCTGCTTCTGATACTGTCTTAGGGTTTATTGCCCTTACAAGCTTGCGGATCTCATCATTCAGCCCTTCAATATAGCTTTCCACTGCATGCTTTTCACCCAGCTTTGGCACATAAAGCCTTAGCCTCATGAATTCCTCTGTATATTTCTGGACTGATTTGTTTCCCTGTTGCAACCTATAGAACTGCTGCATCATGCTGGACTTGTGCTCTCTTGGGACGTAATGGCGCTTGAAGGCTTTAGCAAACTTTCTGAACCTGCAAGCATCCCTGCTCAAGCCATGGGCCTTTGCATACCCCTTCCACCAAATGCGTGCTGCTCCTTTCAGGTTGGCTGTTGCCACCCTGCCTTTATCCTTGTCCTTCATACCATAAGCGTTGCCATATTCACTCATCTCATCGAGCCAAGCCTCTGCCTCCATGCCTGACCTGTTCTCGCCTGAGAATTGCTCGAGCTTCCTGGCCTTCCAAACATTTCCCAATGCAGAGTCTACCTTCTTCTGGTAATTAGAGGTTCTTGTGTCCTTTTGTCGTCCATCTGTGGTATCCCTCTGCCTTCCATCTGCAGTGTTCCTCTGCCTTCCATCTGTTCGGACCTGGGCCTGCTCTTCCTCTTCCTCGGAGTCGGAGTCCGAATCGGAGCTTGAGTCGGAGGATTTCGAGCTGGAGGACCTCCTTCTCTTGCGCCTCTTCTTGTCCCTTCCTGTTTTCCGAGCTGATGCTTGAGGCAACTGAGCATTGCCCACCGAACCCACTCCTGCTTGTGCGGCCAGCAAAGCCTTTATCTGCTCAAGGTCTGTTCTCATCTGTGATATTTCCTCTTCTGGGGTCATGGGTCCAAATTCCTCAAACAGGTTCCTTGCCGGGGGTGGCCTGGGCGGACTCTGTTCTTCCATGTTGTCTCGGCGTTGTCGTTCCCCTGAGCCTAGGCCTCTAGCTGCATACACAAGTAATTCATGGCTATATGGTTAGTTTTACTTGTTCTCTTGCATTATATGTGGTTTGTTGGCATAGTTGTGGAACAAAATACATCAACAAAACATTTAAGGTGCAAAAGAAATTATATTTATATTATATAATATTTTAGTACAAAATCTCCGGGATCAAGAGTCTATTAATCTTGAAATCGCCGGTAAGATGGGTTGTCCTCAAGGAACTTCTTAACTTGGGCCGTTCCTATCGAGCTTCCCAAGTTCCTAAGGACATTGGTCGACGTCCCGCCCTGCAAGGCCGTCACCAACTCTTCCACCCTGCGGTCGGAGGTGTAGGCCGCGGTTACTGCCAATCTTCCCTGCCGTCGGTAGGGCACGGCGAAGTCAAAGAGGTCAAGTGCCATTGCTCTCTTCACTAGGACAGCATAGTCGACATTTGCCGCTATTCGAGCATGCCTGCCGAAGCCTGAGAGTGCAATAAGCATGAACACTCCTTCTTCACCTCGTGGGCTGAATTTGCGGTGTATTACCGCTATTCTCCCATCCAGAGCAGGGGCAGGTAGTACCTCAGCAACCTGTCGTTGTGTGTCGCAGATGATTCTCCACTTGTTTGGCCTCCCGCTCTATGCCGTCCAGCGTAGTCGTCGACCTCTATCTCAGTCAGCTCTCGGTAGTCTGCAATTGTGGAGTCGACTCGCCTGATGTCGATTCCTGCTCCTCTTGCTGGAGGTGGTGTCGAGGGGCTCGGCATCAAGATGCTGGTGGTCTTGCCTCTGATCCCCATTCGTTCCTGAATGGCGAGGAACTCTTCTTCCGATGGCAGGTCTCCGGCCTCCATAACCTGTCTTATGTTGCTGTAGGCCTGTATATCAGACGTCGACTCCCCTGTGTAGGTGTCGGCTTCTCGCACTTGAAGCGGGAAGTCTGAGGCTCCCCGGACGATGAAGTCGTCCATTTCTGGTTGCCGTAGTTGGTGCAGCAACTCATCAAGTCTGAGCTCCCTCTCCCTGCATTCAGGGAGGTTCTGGATGTCACTGAGGAGTAAATACTCCTCTCCGTTGATGATGATGGGGGCTAGGCTTGTGATGCCTAGCCCGAGTGGGGGAGCAATTCTGAGGGTCTGCCGGCTCCGCTCCATGTTGGCCAGCTCCTCTTCTGCTTGGCGCCGTTCTTCGTCTGAGTTGAGCTCCGTGTACTCTTCGTCGTCCGACTCCTCTTCTTCTTCTCTTCCTTCTTGCTCCTGCTGGTACTGCAAAAGCATCCGCTCTGCTGCTTGGGCTGCTATGGGGTCCACCTCCATCGGAGGGATAGAGGTTGCCCCCATTGGGTTTTCGGCGCGGTGGGATAGGAAAATAGCTAGGGCGGCGGTGTAGGAGAAATACTTGGTCCTGTCAACTGTCAGGACCATGTAGTCTGGCAGCCTCTGCGCCTTGTTAGTCAAGTACTTGGCGATGTTGGGGACATCACCCAAGGCTGCTTGAAGGGATGGGCGGGGAACAAAGTAGCCTATGCAAGGGGGGAGCTGAACTAGGGAGGGTCCTACCCTAGCTTGGAACTCTGCTAGAACTTGTCTATATGCTAGGGTTGCATTTAGAGTGGCTTGGACATCTATTTCTTTCCCAAAGACTCGGAAGATGTCATTGACATCCGCCTCGGCAGCATGGGCACTGGCGCTGTACCATCGCCTGAAGTCAGCAGTGGCCATTGATCTAGCGAAGAAGAGACTATCAAACAGATACAGAAGCGCCTCAGGGAGCTGGGAGATCGCCTAAGCAGTCGAGAGCAAGCTTGTAGGGTGCTAAATGAGAAATGGGGGATCTATTTATAGAAAAGGGAAAAACCCTAATTTTTGGATAACCTAGAATTTACTGGGATTGGGTGATTCTGATCTATTAAGAGGTGCAATTGAGAGTTTGAAGACTACTTTTAGGGTTTGAGCATGCTAAGATGGACTAATGAACCTATTGCAAGAAACTGGAGATGATTTGGATATGGCATGGTGAAGAAAATGCTGAGAGGTCTCACACGTTGCGCCCAGACCGATAATGAAAAGTTCATTTTCTGCCCTGGCGCGACGTGTGAGACATGGGCTCTAAATGGGTTAAACTTGATCAATTTGGGTAATCTAAGGGTGTAATTCTACTGGACTTATCGAGATAGGCAGAATTGACCCCTTATTTGGTCGATTTGGAGCTGTTTTGGGCATTTTTGGGTACCATGGTCTCACACGTGAGATTCTCATTTTCTGTCCTGGCGCGACGTGTGAGACATCGTCTCAATTTTGCTCAAAAACTCCAATTTGATCAAAACAAAAGCTAGAATTCAATATTTTAACCTAGTTAAGCAAGATTGGACACATTATTTACACAAAAATTCTTTATATTAACAAAATTTTTCATTATTTACAAAAAGTTCAAGGGCGTTCTCCCTTGATGTGTCTAGCCAGATGCATATCCTGTCTCATGAGTGTGACCCTCTTCGCGTGAACTGTGCAGGCCGTCGAATCTTCAA
This sequence comes from Isoetes taiwanensis, assembly GCA_021234155.1. Taxonomy (NCBI): domain Eukaryota; kingdom Viridiplantae; phylum Streptophyta; class Lycopodiopsida; order Isoetales; family Isoetaceae; genus Isoetes; species Isoetes taiwanensis. The sequence continues at coordinate 8,071,396 of JAJEKV010000051.1, forward strand.
AGTGCTGCACCAGTTTTTGCTCTGCTGCCTCCTGTAAGCACAGCAACATTTCGTCGGTCACCCGCATGTCTGTGTTATATTTCTGCATAACCTCTCGGACCAAGCGTTGAAACGGTGCCCGGGGGTTCAAGAGTCCGTAACTTCGCTGGAAGTGCCGGATTTCCTTGAGGGCTCTCTGCTCCTTCTGCTTGCTGTTGGTCCGCTTCTTTCCTGGTGCTCTGGGAGGCTTGGGCCTGGGTGGCGACGGCTTCAGGGTCTGGCTTTTTGTCGGGCGTCCGCCTTCTTCGGATAGACCTTGACGGGGTCTATCACGTACGCCTCCCGTTGTGGCCGTGGGGCTTTGACCCTATCCCACGTCGGGAATGGTGGGGGCTTCGGCGCCTGCCCGGGCTGCTCCTGCTCAGGTGCCACCTGCTCGGGTACTTCCTTCTCCACGACCGGGGGTTTCGAAGAGCTTGCCCCCCCAGTGTTGGGGATGTAATCTTCGTCCGAGTCGTCGGTAGAAGGCGGGGTCTGCTCGCCTGATGGCTCATTGATGACGGGACCCTGCGCTCGCCTACCAACCTTCACAACTGTTCTCTTGCCCGCCTTAATGCCTTTGGCCCTCTTCCTCTTCGGCTCGCCGGCTGTGGTTGGCTCGTCCTCCCGTCTTTTTGTCCTCCTCTCTCGGCGGCGCTCTTTGGCTTCATACTTGCTGATGAACGCCGCGAGGTCTTCTTCTTCAGCAGGGCTAAGCTTCGGCTGCCGCTGCTCCTCTCTCTCTTCAGCTTCCTGCAGACGGGCCCAAGCTTCGAGTTGTTCCTCGACGGTTGGCTGTCCTTTCTGCTCCCGTTCCTCCTTGCTCCTCCTTTCCTCCTCGGCGATTTCTTCGAGGATCTGGTGCATGACATCCAGCTGCTCCTCCCCTATGACCTCTGTTCTGTCGCTTTGGTCCGAGTGTGCCTCCTCACTGGATGAAGATTCGCCTTGCCGAAAAAGGCGTTCTTGAAGTATCCTCTGTATCAGGGCGGGGTCACTAGCGCTGGAAGATTCGCCTCGGCGGGGCTTCCTAGCAGTCTGCTTTGTCCGGGTCATATTCGATGGTTCGTCGATCGGAGCTATGCGCCAGAAGATCGCCTTTGCAGCCGAGAGCAGATTTTCTAAGGAAGGGACGCGGAAATGGGGGTGCCTAAATCTATTTATAGGGGTCGATTTTAGGTCAAATTTCAAACTACCTTTTTGGGTCATCTGGAATACCTAGAACACCTAAATTCAAGCATGGTCTCACACGTTGCGCCATAGTTACCCGGAACGGGAACTTTTTGGGAACTTTGACCCAAAATCCGGAACGGGAACGGGAACGGATGGGAACGGGAACGACCAACATTCAAATTTTTCATTTTTGAAAATGGATTTGAAGTTCCCTTTGCTTAAAGAACATCTTAGAACACTTAGAATTAAAAAATGTTTCAAGGGGAGTGAGTTGCAAGCCTAAACATCTATAGCTACTCCGTAACAATAATATTAGAACTTTAAACAACATTTTCCCATTTAGAACGTATTTTTTTAAGTTAACATATTGTCATTTATCAAAACATACAAGTTGAAATATTTATAAAGCATAAAGAACATAAGTCACATAATATAATAAGTTCTTATAATTTCAAACCTTCTATTTTCATGGCCTTCATCAACCTGCAAAGTAAAATTAAATATGTTTTAAATCACATAATAGCTAGAAAGTAGGAAATAGTACATATGTGAAATAAAAAAAGAATATTACCTTCATTTTGTTCCCCTAAACCCTCATCCTCTTCATCCACTGAATCTTCTGCATTTGCATGACTTGTGTCTTCTCCATTTTCATTCCCATCTTCCACTATAGGTGGAATAGTTTCTTCTCGGTGCAGCCCAATAAATCTTTCACTTGCATTATCCAACATCGAGGAAAGCTCAATTAAGCGCATATTTGCAGCAACAAACGCTAAGTCATTGGTTTTTTGAGTGCCAAGACGATTTCTCTTCTTCGTTGCAATGTCTCCCATGGTGCTAAACAACCTCTCCATGGAAGATGAGCTGCAAGATTGTGACAATATCTTAATGGCCAGTTTTTGCAAGTTATTCTTTTCTGCCCCATTCTCTTCCCACCACAATGTGGCATTCACATGAAAGCGATCCTTCTTAGCATCTCTTGTTCCAAACATCCCTTCGCCTACCCTATACTTAGACCATGCAGAACGTACATCTCTTCTTATATCCTCATCAGGAACTAATTTTTCAAGCATTTGATTCCATCCAATCATGACAAGCCTTTCACTTTCTTGATCTTGCCCTTGGAATTCAGGGTCAAGTATATAAGCGGCCGCATGAATAGGTGAATGATATTCCATCCATCTATCATTAATAAACCCCACCAACTCTGAGCGTATATAATCATCATGCTCAACATTCTTCACGTGCGCAATCAAGGAATGCATACCCTCAAATATCTTGCCAATGCAAGGAAAAGGGCCATCCACAAGTCTAAGCATCAAAATTATTGGCTTTACAAGAGCTAAAATATGAGCAACATCTTCCCAAAAACTCTCATCAAATAAAATATCAAAGCACAATTTGCTTGCCTTTGTACGAGACTCCTTAAGATTCTTGAAACTTGGACTCACAAACAATTGTTGCAAAGGTGTCAAAAGCTCATGAAGGCGTTCCAACATAATGAAATTGTAGCCAAACCTAGTATCTGAATACTTCAAAAGCTTCTTATAAGAATACGTTTGCAATGAAGCGCTTACCTTGGAATGGTTCTTCACAAAAGTTACAACCTTGTTCCCTTTCTCACATTTGCAATGTGAGGTAGCTTTGTAAAATCCTTCAGCAAGTTATTAATGCAATGTGCCATACAAGGTGAGAAGATAATGTGAGGAAACTCTGCCATAATCATCTTGCCTGCGGAACGGTTAGCTTGCTCACCATCTCCAACAATTTGAATAACATTTTCAGCACCAACTTCTGCCCCTGCAACACGCAATAACTCCATGTATATGCCTCCCTTGAGTGTCGGACCAGCCATCAACAATCAATGAGACACCCCATTTTACCCAATGCCCACGCAATGTGTCAAGAGTCATTGTTACCTCTTTCTTCTCCCTTGCTACCAAAGATACTCTCAAATCTTCATACTTAGGGAGTTCCATATTTGGACCACATTTCCCTGCTTCTGCCATCATGTATTTGAAGTGATTATCTCTAATAACATTGAAAGGAATCTTATTGTGGATAAAGTGCCTTGCAATGGACCGCCAGAATCTATCTTTTCTTTCTGGATCAAGACTATCCTGAATATTCTTTTGTCTCTTTCTTGCTGCTGGTGGTGAGAAATAGCTTTCTAGATTTGAAGTGCATCCTCCGCCAGATGAACCGGACATAAAGTTTGTAGGTGGAAGTGTAGGTGTAGAAGCCATAGGACTCACCAGGGCTGCTGCACATCTTGCAGCATTCAGCCTACTATTCTTGCTTGCCGTAATGCCATCTAAAATTCTAGAAAAGTTTTGAAGGCGCTCCTTAGTACCATCATCAATTGCGGTGCAATCCCTTGATCCTGTCCCTTCTCCAGTCAAATGTTTTTTCACTCTGTCAGTTCCTCCAGTTGTTTCATATGAACAATACCTGCAACGCCACTTCCTAGCACCACCACTAGTAGGAGGAGGACCAACCAAAATAACTTCGTCCCACCATTGTGAAGGATTGGGCCCTTTTTTTCGGGCTTTTGCTCTCTTAGGAAGTACGGATGATGCAATTTCCTCACTCTCCTCATCGGGTTGTGGAGCATAATTCACATCACGGTCTTGATCATCCATATTTGATTGATTGATTGATTGCACCTAAAACAAGAACAATAGAAGAATGCTTAATACAATAGACAAACAATAGATAAATAGAAGCAAGAACGTAGCAAAAAAAAAGAAATATACGAAGCTATAACTTACTTGGAACTTGGAAGCGCTGAAGTTCTGATCAAGAGCTTTAATATTTCTTCTCTATTTCCGCCTTATTCTAGCAGCCTGAATCAAAAGCAAGCAATATAAGAATTAGCAAGAGCAAATGGGCAGTCATTTTCTGCCAAATAGGAACAAATTCATTGAATGCCCCTGTTGGCAGCACATCATGATGAAAGCAATGAAAAAAAGCTGCTCTAACATAACCACCAGGTTCTTTATTAACAGTTTTTTTTGCTTAATCAAAGCTTTTTAACTGTCAAGACCTTCTGACTGTTAAAATACTGCAAGATCTAAGCTAGTAGTAGAAGAAAAAATAATCTCATGCAAGGATTCATGATATAATGCAGACAACCAAACATAGAAAACAGTAATAAAAACATGGTTCAATCAAAAACTTACTGTTCTGGTGGTCCTGAGTCTGGCATGAGAGCAGCTCAGCAGGTAGAAGAGTCGGCAGCAGAGTGGGTAGAAAAGTTGGAGCTGGAAGCTTCTGTGCAAGATGAACAGGCTGATCGATGCAAATGAAAAGAAATGAAAATGCAAATGCAAGATGAATGCACAGGCTGATCGATGCAAATGAAATGCAAATGCAAATGAAATGAAAATGCAAATGAAATGAAAATGCAAACCTTTTTGAGTGATAAGAGTCGGTAGCAGAGCAGCTCAGCAGGTAGAAGAGTCGGCAGCAGAGCAGTGAGGTAGAAGAGCAGACAGGAGAGTCGGCAACAGAGCCTCTCCTATGATCGATCCTCTCCTATGATCGATCCTCTTCTTTGACAGACTGGCAGACAGTCTTCTCTTCTTTGACGGGCAGACTGGCAGAGGCGGGAACGAAGAACAGTAGCAGCAAGCAACGTAGAAAAACCAAAAAAAAGGAATTTTGTTATTGACTTTCTTGAATTATTCGAAACAATTGGGGGTTAACAATTTCTTTACCGGGAACTTGGTTCCCAGAAAATGGGAACTAGTTCCGGAACTTAGTTCCCGGTAACAGGCCAAATGGGAACATCCCCAAGAGTTCCCGGAACGTCCGACCCCCGGGAACTAGTTCCGGAACGGGAACGAAGTTCGGAACTTAGTTCCCGGTAACTATGCGTTGCGCCCAGCCCGATAATGAAAAGTTCATTTTCTGTCCTGGCGCGACGTGTGAGACATGGTGGGTCCCGCTGCTAAATTTTATACTTTCTAAGCATATAACATGCTAATTCTACTACTTCTTAGCTCAAATTTAGAATTATCATGTTATTTTTCTGTGATTTATAACTTTTTAGTGTGTTTTAAGCTGAATGTCTCACACGTTGCGCCCAGCCCGAAAATGAGATTCTCATTATCTGTCCTGGCGCGACGTGTGAGACCACCCTACTTTTTGAAGGTTGGCTCACCAATTTTAGTCTTTTTATGTTTTCATTCATTTTAACTGGTTACTAGCTTAGCATAACTACAAAAATGAGAAAAAAAAATTCCCATTTTTCGAGGCTTAAAGATCTTATCAAGTTAGTACTACTGGGAGCATGGCCAGTGCTTTGCTCTTGGTCTCCAAGAACATTGCTCTGATACCACTGTGACGTCCCCTACTCATATACGGTGCACCCACCGTATACAAACAGGAGTTCATCCCCCATACCAGCTCCATACTGATACAGGGCCCTCCACAATCACTGCACCCGTAAAGAGTCCCAGTGGGAAGAGTGAAGGGGTCATTTCACTCCGTCTCCCTCGGGGCCTACCTAGCTGCGGAAGCGTAAACATACATGTCAGTATACAACATAAACACATATCCACCTCGAAGGGTGGGGCATCAACATCTGCATAGACAACGATCAACATCATACATAGGGTCCTACCCAAGGCTCAGACTCGAAGGGATGACTGACGGCTTGGGTCTCCATAGTTCATTGCAGACAGAATTCATGGCAATGGATTTGGCTGGCATAAGAACATGACCTAGGGTTGTCCACTCCATCCGCCCCTCCTGTGCACACTTTGCAGAGTAGGCTGAAAAGTGTTGGGACCTGACTGTAGCCCGCCGGGTGCATAGCCAAAGGGGCTATTCCTGGGTTGCATCTCCCCAGTCCCGATGGGGCAGGTAGGGATCTCCCCCTCCAGAGATCTACATGCTGACTCGAGGAGACTAGAGGGCCACTGCCCTTCTTCGACTTGAACCCACTGGAGAGTGACGCATCACCCCACGGGTGTCGAGCCCATGCCTTGCCCACACTCAGTGGTAAGCCATTAGACCTAGTCCCAATGATCCCCGGTAGACATTACACACCAGAGGGATCGTTCAAGAGTCAGAACACGAACCTCTTTATAAGCCAGTCTGGCCCCTTCACCCACAACCCGGTGTGGCTCTTGTGCACAGGCCGCATCTATAGTGTGCTAGAGAGGCTAATCTAGGAGCATCTACTACCAAGCTTTAGGTCTCTTCCCCCCTTCCCAATACACGGAGTTCATAGAGATACATCAACCATATACATCACAGAAGAACTAAAGAACTAGACCTAATCTATATCATAGATTTAGGTTCTTTAGTTAGAGTCTGGTATCTAGAGATCTAGAGGGCTGCTATGGGCAATTTAATAGGCTAAACCTACTGATTCGAAGACTAGAAGATGGTTTAGGCTATTAAATTGACCTAAATACCCGATCCTTGAGTTCCTCCTCGACTGAGCTCAACCATCACGCCAAACCGCTTTCGAATCGAGGGAAACTAATGGGGCAATTCGCCGCAGGGCCAGTGCTGGGGGGCGGTTTTGACCCACAGGGCGATCAAAACAGAGCTCTAAAATCCTAGAAACGAAAAATGGGCAAGTTAGGGTTTCCTTTCTTAAATAGACAAGGGGGTTGGCTAGGGTTTCCAATTATCCCCCTTAGGCATGTGGGATAATTGCGAATGGGCCCACTTGCCTTTAATGGCTAGGTGGCAAAATGTGCCCACATGGAAAGGTGTGCACCTTAATAAATGTGCACATTGGTAAATGTGCACATTAATTGCACACTTGGGTATGGCCCACTTGGCATAAAGTGTCCACATGGGAAAATGTGCATCTAGATAAATGTGCACATGGTTAAATGTGCACATTAATAAATGCACACTCCTTGCAAGTTGCCCCCCTAGGGGCTACCCGCCTGGCTACACATCGGCGTACACGTCAGTCGGGGTGGCGTGTACGCGTGACGGGGCAGTATAGTATACGTCCTGGGACCGTATACTGTGCTGGAACGTCACATTCTCCCCACCTTGAAATGATGCTGTCCGCAGCATCGCGGGTCTCCCCCCCTTGGAAACTTCCTAACCTACAATCAACCTGATACATACGATATACTACTATAATACTTACACATTTACTGAGATTACCTTAAGGTAATATTTTTAAAACATTATTACGCCCTTAACTTATAAAATAACTTATCAATCTATAACATCGTCAAACAAGTTACTCAACAATTCACTTATCACAACAATTTAGTTTATCAAAATTTTAAATTAACGTTTGAGGTACTCTTCATTCCTTGCAACACATTCCAACAAAATTTGTGTTGCAAGTCTTCGTAGCTCGACCTTTTTGCCCTCCGGAGCGTTCTATTGGCCTGAGCCAATTTCTTCGGAGATGACCTTGCCGTCCCATTGCTCCATAAACTGTGGGTACTGCTTTAATAGATCCTTCTTGAGTACCCATGTCGCGTCTTCCACTGGCAAGTGTTTCCACTTGACCAAGTATTGGAGAAACTCTGATCTCCTTGTTTTCTTGAAGGCTTTATCAAGAATTAATTCTGGAACTATTTCCAGCTGCTCCTCCGTCATTTCCAACAACGTTGGAGTGTCTAAGACTTCGTCTGGATTTGGAGTGTGCTTCTTCAACAAACTCACGTGGAAGACCTTATGAATCTTTAGGTGTGCTGGCAAGTCTAGCTTGTAGGATTGACTACCTACTTTCTGGACTATTCTGAAAGGTCCAGCCCACCTTGGAGCAAGCTTCTTGCAATTCCCGATTGTGAGCTTCGCCTGCTTTACCTTGATCTTCAACCAAACATAGTCTTCAACTTGGAACTCTCTAACTGTTTGATGCTTGTCGGCGATGCTCTTTTGTCGACTCCTTGCCGCTAGGAGATATCCTCGAACTTGCTGCATATCAGCCAACATCTGCTGCGAAACTTCTACTTTTGACACGGGATTGTGCCAAGTGTCTGGAGTTAGGCATTGATAGTCGTAATTGATCATAAACGGCGACATTTGGGACGATTCCTGCTTGGTGCTATTATATGCAAACTCCACCAAGTGAATAAATTCTTCCCACATACCTTGCTTATTCCAGACATAGTTTCGTAGCATGTCCTCCAAAATTCTGTTGGTCCGCTCCGTTTGGCCATCCGTCTGAGGATGATACGCCGTGCTCATTGATAGCTTCGTCTGAATGGTCGCAAAGAGGTCTTGCCAAAAGGCACTCATAAACTTCGGATCCCTGTCGGAGATAATCTCCCTTGGCATGCCATGAAGCCTGAAGATCTCTTTGGTGAAGAGCTTTGCTGTATCCATAGTCGTATCTGTGGTCCTGCAAGGCACAAAATGTGCCATCTTCGACAACTTGTCGACCACTACCATCAAGGCATCTTTCCCTCTTACCGTAGCCCTGTTATAAAATCCATGCTAATGACCTCCCACTTAGCGTTTGGCACCGCTAATGGCTCCAAGGCTCCTGGGATTCGAAGCTGCTCTGCTTTGGTCTGCTGACACAGCTGGCATTCCCGAATGTATCTAGCTATCTGTTTCTTCATTCCTGGCCAGAAATAGCTGCTTCGAATCTTGAAATAGGTCTTCATAAAACCCGCATGCTCGGCTATTGGACTGTTGTGCGTGTCATGAAGAATTAGCTTCCTTACCCCTGATGATTCGGGCACGCACAACTTATGCTTATGATACAACAGGTTGCCTTCCTTCTTATAATGCTTGAAGGCTTCCCGTTCTTTATCTGTTCTAGCCTTCCTAGAGAGGCTTTCCCATGCTTCCTTGAATTCCGTGTCTGTTGGCAGAGATTCTTCAATCTTCTTCCCAAAGTCGTTGGAGAGCGTCGAAATTGCATTGCAATGCACTCTAGTTGTCAGGGGATGCCTTGAAAGCGCATCTGCTACCACATTGAGCTTCCCTGGCTTGTAGACTATATCAAAGTCATACTCTTCCAGGAACGCCATCTACCTCTCTGCCTCAGGTTGAGGTGTGGTTGTTTGAATACGTACTGGAGGCTCTGATGGTCTGTATCCAATTGGAACTTCCTTCCCAAAAGGTAATGCCTCCAAATTCTTAATGCCCTGACAACCGCAAGCAATTCCTGATCATGCGTGGGGTAAGCGTTTGGCGTCGTTCATCTTCACCGAGTCATACGATACCACACGGTCTTCCTGCATGAGCATGAGCACTGTAGCTATCTTACTGCGCATCCGTGGCTACAAGCTTATCTTTTTCTGGGTCTGGCAAGGTCAAGACAGGGGCGGTCGTCAGAGCTTCCTTCAACAATTCAAACCCCGCTTGGGCTTTCTTGTGCCAATGCTCGCCCAATCTTTCACCTTTTCCGCCCTTTGTCAGTCTGTTGGCGGGGCGCTATCTTGGCAAAGTTCTTCACAAACCTACGTAGTACCCTGCTAGGCGAGAAAACTTCGACCTCATGCACATTCTTGGTTGCAGGCCCTTTGAATGGCGACGACCTCAATCTTGGCGGGGATCCGTCGATATTCCTTCCTTTGAGATCATATGACCCGGTATTCTACTCTCCGTTCTGGAAGTGACGCCGACAACTTGGCATGCATAACCGGTGCCTCTTCAACTTCTCCGGCCTCTCCTTAAGTGTTGTAACGTGTTCTTCAAGGGATCTCGCTATACACCAAAATGTCATCAAAGAATACTATCACAAAGGTGTCCAAGAACTCCACGAAGATGTCGTTCATGAGCCTCATGAAGCGTTCTTTGGGGGCATTCGATAAGCCGAAAGGCATTAAAAGGAACTCATAGTGCCCATACACGGTCTTGAAAGCCGTCTTATGGATATCTTCCTCCTTTATCGGATCGATGATAACGACCTTAAGTCAATTTTGGAAAAGACCTTTGCACCACTGGAGCTGATCCATCAAGTCATTTGATCCGGGAGCGCATACTTGTTCTTAATGGTGTGCTTATTCAAGCGCCTATAGTCTATGCACATCCTTAAAGCGCCATCCTTCTTCTTAACAAGCGGAATGGGCTCGAACGGGCGAGACACTAGGTCTAATGAAGCCTAGGTCGAGCAACTCCCGCAATTGCTTCTTTAGCTCTGTCAACTCTGGCGTCGTCATTACGTATGGAGCCTTACTTGTCGGCTTTGTTCGGCTCGAAAGTGCTATCTCGCTTTTCGACTCCCCTATAAGGAGGGAGCTGCTTGATCTCATCTCGAAAGAGATCATGGAACTCGTGATCGTTAGCTACCGCTTAGGTAACTTCTTTGAGCCCTTCATCCTCCTTACCTTCTTCTGGCTCAGGCTCTTGGATCTCAAGCTTGAAGATATAAGCTACCTGCTCACTCCTTATGCACTTGAGCATCCGTTTAGAAGACATACACTGCATGATGGGAACAACTTCTTTACCTCTGATCTCAATGATCTTGCCGTCGGGCGTTGGGAAGGTCACTTTCCGCTTTCCACAATCAACGATGGCCCCTGCTGGTCCAAGATACTCCATTCCTATGATCAGGTCATACTTGCCAATGCCCATTACTTCTGCCCCCATCTGAATATTAATCCTTGGCAAGTCGATGTCAAAATTAATTCTCTTGCCTGCCGTCTGCCTTACAGCTTCACTGGCTAAGAGAACTGGCCTCGGCTTCGACTTCAGCGGTTTCAACTTCAACATTTCGACCATTCTGAGGGATGCAAAGTTATGGCTACTTCCCGAGTCTATCAGGACTATGAAGGACTTGGCCTTCGCCTTCCCTACTGTGGAAATTACCTTGTACTGGCTCTCTGCTTGCTCTGTGTCTATTGCGGCAAAGATATGACACTCACCCTGGAAGTAGTCGCGGGCTGCCTCGCCGTCGTCGTCAGACATAATGTCCCAATCTCCCAACTCCGCTAGTGCCGCACTCATGACGTAAGGGCAGTTCGCTGTCCTCCTATGGCCTGGCTGGAAGCACCTGAAGCAAAGCTGCTTTTCTATGCACTCCTGTCTCTTTTCCTTGGGCATAGCACGCAAAAGGATCGCCTTTGCTTTGGAGTAGTTTGACCCCCTCCCGCTTGTCCTTGAAGGACACACCGCTTCTTTCCTGCTTTGCTTCCCCCAGTTTGCCACCATATGGGGCTCTAGTTGGGCTGGGGAAATTTGTTTGCCCTAGGGCTATAACTCCTGTTGCCTTGCCTTTGTCCCGATATCTTTTTGCCCTCGCCCGCTATTCGAGGCCTGTTCCTTGCAAACTTATTGCCTTGGACTCGCTTCGATCATTGTCTTAGGGTTTATTGCCCTTACAAGCTTTGGATCTCATCATTGACCCTTCAATATAGCTTTCCCTTTGCATGCTTTTCACCCGGCTTTGGCACATAAAGCCTTAGCCTCATGAATTCCTCTGTATATTTCGGACTGATTTGTTTCCTGTTGCAACCTATAGAACTGCTTTGCATCATCTTTGGACTTGTGCTCTCTTGGGGCGTAATGGGCTTTTGAAGGCTTTAGCAAACTTTTCGAACACGCAAGCATCCCTGCTCAAGCCATGGGCCTTTGCATACCCCTTCCACCAAATGCGTCTTTGCTCCTTCGGGTTGGTACATTTGCCACCCCGCCTTTATCCTTGTCCTTCATACCATAAGCGTTGCCATATTCACTCATCTCATCGAGCCAAGCCTCTGCCTCCATGCGACTGTTGTTCACCGAGAATTGCTTTCGAGCTTCTGGCCTTCCAAACATTTCCCAATGCGAGTCTACCTTCTTACGGTAATTAGAGGTTCTTGTGTCCTTTTTGTGCGTCCATCTGTGGTATCCCTCGCCTTCCATCTGCGGTGTTCCTCTGCCTTCCATCTGTTGGGACACGGGCTGCTCTTCCTCTTCCTCGAGGTGGTCCAGAATCAGAGCTTGAGTCGGAGGATTTGTTTGGAGGACCTCCTTCTCTTGCGCCTCTTCTTGTCCCTTCTGCTTTTCCGAGCTGATGCTTGAGGCAACTGAGCATTGCCCACCGAACCCACTCCTGCTTGTGCGGCCAGCAAAGCCTTTATCTGCTCAAGGTCTGTTCTCATCTGTGATATTTCCTCTTCTGGGGTCATGGGTCCAAATTCCTCAAACAGGTTCCTTGCTGGGGGTGGCCTGGGCGGACTCTGTTCTTCCATGTTATCTCGGCGTTGTCGTTCCCCTGAGCCTAGGCCTCTAGCTGCATACACAAGTAATTCATGGCTATATGGTTAGTTTTACTTGTTCTCTTGCATTATATGTGGTTTGTTGGCATAGTTGTGGAACAAAATACATCAACAAAACATTTAAGGTGCAAAAGAAATTATATTTATATTATATAATATTTTAGTACAAAATCTCCGGGATCAAGAGTCTATTAATCTTGAAATCGCCGGTAAGATGGGTTGTCCTCAAGGAACTTCTTAACTTGGGCCGTTCCTATCGAGCTTCCCAAGTTCCTAAGGACATTGGTCGACATCATACCGCAAGGCCGTCACCAACTCTTCCACCCTCGCGGTGGGAGGTGTAGGCCTTGATTCACGCCAATCTTCCCCTGCGTGCCGGTAGGGCACGGCGTAAGTCAAAGAGGTCAAGTGCCATTGCTCTCTTCACTAGGACAGCATAGTCGACATTTGCCGCTATTCGAGCATGCCTGCCGAAGCCTGAGAGTACAATAAGCATGAACACTCATTCTTCACCTCGTGGGCTGAATTTGCGGTGTATTACCGCTATTCTCCCATCCAGCAGCAGGGGCAGGTAGTACCTCAACGACCTGTCGTTGTGTGTCGCAGATGATTCTCCACTTGTTTGGCCTCCCGCTCTATGCCGTCCAGTGTAGTCGTCGACCTCTATCTCAGTCAGCTCTCGGTAGTCTGCAATTGTGGAGTCGACTCGCCTGATGTCGATTCATGCTCCTCTTGCTGGAGGTGGTATCGAGGGGCTCGACATCAAGATGCTGGTGGTCTTGCCTCTGATCCCCATCCGTTCCTGAATGGCGAGGAACTCTTCTTCCGATGGCAGGTCTCCGGCTTCCATAACCTGTCTTATGCTGCTGTAGGCCTGGATATCAGACGTCGAGTCCCCTGTGTAGGTGTCGGCTTCTCGCACTTGAAGCGGGAAGTCTGAGGCTCCCCGGACGATGAAGTCGTCCATTTCTGGTTGCTGCCGTAGTTGGTGCAACAACTCATCAAGTCTGAGCTCCCTCTCCCTGCATTCAGGGAGGTTCTGGATGTCACTGAGGAGTAAATACTCCTCTCCGTTGATGATGATGGGGGCTAGGCTTGTGATGCCTAGCCCGAGTGGGGGAGCAATTCTGAGGGTCTGTCGGCTCCGCTACATGTTGGCCAACTCCTCTTCTGCTTGACGCCGTTCTTCGTCTGAGTCGAGCTACGTGTACTCTTCGTCGTCCGACTCCTCTTCTTCTTCTCTTCCTTCTTGCTCCTGCTGGTACTGCAAAAGCATCCGCTCTGCTGCTTGGGCTGCTATGGGGTCCACCTCCATCGGAGGGATAGAGGTTGCCCCCATTGGGTTTTCGGCGCGGCGGGATAGGAAAATAGCTAGGGCGGCGGTGTAGGAGAAATACTTGGTCCTGTCAACTGTCAGGACCATGTAGTCTGGCAGCCTCTGTGCCTTGTTAGTCAAGTACTTGGCGATGTTGGGGACATCACCCAAGGCTGCTTGAAGGGATGGGCGGGGAACAAAGTAGCCTATGCAAGGGGAGAGCTGAACTAGGGAGGGTCCTACCCTAGCTTGGAACTCTGCTAGAACTCGTCTATATGCTGGGGTTGCATTTAGAGTGGCTTGGACATCTATTTCTTTCCCAAAGACTCGGAAGATGTCATTGACATCCGCCTCGGCAGCATGGGCACTGGCGTTGTACCATCGCCTGAAGTCAGCAGTGGCCATTGATCTAGCGAAGAAGAGACTATCAAACAGATACAAAAGCGCCTCAGGGAGCTGGGAGATCGCCTAAGCAGTCGAGAGCAAGCTTGTAGGGTGCTAAATGAGAAATGGGGGATCTATTTATAGAAAAGGAGAAAACCCTAATTTTTGGATAACCTAGAATTTACTGGGATTGGGTGATTCTGATCTATTAAGAGGTGCAATTGAGAGTTTGAAGACTACTTTTAGGGTTTGAGCATGCTAAGATGGACTAATGAACCTATTGCAAGAAACTGGAGATGATTTGGATATGGCATGGTGAAGAAAATGCTGAGAGGTCTCACACGTTGCGCCCAGACCGATAATGAAAAGTTCATTTTCTGCCCTGGCGCGACGTGTGAGACATGGGCTCTAAATGGGTTAAACTTGATCAATTTGGGTGATCTGAGGGTGTAATTCTACTGGACTCATCGAGATAGGCAGAATTGACCCCTTATTTGGTCGATTTGGAGCTGTTTTGGGCATTTTTGGGTACCATGGTCTCACACGTTGCGCCCAGCCCGAAAATGAGATTCTCATTTTCTGTCTTGGCGCGACGTGTGAGACATCATCTCAATTTTGCTCAAAAAGTCCAATTTGATCAAAACAAAAGCTAGAGTTCAATATCTTAACCTAGTTAAGCAAGATTGGACACATTATTTACACAAAAATTCTTTATATTAACAAAAATGTTCATTATTTACAAAAAGTTCAAGGGCGTTCTCCCTTGATGTGTCTAGCCAGATGCATATCCTGTCTCATGAGTGTGACCCTCTTCGCGTGAACTGTGCAGGCTGTCGAATCTTCAAAGTGCTGCACCAGTTTTTGCTCTGCTGCCTCCTGTAAGCACAGCAACATTTCGTCGGTCACCCGCATGTCTGTGTTATATTCCTGCATAACCTCTCGGACCAAGCGTTGAAACGGTGCCCGGGGGATCAAGAGTCCGTAACTTCGCTGGAAGTGCCGGATTTCCTTGAGGGCTCTCTGCTCCTTCTGCTTGCTGTTGGTCCGCTTCTTTCCTGGTGCTCTGGGAGGATTGGGCCTGGGTGGCGGCGGCTTCAGGGTCTGGCTTTTTGTCGGGCGTCCGCCTTCAATTGTTCTCACCCTATGCTCCTGGTACGTACGCCTCCCGTTGTGGCCGTGGGGCTTTGACCCTATCCCACGTCGGGAATGGTGGGGGCTTGGCTGCGGCTGCTCATGCTCGGGTGCCACCTTTCGGGTACTTCCTTCTCCCACGGCCAGGGGTTTGAAGAGCTTGCCCCGGTGTTGGGGATGTAATCTTCGTCAGAAGTCGTCGGTAGAAGGCGGGAGTCTGCTTTCGCTGATGGCTCATTGATGACGGGACCCTGCGCTCGCCTACCAACCTTCACAACTGTTCTCTTGCCCGCCTTAATGCCTTTGGCCCTCTTCCTCTTATTTCATGGAAATTTGTAGTTAGCTCGTCCTCCGTCTTTTGTCCTCCTCTCGGTGCGCTCTTTGGCTTCATACTTGCTGATGAGCAGCGAGGTCTTCTTCTTGGCGGGGGCTAAGCCGTGCCATTTGCTCCTCTCTCTTGACTTCCTGTGAGGCGGGCCCAAGCTTGAGTTGTTCCTCGGCGGTTGGGTTGTCCTTCTGCTCCGTTCCTCCTTGCTCCTCCTTTCCTCCTCGGCGATTTCTTGAGGATCGGTGCATGACATCCATTTGCTCCTCCCCTATGACCTCTCGATTGCGCCGCTTTGAGTGCGAGTGTGCCTCCTCCTTTGGATGAAGATTCGCCTTTAGGAAAAGGCGTTCTTGAAGTATCCTCGTATCGTAGGGGGTCCTTTGGTATTTTGGAAGATTCGCCTCGGCGGGGCTTCCTAGCAGTCTGCTTTGTCCGGGCCATATTCGATGGTTCGCCAATCAGAGCTATGCGCCAGAAGATCGCCTTTGCAGCCGAGAGCAGATTTTCTAAGGAAGGGACGTGGAAATGGGGGTGCCTAAATCTATTTATAGGGGTCGATTTTAGGTCAAATTTCAAACTACCTTTTTCATTTTCTGTCCTGGCGCGACTTGTGAGACATGGTGGGTCCCGCTGCTAAATTTTATACTTTCTAAGCATATAACATGCTAATTCTACTACTTCTTAGCTCAAATTTAGAATTATCAAGTTATTTTTCTGTGATTTATAACTTTTTAGTGTGTTTTAAGCTGAATGTCTCACACGTTGCGCCCAGCCCGAAAATGAGATTCTCATTATCTGTCCTGGCGCGACGTGTGAGACCACCCTACTTTTTGAAGGTTGGCTCACCAATTTTAGTCTTCTTATGTTTTCATTCATTTTAACTGGTTACTAGCTTAGCATAACTACAAAAATGAGAAAAAAAATTTCCCATTTTTCAAGGTTTAAGGATCCTATCAAGTTAGTACTACTGGGAGCATGGCCAGTGCTTTGCTCTTGGTCTCCAAGAACATTGCTCTGATACCACTATGACATCCCCTACTCATATACGGTGCATCCACCATATACAAACAGGAGTTCATCCCCATACCAGCTCCATACTGATACAGGGCCCTCCACAATCACTGCACCCGTAACGAGTCCCAGTGGAAAGAGTGAAGGGGTCATTTCACCCCGTCTCCCTCGGGGCCTACCTAGCTGTGGAAGCGTAAACATACATGTCAGTATACAACATAAACACATATCCACCTCGAAGGGTGGGGCATCAACATCTGCATAGACAACGATCAGCATCATACATAGGGTCCTACCCAAGGCTCAGACTCGAAGGGATGACTGACGGCTTGGGTCTCCAGAGTTCATTGCAGACAGAATTCATGGCAATGGATTTGGCTGGCATAAGAACATGGCCTCGGGTTCTCCACTCCATCCGCCCCTCCTGTGCACACTTTGCAGAGTAGGCTGAAAAGTGTTGGGACCTGACTGTAGCCCGCTGGGTGCATAGCCAAAGGGGCTATTCCTGGGTTGCATCTCCCCAGTCCCGATGGGGCAGGTAGGGATCTCTCCCTCCAGAGATCTACATGCTGACTCGAGGAGACTAGAGGGCCACTGCCCTTCTTCGACTTGAACCCACTGGAGAGTGACGCATCACCCCACGGGTGTCGAGCCCATGCCTTGCCCACACTCAGTGGCAAGCCATTAGACCTAGTCCCAATGATCCCCGGTAGACATTACACACCAGAGGGATCGTTCAAGAGTCAGAACACGAACCTCTTTATAAGCCAGTCTGGCCCCTTCACCCACAACCCGGTGTGGCTCTTGTGCACAGGCCGCATCTATAGTGTGCTAGAGAGGCTAATCTAGGAGCATCTACTACCAAGCTTTAAGTCTCTACCCCCCTTCCCAATACACGGAGTTCATAGAGATACATCAACCATATACATCACAGAAGAACTAGACCTAATCTATATCATAGATTTAGGTTCTTTAGTTAGAGTCTGGTATCTAGAGATCTAGAGGGCTGCTATGGGCAATTTAATAGGCTAAACCTACTGATTCGAAGACTAGAAGATGGTTTAGGCTATTAAATTGACGAAATACCTGATCCTTGAGTTCCTCCTCCTGACCTGAGCTCAACCATCCTGCTAAACTGCTCGAATCGAGGGAAACTAATGGGGCAATTCGCTCAGACAGAGTCTGGGAGGCGGTTTTGACCCCTGGGGAAGTCAAAACAGAGTTCTAAAACCCTAGAAACGAAAAATGGGCAAGTTAGGGTTTCCTTTCTTAAATAGACAAGGGGGTTGGCTAGGGTTTCCAATTATCCCCCTTAGGCATGTGGGATAATTGGGAATGGGCCCACTTGCCTTTAATGGCTAGGTGGCAAAATGTGCCCACATGGAAAGGTGTGCACCTTAATAAATGTGCACATTGGTAAATGTGCACATTAATTGCACACTTGGGTATGGCCCACTTGGCATAAAGTGTCCACATGGGAAAATGTGCATCTAGATAAATGTGCACATGGTTAAATGTGCACATTAATAAATGCACACTCCTTGCAAGTTGCCCCCCTAGGGGCTACCCGCCTGGCTACACGTCGGCGTACACGTCAGTCGGGGTGGCGTGTACGCGTGACGGGGTAGTACAGTATACGTCCTGGGACCGTATACTATGCTGGAACGTCACATACTTTATTTGTAACTGACATCTAGTTGGAGGCCCTAGTGCCCGGTTGGAGGCCCTCGTGCCCTAGTTGAAGCCCCCGTGCCTGAATGGAGGCCCTCGTGCCTTAGTTGGAGCCCCTCGTGCCTGGATAGACCTTGGTGGTTTTTGGTTCACTTTGCCTTATGTACGCAGGTAAATAGTTGGTGAGCACATTTCTATAGTTGGACATCTTGAATGAAGGGTTGGATCCTAGGCTCATGACGAAGGTCAATAGAGAAGGTGATTCAAACTGCATCATTGGTGACCTCATTGCCATAATGTATTTTTCCACCCAACAAGGCTAGTCAGCATGAGGCTATAGAGTTTATTATGATTTGTGTCCCTAGCATAGATTAGTGATCCCATTATTGTCAGGGTTTTCCTCCAAAACCCAAGAAGTGCGAGGTTTTTTAATCCCGATCACAATGGTTTCACTAACTTGGGAACTATATGTACATGTTTTGGTTATCAAGAAGATGCCCATGAGTGCATTATTGTCAGCATTATTGTCGATGTTTCTCCCACTACAAGAGAATGACAGTTAGGCGTCAGAAAAATCATCACGCATTTTCAAAATATTATGCTTGACGATTTCTCTGACGATAAAACTGACGATAAATCACCTGACGTTTTGTCTGACGAACCTTCGTCAGAAATTATGTCAGTTTGTTCGTCAAGCACAAACGTCAGATGATACGTCAGGTATTTCGACAAAATAAGCGTCAGAGAATGTGCGTCAGGCTTTGCGTCAGCTTATGCATCATCCTTAGCGTCAGAGTCATTTGTCAAGCATTTTGTCAGTTTGTTTGTCAGGCATAGCGTCAGGGATTTCGTCAGGTATTATTCAGGCTTTACGTCACACAGAACCGTCAGGAAAATCGCCAGGAAAGTCATTCTAAAGGCACTAATACAATTTTACTCATAACTTTTGATCCAAAAGTCTGTTTGAGATTAAGTTTGGTGTTTTAGAAAACTGTCTCCTTGATCTATCTAATGATGTATTACTTGACCAAGCTTGATTAAGTTCCTAAGCGGAAAAGCTATAAATTTCCATCCCTAGCTTGACCAAGCTTGATTAAGTTCCTAAGGGGAAAACCTATACATTTCCATCCCTAGCTAGAGTATTCTGATAAATCATCTTCCATGTAGGTAGGAATGCTATCTTCAAGTTTTTCCTATTACATGTCATTAGCATTGGTCCATTGTCTCAGTGCCTCAATCACCAAGGTTCCAGTGCACCATAGCTTGCAAAAATGGAGCCGGATGCATGCATAACGAGCTACCTCTAAGTGCCATATTTACTATAAACCCTTGCCGCATTTACAGTAGGGTCTCGACCGGATTCGCAAAATGGAGATAGTTCACGATTCATAGCTACATCAAACGAATTTTGTGGTAACGGACTATCTATTCATGACCAGCGCCATGGCTTAGCTCCAGATATTGAAAATAGACATCCAGTGCTCTATAACAGAATGATATGCAAGGGCTCTAGACATGCATAATGCATGGGCATGCAAATGAAGATGAACCACTGAAGTTGATCGCCATAGCACAGAGATTTTCGCAACATTCTGAAGCTTACCGCCATGGGTATGGCATCAACGGAAAATTGCTAAGACGTGGTCGGTTCAATTCCAGTCTGAGAAAGATACATGTGGATGTCTGAATCTCTTTCACGGCTCCAATTTATGACATGCTGATTCCTACTCTTATGATGTCTTTTGTCCAGTGGATACACTGCCACATCAATGGCGCAGGAGCCGTCACTTAAGCTATAATGTTCATGCTCGGGAATAATCTTCGCACATGTGGTTAGGTTTCCACAATGGTCTTCACTTTTATCTTTTTTCCTTTGGATATTAACCCATCCTTGCCCTAATGGTCATAAAGGAAATTATAGGTGCCAAGGGCCTTGGGAGCTAGGGATCAATCCCTAGTAATATATTTGTAATTGAGAGATTATAACATTTATTTTGTATTAGTCCCTTGGTGGCGGTCCCCCCAAGGTGATTTTTCCTAGCTTGCTTAGGTTTCCATCCAAGGGTAATTCTACATGTAATGTGGAGGTATAAATCGCCTTGCACTTTGTTCACTAGCTTGCTTAGGTTTCCATCCAAGGGTAATTCTACATGTAATGTGGAGGTATGAATCGCCTTGCACTTTGGTAATTGTAAGATAAGAAATTTTTCCTTTGTTGTTTTTTTTTTAAAGACCCCTTGCATATATGGTTAAGGGTACTAAAGTTAATGTTATTGAAGGCCTAGAGATCTAGGGGTCGAATCCTTGCATCGTATATATCTTATTCCTCATGGTGGATGTAAGAGTTTCCCCATGGGCGAATGGTCTACCTTGGGTTGTTTATGTGCAGGTAGGGGGAGCGCTTAATAATTGTATCTTTTTGTATTCTGTATCTTCATTCCCATGGTGGAGGTATGAATCCCCCCAAGGGTTTATTGCTATGTTATGTACATAGCCTTCTTGGTTACGTTATGGTGTCGAGGAGAGTGCCCAAAGATTATTTGGTCACGTTATGGTGCCGAGGGGAGTGCCCAAAGGTTATTTGGTCAAGGGTTTGATCCCTTACATTGTACATGGTGGCGGTACGAGTCCCCCGTGTGTGTGGTATTACTTAGCTATGTTTGCTTATATTTTTATAGCATGGTGCCCAACCTTCTTGTTGTAGTACATGGCTAAGGGGTATACCCCAAGGCTAGATGGTCAAGGGTTTAAACCCTGGGCATGTATTGCATACTTGGTGGAGGTACGAGTCCTCCCATACTTGCTTGTGGGTTCTTTTATGATTCTTTTTTCCACTTTGAATGTCCCAGAGACATGGAGTTTGCCATGTGTGTACAATGTGATGGGGCAAGCATTAGTTAATTGGTTTAATATTTGAAGGATTATCAAAGTCTTTACATCTACCAAAGCAACCAACTATAATTAGTAAATGCTTTTGATATACACAAGAACCATCATAATCGAATGCTAAGGTAGTAATTTTGAAACTCTTGATGATCTTACATATCCAATTTAGCAAAGTTCAAGCTCTTAAGATAAGAAGGCACAAAACTTTAATGGAAAGATAGGAAATCACGCACTATTTTAATCAAAGGAAAACCATTATATATGGGGAATAGATTAGTATTTCAGATCATCAAAATCATTAGGTCATACTTGAACTTAATATAAGATAAAAGTTTGTTTCTTATTCACCAGACATTAAACCCTCGTCCACAAAATCATGCTCAATGTCCTCCCATTCATCATCATCTAGTTGTAAGAGTAGTCTTCGTCGTTTATTTGGAGTTTGGAGCTCAATATCTTCCTCCTCCTCAATATAATCTTCAACAAAATTCATCGATGATCTTACTTCTTGATTGTTTGTTCCCTCTTCAACTTCCTCCTCGATGTCATCTTCATCGATATGCATCGAGACTCTCAATCCTTGATTGCTTGTTCCCTCTTGAGCTTCGTATTCTTCTATGTTTATTGGCTCCACAAACTCCATCATTTGCTCATGTTCTACCTCTTCTTCTTGCTCCTCTTACCCTTCTTCCTCGACATTTGTGTTGCAAATGTATCTACGTGACATTGGTTCCGTGGGAATTACAATCCACCACGCATTATTTTGAGGGTTGACATGAAAGAAAACTTGTTGAACCTGATGTGGATACACATGTGGCTCGCTTCTGTCGACTAAGACATGCGTGGAGTCAACTTCAAAAAATCCAGAAGGATGTGGTCGCACTGTTTGGTTTCTCCACGATATAAAGGTTTGAACCACTTGGCCTTTAGTACGGTTTGTCGAAATGATCGAAAATCCACATCAATGATATCGGTAATGACCCCGACATATTCAAGTTCTCCATCAATAGAATTATCATCTCTAGTACTTGCTTGACTCTTTTGATTAAACAAGGCTATGATTCCAGAATCAAAAGTGATGCGAGCCTTGTCAATGTCATCAATTCGAAAGTGTCACCATATGCCCACATTGAATTATGAAACCTAGCCTACATATTGGTTACATATATAAGTGATGTGAGATGGTTAGCAAACGCAAAATACATATTGACAACAACAAATAGAAACTTGCCGATTTTTCAGAACCAAATGCAATGTTGAGGTCATCCTCTTGAATTTTTTCTCCATTTTCTTCAGCTTCTCTAAGCTTTTGTGACAACCACCAATGGGATGGAGAATCAGGTAGAGGAATTAGTTCGCGAGGGTATTGTATGGCCCTTCTATGATGTCCTCGACGGTTTCTTGCAGCATATGCTTTCCTATTGCTATCTCTTTGTGCCTTCTCAATTTTATACAAATCCACCCACCTCTTAAGGCTATCTGTATTGTTCACAACAAACTTGTTAATACCTTCAAACATTTCATCACTTAACCTCCTTTGTTTACCTAGACCCTGCAAGACTTCACCTTCTAACCAATCAGGAGCCTATTTCTTCCAAATCTTTGGTGCATTTGGATCTGTTGACATGGTGGCGTCTGTCAAGAAGAATAATGTCTCCTCAATAAGATGTCCTTCTGCCATACATCCCTCAGGCCTTGCCATCTGGCGCACAAAGCCTTTTAATACTTTCATATATCTCTCTAAAAAGAACATCCATCTTGAAGGGTTTGGACCCACGAGCAATATTTCTTGCGGCAAATGCACCAACAAATGTACCTAAGAATAACATTTGTTAGGTATGATTGGTACATGAAATTTATTTAAATAGTTACATCATACCAGAAGATCAAATATACTGGTGGGAAATAGATCTTCTAATTGGCATAATATCTCCGCAATCTCTATTTCCATAGCTGGGATATCAGCAACTACAATTTGCTTAGAAGAGACCCACCTAGAGAAGCTTGCGAGTCTATAGATGACCTTCCGAATGCGTGGTGTGAGGCATTTCTCCAAGGCACATGGGAGAATATGCTGTTATAATAAGGAATCCAAATTAGGTATCACTATCATATAGATTTACAAGTTTCAAGATATTGTAAGCAATTTATTGGTGGACTTCATCCATTTAGTCCATTTCATGCTTCTTTACTTATTACACTTATATGTACCTGTAGAAACTTGTGCCATTCATGCGACTTTAAGCCTGTGAGATCCCCATCTTTTGTGAATGCCCTTCTAAGGGAGGATCCATAGCCAGTCAGAGTGCGCAAACTTTTAATAGCTTCTTTTACTTGTTTGAGTTCATCCCTCTTTAATACTCAACGACCTCGAAGAAAGCGAGGAGCTCTACCCTCTTCTTCAATTGGCCACAACTCTTTTTTGATGCCTTTATCTTTTAGATCATTCCTAGCTTTTAGAGTCTCCCAATCTCCCGTAAGATGTCGCTAAAGTGAGTGGCTCACATTTTTGAAAATATGCATAGGATCTAAGAGATGTGCAATCTT
Source organism: Isoetes taiwanensis (assembly GCA_021234155.1). Lineage (NCBI taxonomy): Eukaryota > Viridiplantae > Streptophyta > Lycopodiopsida > Isoetales > Isoetaceae > Isoetes > Isoetes taiwanensis. The sequence goes on from JAJEKV010000051.1 coordinate 8,095,007, forward strand.
TAGCTCAGACCAATATTCCAATGTGTAAATATAGATAGCATCTTCATGCCAGGCGGATGTTTACCCTTTTCCGGGTCATGATCATTCCATGTTTTCAACCAATCACATGGAGTTCTTCTAATTGGAACTTCTTTAAAATCACCACAACGAAGCTGATGACCTAGTGGTAGATACTTTTGATGCACAGTGTATATCATCTTTGACAAGTGTGGTGATTTATAAGATGTTAAGTTTTGGCCGCAAGATGGACACACACATGATCCGCTAGTTTGCAATCCTGCAAAAAAAGTAAACGCCCAATTGAACCTTGTAGTGGAGAACTTGAACAAACAAATATGGTGAGCATGAGCATCGTACTCGATGCAACTTTAAATCCAGGATAGTCATGAATTGTGAAGCATAGTATTCCATGGAATGTAAAATTGTGTGGTTGCCTTGAAATGTCGTACATGTGTATGCCTTTCCATAAAATATCCAATTCCTCCACAAGTGGTTCTAAGTATACATTCATATCCTTGACTTGGTATTTGCCTAAGAAGCGAAATTGCATTAAATTAGAAAGCAACAAACCTACATAAAAATACATTTGAAGGCTATGTAAAGGTATGTACCTGGAACTATAAGTGTGAGCATTAAATGGCCTGCATTAGTTGCCATCCAAGGTGGTATTATATAGTTTATAACAACAATGGGCCAGACACTACGAGTAGATGACATCGTTCCAAATGGACATATTCCATTTGTGCCCAAAGCAAGACGAGCATCCCTTGGTTCATCCTAAAATGTGGCCATTTGTCTTCTATATATTTCAAAGCCTCACCATTGGTTGGGTACCTCAAAATTCCATCATTGCTTCGGTGTTTTGCATGGAAGTCCATGAATGATGCTAGGGAGGGACATTTGAACATGACTTGTAATCGGGGAATGATTGGCATGTGCCGCAAAACTTTCTTTGGCACTTTGGATTTTGTTTTTTCATCATATCGTGATTCATTGCACTTAGGACATCTAGTCATGTCACTACCATTGCGGAATAATATGCAATCATTTATGCATGAATGAATACAATTGTATTCTAAACCTAGTTCTTGCAAAAGTTGCTTGACGTCCCTTCCAGTGCTCGAAAAAAAATATTATAGAAACCAGAAAAATGCCCGCTCAAACTTGTATTTATCGGATTTTAAAAATTACAACTGGAACTTCCTGTTTGATACAAAAACTACAAGCAAAATTCCTTCATTTCTCAAGCTTTGAAGGTTTTACATATACATAACATAAGCATGTGTTGACATCATATAATAGCTTATAGATAAAGATAACAGAAATTAGACCAAGTGCTGGCTTGGCTGGCCATGATAGATATGTCGATTTGCCTTTGCTTTCCAAACCCTTTCGCATACTGCATTGCTTGCACACTGAACTAATGCAATTTGCAACAGTGTTAAGATGTTCTTAAATCTGGATGAAGTGAATGAACTCGATGCAATGATTGCACAAACCTGCTCAAGAGTCGTTGCAGCATGGATCTTATAATCAGTGTACTCCCTTCTTAATGTTGCTCCATCAATCAAAGCTTGCTGCTGCATTCCAGAAACCTCTTTTGGCATGCCATAGAACTTAATTATCTTCTCCAAGCTCTCCAAACCAAATTCTCTTGATCCTATAGAAGACCTAGGAAAGTGTGCAGGAGAAAAGATCACAAAGTGTCCCAAAATAGATGCATCTTGAAACTTGGTTGTCAAACTATCACAAATAGCTTGAGCAAATGCTTTTTGCAACATAATTGCATCTTCTAAATCCAATCCATCTCTGTCCCTTACAATCATGAATTCTCTATATTCATTTCCACGAATTGAACATCTCAAAGCTGCTAGCCACCCATTAGGAGGCCCATAATCTGGAATTATTATGTATCCTCGTGCATCATGTGCATATGCATTCATATCAGCCTTTGGATCAGCAATATAATAAGTCCGATTTCCTTCAATAACTCCTAGTATATGTTTTTCCACACAAGTTATATCCACATAATTTGCTTGGAACAACTTGCTTAATATTGTGAGGCCTCCAAGTATGTCTGCCAAGTAATGCAGCAAGTAAATTGTTTTAAAAACAGCAAGTTTATTAAAAATACCAATGGATTCCATTTGTGAATACTTCAAAACGGCTGGTAAATCCTCACACAGCTTAGCAATGGCATGATGTCTACTTAACCACCGAGTCTTATGGATGCATTCAGGCCGTAAAATATCACAAGCATACTCTTTGAGCAAATCTTGCAAGTACTCTAATCTTTTGCTGCTACAAGAAAAGTGTGCGACTCTGAGAATTTATAAGAGTTTCCATATCCCCGAAGCATTCCATGCCTTCTAATTTGGATGCATCTCCAAGTGCTAGATTTGTGCGATGAGCCACACAATGTATAGATGTCAAAAAGGGACATTTAGCCTTTAAATCTTGTAGCAACCCCTGTTTTTTGTCCAGCCATGGTAGAACAACCATCAGAACCAAAGCCTACCAATTTTGACATGTCAAGACCAGCCTTTTTTAAATGCTCTTCCAATGCACAACAAATAGAACTAGCATCAGCTTTCTTCAATCTCAAGATACCAAGGAAGTTCCTTTTTGACTCACTATCATATTCCAAGTAACTCATACATAAGACAATGTGCTGCTGAGTTGCAACATCCGTGGACTCATCAACTTGCAATCCAAAGAAATGGCTGGCTTTGACTCGTGCTAGCAAAGACAAATTCAAGGTCTCACCAATACAACAAATAAATTCTTGGCAAGCATGATCATTATGATAAAGCTGCTTAGTGATAGAAGAACAACCTGAAACCTTAAGGAGGTCAATATGTGGGAAATCATTGAATGACCAACTTCTAACTGCTAGAGTGTATGCTGCCCTGAATAAGTTTAGCACAGCCCCATCTACTGCTTCATGCATCCTTTGAATTGCCACAACCACAGGTTTTTTTTGTTTCCCTGCATCCAACTTCTTTGCTGCTGCAGTTTTATGTGTCTTACAAGCTGCATGTTCCTTGAAGCTAGAGGTCTTAAAATTACGAGACCCACCTTGTGCAAATGGGCTATTCCCTAAAAATGAACAATAAAAGCAACCTTAAAAACAAATTGACTTGAAGCAACTAGTGAAAGATGCAACAAGAAATTAAATCAAAGTGCATGTACCTCGAATAGCATAAGATTCACATATAGTGCAGAAACAAGCATCTAAATCCCTGTCATATCTCATCCATTCCCAAGTCTTGAGCCATTTTGACTGAAATACAGGTTTAGAAGACTCTTCTTCATCTCCTTCACTTTCCTCCTACATGAATTCCTCATTGCATTCTTCACCATATAATGCTTTCTGTCTTTTCTTTAAGAGATCAAGACATTTTGCCCCATAATAAGCTTGCTTCTTCTCTTGCTTGAAGGCTTCATTGATGTAAAACAGAGGCACACAAGTTTATTAGAGAGGGAAAGCATGCAAAAATAATGTTGCTTCTCACTCACCTCCAACTCCAATCTTCTTTTTTCTATTCTTCTTCCTCTTCCTCTTCTTTTTTCTCTTCTTAGTGGGACTCTTCACAAGATGGAGCGTTCTCTTCTGTGGAAATGTAATAGTGATAAAAGCAAAAGCCATAACTTATAAGATGATCAAATGGGCGGGATCAGCATTAGGCTCCCGCTCTCTCTGATTAATGCAAATCCTGCAGCTGGCACAGCATAATCGGTGATGATCTCAGCCTACGATTTTGAGGAATGGAAAGGACGGAAAGGAGGAGGTAGGAACGTAGGCTTTTAGGTCGGAGTTGGATGGGAGATAAAGAAAAAAGTTAAATGTATTAATGGCATTGCCCCATATTTAAAAAAAAAAAAATCCTCCATAATCTAAAAATAACCAGATATTTGCCCGTGTTAAAGGATGGTAACCATCTTTTTGCCCATATGTCATTTTTTTTGGTGGAACCAGCTTCCTGCTCCTAGGATGCTAAACCACCAAGTTGACTTGCCAAACGGCAAGTGTAGGGCAGGTCCCCCTCACTTGCAGGCTGCTTGGGATTGGGTTAGGGCTCTGTTTCAGGTAAGATTGACTAGCTAGCAGTTGCTGCTTCATGTGTATCCTGGTGCTTGGCCGCTCTTGCGGCAGCAAGCCTTGCATCTGTGCATGGCTTGGTTGGTGTGGCTGATTTGGAAGCGGCGGCGGTTGCGGATATTTCAGGGGATTCAGCAGCCTGCAACCTCTCTGATTCCTCGACTCAGGTACAAGCTATTTCAAAGCTTTCTGGTGTTCCCGGGATTAGTAGAGCGAAAGTTTGCCATTTGGCGGGACTTCTTGGGTGTGTAGATGGTGATGGTCGGTTTGTACAGCAGTAGAGTTGCAGTTTTACTGTGAGTTTGTTGTGGAGTGTCGAGGTATCGTTGTCTCTTTGGGGCAGTTCTCCTTCCTCCTCACTTGCTTTGTAACATTACCATTCTTTTAATATATTGATGACACAATTCTTTAAAAAAAAAAAGAATGGACTGGAAGGAAAGAAGATACATCCAACAATAAAAGTTTAAAGATTCTAATTATTGTTAGATATAAATGTCAAACTTTAAAACCTTTAAATGTTCATAATTCCCAATGTTATAAGATAAGACATAAGTCTTGTAATGATTCAACAATGATCTTGGATCCTCTCTCTCTCTCTCTCTCTCTCTCTCTCTCTCTCTCTCTCTCTCTCTCTCTCTCTCTCTCTCTCTCTCTCTCTCTCTCTCTCTCTCTCTCTCTCTCTCTCTCTCTCTCTCTCTCTCTCTCTCTCTCTCTCTTTCTATTACATGGCTATCCATTTGTGTGGCGTTTTCTACTGTAGGGTACAATAATAGGTTCACCATTTTTTTGGCGTTGCACCCACCGAGGGATATCTCTTTTGAAGGGATAATTCACAAATAACATCTCCAGGACGAAGGCTTCGTATGACACAAACCCTCACATATGATCCAACATATCCACTCATGTACCGTGGATCATATTCCGTAGTCTCTTCGAACTCAGCATTTGTTAATTCAGGGCGGCCGTGAGAGCTGTTTATAAGTGCAGCAATATTGCCGTGAACCCTTGGTCGACCATCGATATATACCAGTGCGCCCCGTGAAGTATGTTCTCCGCGGTCTCTTTGCTCACTCCAAGATGCCGCATTCAATGTCATGGCATACCTAGACATACTAGGCATAAAAGAAGTAAGTTTATGCCACACTCCCCAAGGGTACGTGGGACTGCCATATACCATCAATACAGTGGAGTGTTCAGATGGTACATTCACATGTTCCATTATGTACAACCCCCTTCCAGCCTGTGGAATTTTTAGAGAAGGAGCTATCATGTACTTATGGCCCCTATGTATAAACTCTTCCAACATTGGAGGTAGTTCTCCTTCCCAGCAACCTAAGAATGCCCAAACAAATGGGGCAATAGAGGCTTTGAGATGATGAGGGAGTTGATCAACCATGTCATTTTCACTTTCACACACATGGGTAAGGTCATGCATGTTTTTCTTAAAATGGCTCTTAACTATCATAGTCACTGTACTTCCCCTTGTGCGACCTCTCTTAACTTCTTGGATCTCTCCCGATCTTGAACTAGAACTAGAACTTGAAGACATAGGACTACCTATTGGATTGGCATGTCCAAGATTTTTGTCAAGCATGTCCAAATACTACAAGTAGTCAAAGTCACGTAGATGTAGATTAGATATATTGCTATGAAACAAATAATAAATTTGCAAAATGTGCATTCTTACCTCATTTGCTTCTTGACGTGCTTTAAATTCAGACTCACATGGAGGTGGCGCATTTCTCATCAAACCATACTTTCTTTTGTGTTCTTGTCTCGTGGTGTACATTCTTCTATTATTGCCTTTGTATTGGTTACACCAACAATTGCCATATTGCCTTGCAAGCCGCTCCAATGGATCATTTCGAAGCCAAGGTTTAGCCACCTTGCTTCTGCTTGACTGAGATGATGAAGAATCTCTATTACTGAGAGCAAATGAATCTCATTCTATGTAATACTAAATGCAAGACAAAGAAGAGATATAGAGAGAGGTTTGAAACCTTATCGGTGGGAAGTCATCGATCGACGTCATCGAGGACTCAGCGGATGATGAATCAGAGTCACCATCAGAGTCAGTGTCACCCATCACGGTTTATTTTTACAGTAGCATGGACGACACGAAAAATGAAAACATTAGCAAAAACCCAAAGTCAAAATCCCATGTCCAAAAAACTATAAAAAAACAGATCATCAGATGTTATTATTTGACGATTGTTCGTCAGATATCTTTGCAATCAAGTAATCACGATATTCCTACTCCGACAAGTGAAGTGATTTGATACTCGAAAGCAGCTCAATCCGTTACATATTAGCGTATTAACGCTATTGCACAAATGCAATAGATGTCTTCCTGCTCTAGTTGTGTTATTATCTTCAAATTTCCTTTGCCACCCATATTCTGCCAGCTCATTTTCATGCATAACATCCTTCCAAATTGGGGCCCCCTCTCCTATTAGCATAGTTGCTTGTTTATTCATAGTTATGCCATTACAATCGCTAACCAATATTACCTCCCCTTTTGTATAAGGGAGGGAGGAGAGAAAGAGGGGGGAAGAGAGTTGAAACAGAAGACAGGAGAGGAATGTGGTCTGACTCTATACGCGTTGGTTCAATCTCATAGTTTGTTATCAAATTTATTGCCGATTCCTTTGCATGACACTCCTACTATGACAAGAGAAGTGACCTGATGCTGGAAAGCGTCTCCATCCATTACATATATATTGACACTATTGCACAAATGCAGTAGATGCCTTCCTGCTCTAGTTATGTCTTTGTCTTCAGATTTCCTTTGCCACAGATATTCAACCAGCTCATTTTCCTCCATAACATCCATCCAAATCGGGTCCCCCTCTCCTATTAGCATAGTTGCTTATTTATTCGCAGTTTTGCCATTCAAATTACCAACCAGCATTACCTCCCATTTTGTATAAGGAACGGAGGGAGGGAGGGAGAGAGGGAGGGAGGGACAAAGACAGGGAGGGAGAGAGTTTAAACAGAAAGGTAGATAGATAGATATTGTTTTGACATCCATGGAGACCATACAGGACCATAGGATGAAATTGTACATAGTGCGACTTTGCAAACTCGATATATAGCTGTCGTAGGACTAGTGTGTTAACCACTAGACCAAAGGCCCAAACAAAGAAAAGATCCTTTTGTTTCTCTAATATAAGATGTCAACATCTTCCTGCTTATATTTATGTTATGGGAAGGATATTATATTTGTCTTCATTCTCTTTACAATTATTGAGTGCCCTCGAACTCTGAGGATTTTACCTCTTTGATGCTCCATCTCACAATTTTTGTAATTCATGATAAACTTCTTGTAATTTAGATGTCGATCTAGGAGCTGCATCATATTAAGGTGACAATATTGGATTATTGACTGGGGCCATTAATTTCTCCATTTTCAAAATGGAAAACATTCCTTATCTCCCAACCGTCAAATGGAAAATTTAAGCTACAATTTCCACTCTTTATTGCTTCCCTACCTACTGGGTAAAGAACCCTAATGGACAACGATTGATTCAAACCCACGGCACTGTGGTTCATAACTACGTGCTCTAATCCTCTAATAGGCCCAAACACACCTATTGCTATGTATTATATCTCTTTGTACGAGCCAAGAATTCTGAAGAACTATAACATTTTGTAAAATCCGTGAACAATTTCCCTAAGTATGCATAGGCTAGGATGACAACACAGATTCTAAGTTCTTTGGCAATGAAGTGTGAAAATTAAAGTGCCCATAGTATTCAAAACGCTTTTTACAAACTCTGGCACTAGCATCTCTAGTGGCAGGCGTTCAATTTCAACAGGATACAATATTTTAATGACTAACGTTTAGTCGAGAAAGAAGACAAGGGTTTAGAACTGATACAAGCTGAAGTCTTCTGCAAATGAATCTACCATCACATCGAACATGACCAAGAAGCTTTTAATAATTGATGTTGAGGCAAGTTTAGTTTCTTTATGAGAGCCATGTATCTAGCATGTAGAAATCCAAAAACTGTCGTATGAAGAAGCCTGCAAATGAACATGATACTAGCCATAAACTTCACATGCATGTGGTGGGAGATTTCCTCTCATCTTCAACCATGCAATCAATGTTCACATTGACCATTCCCCTGCTTTTGTTCATTGAAGGCGAGGTCATATCTTGTGAGAAATCCCTTCTCACAAGCCTTAGTGGCCCTTATTTGCTGTAAATCATTATGATAGTCTTGGTCGACTGACTACTTTAATTGAGTCTCTGGCTCTTTCCATGCCAATTTACTATTTCCCAATGGCTTCGTGAATTACCCAGTTCTTCTTTCTCTAGAAGCCTATTATCCCCCTACTTTTTTGCATCCCCAATTCTACTTCCTTGCTACCTTATACTATATTGTTCAGACATGCTTCTTCCTTCACATGTAAAAAAATCTCACAACCAAAAGAGGGAGACTTACTTGACTCGCTTGTGGTTGATGGATGATTTTATGTAAACCTCTCATTGCTTTGTGTCGTAGCCGTGATCGGCGAAGTTGTCTTCTTTGTTTTGTAGAAGGTGCTATCTTCACTATTGACTTCTTTGTGCTGCTCAAGTAGTAGTATCCTTTTGCTTCCTTCCTTTATTGCCTTTGGCCTTGCATTAAGCATCCATCTCATCTTTGTCACTAATAAAGATTGATCATTGTGTTTCATTGCAACTATCGCATCATTTGAGCTATCAATATCAACTTCTTACTTAAAAACACCATCTTTCCCATTGCTTACTCCACTGCTAACCGCTTGCATCTCTATTGCCATGGACTGAAGATTCTCATTGTCCCCTTCCTTTTTCTGCAATCACCAGCAAAACAAATTCCACTTGCCAAATCATCCTTTGAACTTACTGCCCACGAATGGGGTCCTACTTCAAAAAAATGGTCTTTATGGCCATTAAATTTTTCTATTCTTTTCTATTGAAGAATAGTGGATTTTTTATTTGCTGCCAATCCATCTCCGAAAATTGACACTTTTGCCGCCAATGCTTTCTTATGGCTTTAGACTGTGGCAGGCATAAAAAAACTAGGAGTTAGTCTCCTAAATTTCTGGTCATAATCCTTATTTTTCGGTTTTGATTTTTTATTTGCCGGCAAACAAATTGTGGGGTTTTCAAAATCCGGCAAATAATTTTGTGTTTATATTCAAAATCCGATGGAGCATGACACTTATCGGCAAATTATTTGGTTAGAGCTACTAGGGATTTCGAAGCCTAAGCCTTTGGACGATAAAAATCATTCAATTCAATTCTTATTGCGTTACTGTTTTGTCTGCCACGCCAGCATCCACAACTCTAAATTGTATTTTCACAAACAAAACTTTCTTTCTTTGACAATTCTGACCAAATAGGGGAACTTTGCCACTATATTGCCGGCCAAACAACTAAGAAAGGCAGGCTTCATGGAAGCTGCTCAATTCAGCTGGGCTTGTGATGGAAGCCGGATGAAGTACCAGCAGAATTTGTATTTGAATCTACGCTAAAGTCGATGGAAAAGGCAGAACATGTGCTAGATTTTTCTGAGGATTTTGGGCAGAAGGTTGACCTCACACAAAGAATTCGGGAAGTTCTTGCGAATTATCCAGAAGGAACCACCATCCTTAAGGAGCTCATACAGAATGCAGATGATGCAGGGGCAACTAAAATTTGCTTTTGTCTGGATCGAAGACAACATGGGAGGGAATCATTGGCATCTCCCTCTTTATCAGTTTTGCAAGGGCCTGCACTTCTGGCTTATAATGACGCACAATTTACAGAAGAAGATTTTGAGAGTATATCTAGGATTGGCGACAGCAAGAAACAAGGTCAAAGATGGAAGACAGGCAAGTTTGGGTAAGTAAGAAAAATGGATCTAATTCTTAGAAATAGGATTGTCAAAGCTTACATGGGCTCACATAAACATGAACGTTTGATTTGCTAGCTGATTTTTCTGTACAGAATAGTATATAGTATAGTCTTATAGAAATTTCTACTTTAATGAATTATTCTTTTCTTTTTGCTTTCATAGGGTCGGATTCAATTCAGTGTACCATTTATCAGACTTACCTTCATTTGTTAGTGGAAGGCATATTGTATTCTTTGATCCACAATGTAAATATCTTCCGGTATCTTCTGGTAATCCTGGTAAGAAAATTGACTTTGTGAAGTCATCAGTACTGAAGGCCTGCAGAGATCAATTCCTCCCATATTGTGCGTTTGGTTGTGACATGGAAAAGCCATACCCGGGTACTTTGTTCCGCTTCGTGTTACGAAATATTGAGCAGGCAAACATAAGCCGGTTGTCAAAGCAGTCTTATACCATAGATGATATGGAATATTTGCTTCAGGAATTATACATAGAGGCAGTACTCACGTTGTTGTATCTTAAGAATATTGAAATAATGGAGATTTATGATTGGCAAATTGGAGCTCAAAATCCTTCAAAATTGTATTCATGTTGTATAAAGACACCCAATTCTGATCTGCGTTGGCACCGACAAACATTTTTGAGGTTGTCCAAATCAATTCCATTCCATCAAGAAGGAACTTATATGATGCAACAACATTCTGACACTTATACTGTTGACCTTGTTAACGAGGCACATGAAGGACATTCAAAAGGCTGTGAAGGTGTCAAGAGGTTCGCTATTGTGCAAATGATGGCAGATTCCTCAAGCAGAATTGGAGCATTGGCTAAAAATGCATATAAACAATATGGCTTGGGATTGGTTCCTTGGCTCTCAGTTGCAGCTGATATTTCGTCCATGAATATGAAGGTCAGGCCCTCCATGCTTTTGTACCCATGAATATGAAGGTCAGGACGTCTATGCTTGTATTATGCTTGAGATATTATATGTGAGTCTGAAGCCAGAAAGCGGTTGACGTTCGGCGAACTAAATAAGGCACATCAGATGGATCCTTGAGACAAAACTAGTGCTAGTATATGAAATTAGCAGTATCTATACGAAATAAAATTATAATTAGCAGTATCTATACGAAATAAATTATAGCCAGCTTTATATACAAGCAATGCCAGGCAGGCAGGCTGGATGATTATCCCTTTTTTATGAACAACATGAATTTACGATAATCTCTGGAATGCTAATCAGTACTTTAGGCACTAGAAACAATATATATGGGTGATGTAATCGTTTTTTCTCTTGGAACTTGTAGGATATTGAACAGGCAAAGGCTATAGGACGTGCATTTTGTTTCCTTCCACTCCCTCAACAGACTGGATTTAGCGTTCACATAAATGGATACTTTGAGCTTTCTGCAAACCGTCGTGATATATGGTTTGGAGCTGATATGGATAGAGCAGGGAAGATTCGTTCAGACTGGAACCAGTGCCTTCTGGAGGATGTTGGCGCTGCGGCTCTAGCATTACTACTTCGTGAGTTATCTCACAGACTTGGACCATGCTCCCTGTTCTACTCATTATGGCCAGAGGATAATGTCAGGCCACCTTGGCAGTGTATGGCAAGGAAATTTTATGCAAACATACAGTCCCTTCCGATTCTGTATTCTGCAGTAGAAGATGGCAAATGGATTAGTCCTAGAGATGCAGTGTTTCACGACGAAGAGTATGCTGATTCCAACACTTTGGCTGAGGCTCTTCTAGCATTAGGGATGCCTTTAGTTCGTCCTCCAATGTGTGTGAGGAACATGGTGACTAATTATTGTATCTCTAACCCACAAACAGTTACCTGCTCTAATGTAAGAACATGGCTTCGGAAGTCAAATGTGAAGATGGAAAAATTGCACCTTCAGTGGATATGCACTTTATTAGAGTATGTCCTTGATGATCTTATTGACGAGGAAGCTCTCAAGGAGTTGTTGGGGTTGCCACTAGTTCCATTAGAGGGAAAGAGGGTCGGGTCATTTGGCTCAAAGAATAACAAAGATTTATATTTTATTTGCAGTGGTGATGAGTATAATCTTTTGAAGAAAGCTCCACATAAACTCGTGGAGAGAAATCTTCCTGAGCAGCTACAAGTTAGGCTTTCTAATATTGCAAAAGTTTGCACATCAAATGTTTGCCATCTTCTAGATGTAAGGTTGGGTGAAGTCTTAGTTGATGTTCTACCAAGTCATTGGAAAAACCATGATGCAGTCAACTGGGAGCCAGAGAAAAATAGTGATCACCCAAAACTTGAATGGTTAATCATCTTATGGAAATACATCAAAGGCCATTCTATTGATGTCTCAGAATTTCATGAGTGGCCATTGTTACCTACAACTGAGAGTTTTCTTTGGAGGCCAATAAAACATGCAAACTTGTTAAGGAGTGGTTTCCCTTCGAACAACATAGAATTCATCCTAATGAAACTTGGATGCCGGATCCTTAGGCCGGGGATCATTGCTGATCATCCTTATTTATCAGAATACATTCATGATGCTACAGCTGCTGGAATTCTGGATAGCATTTTTGCTAGTGCAGCTGGTGAAATTTCTAGTTTTGGGTCCCTTTTTAGTTGCGTAGATGACTCAGAAAGGAAGGAGCTCAAAGATTTTTTGTATGATAAACGATGGTATAATGGAGATATTATGAATGAACATAGAATAAAGATTTTTAAGGCCCTTCCGATATTTGAGGCATATAAGGAGCCTGGTTCTACTCATTCAGTTTTTACAGATCTTTTACATGCAGAGAAGGTTCTGGCACCAATTGACATGGATAAAAGTTTATTAGGTCCTAATTTCTTGATTGTACATTCTGGAAGGGAAGCAGAAGTGTTGATTGGCTCTCTAGGCATTCTCAAGCTAGGAAGAGCTGCATTCTATAGGTCTAGAGTGCTCTCTCGTTTAACTGAAGTATCTGTTGATATTTACAATAAAATACTGTTTCAGATTCTTCGGGAACTTCCACAGCTCTGTTTAGAGGATCAATCAATAAAGGAAACATTAGAACATTTGAATTTTGTACGTACAGCCGCTGGCAGTTTCAAAGCTCCGGCTGCTTTGTACGATCCTACCAATCCAGAACTGTGTAAGCTCTTGAATGATGGTGAATTTTTTCCTGCCGTTGATTTTGCATCCCCAGACATACTTGATATGTTGAAGATATTAGGATTAAGGACCTCTGTTCTACCTGACACAATTTTGGCAATTGCCCGGAGAATTGAGTCATTGGTTGCAAGTGATGCTGACGAAGCCTGCCGCAGAGGATGCGCTTTACTTTCGTATCTTGATCTGAATTCCCATAAATGGCTTCCACCAAGTGCAGAAAGCACATCAGTGGGTGTTGGCTGGATGCTTGCCAAGGCTTCATCAATGTTCCATGAACTGAATTCTGAAAACAATATTATGCTTAACAAATTTTGGAATGAGTTAAAGGGAATTTGCTGGTGTCCTGTGTTGATGTCCCCTCCACATATGAATATGCCATGGCCCCTTGCAAATTGTCCCGTTGCACCTCCCAAGCTTGTTCGTCTGCAGTCAGATATGTGGCTTGCATCTGCCAGTATTCGCATTTTGGATGGCGAGTGTCGATCCTCAGCTTTGTGTCAGAAACTAGGGTGGTCTACCAGACTTGGAGGTCATATTCTGGCTGCACAGCTGCTGGAGCTAGGTAAAAACCATGCCACCGTTAAGGATGTATTCTTAGGACAAGTATTAGCAACCACCATACCAACAATATATGCACTTCTGAATGCGATGCTGGGAATAGATGAAATGGAAATTGTAAAGGCTATCCTTGAAGGTAGCCGCTGGGTGTGGGTTGGAGATGGATTTGCTAGTGTACAAGAAGTGGCATTTACTGGTCCGTTACATTTAGCTCCATACTTGCGTGTGATTCCCGCTGACCTGGCAGTCTTCAAGGATTTGCTTCTTGAATTGGGCATACGAGAATCCTTTAGCCCTTTCGATTATAGTCTTGTTCTTCATGACATGGCAAAAGACAAGCAAGATGCACCTCTGGACAATAACCAACTTGATGCTGCAGTTTGGGTTGTACAGCATTTGGCAGACTTGAAGTTCAGTGCTGCTGCTGGAATTCTTGTTGTTCCTGATTCTGATGGAATTTTGGTACCTCATTCCCAGCTTGTTTACAATGATGCTCCTTGGTTAGCGACTTCGAGTTGTATGTCACGAAAAGGGCTTTCTGGTGATAACTCTGGAAAGGTGGTTTTAATGCGGAAAGGTGGGACGAAGTTTGTGCACCCAAAGATTTCCAATGATGTTGCAGACAGGTTAGGTGTATGTTCTTTAAGGAGATCATTATTGGCGGAAAGTGCAGATTCAATGGACCTAACCCTTGAGAATGGCGTTGAAGCATTTGGACAGAATGAGGCATTGACGACAAGGTTAAGGAATATTGTTGAGATGTATGCAGATGGGCCTGGTATACTGTTTGAGCTCATCCAGAATGCTGATGATGCAGGTGCAACTGAAGTATGTATTCTACTGGACAAAACTCAACATGGGACTTCTTCTGTACTCTCTCCTAGAATGGCTGACTGGCAAGGACCAGCTCTTTATTGCTATAATAATTCTGTTTTTAATGCCCATGACTTATATGCTATATCACGCATTGGCCAGGACAGTAAACTTCAAAAGCCTCTCGCAATAGGTAGGTTTGGTCTCGGCTTTAATTCTGTTTATCATTTCACAGATCTTCCTAGCTTTGTTTCTGGGCCCAATCTTGTTATCTTTGATCCACATGCAAGTAATTTGCCTGGTATAACACCTGCCCAACCGGGTCTTAAAATTAATTTTGTAGGCAGAGGAATGTTAGATCAGTTTCCTGATCAATTCTCCCCATTTTTACTCTTTGGATGCAACTTGGAAAGACCCTTTGCTGGCACGCTTTTTCGTTTTCCACTTCGGACAACAACTACAGCTGCAAGAAGTGACATCAAAAATGAAGCCTACAATCCTGATAGTGTGCTCTCTTTATTCTCATTCTTTGAACATGCTGCAGAAGAGGCATTGCTGTTTCTTCGTCATGTGGAAACTGTGGCCATCTACATACGAGAGGAGGGTTTCAATGATATGGAAGAGGTTTTTCGTGTACATAAGACTACATATGAGACAGGCAAACGTCTTCCAGATGGAGTACTGTCTGAGTTCGTCCATGGCAATAAGAAGAGCCAAGTAGACAAACAATATTTCTACAATATATTGCAGAAAACAACTGACAAGGAAATGCCATGGCATTGCAGTAAAGTACAGTTAAGGAGAAGAAAAGAGAATATGGAGAAATCAGACACATGGCTTGTTAGCAATGTTCTTGGGGGTGGAAGTGCCAAAGATATAGCCATTGCACCAGGAAATCGCACGAAAGGCTTTGTCCCTTGGGCAGGAATTGCGGCAAGATTGCTAGATGAAGGAAACCAAGAGAAGACTTTTCTAAATAGTAATAGTCATTGCCAGGATGATCAGGAGCCTGCCTTTGAGGGTCGTGCTTTCTGCTTTCTTCCGCTGCCTGTTAAAATTGGATTGCCAGTCCACGTGAATGGTTATTTTGAGCTTTCATCAAATCGCCGTGATATTTGGTATGGTGGTGATATGATTGGGGGAGGGAAGTTGCGATCTGAATGGAATATTTGCCTCC
Source organism: Isoetes taiwanensis (assembly GCA_021234155.1). NCBI lineage: Eukaryota > Viridiplantae > Streptophyta > Lycopodiopsida > Isoetales > Isoetaceae > Isoetes > Isoetes taiwanensis. The sequence goes on from JAJEKV010000051.1 coordinate 8,110,667, forward strand.
TCAAGGATGTTGCTGCTCCTGCATATGCTCGCCTTTTAGCTGAGGCTGCTAACCAGATGGGAAATTCATCAGCATTCCAATCATTATGGCCCACTGAACCTGTGTCAGAACCTTGGCACTCTCTTGCATGTCAGGTTTATAGTACTGTAGTTGAGCTTGAATTTCACGTGTTGTATACACCATCTCGAGGTGGTAAGTGGATTTCAGCAAAACGTGCTGTATTTCCAGATCATTCATTTCAGGAAGCATCTGAGATTGGGATGGCCTTGATGGAGGCAGGGCTTCCTCTTGTACATGTTCAAGAAGGAATAGTACGTATGTTTCGAGAGTCATGCCCATCTTTAAAGTTTTTCTCTCCACAGTGGTTGCGTAAATTACTTATTGATAGAAAATACACATTTGCTAATGGAAAAGTTACACATTTGGCGTTAAAATATTGTCTTAACGACATTCAGGAACTGGCGGCTGAAAAACTTTATGGGCTTTCTCTTATCCCTCTTTGCAATGGGTCTTTTGGGACGTTTGCTAGCCCTAGTTCTTCAGAGAAGATTTTTGTGGCCAAGGGAAATACTTATGAGCTCTTGAAATGCGGCATTGCTCATATGCTTGTTGATCGCAGCATTGAAGATGAGGTTTTTTATAGACTGGAGTCAATGGCTTCCAATCATGTGTGCAATCTTTCACTTCTGACACCCGAGGCCCTAAGAGAGCTTCTGCCGGTCTTTTTGCCACCAGAGTGGGAAGGAAAGAAGTGTATCCCTTGGACCCCTGGTTTACATGGACACCCTAGTGCTGCTTGGATGGAATTGCTGTGGAGACATTTTGAAGAATTTTGTGAGGATTTGTCATTTTTTTCTGGCTGGCCTTTGTTGTCTACATCTGATGGATGCCTTCTGCAGCTTTCAAAGGAAAGCCCTATAGTGATAAGAAATGAAGGTTGGAATGAGGTCATGGTCAGTTTTTTCAAAAGCACTAGATGCTTTCTTCTGGGAAAAGATTTCTTTATTTCTGACTCATATATAAATCAATATGTGCATGAGGCAAGTGCACTTGGGCTTTTAAATCTCTTAATCTCAGTGGCTGCCACAAACCTTCTTGCAATACCTACCCTGCTTGGAAGGTGCTCACCAGGAGAAGTACGTGAGCTACGTCATTATCTCTGTCAATCTACGTGGTTTACATCATACCATATGGAAGATAGATATATAGAGTTATTTAAGAATCTGCCTATGTTTGAGTCTTGTTGGGCTGATTCCAATAAGAAGCCTGTATTTTTAAGTTTATCAATGGCCGGTAACTGTGTTGCTCCTAGTAGGGTACCAGATGCTTTGCTTGGGAGAAGGTTTATTTGTTTGGATTCCGAAAAAGAGGAGGCTGTTTTGGAAAAGCACTTTAATATAAAAAAGCTGACGAAGATGGGCTTTTATGAAGAGCATTTGATCAGTCTTCTTCTTTATCTTCCATTGGAGGCCCGAGGAGCTGCAATGCGTCATGTTCTTGAAGATGTAGGTGTGCTTCTGGATGGAACATCATCATTTAAGGAGCCCTTAAGTCAAATAAAATTTGTGCCCACTGGCTGTGGTACCATTGAAGCCCCTGGAAGGTATTGACTCTTATATTATTTTTAGTGATTAGGAAAACTACAAGTTATCTACAGGTTCTTGGTTGTAAGTATCTCTGTGTATGTGTTTGTGCATAATGGAAAGGTCAGTGAAGATCAGATGCTGGTCATAGTTCATCTCCTGTACATGCTTTAAAGACAAAGTGATAATTAGATCGTTTTACTTAGCAAATTTAGGATCTTTGTGTGTTGCTAAATGACACTAATTGCTTCATTGTAAAAGCACATGCAGTTTATATGGAGCATTAATATTCAATGTAGAAACTTACCACCATTGCCCTTATTTCCAGGTTATATGATCCCCGGATTCAAGAGCTACAAACACTTTTGAATAACCAGGCCTTTTTTCCTTCACACGATTTCAGGAAAGACAGTAATTTAGATGTTCTTGTCTCTTTAGGTCTAAAAAGGTCCTTGGGGAGGGATGGTCTACTAGATGCAGCAATGTCAGTGGCCATGGCAAGTGCCAACAATGAACAGGAAGCCTTCAATAAGGGCAAAGCGTTGCTATCACAGCTTGAAAGATATGTGAAAAATAGTGCCAGTTCTGATGTCATTGGCCTCAGAGGTGAACAAATCTTTCCAGAGGAAAATAAGTTTGATGGTGCACAGTTCTGGCTGCAACTTTCCAGTGTCAACTGGTGTCCGTTCATATTAATCCTCCTCTTCAGCTTCTGCCCTGGAGGCAAGGAACCAACAGTGCCATTGCGCCCCCTACAATGGTCCGTCCTAAGTCTCAGATGTGGTTAGTCTCAGGCACCATGCGAATACTCGACGCTGAAGAATGCTCTAGCATGCTTTCTAAAAACCTGGGCTGGGAGGCTCCACCAAATGTTGGAGTTCTTGCTTCTCAGCTCAATCAAATAGCGAAGGAATATAATCAATTGCAATCTGCTCCAGGTAAGGAGAATACACTCATGGAGTTAAAAGAGATTCTGTCGAAACAGATCATCGACATTTATAATGCACTTGAATATTATGTTGCATCTGAATACGTGTCTGTAATGCAGTCAATGTTTGATGGATTGCCATGTATTTGGGTGGATGATAGGTTCGTTCTACCAGGGGAAGTAGCCTTTGACACAACAGAAGACTTTTTTCCCTATCTTCATAAGGTCCCACCAATGCTTGAACAGTTCAAGACACTGTTCTGTAGTTTGGGCGTCCGAGAGACTTTCGGGGAAATTGATTACATTAATGTCCTCCAGCGTATAGCAAAGGAATTGAAAGGGAGCAGTCTAGCAGCAAAACAACTTGACTTGGTATTAAAACTTATTGAGATCATTGCAGAATCATTACCACAAGAAGCTACTGATATTAATAGAGCGATTCTTGAATTAGTTTACATGCCTGATGCCTCTGGGTATCTGATGCCTGTAAAAGAGCTTGTCTTCAATGATGCTCCTTGGCTGAGCAGTAGTCTGCTTGAAAATAAAGGGCTTTTGCACCTTGTTCATCCAGATATAGACAATGAGGTAGCACGACGACTTGGAGCAAAATCCCTGCGTTATCTATCAGTTGTGGAGCAGGAAATGACAAGCAGTTTGCCATGTGTAGGAGCAGATCAAATAAGCAACCTTCTTGACAAGTTTTCATGTGCGGAGTTACTGCTATTTGACTTATTGGAGATAGCTGATTTGTGTGGATCCAAAAAAGTGCATTTTATTTATGACAAACGAGACCATCCTAAGCAGTCTTTACTACAACCAAACTTAAGTAAGTCATAGAACTTCTAGCTTTTTTTCAAATTCTAACATAGATCTCATTGTAATAGTTTATGCATTTTCTGTCGAATTCAATAGAACATTTCGCCCCATGCTGATGCATTTTCATCAATGTGTAGGAACATCTTGGCTTAATAAAACTATCAAGCTCCTTTAGAGGACACGTGATAATTTTCTTACTTTTTTGTTATACTTAACAAATTAAAGAACATACCTGACAATAACCTTGATACTTTGTTGCGATAGCCAGGTTTTTACATGGTAAACAGATGCCCTAGTGCACAATTTCTAATGGAAAAACTGTCATTCATCTTATATGATGGAGTTATTTTCTTAACTATATAGCTGATCACTCATTATCAAGTATTTTGACGTAATAATTTCAAGATTCTAAGCTAGACGGCCTATTTGGTTGTATTTAATATTGTTATCTGGAATAAATTACTTGCTTTCTTTCTCCAGGTGATTTCCAAGGTTCCGCTTTTGTTATAGTATTTGAAGGAGCAGCCTTATCCACTGAGGATTTATGTGCCATTCATGCAATTCCTCCTGTTCGAGCCCGAGGCCAGGTTAGTAGATATGGGTGTGGTTTACTGGCTGCCTATCGTTTCACAAACCTCCTTTGTGTCGTATCAAATGGGCGGCTTTATCTGTTTGACCCATCTGGCAAAATACTTGTTGCATCTCTTGCTGGGGATACGTCTAAAACTCCACTGGCCAAGGCATATTCGTTGAAAGGTAATTGTTGTTGCTTGAGAATTAGGACAGTCCATCTGGTTTGTGTAGAGATAAAAAAGTATGTTATCTTATTTTGGCTGCAGGGTTTAAATGCTTGGACGAGGGTTTTCCTGAAGCATAATCTGTTTAGTATTTTTAGAACTATATGTTATACTTACCCTGTCTGGCAAGGCATGTGTTATATTATAAGATTTTGCATCGTGCCTAGATTCAAGCAATAAAATAAGAACTTCTAGATATACAGAGGATTAAACTACAGTGCACTGTATGATTGGCTTCAAAAATAAGCGCAGTAGCTAACTATACTAACATTTTAGAAAAGGAAAAAGACACCATCAAGAACACAGAATGCTGGAAAAGGTACAGTGCAAAAACTCAGGCAGGTAGCACAGAGTCTTGCAGGAAGAATCTCATTAAAGAAAGAAAGAAAGAAAGATTTATTAACGTCTACGTTAAGACCCGAGGGTCTATGAGACCATAACACATACAGAATTCAAGACCTCCAGGAGGAAAACCCTCCTGTTATCTAAAGTATGCAAACAAAAATATTAAGTTAACAAAAACTTATAGTGAAAATCTAAGAATCTGCTCAGATAGGGTTTGATGGAGATAGCCCATTCGTTCCTGTGACTGCTGCAAAGTAATTCATAATACCCGTTCTTGGTTTGCTTTGATGCTTGGCCTCTTTCCCTTTTTATGTTTCATGGCTGCTGATAGTGCCAAAGTCACCCCTTTAGGGTCAGGATACTTCCTCTTCTGTGATGACTCCACTATCATCTTATCATCGTTTGACTCGGATGAAAAAAAATCAGTTATTTCTCTTTGCTTCAGGCCCGTTGGATTCTTTTGTTTGAGAATATTTCTCCATAGTTCATATACAAAGTGAGATACACATTTCTGATCGTAATATTCTACCGGCTGTCGTAGAGATGTGGGGTCTCTAAAAAGACAATGATATCTGCCTCTAATAATGTAGTAGGTTGGGCAGGTAAAAATAAAATGTTCTTCTGACTCAACCATATTTAGATCGCACATTGGGCATTTCCGATCTTTACGGCTAATATTTTTCGCCCTACCAAGCTCATTTTCCAACTTAATCCAATTAAATAGATTGATAAGTCTACATTCCCAATGAGTATATCCACCAGAAAGTCCATAACCATCCTCTGCCATTGCAACAGAAGGCGTTTTAGGCCAATAATCCAAAGTAGCATTTGATTCTAAGAATGTCTTTGAAGTGCCCAAGAATTAAGTAGGACATTGGTGATTTTTAACAGTAGGAACAAATAGATTCAACAGGAGAAACTACAGTGCACTGTGAGAACAAAGATTTGAAAACTGGGGTATATGATGGCTTTAGGGTGGCAATTTTGCAATCAAGCAATGATCCAAACACTTATCCCTTGGCTTTTTGCTTGCCAACGCATATCCTGCAGGTTGTTCTTGTTTATATATGGTGCAATTGTTTGTCTGTGAGAAGTTTGTTTCCTTAGAAATCACTTTATTCATGTCAAATTACTTATTTGAATTATGTGTTGATATTTCAGGAACTAGAAATCACTTATGTAGGTCAAATTACTTATTTGAATTATGTGGTGATATTTCAGGAACAGGATTGCCTGACCGGTTTGGTGATCAGCTTGAACCATTTCATCTGAGTCATTCTCTTTCATGGAATTCCTCTGATGCTACAATTATCCGTCTACCATTGCGTAATTCAAGTCAGGGTTGCCAAGTGTATGCAGAACCATTTGGTGAGCAGGAGATAGCAAAGGCTTGTACAATGTTTAAAAGGCATGCATCAGCTTCATTGTTGTCTTTAAAGTCCGTTGAGGAGGTCAGTTTATTTCTTTATTAAGCAAGGCACAAAACTGAAAGCTTTTACATGTATCCTGAGTTCTTTGTTACGGATTTTTGTATGAAAGGTTTCTTTAAGCACATGGGAGATGAATAAGACAGTCCAAGACGATGCATTTCTTACTCAGATTGATCCTGCACGTGTTGCACTTCGGAATCCCTTCCAAGACAAAAAATGGCGTAGGTTCCACTTATCCAAGCTCTTTGGGACATCAAACACGGAGACAAAATATTACACAATTGATACTTTAACTAAAGAAAACAAGACTCAGGAAATTGACAAATGGCTTGTGGTTCAGTGCCTGAATATGGGCCACATGAGGGAAATGGCATTGGACAGGTACCACGTAATTTTCATGTTTTTGGTGTCATTCCAGCTTAGTTCTGAACTATGGATTTGTGGACATAAGCCTGCATTATGAGAAAAGGACACTAGTTCAACTTAAGTGTAAGAAGCACCCGAATGCTGAAGTAGGAATTAGTGCCTCAAAAAGCAAGGAATTGTTCTGACACACAATGTAAGAAAGAAATAATTGATCCGAAACTAGCGCATCTATTTCCGTAGCATTAGCCGTGGATGTATAAAGGATTCAATTAGGTCAAAACTAATGCATCTAAGTTCAGGCATGAAATGTGGACGTGGGATCAAAAAGTATAAAAAACCCAGAGGTGCAGTTAGAATCACTTGTAAGGATATTGGAACTGTTAGAAGTCTTACATGTTTGATATAGTGAGGAGAAATATACTTCCTTCTTAGCCACCATGGTAAGTATGCCAATTAGGGGTTTACAAGATGGCTCTAAGTGCAAGACACCATAAAATGGTAATACACAAGACAAACTGCAAGTTGAATTAGGTCTTATATGGCACAATGACTGCCTGCTAACGCTTTATTGATCAAGATCTCGTTGTGATACAAAACGCGATATAAGGTCTTTTGAATTTTGTTTGCAGGAGACTTTCACAGCATCAAGTTGCACCAATTGTGGGAATCGCAGCTCGAATATCTTCAAATGGTTTAACTCCACAACAATCTGGAAGCTGCATTCTCGCTCCATTGCCAATTCCATTAAGTGTTCAAATCCCAGTAGTGATCCTTGGTGACTTTATTCTTACATTTAATGGGTGCCGGCAGCTCTTTGGAGGCCATTTGAATGCTAACCCACGGATCCAAGGACAGGCACACTTACTTGCATGGAATAAAGAATTATTAGCTTCCTTATCTGATCCTTACATCCGATTACTTCAAGAGCTCCAACATCCAGACAATTTCCAGAACTTCAGGACAGATGTCAATATTAGCTCAGGCCTGCAAGGCTGCTTCGGAGAAAGTTCATACTCATTATGGCCATGTTCAAATACGGTCTCTGACACAATTTCATTAGAATGTTATAAAGCAGACTCTCAGGTACTTGTAGACAGTTTGATAAGACCAATGTATTCAAAGCTTGTGGATCTGCCTGTGTGGAAGGCGCATGGAGGTAGATTTGTTAGATTAGCTGAGGGAGTGTTTGTTTCTTCTCTGGAGGAGCAGTGCCAAGGGGAGGACCTTTTGGAAAATATTAGAAGTTTTCTCAGATCACACTACTGTGTGTTCGATGTACCATGGGAACTTGGGAAAGAGGCTGAATTGACGGGCTTTCAGATAAAGAAATTGATGCCTAAATCTTTACGGGATTTGCTAAAGCTTTCTTCGACTGCATTTGTAACGTCATTGGTGACACAAATTGATTTATTAGAGTACTGCTGCAGCGACCTTATTTCTGGGGACTTATCAATGGAAAGTTCAAGAAATCCTGCTCAAGTTGGGGTTGCTGACAGTTTTTCAATGATCGCCCAAGAAGAAGATCCTGTCCAAGAGTTCTCACAGGATAGGGATATTAGTGGTGCATTGAGTGCCTATGACTACAAGAGAGGCACAATCGAGTTTAGAGTTGACCGTACAGCTAGCACTGAACTTCAAGGATTGCCTTGTCCCACTGCAAATCACCGAATAGCCAAAATTGGAACAGTAGAGCTTTGGTTTGCTAACTCGGAGCAACAAAGCTTGTTACCGAAATTCCTGGGTAGCTTTATTCATCCGCTTTGTAATGAGAGGCACATTTTATCTATTCTTTTCCATGACAAGCATGTCCAAAGCCAAATGAGATTACGTGAATTTTCACCAGAGTTATTAGCAGCCAATCTTCATTCTGTACTACATGAACAGACAACAATAACAACTAGAGGTTCGTTTCCATGGATATTCTGGAAAAATGAGCCTTCAGCTGATTGGTTGCAGAAATTTTGGAGACATGTGAACCCCGTCTCCGCAGAAGCGATCTCTTTGTTTTCAGAGTGGCCATTAATTCCTGCAATTGCTTCAGAACCCTTGTTAGTTCAGTTAAAACAGAACGAACTTGTCTTTACGCCGTATTTTTATGGTGCATTGGAATCAGAACAGCTGGAAAGAAGGGAGCTGGAAGAAAAGTTATGTGCCATGGGTTTTGCAGAAATTGATGAGCAGTATTCCTGGATTCTACCTTTAATGCAAAAAAATTATATACCTGTGTTTGATCGGCGGTTTATCAATTGCAATGCTGTACATTGTTGCATAAGCAGTGGCAAAAAACCATTGGTGCATACTCTCATTGCGACCTTCATAGCTCATCAGAAAGCAGGATATTTCGCTCCGTCCAGTCTTTCTATCAACAACTTGGAGTGTGATCTCTTATTTAGATTCTTTTCAACACCTCTTGCTTCAGCTTCTTATTCATCCTCTGATCCGTTTTTTTCTGTTGAGGAACTCAATTTATTAAGGTCCCTCCCAATATACAAGACCAAGCAAGGCAATTATGTAGCTGTTGATCAAGATAATCATTACTTTGTTGATCCAAGCATGCTTATACAACCTAATGACGAGCACTGTCTGCCTTTTCTTTCTTCTGAATCTGGAGGAGTTCTCTATCAAGTTTTGGGAATCAGGGAGTTGTCATTTGAAAAACTTCTTATTAGGTATCTATTTCCCACCTTCAACACGCTAGCATATCACGAGAAGGGACATGTACTTGCGTATGTATGTGGGAATTGGGCCCATTTGAAGCATAAACCTTCTGTAGTTGCGGCTCTTAGAGAGACAAAGTTTGTTGAGGGTTCAGCCTCCAAAGGGCAACTATTTCTAGTACATGATCTACTTGACCCCGAACATGAATTGTTCAGTCGCATATTTTTTGAGGAAGATGGAAAGTTTCCTGGAGGGCACTTTCGCAGTCCTGAGTGGCTGTGTATATTACGTGATTTAGGGTTTTGTTCAGCTAAGGACCCTGATTTACTTTTGGAATGTGCAAGAAAAATTGAAAAGCTTGGGAAGACATATATGGAACATGGAAATGTACAGTCTCAAACTATGGAAGATATTCCAGATGACCTTTGGACCACAGCTTGCATGCTTTCTGAGACAATAATTGCCAATCTGGCTTCATTGTATGGAAGCAGTTTTTGTGACAGTCTCAGCAAGATCATGTACGTTCCAGCAGAAAGGGGTATACCAGTAGCTTTTGGTGGTCATGCCCTTAGTAGACGTGTTCTTGCTTCATATGGAGAATCCGTTTTGTTGAAGGACTGGAGTTTAGCTTGGACATGTTCCCCAATACTCTCTAAACACAGTACTGTGCCCCCAGAATTTGCATGGGGTTCTCTCCATTTACGCAGCCCTCCGCAAATATCGACGGTCATCCAGCACCTTCAGGTGAGTTTGGTATTTTATATCTTTATTGTTTTTTGCCCAAGTTGGTTTTCTAATATATGATGATACTGCCAGGAGATAGGAAAAAATGGTGGAGAGGATATCCTTGCAAGATGGCCTAATGGAAGGGGTTCAAAATCTGCAGAAGATGTGTTTGGCGATATACTTAAACACTTGAGTAGATTATGGGATGGACTTCCAAATTCAGGTATTGGTTGAATATAATATTCTTCAGGACATGCTAGAGTTTCATTTCTAAAAGCTTTTCTGTATGGACATCCTTCTTTCAAAAGAATCTTTTGGCAAGGAAGAAATATTTTCCACTGACAATTTGTAAGTTATCATTCCATCCATTGTGGACAAATTAGACCCTTTATCATACCCAGTCTCATAGAATAGACCCTTATCAATTGTGGACAATCTACTGTTGACTGGTGTGATCACTTGCAGACCTTCATAATTTCTTAGACCTGTATTAGAACTTTTGCATCCTCTCCTTCATATATGTGGGATTCTTTTCAGATAAGAAGCAACTACAAGGTCTCTATTTTATCCCCATTGCTAATGGGACGCGGTTGGTACCGGCCAGTGCACTTTACCTACGCTTAGAGACAGATCTTGCACCCTTCCTTTTTGAGGTTCCAAGAACATATTTGGCACACGCAGAGGTTCTTACAGAACTTGGAATGGAAGATACCTTAGATTTCAGTAGGATCAAAGCATTTCTTGTGCAGTTGCGGCATCAATGTGGATACCAACGCCTAAATCCAAATGAGCTTCGTGCTGTACTACGTATGCTACAATTGATGTGCAATTTTGCAACTGATAAAGCAGATGATGCAATTGTGCCTGACGATGGAGCTAGGCTTGTGCATGCTAGATCATGCATATATATTGATGTCTCTAGCGGTTACATGGTTAAGGACATTGATTACTCAAGAATTAGATTTGTGCACCCAGATGTGCCTGAGCAAGTGTGCTTGCAGTTAGGAGTTAAGAAATTATCACAGGCAATCTATCAGGTAACGTGCTTAGAAACCACCAAACAGCTATGCTGAAGTTTTAAGTCTATTTACTTGTGTCAATGCAGGAACTAGACAAGAACACGCCCTTGGAGTTTATTGACTCTTTTGGTCAAGTTTCATTGTGTTCCATTGTAGATAAGCTCTCTCATCCATTATCTGCAAAGTTTATTCAGACAGTCATTTATGAATTCAAAAGCTCCCTGCTTTCATTAAAACATACAACAGAAGACAGTCTCCATCAGTTTCTTGTCTTAGAAGCCCATAAGATACGTTTTGTCCGTAACCTTCAAACAAAATTTTATACAGTAGCTGGGCATGTGGATGTTACTCGGTATGAAAGAAACAATGGACAGCAAAATTCTGGTCATAAATCCCTCTATTTCATAGACAATGTGAACAACATGATTTTTGTAGCTGAGCCTCCAAGTTTCATGAGGGTTTCTGATCTCCTTGCAGCAGTGATTAGCACGCTGTTAGATAGCACAGTATGCCTTCCAATCAGCATTCTTTTCAACGAACTTACAGACCCAAATTCAAATCTCGACCTTGCGTTGCGGGTAGCAGTCAATGGCAAAAGCAAAAGGAACAAATCCATCAAACAAGATGAACTGTTGGGTACCATCATATGTCCCGCAGATATTTCAATGCTGCAATACCATCCTCTTAGAGCTTTCCATGCAGGAGAGATTGTAGGATGGTGCATGGATAAACTGACAAATGAACAAATGAAATATGGACGAATTGTCAAAGATGTTCGAGCGGCAGCTGGAGAACCATTATACCATGTTCAAGTAGAAACAAAATTAGGGGAGGTCCATCAACTCTTATCATCAAATATCTGGGCATTTAGGAATTCAGTTAACTTGGGCTCTTTTCAAAAGTCATCAAGCGTGGGAAGCTCCCAGCAAGGGATGTCTCATGTTGTTGCTTCAGAAGAAAATCTTGACAATGATGGTCAACAGAACTGCACAGTGCAACCCACAGATCATTTGCAGCAGGTTTGGATAAAGAGCTTATTTCAGTAGACTATTAATTGGTTTGTCACTTAACGACTGCTATGTATGCAGGAGTCTACAAAAGTACCTGCTGAAGATGTGGCAAAGGCGCTGAAGGATATGTTAGCATCTATGGGTATGCCTTTAAAATTACAGGAGCATGTACTCCTGGAACAAGTGCTAATGCTCCAAGAAAAGCTGTCTGCAGCCAACACTGCACTTGTGATAGAGCAGGTAATACCTGAGAGAAAAACGAGAATAAGTTTGGATGGAACTTGTCTGATGAAAAGTGCTAACTTTGCTGACAGGAAAAGGTGGAGGCAACTTCAAAGGAAGTAGAGGCAACAAAGGCGGCATGGACATGTAGGGTTTGCCTAACTACGGAGGTGAATATATTACTAACGCCTTGTGGTCATGTTTTATGCCAACGATGCTCCATTGCCATGTCTCGTTGCCCCTTTTGTCGACGCGCAGTGTCAAGCTCAGTCCGCATGTATCGTCCATAATGCACAGTTCTTTGTGTACATTTTCAAAATGTAGATATGTATGTACATATGACGATTCTTTTGTACATAACAATACCCATATTCTTGTGTGTAAAGTGAGACCCATCTTAGCAAAAGAGCTTATTTCGAAGCTTCTTATCCTTATTGGCATTTCAATATGTACTCACATAAAACTTATTGGGTGGCCAAATCCAAAAAGTGACAACTAGGCTATATAAAGCACAGTTAATCAATGTAAGACAACCTAGAATGATTACAATCATAGTCTACAATATAGATTCTCTCAAAGAAGCCTATTTAAAGAAGCCTATTTAACCTATGGGATACTTATCAAATATCTTAAATATCTTATGCTTTAAAAGTAATCTCGATAGATGTTACTGACCTGCTCTCATATATCCACGGCCATTACGTAGGTTAATTTCTATTGTGTAGCGCTGACTTTTCCCCAGACACCAGTCAAGCTATAAAAGCTTTTACCTTACAAATTAAATAAAACCTCTATTCTTACACTCGAAAAATTGTTGGCAGGCTCTCATGCATATTCCAATTAGTTCTTTTACGAACCTAAGCTAGAATATGTCGAACAAGTCTAAGCCATTGAAACCATAAAAATTCCTTCAATCAGTACAAGAGTCCCATGATGCAATCTCTTACCTTGATAGATTGTGATGAAACTAACATCCTTTCAATGTGTCCCTCAAATATGTCCCTCAAATGACTTGATAAGAGAGCACAAGTATATGGGCAGTAACCCTGAGTTCTTGAGCATGTTGCTTTACTTTTCTATCCAATTATATACCTTTCTATCCGATTATATAATTTCAAATGTGGCACTTCACATTGTTGTAACATTCCCTTCCACCTCATATGTCCTTATACTTCTATGTTCCACTGTTATGTCTAGTTTTTACTGCAGCAATTGTTCCCTAGCACCAAATTTCAATCAGCATTTGTAATGTGGACAAAATCTCGTTCCTATAATATATCCAACATAGCTCAAATTATTTTTCAATCTACCTTGACCAAAAATTTTTAACATCATTCTCTATTTACTCAATCCTTTGACTAGATGTGTGTTTTCTCAAAAGCACTTACTTTTGCCCTTGACAATTACAAGAATCTTTCAAATCCTCCAAATCCTACTTTCCCTATAACCTTAGATAGCGTGCACAAAAGACTGTTTACAAGAACACGCTCTAGATAGAGTCATGGTGCAGGATAATGGCATATTCTTCTATGTCAATACCATAACTATCTATACAAGATTTTCAAACTAGCTATCATGTCATCTTGGACCATCAAATGCAATCCAGGCAGATTTAGCCTCAGCTTATATCTTATTTTAATTGCATTATTGTGACCTTCAACTCAGATATAACTTGTCTAAAATCGATTCAGCAACAACAGGCTAGGATGTGTCAACACCTCGTACTCAAAGATCTAGAAGCATCACTCCACTACTAACAAGCCACTTAATGTCTCCTTAATGTAGAAATACATTACCCGATGGATAAGGAAAGCTCCCACCTTCATACATAATGAAATTCCGGTTTGACATTCTTTCGCACCTTATGCACTTTTAGTTCAAAATTTGCAATAGGGTCTACCAGTTGACCATCTACTAATTGTAGAGAAAATAAGCAAATGTAAAAACCATACATTCACATCATCTGGCCTCACTGTTCATGCTCCACATGAAGACTAAGATTATCCTTCATGTTTTGTACAATATTGGACTAAGATTAGTTCCTTGATCACATGCATCCCACCAGAGTATCTACCACAGAAAATATAATTAAAGAAACCAACACTAGGATACCATGTCATTACATTTCCATACTTGACAGATCCATCGCACATTAGGTCATCATCCCTACATGATCTGAAATATTATCATTAGCACCATTCAACAACGAATAACCTTAGATGAAATTTCTGATCCGCCATATCAGCACCAATGATCCAACTATGCTCTGATATCAACTGTAACATTCCTAACTGACATGCCCTTAAACAACAAGGCAAAACCGTTTTGACGTTTATGAGTAGTCGCGTCTACCCATTTATGCTGGTGTCTCGGGAACGCGACATCAAGATCTACTCAAGCAGTCTCCCATGGGTCCGTTACAATAGGTCAAGTGCAAAAACTTCAAGCTCAATTTGTGGGTTAGAAAATGCTATGAACTAACTGTAAAGAAATATAAGGTAAGAATGTTGTGTGGGTAGGCTGAAGAAAATGGAAGTATTGTTTTGCATTCAAGCAAGCTAAGCTGAGGCACTTCAAGTTCTTTTTAAACTTACTCTTTAAGAACCAACTTAATGAATTGATTATAGACGAATTTTATTCGATGCCTATGACGACCATGCATGTATCACATATATAGTCACCACTCGTAGAGATGACCATCACATGTATAAATATGAGTGATGATCGATCATATGCATATGATATCTATAATCTTCATTTTCTAATGGCATCTTTTATGCAGTTTATGTTTGTCTGGCAGCATTCCTCAAATGGTTAATTTCTCGGCTTTTGCATTTTTGGAAAATCCTGAACTTGTGATTGCATTCTCCATCTTTGCTCTGTTGGATGGCATGTCGTACCAAATGAAATGATCTTTAACAAGACAATAAACTATGAATTTTCATCCAAAATATTGGACATATTGTTGCCCGTGTGGGTCCCATGAATAGACCATCATGGATGTGCTATAAATTTTGAAGTAGCACTAAATTTGGTCCATTGTGGCTTAATTGAATACTGAATTATCAAATATGTATAGGAAGTGCAATAGCTTTAAGAATGCAAGGGACTAGAAGAGGACAAAAAGATGCATGCCTTAGCCTAAATCTTTGGTTTCTGCTAGATCTTGCCATTTGAAATGCCACCATTGAGAGACGTTTTCTACATAGACAACCTTAGAGCAATGCAGGTGCAACTTGCATTTAAATAGCATCTCTCTTGTTGTGCTGTAGATAAAAAGCTTAAAGTGAAAATGTCAATGGCTTTTTCTTGTTTCAGAAAGTAAGTGGATTGACTTATGTAGTTAAGTTCCTTCTTAATAAGTATGAAGGCCTAAATGATCTTTGAAACATGTTTGCTAGCATGCCTGAGTGGAATGTTCCCGCATGGATTAGTTTAATGGTAGCACATGCACACCATTAATCTTTCTAGCTCTTTATAAAAACGCACTAAAGGGAGTCATGCCAGTTGGCGATTTTATTGTTCTTCTTAACCATGTAGACAAGGTGGTCGTCTTGGAAGACGTCATTGATTCATTTTCTTTTTTTGCTGCACGATTAACCTTCTGGCACGTTTAAAAATGATGGCTGAAGCTCATGTTGTTGAAGCCCAGCCCAGAGCTATGTCATGGATGATCTTGATTGAGAATCTAAACTGTATGATTGTGGGGATTGTGGGATTGTGCAAGGCATCATAATGCAAGAGTAATTAATACTTTGGACCAGTGATGACTTTATCCTCCTCTTATCTACTTCTAAACCAAAGAAATGACGACGATTGCTTTCTATTTTTCTAGTGCTTTTATAGGAATGATTTTGTAGGGTTAGGATGTCTTACACAAAAAGGGATATCCTACTATGAAATGTTCCTTAATTTGGCGAATTTAATACAATTGGATGCATTATTATAAAAATTTGACGATTTTATTTTATTTTGTGAACCAGATCAAAATTTAAGAAATTGATAAAATATAGCAGTGTACAAAATTTTGCCACCCCTACTTTGGACAACGAACAACAGTATATCATTGTGCCTTTTGCATCATTCGTCTCTATGACAAACTTGATATTACTTGTAGAGCTTACTATGATTTTGTACACCCCTCCATCCCCCTTTTTCTCTTGTATTGGCAAGTTTTTCTTCAGAGAAAGCCATAGATTGGGTCAGATTGGATATTCTATTGTCACCATTTGTTCACCTTGCAATGTCTCGTAGAGGTTAAAAATCAATTTAATTTGATATCATGTTTTCTGAACATAATATTCTGATATATATAACAAGTTTGTTCTTCTTAATAGTTCTTGCTGACTAAAAGAATCAGAATGCTGTTTATGTTGGGAAGTTTCATATGATCTTAAGTTATTCTTAAGACGTTCTCTAATTTTCACACGAAAATTTACGAATGTTGATCGTATGATCAGACAATAATAGGCTCGGCTGATCGACTTCTCCCAAGTCGATTAGTCGCAGAATTGATATCCTAGTTCCTCCACCGCAATAATTTCTATCTCTTGATCACCAACTGAGTTGCAAGCACTACGCAATATCAAAAAGACGCATATCGAAGGACAATCTATCTACCAATTTCTTTGACATTTTCAAACTCCTATTGAGGTTACTTTTGAATCTCTCTTGAAGTTGGAAATGAACTGTTCCTTGAAGAAGTCAAACTTCAGCTTCGGTGGTCAATCATTTTTAGGATGGATGGATGGATGGATCGATGGATGGATGGATGGATCGATGGATGGATTGATCGATCGATATGGATGGATGGATGGATGGATCGATCGATCGATCGATCGGATGGATGGATGGACGGATGGATCGATGGATGGAGGGATGGATCGATGGATGTAGGGATGGATTGGATAGATTGGATAGATAGATAGAATGAATTTTTACGGCATGCCACAAGCTTTGGTTGCATTCCCGTAAATGTTTTTAGCAATGTCAGGGTCCAGTTCCTGGACCCTTAATAATTGACCCAACCTATAAGTTGCCATGTTAGTATGTAATAGAACAACTATTACTTTTTACCCCCAGATCCTTAACATTTTTTCTTAATGGTTGTCAATATTAAGCCGATAAATATGAAAACCTGTAAAACACCCTTCTTTAGTTTGCCCGAAGATCATACCTAGAAATGGAGGTTGAGGATTTGGCATATACTATCGAATATTCGATTTAGACAGCGAATATGTGGCATGTGTGAAATTTGGAAGGTGGAGATTGGCCTAGAGCTAAGACACTCAATTTAATTTTCCGTTTCCAGGTTTTATCTATTATATAGGGTTGGGTGAAGTGATGGTTAAGTGGGAGTGTTGGCAAGCTAATTAGCTGAATTAGGTTATGCATATAATTGTGGAACATATTCGACTGTCTCCGTATGGATTTTTGTTCTTGCTGGATTTTTGTATTTGAATTGCTTCTCGCAATATGGAGGCTTCATAGCACTGGTCTGATCTTTCTCCTCAGACATTTGCTTGGTTCTTTCACGTTTTTGTTCTTTGGAATTTCTTCAGTTTTATCGGATGTTGTACTTCCAGATTTGTTGGTTCTTCACGTTTTTGTTCTTCAGAATTCCTTCAGATTTTTGTTGTGGATCCTGGATAGAGATGGGTGGTTGTAATTCTGGTTTTTGTGTGTTTCTAAGCATGTTTATAGATGCTTCTCACATTATGGAGGCATCTATACGTGCATGTATTTGTATATAATAGAGTTTCAAGTATCAACAGGGCAACCCACCACAGCACTGTGTTTAAACTTGTGGTTGTAGGTTTTATTGGAGTTTTTTTTTTAATGTTTTTGATCATTATAGTCAACTATTTGAACTCAAAGCAATACACCTCCTCCTCCATTAAAAATACTTCCTCAAGAAGCCAAAGGTGTTTCAAGGTTAAGATTTGGTGGTAAAATTTTGTCCAAATTGTTCAATTTTTTAGGACATTGGAATATATGATCAACAGCCATGTGTATTGTAGTAGACATCTTATTTTACTCTGTCTTTTAAACAGAAATGCACATTCTTGGAACCAACCGATTCTCGCTTTGCTGTGATGTTAATTAAGGCACCATGACTAAGCATATGTTGAAGTACACGAGAGATATTCACTGCGTCATCTAAGCCTACATGATGAGTTCCTCTCATGGGTATTCCCAGCCCTTTTAACATTGCCATCATACCTCGGGCCTGCAGGCCATGGTTACACAAGTGAGCATCATCAAGTTTAATAATTGGCAAAAATGGGCAAACTTTACCTACATAAACTTATGTAGTCATATCTAACATATACTAATGCTCCATGCACAAAAGTACCTCTTGCTTGTAGAAGTTAAGATATACATCTTTCAAATTTATCCACTCCAAAAAGTAAGTTGGCAATGAAATTTGGGAAGTAATACATTGTTCTGGAATTTTGGTCTTTAAATCCCAGTTGCCACTGAAAATAAAGTATAACAATCCAAAAATTAAGCCTTAAGTATTGCTATTAAAAACCACAGTTCAATAACTCACCAGATGACAAATGCAGCCTGATGAAGTGTTCCAGGTCTTGTTGAATCCCAGAGGTTATGACTCTTTAACCACGCCTCAAATGAATCTATCACCTCCACAAATGGTATTGCTGTATCATGCCATACTCTATCAGCAGAATGAGATTAGGATAACGATAAAAATGCTCTAATCTACAGCAAATTTCAAAATATTTTCTGCACTTATTTCCTATTGTCTCAAGTTTTTGAACTAAGAGTCTAATACCTAAATTGTTGCTTATTATAAAACAGCACCACAATTAAGGTTACTATAATTTCATGTTCACACTATATAGTTAATAACGGCCTACTTGAGTCTGTTACGAATACCATAAATATCAACTCATCAAAATTGGCCAATCATTAGAGAAAATCCCTAAGCATTAAAACACACCTGTCAAGGCCCCAACATCCATACTTGTTTTGAATGTACTCTGTCAACCTTGCTTCTCCCATTGCTGCAGGCTTTACAAATCTGCATTATCAACCTCGCGTCATCTTTGTTTATGCACGTATATTTTTGCTTTAAATTAATGCCATATTGACATGCTTAAAAGCTTACGCAGCTTCTTCCCACCTTCTTTCAAATAATCTCCATGTTTTCTTGGCTCATTGAAGCATATTATCTGCTTCCTAACCCTGGGAGCTTTATTTAGGCTTGCATCTTTTCTTTGCAATACAAGTTCATGACTAATTGGCCACAGTGGGAGGAACTTCTAACAAGATAGCAGAAAGCAAGGAAAGAAAACTTACCTGTGAAAATGATCAACCACCTCGAGTGTCCGAGAATTGACCATCAACACTGGGAACTCTAAGATCTCAACCTTGCCTTCCAAGTCTAAAACCAAATAGTAATCGAAAGGCTGTGGCTGAAGATGCATTATTTCCCCAGTTTCAATTTCTAGCTCTGGAAACGTATGGCTGAACTTTTCCATATGTTCTGGGCGATCCATCTACAAATAGGACTGACCAACATGAAAACTATGGTTACATATGATGCGCTACTTCACAGCAGAATGCTTACATATGTGCATAGACCTTGTGTGTAATAAAGACACATAGGCTTCCGACGTCCAAAAACTCGGGGGGCACTAGTACCTTCCTTTACATTGTGGGCATCATGATCGTGGTCGGAAATAATTTCTGCGTGCGCCATGGCACAGAAAGTAGTCCTCCTGCCAATATTTGCAAACTTTGGCGAAATAAATGGAGTAGACTGAAAGCTACCTCGGAAGGATTTGAATGCAGCGACACGCCGTCCTAAAGCGCTGATATGAATCATGGGCTATGGCGAATGTAAACCCGGAAATTTTCTCTTTACATTGGGTCCCTATTATGCAGACGTTCTTGAGGCAGTCTGTTCATTTTGTTAAGGGGCTATTTAGATTTCAAATAATTGCTCACATTAAAGTTGGCATTTTATATAGAATGGCATGGGGAAGCCATTCTTGCTGCCCCCATGACCTGCAGATTGGGGGCAGCAAGAATGGCTTTGGCCATGCCATTCTACTACGACAAGTTTTTTTATAGCACTTTGCCATTCTCCGTAAAAAACAGTTAGGTTCAATTCCGTCGCGTCCACTAGTAGCGCCTTGCCATGTGGCAAGTTTCTTTTACTGAATGTTAAGAAATTTTAGTTTTATGCATTTACCTGACATTCGGATTTTTTACCCGACATTCAGGCTTTTTACTCGACATTCTGGCGACGGAATTGAACCTATGTCTTCCACGTTACAGGAATGTCAATTTACTTGACATTCCTGAGATTTCTTCATCCATTCTTATGGAGAATGGCAAAGCGCTATAAAAAAACTTGTCGTAGTAGAATGGCATGGGGGAAGCCATTCTTGCTGCCCCCAATCTGCAAACCTCACCTGACATAATTCCTCTCTTTGCTTGCAAAGCTGTGGTGGGGTAAGATCCTCTTGGACTGAAAAGTGGTGCCTTTTAGATGATTGGCATGCCACAATATGTGAATCATGGAAAGGTTCACAAGGACATTCATGAAGGTAATGTTGGGCAAAAACGTAGGCACTATAGAAGACGTATAGGACGAGGACGTAGCAGCCTTCAATCGTTTATTTGGCGAGGAAGTGATGAAGGGGTGCGAAATGGCCTGCAAGAGGCATGTGATTACCTTGACGTAGGGTAGGTTGGCCCTTTTCGCTCACTTAAGGATGGGGATGGATGGATGGATGGATGGATGGATGGATGGATCGATCGATCGATCGATCGATCGATCGATAGATAGTACTTTTAACGTTATACCAAGGCGCCATGACTCGAGGAATGGTTTGTCTATATAACACAGGCCAAGCTCGAATTTTTTTCAATCCACCACATACTTAGTTTTGCCATAGGTAATTGTTTGAGGGGAAGGATTTTCCTGTTTCTTGTTCTAGCTCTTATAATTCTTGGGTGAGAGATCATTCTGGGATATTGATTGAGCATGCCAATCATCTAAAAGGCACCATTTTTCAGTCCAAGGGGATCTTACCCCACCACAGCTTTGCAAGCAAAGAGAGGAATTATGTCAGGTGAGACAAGCTCGCCAGGACAGGAAAATGGGTAGTGTATCAAGGCTATCACTATCGGTGGCCCTTTAATCCATAGATGGGTTATCTGTAGCCTTGTCCCTCCCTTGGTTTTGCTATTTTATTGTGAAGGTTTAGGCTACATGCGAGTTGTTTTGTAGTGGGGTTCTCCCTTGTTCATTAACCGTCCATGTACCGTCCCCGTTGTGGTCTCCATGGACGTTAAATTTCCTATGTTATCTTATTTATTTTACATAGCCCTTCTACACATGGCTACCAAGTGTTGGCTTTCACTAAATTTTTGCATGCAATATTTCTTTTTGTACATTCGAGACTTAAGACTATGCCAAAGAGGATTTTATATAGGGGAGGGTCGCTCGCCACTGCGTTTTGCCTACAGTCGAGGTTGCAGATGGCCCAATCCTCTCGTACACTCCTCCCTTGCCAACGCATGCCTCGTGGGCACATAATGTACGTTTTGTGGGGTCCAACTAGGTGGCATCCTCTTGTCGATCTGGATCTAGCCCCCTTTTGACCTCCATAGATATTCTGACTGCATTTCGAAGAGGCCCCCCAAATCTTCAAAACTCAATAGATTCAATGCATACGAGCTTGAATTGGGGGGCATATCAATCAACTTCTTGCGAAATGGAGTGGGTTTCTCCAATCAAAAAATTCCATACAAAGAGATTCTTGGAGGAACTTCCCTATTGCACAAAAACCATAACGCTTATACTATCGAACATGATCCATGGTAATTCTGAACCTATACGAGCCCCTACCGGGACCAAGAGGGTTAGGGCAAAACGTCAAAGAATGGAGCATACCCCGAATCAAACTCAGACCATGCAGACTCCTCCATCGAAGAGAGACCAATGGAGGCAACAATAGATGATGGACATCCTGAAAGAGGTTAGTGAATATAGTATTTCCATTAAAGAGCTTCTAAGAGGTCTAGCATACCTAAATCGACAATAAGAGATTGGCAATATGGGAGGATCACTCATGACAAGAAGAAGCACCCCATGTGTTAAGTTATGAGCAAAAAAATGAACTTGTTGCATGGGCATTGGATAGAGCACCAATGGGGATAGGGGTTACCCATGGTGTAGCGAAGGAAAGGGCAGTGCACATATGTCTAAAAATGGCAAGATCAACACGGATAGTGGGCTGCCATGCAACAAATGGTGGGAATTACTCAAGAAAAGGCATCCAAAAAGAAATCACAAATATTAGAAAGAGCTCGGGCACATGCCATGAACTAGCAGAATCAGGATCTGCTTTATATGGAGCTTAAATAGATTTATGATGAATTCCAATTTCCAGCATCCAAGGTTTGGAATGTTGCTGAGTCAAACATACAACTGGGCGATGTTAGGGGTTTGAAGATCATAGTTAGGAAGATCATAGCTAGGTGCTCATGTGAGTGTGTGGTTATGAATACTAGGGAATGGGTAACCATCCTAGTATGTGTTAATGCTAAAGGGTTTAGCTTGCCAAACTTCTATTTATTCAAGGGGAAAAGAATTAAGGCAGACTACATTAGTAGGTGTGAGGAAGGGGATGTCCAAAGCAGTGCAGGTGTGAGGAAGGGGCTCTTCAAGGCAGTGCAGCCAAATACCCAGATGACTACAGAGTTGTTCAAGTTATGGCTCACTCACAACCAGTCCAGGGTCCTTGGGGGTGCCTTCCCACAAAGGCCACATTTGATCCTACTAGATGGACTTAGCAGTCATGTGGTTTGGAAGTTATTCTGGCTGCCAAAGAACAAGACATCCATTTTGTCATGCTTCCAACCATACTTCCTATGGCTTGCAACCCTTGGATGTTGCATGCTTTACCCCGTCCAAGGCTGCCTTCAAGAGGATAAGAGCAAAGTACATGGTTATGAAGGATAGGCAGGAACCTAAAGAGAGGAAATTGCTGAGATAATATCTAATTCAATTTAAGCAGGCCTGACTCCAAAAAACATAAAGGCTGGTTTCTTAGCCACTAAAATATTTCCCTTGGACTGTACTATGGTGAAAACATCTCCAATTGACGGGCCATATAACCAGGTCTATGGCCAAAGAGATGGGCCAAATGTTGTTGAAAATGTACTTGCAGTCTGAAGAAGAGGCTGATGATGAAGGGAGTGATGATTAAGTTGTTCATATGAGGTATGAGGTTTTTAATCTTCGCTATCAAAATCCACTTGAAGGGCACATAATAGGTGATTTCCAGCACATAATGGCAGCCTTGTTGAGCATGTGAGCTTGGGTAAGCAGCATGTTTCACCCAAAGTTAAAGCCTGGGAGCACATGCCTCCAAGTTTTGAAGTTGGTGAGGCATTTGGTTTATGCCTTGGGAATGAGCTGAATTCCCAGGCAGATCCTACTGCCACCATGAGCATGCTACCTTAATCAACACAAGAGCAGACTAACAGGAGAAAGGGCAAGAGGCCTGAAATGCATGGCTTGGTGTACATTAGTAGTGCAGGCTTTTGTGATAAGCTGAGATTAGAAATGGAAATGAGGGCTGAAGTTGAGAACCAAAAATTTGAGAGACCAAATGGTAAGAAAGTTGAGGCTTTAAGGAAGAGGCCATTAAGGGAGGAAGATAAGAAGAGGGCACATATGAGGAGGGAAGAAAGAGAGAATAAAATAAGGGTTGATGCTCAATTCGAGATCAACACTAAGAAATTTAGGGAATTCATGTACCTTCATGGAATGTCAAGAGTGGCTTCCGTATCTAGTTGGCAAAACGCAACCAATATGGATGCCAAAAGGAGGAGGCTTTAGGTCAGAAATACATTGAGACTCGAGGCAGATAAAACCCTTATACATGCTACTGTGGTAGGGCATGAAGAAGCCAATTAATATGGTGGTGCCTGGGGAAGTTGCTATGGGAGCAAGAGAATGAGAAAGAAAGCTAAATTGTTTAGACCAAATCTTAGAGCTTAATATCTTAGTGAATACCCAATTATTAAGTTAAGCTAGCAATTACTATTAGATGGACCATTGGAATAAAAAAAAGAAACTTTAAATTGGGCGAGGCCTTTTGTTAGAAATAATAGTTGGTTCATATCATAATCTCACAGGAGTCACAAGTTAAATCCATTTTATTCATGTTCAGTTACTCATTTGCTCAGATTCAGTTGAACAATATTGAAAATGATGGCACTAAGGATTGTTAGTGAAAGACAATGGTTGAAATTAGTGAAAGGATGTGAAAAAGGAAAAACAAAGGTTTGGAAATTAAAAAGGGCTGCTTATGGATAAAAACAAGCCCACAGACAGTGGTACATGCATAGACCATTATCTAAGGGAATAAGATTTTGAAAAGCTTGAGAATGATGGGAATGTGTATTTCTAAGGAAGGGGAGTGAATACTGCATAATGGCCATTTATGCTGATGACTGTAAGTTGGCCGCAAGCAATGTAGAAGTCTTAAGACAATGCAAGAAAAATTTAAAGTGGAAATTTGAAATGTTAGATTTAGGAGAACTGTTGCAGTTCTTGAGAATCAAAGTTAAAAGAGACATGGGAAAAAAGACAATTTTATTATCTCAAAGCAAGTACATAGACTCAGTTCTGGACAAGTTCAATATGACAAACTGTAATCTAGTTAAAGCTCTAGTGCTTATGGGAACTAAGATCACAAAGAAAATGTGCCCTGAAATAGACATGGAACGAAAGAAAATGACAAGAACACCATACATGCAACTGATTGGAAGTTTATTATACATAGCTAACAACACTAGGCCAGACATTGCATTCATAGTGAATGTCTTAAAGCAGATAAAATAATAATCCAGGACAAGGGGGAAGTTGCCAAGAAACTGTTGAGATTCTTAAAAGGTACTAAAACCACGGCAATTGTATATTGCACTGATGACTTGCAATTTAAAGCATTCAGTGATGCAGATTGGTGTGGAGATATAGACGAAAGGAAATCCACGTCGAGTTATAGATTAATTTTACAAAGTGCACATAAAAAACAGTCATCTATAGCCTTATCTATAGCAGAGTCTGAATATACAGCAACCACACTAGCAACTAAAAGAGATAATTTGGACAAGAAGACTTTTAAATGAAGTAGGAGTTCAACAATTGGGAAATACAGATTTATTTTGTGACAATCAAAGTTGCATAGCCATGACCAAAAATCCCCTTTTGCATGAAAGGACAAAACATATTGAGATGCAAATGCATTATATCATGGACATAGTAAGTAAAGGAGAGATTCAGTTGAGATACATTAGTTCTGAAAAACAATCAGCTGACATATTGACAAAAGCCTTCAGCAGTAAAAGATTTCAGAAACTAGCATGTGATATGAATCGTAAGGAAGTATGAGATTATGATCCAAAAGGGGAATGTTAGAAATAATAGTTGGTTCATATCATAATCTCACGAGTCACAGGTTAAATCTATTTTATTCAAGTTCAGTTACTCAGTTTCTTAGGTTCAGTTGAACAATGTTGAAAATGCTGGCATTAAGGATTATTAGTCAAAGATTCAATGTTTGAAGTTTAGTGAAATAAATTCAATGGTTAAAGTTAACCATTGACCTTCGAAATGAAACCTAAGATATATGAACAAATAAAATGGATGCAAGAGTTGTTTGAATATCTCGGTACAATCTGGGCTCAACAGACTAGATACAAGGCTAGATCGGTCAGGCATAACCGCCGGACTGATTGCCAATAAATAAAGATGAATGTATAGATGTATATACAGTATGCAGATCGATTGTTTTGGAGATAGCAAGACCTGTAAATTCTATAAGGTATAAATTGCTACAATGATTTAACGAGTCTTTTTTGAATAGTGTTTTGCTACAGTATTTGCTCGATGGTCATTTGAATATATTAATAGTGGGATGTTGAAAGGAAACTCAACACGATATTTGAGTTAAAACATTATCTTATTAATTTGTGGAACTTGATCAAGTGATTTATGTGGAATACTTATGGTTAAATGTAACTTACTGAAGTCTAAGTGGAGATTGTATTTTGAATAGACATTGTTTGGTCTCTCTCAACATTTGAGTATAAATATTTGGTTCTATTGACTTAATTTTTGATAATGGTATCAGAGCTAGTTGCAGACAAACATGTCTACTAGATTTAGTGCAGGAATACTGAATGCCATTGATGTATTCAAATGTGA
Organism: Isoetes taiwanensis; assembly: GCA_021234155.1. Taxonomy (NCBI): domain Eukaryota; kingdom Viridiplantae; phylum Streptophyta; class Lycopodiopsida; order Isoetales; family Isoetaceae; genus Isoetes; species Isoetes taiwanensis. The sequence continues at coordinate 8,136,824 of JAJEKV010000051.1, forward strand.
TTCAGGTTTTCAAGTGTGGAGAAAAGAGGTAAAACATATTCTGCAGATAGAAGGTCTATGGGAACTCATTGAAGGGGAAAATGGATCAAGGAGTCTTGATGGAAGAAATGCAACCATAGTTGCTAATGAGGGGAGTTCATCATCAAATGGTGAAGAAATTGAGGGAAGCAAGCGTAACTTCTAGAGAAGTACCAACTGAAGAAAGTGCAAAAATAAAGGAAGCTCAAGGTATAATCATGAGCAAAGTAGATTCAAGTATCGTTTTGAAGCCGAGAGGTATGACACCAAAGCAAATGTAGAATTATATGTTATATATATACTAGAAAAAGTGCCCAGCGTTGCTGGGCTTTTCGTCGGCTATATGTTCAAAAGCTTATAAACATGGTGCAGAAGTTGAAAAATGTGTTAGTGTCTTAAGTTGTAAATGGATTTGTTGTTGCGAGCATCTTCATTTATGAAGTTCACTGTGTTGATATTATCTTAGTTTGTAAAGCTTATCCGAATTGATTGTTTATATTTTATTTCACCTTTTCGATTGTCATGATTATTGTTAGATTGTGTGATGCTCGGTGGTGTCTAGTAGTATCTTAGTTTGTAAAGTTTAGTCGAATTGATTGTTTGTATTTTAATTGACCTTTTCGAATGTGCTGATTATTGCTAGATTTGTGATGCTCATGGTATCCATATTGCTATTATATTTGACATTTTGTTGACCAATAGGTTGGTTCAAATTTTGTAACTATTAGGTTCAAATTTTGTAACAAATTCATAGGATGTTCATGGTCAGCATTATATTCCTTTATGGGTGGTTCTAGTTAAAATATAAAATAATAAGTGTCGATGGAGTGCTTTTACATTTATTGAAGCATAGTTTTCCTCTCTTTAGGTCTTGAATTGTCTTAATTGTCTGTTGGTCATTTGGCAGAATATGCCAAGCCAGTTGTGCAGTTGCTTACCGACAGGTTATCAAGATTTGTGATGTAATCATGTTCATAGAAATTTCATTACACTTCGATGGTGGTGAATACTCGCTTGGATGAAGTTCAATGTGATCATATATATATGTTGTACGCACGTTCTTTTTAAGAAACATGCAGATAAATGGTCGAATGCATTCTAAAATAGATCAAAATATAAAAATGCAGAGGTGAAACCTCATGTAAGGGACTTGTTCCAAGATATTCAATAGGTCCTCCTTCAGAAAGCATGGTACTTGGATCTTTGTATACATGCAAAATAGGTAGCGCTTTTAGGTACAACCTATTGCTTGGAGATATTAGGAAGCTTAGAAGACAACAAAGATGGACATAATGGCCATATATCTAAAATATCAACCTATTTGAAAAAAAATACAGCTTAATAAGATAGTTCAAGATGCTTGTTCCAAGTTATTATTCAGGACCTTTTACATCATCACTACAATAGAGAAGACAGATTCTAACAGGTGTGCAACCAAAAGCAAGGTTCTCAATACAAATTAAGGAAAAAAAGAAGGCCTAATTAGATATCTAAGGAATCTATATATGGAACTTATAAAGATGAGCTTTAAGCCTATAAGAATCAAATATAGCAGAACATGAAATCTATAAGAATCAAATATTTACAGAGCAGAACATGAGTTTGGCACACTGTAACTTGCAGCCATTATCGTTGGCAGGTCTTAGGCACATTACTTGATCTTAAAGTCGTAAATAAGGCATCTAGTCAATATGCGTGGGAGAAAATTGATAGAATCGAATACCTAGCTTTGGTGTTCTCAAACTGAGCCAGAGATGGACATGTATAAGTGAGCATTGGTTTACATACATGTTCTAGTCCAGGCTATAATAAGGGATAAGTTCATTCGTGCAAATAAGCTATCTATGCCAAATTGAAAGAAAAAATACGTTCGATAAATAATAATCATGAGTTCATCTCACCAAATAAGATGCATCTCAGAAATTCATAAAATAATTTGCAAATGATTATAGATAGACAGTTTATTGTGATATGATACCATACGTCCTCAAATAGCATTCCTGCAATCCATAAATAATCAACCACAATGAATGCATTTGTGTACAAAGAGATACAGCTCTTGCTAAATTCATCTTGGGCCAAGGTACCCTCAACAAATCCCATGGGAATACCATGTGCAAAGACTATGTCATAAAAGCACATGAAAAGAACTCAGCCAACCCATCTAGCAGAGAATATGCCATAGAAACTTTGCTCTCTCTTGCTATGGACAACTTGGAGGCTTAGACATGTTTTTGCAGCCATCATCCACTGTCAAGTGTCATCTTCCTAGACCAATTGCTTGCAACCTAGTCAAAGAAAAGACCAATGACTCTACAAATTAAATGCAGCCCGAAATATGTCCATGCAAAGAGCAGAATCATGCAACTAAAAGTAGTTAAGAGAACTGCCAAGACACCTATATTATAACTGCATATGATAATTGGAAGCATCATGGCACTACATGTCTGTAGAATATCCCAGATAGTTTCTTAAACTGCATACCCTGGTCAAGGTAGTAGGACTATTCTATGATAAATCCTAACGTGCGCAGGAAAAAATAAAACATTGCTACAATTTAGACTGCATTCACCAACTGCATAGATAGCATAGTGCATTCATACTATTGATTGCCAATCGCGTAAATATCATTATCCTGGAATAGTACTCCAAATGCTTGATGGAGCAGTCACTGCAGAATGCATTTCACTCACCGTAGATGATTGTTTGGCCATTCTAGCACATGAACACGTAAGTCTAGTCAGTTAAGAGTAAAACTATACTTGCAATAACTTCCTTGGAACGAACTCGGTATAATTGCAGATGTTTGGACATGAAAATGATTGAATTTCTTATACCTTCGAGACTGATAAAAGCTACAGACGACATCTTAGCTTAAAATTGACAGAAATTAGGCTAGTTTGCCACAAAAAAGGTAGAAAAGAGGGAAGAAAATCCACCAAGAGAAGAACCCAGGTCTTTGCCGCTGTTCTAGAGTAACGCATGTGATCCATGCCAAATCAAGGCGCGGTGATTGATGCAAGTGAAAACACTATACTTGAGTCTGCTCCATTTTTTTAGACCATGCGTGAGGTGAGAAGTATTAAAAACTGATGTATGGAGAGCATGCACTTGCTTGCAAATAATTAGTGCAGGGCAAACATGTATTGCTCCAGTCAAAGGGCAAGTCCCATGTCAACTAAGCATTCTATATGTCCTTGGGACATACCTTTTAGAATGTGAATGTGCTCACCTTGGAGGATTGGTATTGGGGTGGTCAGCTAGCTTCGTGGGAGTTCTTTCGAGCTCGCTTTCGCCTGAGGGGCAGTGACCGGGCTATCTGGGAACAAGTGGCGGGGAGTATTCCGCTACATATACCTATAGTCCCTCAGAATGATGTGGTGGTGCAGGTTTGGAAGGTTCATCCGGATGTTGTGTCTTATTGTTTTGTGCGGTCTTGTTACCGGGTGCTGGCCGCAAGATCGACTCAAGAGATAGAATAGAAGAACAAGAATAACTCTATTGAGAACAAGCAATAGGAAATACAATCTCTACTTCTGAGCATTACATAGTACATAACGTACAATCAATATATACAACCGGTGAGACTAAGAATAGTAGTCTACCGTTTAACCACCGCCCACTAATTACGGCACTGATTTAGGGTCGGTGCTCAGTGCTGACAAAGTGCTGCCTTCTGTAAGTTTTAGCACCTTCTCAGCACCTGTGTGCTAAGTGCTGAACCACTGCTGTTTCAGCACATTATGCTTAGTCATCATATTTATATTCCAACACTCTCCCTTAAATGTTGCTGACTAAGCAGAAGAAAATCAGCTGAAACTAAGGTAATCCTTCTCTCCCTTCAGCTGCAATTTCTTCATGCCCAAGCTCTCCTTCACATTGACGAACTTAGATCCAACTAATGGTTTAGTAAAGCCATCAGCAAACTGATCCTGTGAGGAGCAATGAACAAGTTGAGAAGATCCCATTTGGATCTGCTCACGGACAAAACACAAGTGGGTGTCAAGGTGTTTTGTCTTTGGGTGGTACTTAGCATCCTTGGCAAGATGGATGGTACTTGTGTTGTCACACAATATAATAACCTGCAGATCTGTCCACAAATGTTTAGGCCACAACAATTCCTGCATCCCAATACTGAGTGCTTTGAATTCTGCCTCCGTGGTGCTGATTGATACTGTAGTCTGTCTTTTGGACAACCATGTCAGCACATTAGGCCCTATGAACGTGACCATCCCTGTTGTGGACCTCCTGCTATCATGACAGTTAGCATGATCTGCATCAATAAAGACTTTCAGTTGGAAATCAGAGGACCTCTGATAAAAGAGACCTTCTTGTGAAGTCCCCTTCAGATATGCCAGCAGTCTTTTAGCAGCCTTCCAGTGCGACTGCCTGGGATTGCTCATGAATCTGCTCAGCACTCCCACAGCAAAAGAGATATCAGGTCTAGTGACTGTGAGATATATCAACGCCCCTACCAAGCTTCGATAGAGTGTGGAATCACACTCCTCACCATTGAAATCAAGCTCAAGCCTTGTGCCTGGATCAAAAGGACTTGCCACGGCCTTGCAATCTTGCATACGATACTGCTGTAACATTTCTTTGATATATTTCTGCTGAGAAAGATAGATGCTATCTGAGTGCTGCCACACTTCTACACCTAAACAGTAATGCATAAGGCCAAGATCAGTCATCTCGAAGGACGAAGATAACTTCAACTTCAATGTAGAAATCAACACATCAGCATCTCCTGTGATGATCAAATCATCAACATACAAAACGACAACGCACATTCGGCCTTCATGTGATTTGTAACAAAGATTGGGGTCTGCTGCACTTCTGCTGAACCCCTGCTCAAGAAATAAAGCATTAATTTTTGTATGCCAACATCTTGGAGCCTGCTTCAAGCCATAAATGCTTTTCTTCAAATGACAAACTAGTTGCTCCTTCCCTTGAACAACAAATCCTGGAGGTTGCTTCATATAGATCTCTTCCTCCAAATCACCATTCAAAAAAACAGACTTAATGCCCATTTGAAACATTAATCAACCTTCATTGCAGCAAGAGCTATAACTGATCTGATAGTAGACATTCTGGCTACGGGAGCAAAGACTTCATCATAATCTAAGCCTTTTTCTGTGCAAAAACCTTGGCTACAAGTCTAGATTTGTGCTTTGACACTGTCCCATCAGCATGAAATTTGGTTTTAAACACCCACTTACAGCCAATAACTTGCTTATCAGCTGGAAGTTCAATCAATTCCCATGTGCCTTGCTTCAGTAATTGAGAGTATTCTTCTTCCATTGCATGCTGCCATTGCGGATCACTAGCTGCTTCGTGAAAGGTGTGTGGATCAACATGATCCTGGACCTTTGCCATTAAGGCAAGGTTACATGTTCCATTAGACTTCTCCTGTTTCTCCATCAGACGTACTGATCTCCTAGGTTCAACAACAGGTACAACAGGTGCTGCAACCAGTTCTGCAACAATTTGTTTCTTCTTGAGACGTGCTGATCTCCTAGGTTCAACAACAGGAGGTATAGCAGGTTCTACAATAAGTGTTGTAACAGGTGCTGGATCAGGTGCTACAGTACCTTCACGTGTGCTGGACTCCCCGTGAAAGGAACCAACCTGCTCATGGACCATAGGGCGAGCGGGATTGGGATCATCCCGTGCCACTACTTCAGGCAAATGTGAGTTCACTGGAGAAACCACTAGAGAGGGAGAGAAAGGTCTACTAGTAGCTGCTATCAGATCTCCAACATCCAAGCTGCTGTCATTGTGAACTGCAGGAGAATCACTGGAAGATATACCATCATACACAACATCTTCAACGAACTGAACTGACCTGCTTACAATAACCTGCTTGTTGGAAGGATCATACAACTTGTAACCTTTCTGATTTTCTGGATACCCAATGAAGATGGCTTTGACAACCCTGTCATGCAACTTCCCATACTTTTTCAGCTTCTCAGCAGGTATGAAAGCATAAGGCAAGCATCCGAACACCCTCAAATGAGACACATCTAGTTTCATTCTCCAAAACGCTTCATAAGGAGTCACATCCTGGACTGCCTTAGTAGGCGACCTATTTGCCAAATATGCTGCTGTCACTACTGCCTCTCCCCAAAAAGATTCAGGTAGTTGCTTGTGACTCATCATAGATCTTGCCAAATCAAGCAAAGATCTATTTCTCCTTTCAGCTACACCATTTTGTGGATGAGCATAAGGAATGATTAATTGTCTTTCAATACCTTCTTCCATGAGAAACTCATCAAAGGCATTAGAAACATATTCACCTCCATTGTCACTTCTCAACTTTTTTATTACTTATAACCCTGTCTACTTTTCGGCTGCTGCTTTGAAGGCCTTGAACTTGCCAAGCACCTCAGATTTGCAGTGCAAAGTATATACCCAAGTGTAACTACTGAAATCATCAATCAGGGTCAAAAAATACCTCTTTCCACCTAGTGAAACATCAGGCATATAGCACAAATCAGAATGCAACAGCTCAAGAGGTTGAGTTGCTCGATGAATACCCTGCTGTGGAAAAGGCTGTTGAGGTTGCTTTCCGAGATGGCATGCAGCATACTCAAGCTTGACACATTTCAGAGAGGGAATACCTGTAACCATCTTGTTCTTGTACAAAGCATGTACAGCAGTGCCTCCAACATGACCACAGATGCTCAACAGTCAAGTCAGCACATACAAGACCATGTTCAGTCTTATGAACTGAACCATCAAAGACATACAAGCCATTCTGCAATGTCCACTGTGCCATGAACTGCAGACTTTTCAAGTCAATTTCTTCAAGTGGATTCCTGTCCAGCAGATAGGCTTTGCCATTTTCGAGAACAATGTGATGGCCTGCCTTATCAAATTCAGCAGCAGACATGATATTAGACTGTAGTCTAGATGCAAACATCATATTCCTCACCTTACTAACTACATCACGTCCATGCAATTGAAAAGCTACAATCCCCTTTCCTGTGATAGAAAGAGAATATCCAGTACCCATCTTCACCACCTCCAGATCGAGGTTCAAGTTCAGAAAACACATCTAAATCTCCAGTAAGATGAACCGTGGCTCCTGAGTCCAAAATCCAGTCCTTCTGTAGGGTGCTGTCCGCTGCTGCAAGATTCAGATATTCAGCATCAAAAGTGGCACACGCAACAACACTTGTCTCTCCCTTAGAGTTGACTGCTGTGCTTCTCGTGTCACTATCCTTTGAGCTTTTCTTCTCCTTCTTACAATTCGAACTGTAGTGATCCTTTTCACCACAATTCCAGCACTTGAACTCCTTGGATTTCTTACCATCAGACTTTATATTTTTTGACTTCCTAGAGTCTTTGCTATCAGCAAACTTCTTCTTGGTGTCAGCCCAAGAAGTAGACACAAAATTAGCATGGTCCAGTCTCCCATCCCTTTGCGTCTGCACCAACTCCTCTTGTTGCAGTAGAATGGTTACTTTGGCTATATCAATCTTCTCCTTGTACCTGATCTTCGAAGAGATAATATCATACAAAGGAGGAAGACCAACCAAGATATCTTGAATCAGCTGTTTTTCAGACAGCACTCCACCAGCAACCATGTAATTCAAGCGCCATTGCTTCATCTGAGTAAGGTATGCTGTGACAGATTTAAAATCACCTAATTGGGAATGTCTCATTTTGTTCTGGATCAGCATTTAAGTAGCCATACCTTTGCTATCAAGAGACTTCTCCAAATGATACCACATCTCCTTAAACTCAGTAGAATGGTTGATTTCATGACCAATTGTCTCTTCAGCCAACATTCTGACAACAGCACAAGCTTTCTGGTTTATCCTGCCAGCATCTGCTGACTTGGTGCTGATAAAGTCTTCATCAAACACCGCTCCTATATCACTAAATATCAAATAATTCACCATGAACTTCTTCCAAGCATGGTAATTATTATTAGTGAGCTTTGCATTCTGTGAGAACTTGAATGGATCCATGAATTTCTCTTGTTTTCAGCAGCCAAAAAGATGGTTGAGAAAACAAATTTGTCACCAAACAAAGCACCCACTAGAAAAGTTGAATCTTGAACTTTGTCGCCAAAAAGATATTGGAAAACTCGAATCTCACACCAGAACTTGCTGGAAAATCCGAATCACACTCCCAAAACACTTCGTCCAGGCCAAAAAGCAAGAATCTTCTCCAATGCTGCAAATGAGATTTTCCACCACCAAATCTCAGCCAAAGAACTCCTAGAAACGATGGCCAATCCAATTTGGATGCTTCTCCAATAGCTTGCTCTATTCTTCCCTCAAGAAAGGCTCTGATACCATGATAGAACTAGTGCAAAACCAGCACAAACCCCGCAAGATCGACTCAAGAGATAGAATAGAAGAACAAGAATAACTCTATTGAGAAAAAGCAATAGGAAATACAATCTCTACTTCTGAGTATTACATAGTACATAACGTACAATCAATATATACAACCGATGAGACTAAGAATTGTAGTCTACCGTTTAACCATCCCCACTAATTACGGCACTGATTTAGGGTCGGTGCTCAGTGCTGACAAAGTGCTGCCTTCTGTACATTTCAGCACCTTCTCAGCACCTGTGTGCTAAGTGCTGAACCACTGCTGTTTCAGCACATTATGCTTAGTCAACATATTTATATTCCAACACTGGCTATTCATGACACACTAGGCACGTGGTCTCTGCAGCATCCGGGTTCTCGATGGCGCTCGGTTTGGACGTGGACATGGAGCTCACTTCCCCCACCGAAGGTTAGGGTATTTCTGTGGCAGGTGGTGCACCGCTGTATCAGGGTGAATGCCCTTGTGTGTCAGTTTAGGCCGGGTGTGAGCCCTCTCTGCCCTTGTTGTGGCCTTCATCGTGAGACTGTGGAGCATTGTCTAGTTTTATGCCCTCACTTGCAGGCTGCTTGGGATTGGGTTAGGGCTTTGTTTCAGGTGAGATTGACTAGCCAGCAGTTGCTGCTTCATGTGTATCCTGGTGCTTGGCCGCTCTTGCGGCAGCAAGCCTTGCATCTGTGCGTGGCTTGGTTGGTGTGGCTGATTTGGAAGCGGCGGCGGTTGTGGATCTTTCAGGGGATTCGGCAGCCTGCAGCCTCTCTGATTGGTGTTCCCGGGATTAGTAGAGCGCGGGACTTCTTGGGTGTTGTAGATGGTGATGGTCGGTTTGTACAGCAGTAGAGTTGCAGTTTTTCTGTGAGTTTGTTGTGGAGTGTCGAGGTATCGCTGTCTCTTTGGGGCAGTTCTCCTTCCTCCTCATTTGCTTTGTAACATTACTATTCTTTTAATATATTGATGACACAGTTCTTCAAAAAAAAAAAAAAAAACCTCCTGTATAAAGATAAAAAAGAAGCCAGGGCATGTAAAAGAAGTTCATAAATAGTTCAGAAATGCACCTTTGCTCTCAATGCATAGGAATTTGTCAACATATGGTAGTAAAACTTCCAAGGAAGAAAATCAAGAGCTGACCATACAACTCTTGCATGGGTCTATTCACCTACATTAATGACCGAATTAAAGATATAATCTGCAATAACAAATAGAGGAAGTGCAAGTAATAAATAGAGCACATAGGAAAAATGCAGTAACTAATTTTTACATCAATCACATTTATGTTGCAACATGTCTGCAATGTAGAAAGAGAGATAACATAAAAGGGTAAAAGCATGTTAAGGTGTACCACTTTTGGAACCTGCAAAAGTACATACACTAGGTACTTTAGAATTAGGTACTTTCTCATTTTTCTTTTCATTAAAACTAGTACAAAAGTTCAAAATAAAAGTCAAGGACGTGTTAATATTCAAAGTTAGGATAAATATAATGCTATCGAAGACCAAAATATATATAAAAGTTTTAAAATGTACATTTTATTGACATATTACACAGTGTACCCGGCCCCTTTTTTTAGCACACCAGCCCTACCGGGCCTACAGCCTTTCCTCAAATTCTCGTCTATCCACGTGTAATTTCCACATCAGCAAAATCTAACGTGGCATTAATCTACACCGTTAAATCCCTAATTCTAAAAATCAACGGCTATCGAAATTAGAAATTGCCAAGAAAATTCTAATGGAGATGAGAGGAGGTGCAAGGCGATCGAGATGGTCTGAGCTATGAAGATCCCTCCGTTCTTTTTGGAGCCTCGCATGTACCCGCGCTGCCCTGCCTATCGCCATGCTTGCTGCCATCCTTACTCTTGCTTTTTTTTCCACAAAAAATAGGCCTGGCAAACCGCTTATTGCCTCCCAAAATTGTCCCCATTCTACTGATTCTGATCATTATGATTGTATTATTGTTGGAGTAGGACTTGCCGAATCTGCACTTCTGTACTCTCTTGGAAAGATTGGTTTTTCCGTCTTCTATATTTTTATTTTCTTTTCGTGTTTAAACTTCACTGTTGGCCAATCCAATGCCGAATTGTTTCCAGAATTTGCCATGCTTGCTGCCATCCTTACTCTTGCCTTTTTTTTCCACAAAAAATAGGCCTGGCAAACCGCTTATTGCCTCCCAAATTCGTCCCCATTCTACTGATTCTGATCATTATGATTGTATTATTGTTGGAGTAGGACTTGGCCGATCTGCACTTCTGTACTCTCTTGGAAAGGTTGGTTTTTCCGTCTTCTATTTTTTTTTTTCTTTTCGTGTTTAAACTTCACTGTTGGCCAATCCAATGCCGAATTGTTTCCAGAATGGACGTAAGGTTCTGATTGTAGAACGAGACTTGTCTGATCCAGATCGCATTGTGGGCGAGCTTCTCAAGCTTCAAGAGCTTGGCCTCGAAGGTGCGACTTTTCTATGTCAGTTTTTAGCATTAAGAACAACAAACAGAGAATTAGAATAACATTTTCTTTCAATCATGTTGTTTTAATGGTCATAGATGCTCAATGAGTGTTTGGCAATGCATTATTTAAAGAAGGGAAGGACACTAAAGTGGCATATCCTTTAGAAGGTCATTCTGCAGATGTATCTGGTCGGAGCTTTCACCATGGCCACTTTATCCAGAAGTTGAGAACGAAGGCATCTTCACTACCCAAGTAATGGTCTATTTTGTAGTGGATTTGCTGTAGGAATTCTTCTGATAATTTCTTTATTTATTGACAGTGTCAAATTGCTGCAAGAAACAGTTCTTTCTTTGTTAGAGGAAAATCACGAGGTAAAAGGACTAAGATATAAGTCCCAAGATGGAGACTTCAACGTTTATGCCCCAATCACATTTGTGTATGATGGATGCTTTTCAAACCTTAGGCGCAAGCTGTGTGTTCCCAAGGTATTATGATTCCAAATAATTATTTCTATTTCGTAAGTAGTTTTCACGTTCATAGCTGCCAATTGCATTGTCATTTCGTACAATTGTCTCTGCATGTTTTGGCTTGTTTCTCTATTTGCTTTGTAAAATCAATTTTGTCAAGCACCTCGATGCATGAATATGAATGAGCTAGAAAATTATGGGTATGTCTTCCAATGGTGCATGTTAATATCCCATCATGCTTTGTTGATCTGGTTTTGTAGAACTGTACACTGCCTTATGCTAATCATGGTCATGTGATTCTGGCAACCCCTTCTCCAATTTTATTCTATCCTATAAGTAGCACTGAGGTTCGTTGCCTTGTGGATGTACCTGGAGAAAAAAACACCATCTGTTTCAAATGGTGATAGACTACATACCTAAGAACAGTAATTGCTCCGCCAGGCTGGGCAATTTTTTCAAATTCTTACCGCTGCCCTTGGTGTAGTCTTGCATATTACAGGAAGTCTTTGTCGCTGCCTTTGTTTAATGTTACTGTAGAACAGATCATGTTCAAGCATAGTTTATAATGGGGTGTACTGTTCAAACAAGATTGGAGTCCATCTGCAGAGTAAACTATTGGTATTGAAGCCTCAGATATACAGTATAAAAGAAGGTCTTGAACACTGTCAGCAAAGGAAATAGCGCATCATGTTGCATATTAGCTGGGGAATTACAAGCTGGTTATAGAAATGCTTTAATTAAAAGCCGCATGTGTGGATAGGTTCCTATCTGCATATGTAGCAAACCACCATCAGCTGCAGCTACTTGGTGTTTCCTGCGTATAAGTCTACTTTGTTCTTTATGTTCAGAATCGTTACAGTTTGGAAAATGTGGTCTTAGTTTATGCAATTCTTCAGAAAATATGAAGAGATTTGTGCTCCACAAGTGCAAGATTTTTGCTATATGACAGATAATACATACCGGAGAGAAGAGGTGGGTTTTAGAACCTTGTTTATTATAGAAAAAAGCCTAATGCAGTTCTAATCACTTATTGTGGCTCCTACAGGTTCTTGATATGGAAAGGCAACCAAAACGCAGACTTATAACCTGGAACATTGCACTTGCTATCATCCAACTGAATTACATGACTATGTGAAGGAAATTCACAATTCACAATGTAATATGAAGAAGTGCGCCTTACCTGGAGTTCGCGAAAAAAACAAGAAACACAAGGTCTGTTTTCCTTTCAATTGCATATAATCAGGGACTATAATGCAGGTTAAGTTCTGAAATCCATTTGCGTGTTAAATGGTGCAGTTCCAAGTATGTAGCTTCTTTAAAACCTCTTGTAGTGTTGCCTCCGAAGTTCTTCCAAGAAGAGGCTGCAGGGTTTATCAAGTATACATGCATACTTGAATCAGCATAAAATCATGTCTCTTCATCAATCAATATGGCCTGTGTTGATATTACCGTTACATTTCTGAACCATTAAATGTGTAGTCACATTTTAAATAAGAGAATTTTCACTTCAGAGCATAAGCGGCAATAAAAAAAAACGCATTTTCATTTTATAGACAGAAGCAGCATTGCCCATGATGTAAGGTTCAGTTGGAAAGGTATATTGCTTATTAAAACTACTGCCTCATCTAGTTTCTTTGCCCGTCCAAGAATATCCACGATGCAGTTGTAGTGATCCAAAGTTGGAGAGCAATGATGATCTAAAGTCATAGAAAAGAAGCAATGGTATGCCTCATCTACTAGTCCAGAATGGTCACATATAGAAAATGCGTTCAAATGCGTGACTTGATTTGGTTCTATGCCTTCAAGTGGGATTGAGCGTAAAATATTAACTGCAGCTTTCCCACACCTATACTCTGCATAAGCAGCAAGTAATGTGTTCCATGAAATAATATTTCTTTGGGGAATTTTATTAAATACCTGGCAAGCATTTGCAAGACTTCCACACTTAGCATACATGTTAACAAGTCCAGTGGCAGTGATAACATCAGAAGAATCAAATCCATGCAACACATGTGTGCATATGTTTACCTTCTGCAAGCGTTGAATATTTGGCAAAGCCATCAAGGATATTGACAAAGGTGACTTCACTTGGTTTGAAGCCTTCCTTTAGCATTTGCTGGAATAAGTTGACAATTTCCTTAGCATTTCCACGTTGAGCATAAGCACTCAAAACAGTATTCCCTGAGACATCATGCAAAGGCATTTGATGAAAGACTAAGCATGCTTCTTCCAAGCATCTAGTTTTTGTATAAGCTGCAATCATGGCATTCCATGAAACCATATTTTGTTGTGGCATTTGCAAGAAAAGTTTAATTGCTTCCTTGAGTTCCCCGTGTAGAGAATAAGTTGAAATTATTGTATTTCAGGAAGAAATATCTCGTTGAGGCATACCTTGAAACAATTGTAAGGCCTCCTTGAGATGACCATGTTGGATATAAGCTGTGATCATAGTGTTCCATGAGACTATATCGCGGCCAGGCATTTGTTGAAAGAGCCCAAGAGCCATGTCCAAGTTCCCTTCCTGAGCATAAGCAGAAACCAATATAGTCCAGGAGATTACACTTTGTTCTGGCATTGCTTGAAATAGCCTATAAGGCAGATATCAGTGTATTCCATGAAACTGTGTCTCTGATGGCATTTGCTCAAAGAGTTGAACAACTTCCTTGAGCTTCCCCTGCCGAACGTAAGCCATTATCATAGTGTTCCATATTCAACAAATGTCATCTAGATTTTTCATACCCAGTTTTTTCCCATACTTGAGATTTTAAACTTTTACACCTATATCGTGCATAATACACAACAAATTCAATTGAATCCTAGGATTCAAACTAGTGTTGTAGCAAATGCTCCAAAGTTTTAGAGCTTTCGACCATCTAAACCAACAACATACCCTGCAATATGATTAAACCCATACAAACCAGCTATAAACCCTACAATATCGATCAAGCTTAATGACTAAAAATCCCGGGATGGGTGCATTATAAAGCCCCCCTCCCCTACGTGGCGCAATCATAGACCTTCATTTACAACAATTTCAACCATCTACATCTTATTCAAGCAAGATATCTACTGTTCAAATTGAAGATACCAAAGCATATTCTAAAACCTCGAACTCCATCCCTAGGGGTTACCCCAAAGACCTCTATATTTTTTTCCTTGCAGGTTCCTAACATTCAAGCTGGAGATTTTGCACCATACCCATGTTTACAATGGGATTCTTTGGATGATCTAAGTAACTCTTCAACACTTATGTATTTATCAAATATTGCGTTGAAGTATATTAATTGCTGTTATATTTATTCCTTACATGTGTCATACTGCCAATGATATTAGTTCATTAATTAAAACTACCTTACTTTGCTAAAGCCCTCTGGCGTGCTTTTTGCTAGTTTTTTTTTTTTTTTGAAGGTAAGAAGTTATTGTATTGATCAGATAGGAAAAATTACAATACAATAGATCCCTCATGGATCAGATATAGTTTACGTACAAATGATCCCTTCTGGATCAGAATATGTCTGTAACTAAAGTACACATGAGCCTCTCTCAACCTCATCTTCCCAATTAAACAGAATACTATAGGAGCCAAATGCCCATTTTCCACAAGCTACAAACAGATCTTGAATGCTCCAAGAAAACCTCTTGCAGAAATAGAAATGAAGAGAAAAGAGATGTGGAGTAACCTCAGAGAAGCAAATATGCTTCAAACTATGAACAAATTCAATAGCTTTATAACCAAATGAGAGATTAAAGTAAGATGCTGCATTGTCGGGATGCTCCAGTCAGCCAACCTGTATAGGCTAGACACACAGCCCAGCCACCAGAACTCTCCCTAATTCTGGCTCATGATATCTGGTCTTGATATGGAAGCGTCTTCCTGGACACACTCAAATCCCTAGCTCGGCGATCTCAAATAATCTAACATCCTGTTTTACAACTGTAAATTTAAGATCAAGAATTTACTCTGCTCCTTTCAAGAAAACATCCCTAGATCTTTCCAATAGCAAGAAATAGCAAGAGGAGGGGAAAAAAACCAAATGGATAGAAGATCCAACTAAAAAGACTGCCAAACAGACCCAAAACTACTCTCTTTATGAATTCGGCTCAATTCTGCTCCACCTTATAGACTCTGCGCCCTTTCGGTGTGATTTGCTTAACCAATCATCATTCTTAAAAAGATTGAGAGCAGAATACCACGTTAGTGGCTTACCAGGCCAAATCCACAAGACCGCCTTGAAGCTGCTTCAGAATCAAATCAGCAATTTCTTTGAAGAAGAAAATCTTCTGGCACATCGGCAAACCCCACTAGCACCGGATCGTAGTATCTGGTTTGCAAGAGGGTCTGCAGCAGCACCAGAAAGAGAGGATAGGAGGGCGGCCTCCTTCCCCTGTTGCCGCCCTAGCCGCAGGCGGAGCGTGAGCGCCAAGAACCCATTTCATATTTGATTATATGCTCATGCCCCAGTACCCAGTCCTGGGTACCTTTTTAGGTATTTTTTAGTCACTAAATAATACTTTTTAAGGGACACCCTAACATGCTTTTACCCAAAAACTGAACTGAAAATATAGGTTATTGGAGAATTCAATTGGCATCATCAGAAAATGGATTAATGATTTACGATTTAACATGTTCCCTAGCTAACTTTGGCGCTCAGCTTCGTAGCAACAACTATAAGAAGAGGCAGATAAAAGTCGGAAAATACGTACAACAAAATCAATATTTTTTACATTACTTCCTTCACCTTCATGCTAAATCTAAGGCTAAGAAGCCCTATAAATTTAAGGTATTTCAGGACCTAAACTTTTCCAGAATCACGTTTGCACTCTGATATTTGCCATGCTCCACATAGAGAAGCCCCATCGGCCCCTTGAGCATCTGAAAGACCTTGAACTTAAGCAATCATCTAAATAAAATAATAAGATTTGTAGGAAAACCATAGCAAAATTAGGACTATCTGCCCAACCGCAATGGCAGAGAGGCACTAAGTTTGATGCATAAAAAGTGGCCAGCATATTCAATCAGAACAATGTCCTGTGATGTCATTTATATCTTCTCATATGCTCCCGATATTAAGATCATGGACTAACCCTAGAGAAATCTAACTCTGGAATAACTCTAAAATCTAACTCTGCATAATCCAAAATTATTCCTTGTGTTTTATAAGATGGCCCACATTTTGCAAGAGACGATATTTACGAAAAATAAACCCGGCCATCAAAAGCAAAGGAGGGAAAACTTACACAAAATATGGCCTTGCATTAGGTTGCTCTCCACATTTGAGTTTTCCCAATGGCACGATGAGCTCTCCAGATTTGAGTTTTTGACAATGGCAAGAAACAAAATAAACAGTGTCAAACATAAGTGTGGTGAAAATATCTTCACAAATAGATGTTTTGGAAAATGAATTAAGAAGGTTGAAGTATCATGAAAAAAGATAATAGATAATGTGAATGATTTCTTTCAGTATTTTGATAATATTATAGCTGACTTGGAAGGTGCAGGAGGGGTGTACACTCAACAACAACATATTTTGGCAATCTCTAAAGCTATTGCAAGCTTGGGAATGTGGCCATCTTCATAAGGACCATTGCTAGAATAAGGATAGATGCAGAAAGAATGCTCAAAACTGAAATTGAGTAGAACAAGGTCATGGAGGATGAAGAAACCACCCAGATCTTATTTGCTAAAGGTAAAGGGAAGAGAGATAATGGCCAAGGGAGGGGAAATTGGACCATGCTTTATTTGTAATCAATATGGTCATCTTAAGGTCAATTGTCCAAACTCAACTAAATAGAATAGAATAGAATAGAATAGAATAGAATAGAATAGAATAGAATAGAATAGAATAGAATAGAATAGAATAGAATAGAATAGAATAGAGGTAAACTGTTATAACTGCGGGGGCAGAGGATATTATGCTTCAAGTTGTTCTACTCCAAAAAATAACGTGAGAGGAAGCAGTAAAGGAGGAAGAGGTAACTCTGGTTTTTAGGGGTAGAGGAAGGGGAAGAGATAGATATATGTATTTTAAAGCAAATGTGGCAGAAGAAGTACCATTGAAAGAAGAGATTGCTGAAGAAGATGACAAAGTAAAATAAATATTTTGTCAGCTTGTGATGACAGTCTTAACAGTGATGATATTATGATTTTAGATAGTGGAGCTGAAACGTTCATTGCATGCTCATCAAAAATGTTGAAGGAATGCGAAGGAGTCGAGGCGGACATGTCCAAGTTGGAAATGGAAGTTTACAAAAGATAGAAGATGTAGGAGTTTTAGAATTGTTTGATTTGAGTGGCAAAGTTGTGAATGCGAAAGGTACTTTGTGTTCCAAGTTTAATGAGAAATTTGATATCTATTTCTCAACTTGTTGACATGGGTTTCAAAGTTGTATTTGAATAGTTGCATTGCAAAATATTTGAACAAAATAAATTGAAGTTTTTGGGAAGAAGAGTTGGCAACCTATTTGGTATAAGCTCACATTGTTTGAGAAGCATCAATTTAACAACTACTCCAAACATGTACAAATTTTAAAAATATAGAATCAATGATCAAGCAGGGTTGGATAGAATCAGAAGATATTGAAGGAAAAATCTTTTAGGAAAGCATTCAAGGCTGCTTTTCTCCAAAATAAGGAGAGGATCAAATGAGTTTGGAATTAATACATACTGGCCTTTGTGGGTCTCTTAATGTGATTGGCATTACATGAAAAAGGTATTTTATAACTATTCTATTCTATTCTTTTATGAATGATGAATGACTATAGCAGAAAGACAAGAATATAATGCTTCAGGTCAAAGGATTAGGCATATGGAGCATTCAAAGCTTTTGCAGCATAAGTGGAGTGTGCTACTGGAAAGAGGATCAAGCGTATACGCTATTACAAAGGAGGTGAATACCTTTCCACTAAATTTAAGACTTATTGAGAATGGGGTTGCAGAGAGGATTGAATGCAACTAGAGCAATGCTTAAACATGCAGGGTTGTTGAATTTTCTATGTGAAAAGGCAATTAAGACTGTTGTGTTAATCCAGAATGTTTTACCAACAAATAAGTTAAATGGAAAATGTCCAGAACAGATGTGGAGTGGAAGACTGCCAAGCATTAAAAGATTCAGATCCTTTGGATGCCCAGGATATACACATATGCTTGAGGAGTTAAGACAGAAGTTGGATAATAGGTCCACCATAACATATCTTGTAGGATATGAT
Organism: Isoetes taiwanensis; assembly: GCA_021234155.1. Lineage (NCBI taxonomy): Eukaryota > Viridiplantae > Streptophyta > Lycopodiopsida > Isoetales > Isoetaceae > Isoetes > Isoetes taiwanensis. The sequence continues at coordinate 8,155,305 of JAJEKV010000051.1, forward strand.
GAGAATTTGAAGGGCTATAGAATGTATTATCCTATAACGAGAAACATTCTAATAAGTCGAGATGTTACCTTTGTTGAACATGAACTATATAGGCCTGAAGGTAAAAATGACATTTCAAGGGATCAAGAGAAACAAAGAAATGATACGAGGAATGAAAGTGAACACACATAAATGAATACTTCTGCAGGTATAGATTCTGATGAGAATGATGACAGTAGTGAGCATTATGAGGATGATTTATTAGGAGACAAAACTGTTGAACGGCTTAGAGGTGAACAAAAGCAACCAACTGATATGAATGATGACAGAAATATTGAATGCGTTAGAAAAAGAAAATCTGAGGGGAAAAGCTCAGAGATGAAGCAAAAATAGATATAAACATGTATGGCAGGACAGAAGATGAGAAAAGTGGAAGATTTAAATCTCAACAAGCTGACAAACCTGTAACATTAATGGTTATGGAAAGTCGCGGAAACATTTGACGAAGCAATAAACAGCTTTGAAGCTGGAAAATGAAAAAATGCTATGGATAGTGAAATGAGGTCTTTTGATAGAACCTCAACTTATGAATTAATGGACTTGCTAAAAGGAAAACAAGTTGTAGGAAACAAATGGGTTTTTAAGCTAAAACTCAATGCAGATGGAACTCCTAAATACAAGGCAAGATTAGTGGCTCAGAGATATGCACAAACGAAAGGGGTAGACTTTGACGAAACATATGCACCTATGGTGAAGTTATCAAGCATCAGAATGATTATAGCTATGGCAAATGCACTAAATCCAGAACTCCATCATATGGATGTGCGTACTGCCTTCTTAAATGCAGAATTAGAAGAAGAGGTGTATATGAAACAAGCTATGGGATATAAGAAAGGTAAAACAAAGGTTTGGAAATTAAAAAGGGTTGTTTATGGATTAAAATAAGCATGTAGAGAATGTAGAAATGCATAGACCATTATCTAAAGCAACAAGATTTCGGAAAGCTTGAGAATGATGGGAATGCGTATATTCTAAGGAAGGAGAGTGAATATTGCATAATGGCTATTTATGTTGATGACTGTGTCTTGGCTGTAAGCAATGTAGGGATCTTAAAACAATGCAAGAAAATTTTAAAGGGGAACTTTGAAATGTCAAATTTAGGAGAATTGCCACAGTTCTTAGGAATAGACAGGGGAAAAGAGACAATTTCATTATGTCAAAGCAAGTACATAGACTCAGTTCTGGACAAGTTCAATATAACAAACTGTAATCCAGTTAAAACTCCAGTGTCTATGGGAACTAAGATCACAAAGCAGACGTTAACTAAAACAGACATGGAAAGAGAGAAAATTAGAAGAACACCATACATGTAGCTGGTTGGAAGTTTATAATACATAGCTAATAACACTAGGCCAGATGCTGCATTGATAAGTTAATGTCTTAAGCATATACAATAATAATCCAGGACAAGGTCATTGGAAAGCTGTATAGAAAGTGTTGAGATTCTTAAAAGGTACTAAAACCACAGGAATTGTATATTGCACAGATGACTTGCAACTTAGGGCATTCAGTGATGCAGATTGGTGTGGAGATATAGATGAAAGGAAATCAACTTTGTGTTATACATTAATTTTAGGAGGTGCACCTATGAGTTGGAGAAGCAAGAAGCAGTCTTCTATAGCCCTATCTATAACAGGGTCTGTTATTCAGGAAATGATTATGGTGATGTAATCTTGAAATTGGATAAAGAGTCCCTAGATCAAAATGCAAGATTTTTTACATGCATAAGAACATATTTCAGATGAATGGCCATGGTGTGATGGATATGGCATGGTAGACATGGTAAACATGGAATTTTGAATAAGGCAATTTCGAAAATGTTTTTTTGTTTGTTTGTTGAAGGACGACAAACTTTATTCAATATTCCAGAAGAAGTACACACATAGATGCAGAGACAAAATAAAATCTCAGCAAACAAAGATAATCCACTAAGTGCAGCCACATGTCTATGAATAAGATAAGATACCCAAATATTCCTCAAAAATCAAACGTTCTTTCGCAGGAGCAAGCTGAGAACATAGATATGCCTTTACCAATCTGTCTTGCGCCTCGTGAAGACATTGGTCGACACTAATTGATAAGCCTTTGAACCTACACATTCGCCTTCTTTTCCAAATAAGCCACAACAACCAGCCTGAAGCTAAGTGAACGGAGCTCTGGATATTTGCCGACAACAAAATCTCAGTACCTGTTTCTTGAAAATAGAGGTAAGAATTACATCTGGAATTATGCATGCAACAGAAAGCAAATTGTTTAAGGGCTTATATAGACCAAGAACTGGTATTAGGTACACTACCAGAGATTCACATAAAATGGCATCAATCCGACACTTCTAGACCTAGATGATGCTATGCCCATACTGAATTTTGAGTATGTCCCATTGATGCAGAATGGCTTCTTGCAAATCTGTGAAAGATAAGCTCACTGAACAAGTGGAAAGTCTGGTTGATCCTGAGATCAATAATACAGTGCAAACTATGAGCAAAAAGAATTTAGAAGGCAACAAAAGTGCTATCAAATGAACTAGAGTTATCCGTGGAGCGCACAATAGTCAGGTTTCGGTTTAGTTTTTCCATTTGAATATGCTATTGACAGATTTATCATGTAGATTTGGTAATTGGTGCACTTCTCAATACTAGGCTTTGCAGAGTGCATAACCAAAATGTAGAATATAGAGATTACATTTGTAATTGCTCTGATGCATACTACCATGCATTTTGATGTTAGTACTCAAAATTGTTTAAACAATTGTATATATTGACTGAAACCTCTGTTGTACTGATGCATATAAGGCTAATGATAGCAGGGATCTATTGAGAAATAGTCGGTCATTTTGATCCTAATCTAAGTTATTATCTACATAGATTTGTTGTGAATAATGGATCATTCTGGCTCTAATCTAGGCTACTATCCAGAACAGATAGAAGGCAGGTAAGGGATACAATTGCTTGCATTAATATGTTTAACAAGAACATTGGCTCCAGGGTAAGGGAGTTCATCAGTTACAATTATGCGTGGATTTAAACCAAACTGTAGCCCAATACAAGGCTAATACACATCAATATTGGATGTATTATTGGCTACACAGATATCTGAAAGTTATTTCCACTTTGAACATGGTTTTCCAAGTCCACGTCTAAGATATGTAAGACCAAGCTGAAGATCAAACCTTATAATTTTAAATGTATAAAATGTACAACTAAACTTGATTGATACTTCATAAACTGCTTATTTTTCAAAATTATACAAATAAGAGTTCAAAATTTATAACATGATATATAAGAGCTCACTCCCTTCTAGCAGTTTCTTGTTCAAGTTTCCAAATGCTAAAAGTATCGTGCCAATTGATCCTTGTGTAAGGTAAACTGTTACTACAATTAGCGTATATATATCCAATGCTTCACAACAAATGTTAGCTCACGCTTCTTACTTTTCACACCATATTCTTTTGAAAAACAGTGCCCACAAATTGTGATGCTTATATGAACTACCAAGATAGCTTGCTAAAGTCTTAAAATTTTTTAGTGAAGCATGAAAAATGTCGTTATCACTTCAATAGCAGGATCAACATCTGATATGCAATACTTTGATGCTCCAAGCATATTTTTCTCACCACATGAAGCATACAAGTTTTCAATAAGGCTTTCTCTTTCTATGTTACACTTACCAACATATGAACCCTATTTCCAAACTTTTGAAGCAAGCATTCAACCATTTTGTGGTAATTTCACTTTAAAGCCTTTCAAATCAACAAATCTTATATCCAAAACACCAAGCAAATCAACAAACCCTATATCCAAAACACCAAACAAACGATGTACAAGTTCTTGTGTCACAATTTTATACAATTTGTCAATTAACCAGACTGATCATTAATAGCTCCATCATCTTTTTTTTCTTAAGCACGCTTTGAAGCGAGCTGAAACTCAAAAGAGTATGCCAAGTCTCCATTCACCAAAGCCACGATTTTATCAAAGCCTTTTGTTTCTCTCTCTTTTTCTCTTCTTCTTCCCCCTTTTTTTGTCGTCGTAAAGCAACACTTGCTTTATTTGAGGGGGGAACCCAAAGGTTACTTACAATATCCACCCGTGGCCCCAAGTAAAAAATGTATGTATATCTTGCTTCATTTTCTTGATAATTTTTTTATATTACGGAGTTCTGAAATGACAACTTATAATTAGATTGAGTTCTCATTTACAACAATAAGTTTTTCCAAAGTTTCCATTTGCCAGTTAATATTTTTCCTTGACAACTTTGTGACAACTTTTTTTTTTGCAAAGAGAACCCTTGGATTGTCAATTTGGAACACTGGACATTAGCATCTGCCAAATCATTCACTGTAATCTCGGCTTCTGAACGAGCCCTTTACTCCTTAGAAGCAATAAGATGTATCTTTGTAAATAATGCCTCCGAAAATCTTGTTGGAAAGGAAGGAGACATTGAGAAGCAAAAAAAGGAGAAAAGTGGTCATATGTAGAGGTCCAGACTTGTCTATATTTATTCTTAAACTCCTCTTCTTTCAAGGATGAAATCTTCAAATTGAAATAAGTCTTGGTCCTGCTATGGGCGCCACATCTTGATCCTGCTATGCGCCACATCTTGACAGTAAGAGATGAATTGTGGATTGTGATCTAAAATGGCGCTATCAAGCATGTTTTTACGAGAGAAATTATGCATATATGTAGTTGCCAATGCATTATAATATCCCCTATCATGACATGTATATGCTCTATCAGCTCCAAGCCAGCCATTGTACTAAGTGAGCTACAATCGCCATCCACTTCTACAAAACCACAATCATGCATCAAGATTGCTATTGTTCACATTCAAAGCCTTGAATGATGTCTGATCCCTGCCACACCGATTAGCTTCCAACCATATTGAAGTCACCCACCAATATCCATGCAACATGGACCTCCAAGCGATTTAGTTTGCAGCTCAAAACAGCCCAGAGTGCACCTTCCTGATGAGGCCTATTGTGCGCATACATAATTATTAGTCCCCACTTATACCTTATTGAATCAATTGATAATGATCCAGTATATAAATTTGTCAGCGCGAGCGAATGAGACTACTATACAGTGTTGTTTGTGTATGCGTACACTACAATTTTGTACATATTAGTGTACAATACGTTTTGTACTCTAGAATGTAGGGTTCCTTTTTTTATTACGAGTTTTAAATCATACCCTCGTGTCAATTTTGTGCCCCCCATGCCTAATATCAATTTCAAGGTTAAAAAACTCTAATTAAATGTTTCTAGCTCTTGTAGTGTTTGACCAAGAAGTACTGTACTTATATTTCTTTGTTTTAGTACTAAATTCAATCTATTTACGTAAGGTTTTTGTTGCGGGTTCTTATTTGATCAGCTAGACCTCTTAAGCAACTCCTTATAGTTCAGACTCCTCAAAAAAGCCTAGCCTTAAGTGCGTCATTGCAAAATTTACATAAAGAACTTTATATTTTCCCGTCCATAACATATTGTACATAAAACAGAATAGCACATGGCAAACATACGTAAAGTACAGAAAAACTTTAAAGTATATAAAAGGTACGATACCTTGAAAGATGTACTGTACACTAAGCATGTAACAACACTGCTGCTATATCATGCGTCCACGCTGTAAGGATCTCCACGTTTGCAGAGTCTGTTGCAGCCACTAGGATCTACCTTTTGCACAACTTCCTTTTTTGCACATATGCTCTTATAAATAATAAAAATCAGAGTTTAATTTGGCAAGAACCGTAGAAAATCCGCTCCTTGTGGTTTGAGTAGAAGCAACACCTTGAACATTCAAGAAACTAGCTTCGTAGTGTAGGAGGGTTTGGTAGCCACTATTTTAAATCCATGGTATCACTATTAACACACAATGCTTTCACTTAATTAGCCCAGGGTGGTCTAGACATTATATGAAGTGTTGTAACAATGGTAGCCAATGTTGGTTCAGCAAGAGGAACATACTCAGCAAGAAGAGGTTGTGGTACAAAAGTGTTTCTCCCCAACTCTTTTCATATGAGCGTTGAAGCATTCACCACAGATGCTTCCACTCATTCCTGTTTGCAAGTGAATTGCAAGCCTCTCATATTGCTCTTCTAAAAGAGTGGCTTGTGACAAAGAGGAAAAAGTGGGAGATGAAGGTAAAGGAGCAGGAATGGAAATAGGAGCAGGGGCAGGATGGCTAGAACCAAAAGTTATCAGGACGGGAGAGGGAGCAAGAATTCTAAGTCATTAGTTCCCCAGTCGAAAGCTAATGATTGTAAATGCTTTTGCTAGTATACTCCTGGCCTAGAAGATCTATAGACCAATTTGGCTCCCAAGCCAAACGCATTTGTGATCTTCATATGACCTATAGAGAGTTATTGCTGAATTTCGAAATCTTGTTGGGCTGCTAGAGCAAGGATGAGCCTGATAGAGGTGAGTTTAGCAATGGGAGAAAAGGTCTCATCATAGTCAATGCCGGGCTGCTGAGAATATCCTTTAGCTACAAGTCTTGCTCGAAAGCGGGCGATAGAATTGTCTTCATGGGTTTTGAGTTTGAAGACCCAACGACAACCTATGGGTTTTCTGCCTGGTGGAAGTTCAGTGAGATACCATGCATGAGTAGCTTCCATGGCGGCCATCTCTTCATGCATAGCTTGGAGCCACTCTTGGGCATGAGGACCAGAAAGAGCGGATTTGACAGTCAAGGGTTCAAGCAGTTCAGAGGAGAAATAGGCATGGGCGCAGACTTCTTCAAGATCGTGAGACCACCAATCAGAGAAAAGAGTGTGAAGGGTAGATTCAGCAGTAAGAGCTTCAGCAAGATTGGAAGAAGCTGATTTCTGAGATTTCCGGGACTGCTGGTAGGACAGAAAATGATCAGTGGGCTTAGGAGTGCGTGCAGATCTTCGTGGTGCAGGAGGGGATGCTGGACAAATTGGGAATGGATCAGGAGAGGATGCAACGGAAGGAGTTAAGGAAGAAGAGGATGCTGGACAAATTGGGAATGGATCAGGAGAGGAAGCAACGGAAGGAGTTAAGGAAGAAGAGGGTGTCGATATGGGTGTTGCAGAGGCGCGGAAGAGGAGGGGGCAGCAAGTGGCACATCTATTTCCAACCAAAGCACTGAGTCCTCAGGTTTTTGAAACATACCTCCAGCTGCATGGTGCCGAAACAAGCCCGTTGCCTCCATGCCAGGTTCATCAAAGGTGACGCTGCAGCTCTGGATCAGGCGTTTGGTGGTGGTGTCAATCAATCGATAACCTTTGCTGGTGGTGCAGTAGCCCACAAAAACACATCTGCGAGCATGTGGAGCAGATTTGGAGCGGATATCAGAAGAGATATGTGCATAGGCTGGACAACCGAAGACTTTGAGGTGGCTCACGTCAGGTTTGTGACCTGTCCAAGCTTCCTCTGGGGTCTTTCCAAGAACTACAACAGTGGGAGCACGATTTTGAAGGTAGGCAGCTGTCATAAGAGCTTCTTCCCAGAAGTAATCAGCAAGACCAGCAAAGCGAACCATACTCCGGGCACATTCTTTCAGGGTTCAAATCTTGCGCTCAGCTACGCCATTTTGATGGTGCTCATAAGGCAAAGAAAGTTGACGTTTGATTCCCTCTTGTTGCAAGACTTCAATAAAGGCTCCAGACAAGTACTCTTTAGCATTATCACAGCGCATACACGCCAAATTCAGACCTGTTTCCCTCTCAGCTTCTTTCTTCCATAAATCTGAAACCAATGTAGAACCTCACTCTTGCATTTCATCAAATACAAGAAAGTCTTACGGGTGAAGTCATCTACTAACACCATGAAGTAGACTGCTCCGCCAAGAGAAGGAATAGGTACGGGGCCACTAACATCAGAATGGACCAAGCCAAGCTTTCTTGTGGCACGAGTGCCTGGCTTTCTAGATCGAGGAAGATGTGGTTGTTTGGCCATTATGCAACCGTCACAAACCTGCAGTTTTTGTGTAATATCAAATTCAAGGCCCTGCACTAGATTGTTAACATGTAATTGTTTGAGCCGCTTCTCACTGATATGCCCAAACCGCCGATGCCAAAGATGAAGCAGATCATCAGTAGATCCTGCTAAGAGAGCCATGGGAGGTGCTCTCAGCTGCTCTCTTAACTTGTATAGATAACCTGTTCGTGTGCCTTTAGCCACCAACCTTTTTTCTGGACTGAGAATAAAGACATCTCGTGAAGTAATCATACAGTTGAGCCCCATATCAGCCAGTCTAGAGAGTGACAGCAGATTCTTCCTCAGGGCAGGCACGTAAAGAACATGTTGCAATGTCCTTGGCCCATCCAAGAACTCAACCTGAATTGTGCCTTGACCTGCAACATGCAACCCAGAAGAGATGCCACTTACAAATTTGGTGTCGGCTGCTTCAACCAAGTGACTGAACCATTCTTTGTTTGCTGTCATTGTGTGAGTTGCTCCACAATCCAAAATCCATGTACGCATGGGCTCCTCCTTGGAAACTGCCTCAAAAGCTTCAGCTTCAGCAAAGCAAACAGTGTCTTGCTCATGTAGAGCTCCAGCCCATCGTTGGTGCAGAAATTTGTGAACAGTCAGCATGTCCTCCTCAGCAATTGCAACATCCTCATCTTCATCGGGATCTTGAACCCCCATGCAAACCAAATTATGCTGCCACTGTGGCTTCAAAGAAATAGGGTCATGTGTAAGTTCTGCCATATAACCCTGAGCCTCGTCCTCAGATTCATTCTCAGATGATTCTCCTTCAGCAACATAAGCCTTCTTTTTGGAACGGTAATTGGTCCATTTCTTTCTCTGGCCTGAACTTGCAGTGACAGCTCCAGACTTCTTCTCATTGGATCTGGATGTCTTGTTATCTTCCTCAGACTCCCTAGTCTCCTCTGGGCAATACTTGGATATATGGCCAAGTTTTTGACAATTCCAGCATTTTATAGGCCCTCTTGGACGCTCCTCTTGGCTTCGACTGGTTGCAATTAGAGCTGTATCTGTAACCTCTTCCATGGGATCTTTAAGAGTGCTTGTGTTGAGAATAGCCCAAATTACAACCTCGGTTTGCGGTTGCACTGTCGACACCCCATAGTCTGCTTCATAGAATTGTATGAGTCTGGAAGGCTCATAAGGATTGCCATGGCTAGATCCTCATCGCTCACATTGTGGTTTAGTGCCCCAAGTTGAGAGGCAAAAGACTGCATCTTGCTCACATGGTCTGCCGGATCTTCTGATGGTCCCATCTTGGCACTAAAGAACTTCTTCCATAGATGCATCTTCTGTGAAGTATGGCTTTGTCTGAATGTTTTCTCCAAACATTCCCAGCCTTCCTTGGCTGTGGTTTTGAGCCTGACCAGCGGAATTTGTGTATCTTTTAATCCAAAGATCATTGTGGTCTTTGCTCGATTATCCTTCTTCTGCCATTCCGCTAGTGTCAGTTTACCCTTCCCTTTAGATTTTCCTTCTTCAGCTTCCTCATCCTCATCATCTTGAGGCATGGGTTCATTTCCTGAGACAACATCCCAAACATCTCTTTCTTCCAACACCGATTGCATCCGCCAGAACCAGTAGATCGCATTTGTGCGATCTAGCTTCTCCAGATTCTTAAGATCAATCTGCAAACTTGACATGATTCAGCTTCCCTTTTTGTTTCGACCCCAACAAAAAAATTCCGCTCACGCTCACGTCTCTGATACTGCAACACCACAAAAGACCTTCTCAACAAAAGACCTTCTCAATCTCTTCTCCTCAACCCTTTTCCTCAATCTTGAATCTCAAAGCCGTGGCTCTGATACCATGATAAGATTTAGAACAAAGGCGCACAGATGGAACACAAAGACTCCAACGTAACTTCTGTTGGGTCGGTCATCTATTTATGCATGGCTAATAAAGTCAGTACAACGGTTTGATCCAAATATAGGATCAGTTCCTACAATCATGGAAGGTCATCTTTATGAGACGAACCTTATATTCCCAACAGTCCAATACCTGAGCATTATTGTGCTGAACTTAGGAACTTATGGGCATGTTTGAGGACTGCCAGCGAGCCCAGAGAACCTCAATTGGTTAGGGCATGTCTTGCTTAAGAGTGAAAGCCTCGTGGCAGTTCTCGACTAGGAGACTTGAATACTAGGGATGATCCCCAGGCCTGCTCCTGAAGTGACCATGCACATGTTGGGAATTACAAAGGCAGGTGCCAGCAAGCTCCCTGGACTACGATGTAGCACTATGGGTTCATTTGTGAGTGTTGTGGCCTACAAGCCCAAAGTCCCACCTCCATTGTATGTGTTTGACCTTATCCTCAAAGTGCTTGGAAGAGGCAGAGGTAGACAGATGTGGAACCTTAGCCATATTTCTTTTTAACTAGCTAGCATTGTCAATAAACTCTTAACTAATAGGAACAAAGGCCCCAAGCTAACTATATTCCAGCTCGTTTGGTATCTAGAGGGAGCACATAAGCTTTAAGTTCTCTTCACCATGCGCATCTACTTTGATGTATTCTTATGTATTGATGGCAATCTTATGAGTTCCCTTGGATACTGTAGCCTTTGGACCCATCTTTTCACGTTAGAAAAATGCTCTCTATGGCCATTTTCCATATAGAGGGCTTTGGATATTTCAATCCTCAAGACACAAGAAAGATTTCTACTAAACTTTAACAACTTAAGTACCCTACTTCACATCTTTTTTCATATTGATGCTACATATTAATGCTGCTAAGTTTTAAGTTATCAACTAAATGGGACTAATTCCTAGAGTATGAATGGATCATTATAATAATATTAGCCTTATGGATTATATGTTAGTTTCAAATATCATTAACCATCACTAACATAGTGTGATCTATGTGGACTATAAAAATTCAATTCAGTTCAATTAACCATGATGGGAATACAAAACTAGAAGATTGAACGCGGAGGTCAGAGAGCAAGCCATTATAACCAAAGGTAGACCTAGTGAACTAGTCGCCGGAAACATGGGGAATACCAGTAGTACCTAAGCCAGATGTATTGAAAGATCCATCATTTCAAAGATCGTTTCACTAACCACTCTAGTGTATGTTTTCGTAGGTGGATTGAAGTGTAATTCTGCAAGAATACCATATTCTCTTCACCACAACTAAAATAGGAAAAGGGACAAACCATTACAAGAAATGGGTGAGAAGAGGTAAAGGTGTAACTAGTAACGTTTCTACAAGTCCTCTATCTATCTATCTATCTATCTATCTATCTATCTATCTATCTATCTATCTATCTATCTATCTATCTATCTATCTATCTATCTATCTATCTATCTATCTGAGCTTGATGATTAACATTTGAATTCATGCCAACTCATGAGTAGTTAGCATTTGAAATACATTAATTGCCTATGACAAAAATTGAATTACGAATTTCTTACCCAAACATTAATGTGTGCACTTTTAAGAGGACACCTTATGTTTGACACATGCACACAAAGTTTTAAACATTGAAGAGAGTATATATCATATGAAATAGATAGATTGGCAAATGTTGTATGAAAATGTTTTAAACATTGGGGAGAGTATATATCATATGAAAATTACAACACAACTTAGCGTATGTATGACAACTTAGCGTATGTATGACAGATGGTTAACATGTGAAATCATGCCAACTCATGAGTACTGCATTTGAAATACATTAATTGCCTTGAAAAAATTGAAGTACATATTTCTTACCTAAACGTTAATGTGTGCACTTTTAAGAAGACACCTTATGTTCGACACATGCATACAAAGTATTAAACATTGGGGAGAGCATATATATCATATGAAATAGATAGATTGACATATGTTGTCGATAAGACAAATTTTGTTGAAGTGCAGCTTGTCAAAAGAAACACATGATGTTCTTTTTATTCGATCCAGAGAAGAAATTGACCTTTTGCCACATTAGCAGTTCCAACAAGTAATGCAAAGCATGAACTTTCTACTACCTCACCGATCACCTTTCATGAACCAGGCACGAGGTGATCTAGAAGTCATGGCGAGGGAATAAAGAAGTAGAACATGTTGGGCATTTAGTCACTTTCTTTTTTGTAAGGCGGAGGTTAGGAAGGTGAGCCTTTCTTTTATTGCGGAAGGGTGCCAACGGAGAGTGCGAGGGAAGATTCGGCTGGTGGCTGAACTGTGGACCACAGATGGGGGCTCTGGGAAGGGAAATTACATGTCTACAGGGGATATGCCGAAAGCTCTGTGGACCATACATGTCATTACATGTTGAGGTAGAGGACCAACAGGAGAGGAGTAACATGTCAGGTATTGAACCTCCATCCCAGTGTGTAGGGGCAAGGTGCCTCTCATGTCGGTTGTAAATGTAGTCCCCTTTTTTTTTCAAACCAATGGTAGTGTCGGTAAGATCTGAGGCGTACACGTGGAGGGCTGGGAAGCCGACGTGGAGATGTGACGTGGCGCCGTCATAGATCGTTTGAACCACGTTTGGTGCACGCTCGCACGTCACAGCAACTCCAGTTCAAAAAACAAATTAATAAACGCAAATTAAAAAGAAAAAGGACGGAATAGTAGAAATGCAAGGCCTTGATTCGATGCCATTTTTTCTCATGATCAATTCATGTCCTCCTTTTGTCTTCAATTCATCCTCTGCATTCCGGTACTAGTTTCAAATCCGGCCTTTTTCCGCCATATCCAGACCTCGGAGTGACAGCCAAGCCACAGCTGCCAGGTAAAAAAAACCCAACTCTGTAGCACAGAACAGAGGCGCGCATAAATTAAGCTTTAGTTTAAGGGTCTTTTGGGGCTGTGTATTTGTTGGGTTTTTAATGCCTGGGTTGTGGGTTTTTGAGGAAAAGGATGAATTTGGCAGCCCATGCATAGCAGGATTAAAAGAATCGACAGCAGAGCTCTGTTTTGATGCTGTTGGTTCAGATAGAAATGCTTAAAATAATTGTTAAACTGGAAAGGTAGCAGATTGTCTGGTCTCTTTTGAGTTGTGTAGCTTTCCTTCATGTTCTGCAGATTTGAATGTGCATTGTGGGTGCCAACCTGTGAAGAAAAAACCCTCGGTTTTACAAAATTGGGCACCTTTGAAAAGCGCTGTTGAAAAATGCGAGTATTTTGAGCATAAACAAAGAGATTTCTTCAGTCTAACAGAGTTATAAGTTTCTTCACATGTGCACAGCCTTAAGGAAGGCCTAGTCATGCGTCAAAAAAGGGAAGAATCACATGCTCAGAACGTGCCCCTCTTCCCTTTTCTAAATCAAAAATTTAAGAGCAATCTTCACATAGTCTGTGACCTCCCTATTCAATGCCCGCCATAGCCATGCTCCTTTAGGCATTCCGGTAGTGTGCTATGCTTTGCAGCGCAATCAATGCATCATCTGAGCTTCTGAATCCTGACATTGCAGGTTTTCGCCAACATTTGCTTCCTGGAGCTCCAAGGACGTCAAAAATTGAAATTTTCCTCCGATTCCGACAGTGCTGGGTATGGAAATTATGAGCGCTTATTTGATGGGCAATGGCCATCCAAATGCTCCGGCGAATACCTTCGAATCCAAGCGCTATGCTGCCGCATTGATGGATATGGAGACTAAACTTCTGGGCGACATGTTTGGGATTGATGATTTGTTGGATTTCTCTAACGAAGAGATTGGGGCGCCGATTGGGAAGGAAGCATTTCCGGCGCAGGCCTTACAGCAGCAGGGGATTATCGGGAACAATTTTCAGGCGATTGATACAATTGGGGAGTCGATTATTTCTTCCAATTTGGACAATGCCGATCAGCAAACTGAAGTTCAAGTTCAAGCTCAAGCTCCACCTGCCCAAAATCAAGTTTTGGATTTTGCGGTTCACGTAAGTAACAGCGAATAGATTAATGTAGCTACATTGCGTGTTCATGAATCAAAGATGTAATTTTTTTGTTGGGTTCTTTTCTGTTCAGTGCGAGGAGCTAGCAGAGCTAGAATGGCTGTCAAATTTTGTAGAGGATTCTTCCTCCATAGCCGATGCCAAGCCGGAAGGAGCATACAATGTAGCTCTGGTAAAGGATCATACAAAAGAATCAATTGATCAGACAGGATTATCTGCATCAACAGGAGGATCACTGATAATCGATCAGTATAGCAACTTGGATCAGTATAGCAACTTGAGCAGCGCAAGCAGCCCCTTGATTCTAGAAATAGAAAACGACGAGGATCCGACATTGGAGCTTGCAAAATTTCCGGTTCCGAGCAGAGCCAGAAGCAACAGGCCCAGAAAACCCACAAAATCCTGGGCCATAGATATCCTTTCTGCCCCCGCCATAGCCGAATCCGGCATCACCACCACCACAGATACTATTTCTGATTATACCGATACAGTTCTGATCGAAAGCCCAAATCATCAGCTCCAATTTATAACTCCAGAATCATCATCCGACAGTGGGTTTGTTTCTTCACCGGAATTAAACACTGGGACATTCTCGTGCACAGAGAATCCCCAATTAATTTCTGCGGCATCGCCAGTTTCTACGCTGAATAATGGCTCATGGGCGGCATCGTATAAACCCTATTCGCCATCGTCAAGCTCGGGAACGAGCGGGACAAGCAATGGAAATGGAAAAAAGAGGCAATTAGATCCGGCTCATGTGCAGAGGTGCCTGCATTGTGCAACACAGAGGACGCCGCAGTGGCGCGCCGGACCTTGGGGCCCCAAAACTCTGTGCAATGCCTGCGGAGTTCGGTATAAGTCCGGCCGTTTGTTTCCCGAATATCGCCCAGCTGCTAGCCCGACCTTCGTCCCCCATATCCACTCCAATTCTCACCGTAAGGTTCTCGAAATGCGCCGGAACTCTGAATTGGTCTCTTCCTCTTCCTCCCTTTTCCTCCAATGGCAGTAGCATTTTCAATTTCCTAGCTTCCAATTCTTTATTCTTTTGTTCCTCTTCTTCTCCATGCCATTCCCGAGCTCTCTATCCTTTTGGGCTTCGTTTTTGGCTGGTTTTTTCGCAAGTTTTGCACAGAATTCTATCCTCAGATTCATCATATTACCATTTGTTCCTCTCTCTCTCTTCTGCGGTGCTAGTTTCAGTAGATGGTCCGTGAATTACAGTTTACAGAGAAGCCCTCCAAACCGAATGGCTCTATCACGCTCTAATTGTGATGTTGCAACAACTCAGAACTCAGAACTCGTCAATTGGGTGTTCAAAATTTGTAATGGTTCGTCAGATCAATGTTGAAAACCCTTCATTTTTTTTATCGTTTGATCGAGTCAATGCTTGAATTATTGGGCATTCAATTCAAGTGCATAGTTGCATTATATGTCTATGAAATCAGTATTCAACACCCGTAATCTGGGTCAAAGGATAATGTATTGATCATGAATTCATCGAGAAAGGCCTCATACTTAGGCTCGATCTCAGGAAGCATCCGGTGATATTGAAATTAAAAAACGCTTAATTTTCCTTAATTTTGCTACAGCGCGGAAGAATCTAGTGCAGAAACAAAAGTAAACAGAAACGAAGCATGTGGGGTGTTAGAAATGGGCTCCATTGGAGCGGAATTGGGCGAAATTAAGGCTTAAAAACGGCGATTTGATGCAGGATTAGAGCAAATTGTCGGAAATTGAAGCAGCGTCGGTGGGTTGTCGGTGGTATGGGATGGGCGATCAGCATCCGGGCACAGGGAGCTCCATAACTTTGGTGCAGCAGACAATTTAAGAGGCAAAAAGGGTGGTGGAATCGACGGTGGGATGGGTGTCGGTTGCTTGGCGAGAGAATCAGTGTATGATGCTGCAGCGGCAGATCCCAAAAAAGCCTTCCTTTGCTTTGCTTTGCTTGCATAGGACGAGACCGAGTACTGCCGCTTATTTAAGACGTCATTTTTTGCTGCCCGCCTTTGCCTGCCCGGCCTGCCCGCCCAACACAAAACTAAAATAAATAAAATTCCATATTTGCACATGATGTTCCCACATGCATTTGTATTTTCTTATTCCATCATCCATGTCTTCTTCTTCACGTCCTCCCACGTGTCATTCTCTCATTCGCCTGCCACGCACCATGCTGCATTTCAAGTTGTATAGTGAACCATTGCATTAAATGAGGAGACTGGTCCCAAATACAATACAACATTAGCCCCATTACCGTTCAGATTAGAGAATACCTATTAGCTCATGGTAAAAATTACAACACAACTTAGCGTATGTATGACAGATAGATAGATTACGAGACAGTAGAGGGCAATGTCCTTGACCCCTTGGTCTACACTCAAACGTGACCAAGAAGTTCTACCCAGAATTGGATTTTCCCAATTCTATTCCTGATTTGATCATGTGCTAGACGTTCCCTAGCACAATAGTATTTTTCTTAGCAAAATTATCAATGTGTAACGCATATTACGGTTACCGTCCCACCTCGACAACCTCTGTTCCATCAAGCCGTATATAGCTCGAGGTGCCTTTGCTTGTCCAAAAAGCCATAATCCAAATTTGGTACCTTATATTATATGATATGGACTTTTGTAGAAACCCCTAGCTAGGGGCCTTGAGCATATGCTGACAAAACATGCAACTTTGATACTTTCAACTTGTTTATAGGAAAAAAAGCACGTAGATGGCATGTTCCACCCAACCCGGAAAAACAAACGGGGCACAACACTATCAAAGTTGTGGGTCATTGATGTCAATATGTTATTGAATTTACAACGTGGGATCGAGATGGAGATGCCATTCCCCATATGACAGAGGACATGTTGCCATAGCTTTGAGGCAAGTGAACAAAATGACAATAAAATTGCACAAAATGACATGAAATTACAGATGGAAGAGCAAAAAATTGGATGCAAACTATAGCACTGTCGACCAAAGCTTACAAACTAAAAGCTACCTCAAGTGGGATGGAGGGGATGTGTATCTCTGTGGGACAGAGAGATGTGCCTTTTTGTCATTTCTGCAATGTTCATGCAAAAAATAATCGATCTGGCAAGCCCCTCTGCCACACTATTCCAATAGGCTTCACTTCCTGCCACATAATTACTCCTCTTTGCTAAGGAACTGCCACTTTCAAGAACGTGCGTGTCGTATTAACAAATTTTATACAGCAATAAACTATGGCACCGTACAACTTATGCTTTGATTCGTTGCACTAATCTTACAGATTGAATTACATTTCCATAATAGAAAAGCAAATGTGCTCTAGTGATATCTTACCCACCGATTGACATCTACCATGTGATTTAGTCATCAAACCTCACAAAGTCTTCAATGCAACTTTAGAAAAGTACTTGATTCTAGGAATATTAGTTACTTATATGGGCCATCTATGTTATGACATGTTCGGTAGTTGAGAATGAATCACCCATAAATTATAATAATAAATGATAGCTTTAAATCAAGGAACAAGGAAAATTGTTATATGTTGTTAACGGGAATTTACATTTGTATCATCATTTCATAAAGTAGAGTTCATGTACTCAATCTCAAAATGTGTGAACATCAGTTGGTAAGGTCATTCTTATTCTTATAATTTTGGCATTTTATTCTACACATGACCCTTGAGTGCATCTTTAGCATACATAAGCACCTAACATTTCCAAAAAATGGCATCTAATGTATCATTCCATAAACATACCATTGATGATTAGTTTTTATACATTGTTATAGGACCCTCTTTATACATTGTTATAGGACCCTCTTTATACATTGTTATAGAACTCTCTTTGATGTCTTTGGATGGGATTTTGTACAATACAAGATATTTAAGTGTTCGTGTCACCGATCAGATGTGAATCCCCATGCTCTTGCAAAATTATAGTATGTCCTCATGAGAGCAACCAACTACCCAACCATCAATGTTATATCGAGAGGAGTAAAAATACTAGTTTGCAGTACTTAGTAGCTAAGTGAATATGTGTTGCATCTTGTATATATTAACGTGGTCCATAATAGACCTGTCAGGTGATGATTATCTAGACTCGTCTTTGTACTGAACCATCACATATCTTCTCGACTCTCACATCACTATGGAAAAGAAAAAAACTACATCTCACGACTTTGTTGTTTGGATGATAGGAAGGCATTGGTCATTTTGAAATGTGTAATTGAAGATCCTCATATATGAATTTACTTGGTTGTGGCTGCTTCCATGGTGTTCTGAGTGAAAGTTTTGTGAGAGTGGAAGTTTTATGGGTCTTTGCAAAAAACTCATCGTAACACTCCAAGTGTTACCAGTGTTACACGGTCCCTTTATCAACCATTAGATGACTGTACAAGGTTACATCACCACCCTTCAATGGATATACAAGCTCCTATTATTAACCATTATAATGGATACAGAGGATTCTATTATCAGCTGCACCAACTTGACCGTCCCTCTAGCCTGCAACTGCTTTGACCTCGATGTACAGACAACTACTAGGTAGGTAATTCCCCGTTATGGTGAATCTATAGTTAACTAAATTTATAAGTATATTTAGTGTGAGTCTTTGATATATAGAATGAATGATGTTTTGTCTTGCATGCATGTAAAGATACTCTAGAATAGTTACATGCTTGGCCGAAAATAATAGATAGGCATTATTAGTGTGCTCCTAGTATTAGCAGTCATTGAACCTATTCAACTCCCGATTCTAGCCCCACATGTGATCTCAGTATCACCTTTGGAACGAATAGTCAAGAGCATTAGTATTACTTTATGCAGGGCCTAACGCCATATTCTACTATCAACAAGGATCGGGGATGATACAGAGTGCTCCTGACTTTGCCTCACTAAATTTGAAAATGCCACGATTGAGAGGCGAGATGATGCCGACCACTCTAGACTTGGAAAGCCAAGTTGTATTATAAGCGACATTGCCTCACCAAGTGGATTGTGACCCATCTACGAATAGTACATGAATTTGCCCAAAATACCCACAATCCAGAGTAAAATATAGTGCTTAATGTATAGATATATGTAGACCACAAAATAGCAGAGACTATAAGATTCGTCGACTTTGAGAAAGACTTTCTCTACAATTGTAGCTAGAATTGTTGTGATTAATGGATAAGACGTATATCAGATATTCCTATCAGAGAGCTTAAAACTTCGCAACAATCCTTTAGATTACTCTTCTCCAAGATAATTGAAATATAGTTGTGAGTGAATTGATTTGAAACAGGTCATAGGTCATGGTTCCAATGCAATGCTCACCAAGATTGCAAAGCATTACAGTAGAATTTAATAGCCTATGTGTTTTTTAAATTGCAAGTAACATGAATATCTAATTCCAAAGATCGATGTTGACGATCATTTTGTCTACTAGGGAAGAAGGTAGCAGAAGGAAGAGTACACAATTTTACGCAGAGGGATTGGTCGTCGTTTCACTTCAGAATGTCTTTGATGGATAGCTGCCATTGCCATATCCTGAGAAAGAGTTGGAAATGCTTGCTGAAGCTATGGATGGCTTTGTTTATTGGCAAAAAAAAAGACATCAGGGAATGGTTTGATATTAAAGGTGAGATTTGCGCCCCTCCCGGCCAGATAAAATGCATAAATTCATTCGTGTGACGCTCCCTGAATATATACGGCCCCCGGCCGTACACCTACGGGGACTTTCCCCTCCCATGGCGACCATCCTGCCATGAGCAGGGCCCTCCGTCTATCCCGGGCCTTCCGTAAGAGGCGCCCGAGTGAAGGACACGGAGATGTCATTCGGCCCACGCCTTCAGTGGGACTCCTAAGTCGCGGAAGCATGAATACATGTTAGCACACAGCATAAATCATATATAATTAACCACCACGAAGGGTGGCACATCCATCCAAATACTAATGGCAAAGAATATGCATCTAGTCCTAAGGAAAACGCCCCAAACCCCAGGTTCTACCCCGGTTCAGACTCCTCTGAGGATGGACTGACGGCTCGGTCTCAAGAGATCAACAGACAGAGGTATAACCTGGCGTTGGCTGGCATAGAAAATCGGCTAGGGTTGTCCACTCCATCCGCCCCTCCTGTGCACACTTTGCAGATGGGTCGATTCACGCTATGGCATCACTATAGCCTTCCGGAGACGCAGACTCAAGGTATCACCCTTCGAGCCTACTCCAGGGTTCATGAGGCCCTGGTCCGATGAGGCAGATCAGGGAAGTGTCCCCTTCCAGGATCACAGTGGTTCCATGGGTGAGCTAGAGAATACGTGCCGCATCGGCCGACCCCCTCGCATCCGCACCGACTTACTCACCCTAAATCTACTCAAAGTGCATGGTGCCTATCACGGGTCACACCCCTACACCCGTGGGAGTGTCGGACCCATACGCCCGGCCCACGTGGAGGCTGTCCAGGGCCTAGCCCATTGTAGGAGTCTCGGGAGCCTTTTATGCTCATGCAAGACCCCACCCCACTTCACCACTTGCGTCCCTTCTCGGGTGCTAAGCCATTCCATAGCATCTATGACCCTGTGGTCTCAGACACGTGCCGCATCTAATGGAAAATACAGGGATCTACCTAGGAGCATACTACTACACATGGCTCAGAGGTCTCTACCCCCCCCCCCCCTTAATTCCCCCATTTCAATAGCAATACTTATGCAAAGAACTATCAATCCATCATTCATGAGCAAGTATCGAATCGAGATAAAGAGAACTCACCTTTGCAATCAAGGGTTAGTTCCTACAATTAAAGAACAAGAAATGAACACAACAAGTGCCCAAAAGGGGCTACTCTAGAACATCAAGCTACACTAACCACCCACCCGAAGTTCCTCGCTAGATCCATTCTCATTTGGTAGCTCCATCCTCTCCGGACTTGGCGCCAAGATTGGGTACATAGGTAATTTGGGGCCAAGAAGGGTGGGGCCTTTCATTGCTCCTCTTGGTCGATTATGGTGTCAATTAGGGATAGGGGTCAAGTTGATGACCCAAATTGGAATTCCCCATGCTGGCCAATCGAGTTAGGCCAGGTGGCGCTCTCCTAAATAGCCAATTAGTCCAATACAATTAATTGGATAGTTATCCTTTACTAATTTAATTTAGCATAGCTAAATTAAACCCTTTTAGGTCAACCCCCTAAGTCAAAATACCCCATGGTGGCGTACCTTTACTGGTGACGTGTTAGTATAGTTATATTTATACCGTATACATACGTTACGTATACCATATAAATACGTGGAACGTCACATTCTCCCCCCCCTTAGAAAGAATACTGTCCTCAGCATTGGTGTTAGTTTACCAAAAACTGAACTAAAAGAAAGTATACTTAAAAAAAGAAGATAATTCCTTATTTTGGACAGTAATACATTGAAGTTCGAAATATGAAAATTTAAGCACCGAAGTGTGTTTCACAAGACCATCAGAAAAAGTTTGATGGCCTTACTGGTAGGCTTAGTACCTGGTTCTAAGGCTATTTCACATTCTACTCCTCTAAAAGGAGGAAGTTTCTGGATCTCATCTGGAAAAAGATCGCTAAATTCTCGGAGAAGTTTAGCAATGCCCTCTGGCAAGGTATCAATTACTTGCTTCTGTTTAGCATCTGACTCAATGGATGCAAGTCTGATAATGCAAAGCAACTTATCCTTACGAATAGCCTTATTTAACTGCCTGATGGTCATAGACTGCATAATGGGGTTTAAGGAGTCACCTTTTATAGTCACGCAGGCTCCATTAGCTGCGTTGAAGGTAACCTCTCATTTCTCGCAGTCTATATTGGCCTTTGCAGATGCCAAGAATTCCATACCGACAATCAGATCATATTTGCCTATATCCATTAATTCGGCACCCAATGCAACTGATGCACCTGGCAACTGCATTTTAAGGTTAATGCGACGGCCATGAGTATGTCTGATCTTACCACTGGCTAAAGTGACAGGCTTCAGTCGGGATCTCAAGGTTTCAAGCCGCAATACCTGGGCCATTCTAGGAGAAGCAAAATTATGTGTACTACCCGTATCCATCAGAATTATGAAAGGTTTGCTGTCTACTTGACCTATGGTGGAAATAACGGCAGGTTGACTTTCAGCATTGCCGGTTTCAATGGCTGCAAGGATATGGGACTCACCGTGAATGTATTCGGGAGCCTCCTCCTTGACAGGTGGTGTGGACTCGAGGTCATCCCAATCGAGGTCGGCCATGGCCAGCTGGGCAGTCTGCGTGACATAAGGACAATTGTGCATGAAGTGCCCGGGCCGCATACACCTGTAGCATGCCTTATCTCGGCGGAGCTGTTCTCGAGCCTCTTTGGGAATGGACTGTAAGAGGTTCCGAACTTCCTTACTGGCATTGTTCGGTTTATCGGGCGTGCTGAAGGTGACTTTCTTTTCCTGGCGGCCGTTAGGGTTCTGCTGAGAGGGCCCCGGACTGGGTGAACGGCCCTTATAAGGTGTGTACGGGCGTGGCTGGGAGTAGGATGCTGGACGTTGGTACTGGCCCCGCGGCGTATCTTCTTCAAGGCTCAATGCCTTAGCCTCAGCCTCTGCAACTGACTTGGGGTCGATGGCCTTAACCATTTGTTTAATTGAGGAGGCCAACCTTTCAATATAACCCTCCACCACCCTCTTTTCATTCATACACGGCACATATAGCCTCAGGCGCATGAATTCATCCGTGTAGGCCTGAACTGATATACCCTTTTGCTCCAACCGGTAAAAACTTTGAATCTGTTGGCATTTGTGCGCACGAGGCACGTAATGCGACTTAAAGGCTTTGGCAAACTTTTTGAACTTGCACCTGCTTCTGTCCAGATGCTTGGCTCGGGCATAGCCCTTCCACCAAATACGGGCAGCTCCTGTAAGGTTTGTGGTGGCCACCTTTCCTGTATCCTTTTCTGTCATACCATAGGATTTTCCAAACTCCTTCATCTCGTCCAACTAGGACTCTGCATTCAATCCGCCTCTAGATTTTCCATCAAACAGGGCCAGTTTCCTATTTTTCTATATACTAGTTATGGCCGTATCAACCGTCTTACGGTACTCCTTGTCCCGGCGCTTTGCATGGTCACCAGATGATACAAACGATTCGGAGGACACAGAAGTGGCTGACTGTGAGGAGGTGGCACTATCCCTTGAGAAACTTCGATGACGTTTGGAACGGTGCCTCCTTTGTGCAGGTATAGGGCCCGGTTCCGGTGCAGGTGGCTGCTGGGGTGGTGGACTTGGTGGTAACGGAGGTAACTCCGGTCCATCTTCCTGCACATGCTGTGGGGGATTGGCATTTAACACGTAAGTCTGTAACTCGACTAATTGCCTCTTCATCAACATAAGTTCTTGCTCGGGTGTTAGCCTACTGGCATTCGAGGGTGTCTGCCAGGCGGCGTTACGTGCACCGTCTATATTGACCATAAAAAAAAGATATAAGCAGAATTACAGTGACATCAAGTCCCACAAACAAGATCATTTCGGATAGTATTGCAAGAGAGAGTAGATAGAAGAGTACAATAGAAGAGATCTTTATTATTTATTTTATTTTATTTATTTATTTGTCACGCCCTTTAAGACCCCCAGGTCCATAGGCGACATAAACAACTAAACGAGGCCTTGAGCCTCGATCTCGTCAATATATTGGTTCAAATCTAGAGTTTCCTTTTGGAGCTCCCACCACTCTCGGAGAAAATCTCCTAGAAGTGTTGGTTTTAATGAAAGAAACTCAGAGAAATTAATTCCATCAATGCCATATTTTTTTCGCAAGCCAGCAAACATATTACATTTTAAAAAGACATGATGCTCATCTTCAATTTGAGGTTCCCGACAGCAAGGACAGAATCGAAGTTCCCGTGGTACCTTCCCTCTTCCTGCTTCTATCTCTAAATGATGGCTACTTAATCTCATTTGCGATATAAGTTGTCTCTTCTTCATCCCTATACATGCATGTAAATAATCTTGTTCCCCATAAATCAACATTGGATTCACTTCATTTCGATAGAACTCCATCTTAACTCCTGGTTGGCTCCATAATTTTTTCCATGTTCTGTCCACTACCAAATCCCGTAAGCCCACATCAAGATCGGCAAACCAGTAAGACTAATGCCCCACCATTCGACCATGAAACAAGTTGTTGGTACCATCCATTATGACCAACCATCGACCGCGGATTCTACCAAGGCTTGATGCGGTAAGTGAGCCTCATCCATATGTATCAGTCGATTATAAAAAACCAGTGTTTGGTATAGCGCTTCAGTTTCAAATGGAATCATACCCACTTCAGCCAACATCATTTCATATGGAGTTTGAACCTTTACGCCCAATTCTTGTAATAGGAACCTTTTCTGTACTTTCTCAATCTTAGCCCATTTATTTCTTGCTAACCCTGGCCCCCAAACTGGGCACCCATATAAAACCACTGGTTGTACCAAGGTTCTGAACATAAGTTTTCGCAAGAACCACTGCCTTACTTCCATATTTCTCCACATACTAAAAACATTGTATAAAGCTCGCAAACCTCCAGTTATTCTTTTTTCAACCCCCACATTCCATTTATAATCATCAGTAAATTCTATACCAAGATATTTATACTGATGTACCTGTTCCAATTCTTGCCCTTCAAATCTCATATGTATCAACTGTCTTTTTCCTACCACCATAGTTTTAGTTTTACTCTCATTTACTTTCATTCCTGTCTCATGGCAAAAAGATTCTAAAGCATTTAATAAGCGCTGAAGCCCATATAGAACAATGCCTTAATCATATATCGTCCTAATCTCACCCCCACAGTTCCTTCCTCTCTCTCCAACCATTCCTCTAATTCATCGATAAACAGTCCGAAAAGTGTAGGAGATAGCGGACAACCTTGTTTAACTCCAACATTGCTTTCTATTTTGCCAGCCCTTCCATTGGGAAGGATAATTCAATAAACACCTTTTCATATAAACGAGCTACTCCATTTAGGAGTTGATGTGGCACATGCAAATTCTCCAAATTTATTCCTCAACTTTTGCCTTGACACCTGTCAAAGGCTTTGGTAAAATCTACAAAGCAGCCAGAAAAATGAATTTTGACCCTTTTGCCCCTTCAAAGAAGAATCCGCAATGTTAGCAAATGGTCAACAAGAGAATGACTTTTCAAAAAAACCATGCCTGCATTAAGGACCTCTTCCCATATTCATCTGCCCAACTGCTAATTTTATTCTCCAGTCCTGCCCCAAATAATTTTGCCATAGTGTTACTGACCATAATAGTTCTATAATTCTCAACTCGATCCTTATCTCCAGCCTTTAAATATCGGTAGATTAACCCCATTGTAGACCACTTCTCCGGAAAACCCTCATTTAAAGCTGAATTAAACATTCTAGCTATCCTTATGCATACTTGCACGCCTCCCCATTTCAAAATTTCTACTGCCATTCCTTCTGAATCCCTTGCTTTGCCATTAGACATCTTTTTAAGAGACAATGCAATATCGTCAGCTGTAAATATATCAGGCACTTGTTCACTCACCTCTCCAAATGGTTTACTTCCTGGGACATTGTATAGATCCTTAACATACTCAAACAGGTCCTGTCGCGAAAAATTTCCCAGAGGCACCCCCTTTGCCTTAAATCGGTTCCAAAAGTTTTTTGGTCTTTCTTTCAGATTGCCCAACAAATTTTGCTGCCATTTCTCTTGCCACAATGCATGCTTATGACGCGTAAATTTTTTGAACATTTTTCGTGCTTCTCGCTTATCTAGAGTATTAAAATAGTGCTCTCTAGCTTTGTGACAGTCTACATCCCACCATGATTGGTTTTTTCTCTTATGCATATATCCTTTGGTACGCCTAAAAACTTTTTCTCGCAAGATCAGCAATATCTGCGTAAACAATTGACTCGTTTCTACTAGCCTTTCTGGCCAATTCAAATTCCCAAAAACTGCTTCAATTTCTTACTTAAAAGTCCTCGCTTTTGGATTCCAACACAAAGCAACTTACCACCTTGTGTTTTCCATGATTGATGCCTTGGAGCTCTTATCTCCAAAGTCACACACATAAAGCATGATCTTAATCTGGGCTGATCTAATATCCGAAAGCTTTTAAGTTTAAGCGGCAAAGATCCGCATTCCAATAACATAATCCACAACACTAGAACCTTGAGGGGTATTACAAGTGAAAACATCAGTCTTGGGGAATTGGTTTGTTCCATTATATATCACCATATCAAATGTCTCATAGAGTTAAAAGAAATGCTCTCCCATAGGATTATTATCGTAATCCGCAGAGGTCCTCTCCCAACCAATACTTTTAGTGTGGATTTCATCTAGCCAAATATTATCCAAGTCTCCTAGAAAAACATTTGCTTGAGAATCTTTCACCCTTGCATTAAAATCCCCCATCAAAAATACTATGCCTTTTTGCTTAAATTCTGCTATATCATTTGCCAAGTGAGTGAACGGGTCATTCAAACTTAAATCCTCTTCATCATAAACCCCTCCAGAGACTAAGGGAGCACAATAAACTGCTGCAATATATATAAGTGAGGCCCCTCCTTTAATTTCAATCCACATAAACTGATTGTGCCTGCTAGCTTTAACAACTGTAATATTTTTACATACCTGTTTTCGCGCAAAGCAAGCTATGCCATCAAAGCCTCTCCCTCTAACTCCTCTTTTCTCATTCCATAGCGTATGCACTTTCTCAAAGCCATTGATCTCTCCAATCCTAGCACCTTCGTGTTCCCAGGTTTCTACAAAAATAATGACATCAAAATCCTTTATTGCTTCTTGAACAGTGATCAACTTTCTGCAGCTAAGACTATGGATGTTCCATACACCAAGCCTGAGGGTCTTGAGTTCCTAGAAGCAATCACGTACTATAACTCTACCCCCCTGGATATATGCATGTTTGCCCATCGCTTTAATTTCCTTCACTTCAGTCAATAAACTTCGCAATTCCATTTGCTGCTTGGGAGTTAGATCCTCGTTTATCCATAGCTTTTGCCCTTTCAGAGCACTTCTATTATGCAAGACTCTATTTCGAGCTTCCACATCTCGAAAGCGCATGATTACAGGCCTAGACTTACCTTCTAGCTTTTTCCCAACTCTTTCGCAGCCTTTGAACACCGGGATCGCGGCAAGAACATTACATCCTTAAAGAATTCATTTATCATGTTTTAGCCACATCTTCCGGTTCTTCTTCACCAAACCGTTGAATTTCAGATTTAATTGGCGATATGCCCCGTTCGTTTCTTCTTTTGCCCTTTCGTCTAGAAGAGTGGATACTCTAGTCTCCACCTCTTCCACGATATGATCATTTGTTAATTCATCCGCTTAGGATCTTTCACATCCCCTGCATCGCCTCTCAAATCCTTGATGTCTTGGTGTGACATAACCACGCTTTGCTTAGCTTCGGCATATCGCCTCAACGAAAAGAAATCAATTTCGCTTTCAATTGACAATTCTCTATTTGCAAACTAGTCACCTGTGCTCTCAGAGTTTCTACTGCATTCAGGATTTTCACAAACATACCAGGAACTGACATACCTTTAAGACATTCAGCATCTCTCATAGCAGCATCAGCCTCAAGCAATTCTCCAGTCTGCAAATTTACGTCTGCTTTAAAAGGCACAGCGGCAACATCAATTTCTTGAGATTTCGGCACTGTAGCATCCGGATTTTCTTCTGTGACGACGAGTTCAGGTTCTTGGTCCGAAACGTTGACATCTGCCACTGTAGCAGCCTCGTTAGTCGAAGATTTCTGTTTGCCCTTTTTCTCTTTGTCTTTAGGCGGCATATTTGGTGACCGAAAAAAGCGGATCGAGACTCAAAGAAGCGACCGAAATAAGTGAGAACAGTCGTTACATTAGAGATCATTACATTGGTAGTTACAAAACTTAAAGTGATATAATACAAAGATAGATATTATACATGGACAATTCTTCAACTCACACATAAACATAGCAAAACTGAGGGGACCGGGCCTAGGGCTGCGCAAAAGGGTACAAGATAGAGTAGCGAACGCTCTCGCGTACAGCCCTGACTACCTTGTAGCGAGCCCAGGCCTGGATGATGACAGGTTGATAGTCTAGCGTGGGGCTAATGATTAGGAGATTAAAAAGCCTTCTTAGCGCATAGAAAATCTGCCACAAGTGATCGTTGGCGCCAAAGAAAAAGCTTCATGCCTTGTCATGTCCCAAGAATCCCATGTTCGATTTAAGAGTTTGTCAGAAGTCCTCAAAGGCCCGCTCTCTGAGAATGTTGACTACTTCCAACTTTTAGCTGGATCATAGGGCTCTCCTTGTTCCTGTGTGTCCCCTACCTCGTAATCATCATCGCCCCACTCCGGTACTCCCCGCATCGCTGGCCATAATCCCGGTCCGAGGTCCCGGATCGCCCCTTCAGATCCGGGTTGGTGATTCTTTCTTCATATTCTTCGAGTCCCTCGCCCGCAAGATGGTAGGAATGAATATATAACATTGAACAATTGTCTCAGACTCCAACTCTAAGGAAGAAAGATAAGCAATGAAGGGAAAAGACAATTTAATGGTTTTCAACAGTAGAAGTAAATATAAGAAAATGGTACATAGATTATGTGCTGGCCCATTAAAGGAAATGCCAATCAAAATTACATAAGACTGAATACAATTGTCTAATAAAATCTAGAACTAAGAGGTCGACCCTTCAACATCTTGCGCTTGTGTATCAAACTCGCCTCGGGTCGGGCCGCAGTAAGTAATACACTAGGGTTAATTGATGAGGCAGCTGATGAAACTATCTCTGGAGGAACATTTGTAGCTAATGGCGCTGCAACCAGCAGACTCAAGTTCATCCAAGAGCCGATATCGTGGTCAAACACTGCAATGGCCAGATCACGATTTACCAGGATAACCTGCTCGAGGTTAGTGGGCAACTTCTTATGGCCGGCTGTGGTCGAAAGTGCCCTAAGTGCCCATACAGCCGCCACTGCTTCAGGCGCAATCGCTTTGGCAAAGAAGAGGACTTGCCTGCTTGTAAAAGCCGACAAGAAGAACCGGGTAATATGGCATTTCAACCCCTCAACAGACGGATGGGTCGCAGAAGCCAATTCAGATTCCAAGTTCTGGGGGAGTTCCTCTTCCTTAGCAAAATCCTTCCCCTCCTGAACATACTGGCCTTCATCACATAGATCCTCCATAGTTGGGTCGTCTTCGATCTTGACTACGACATCGTTGATATTGGGAACATGTGGGGGCCGAGCGTGGAAAGCCGATTCGTGAATTGAGGATCGAGTACCTCAATCATTAACTGCCGCAACGATAACAGAGTGTTGATAGGCTCAACATCAAGAGGATGATAATTGAGTAGTTGGTGTATCTCTGGCACATAGACGGGCCGAGAATAATCGATGAAGTCATTTTGACCCTGACAATACACAGCCAGCTCATAAAGGAGATGAGCCGTCTTTTGCTTGCCCTTATTAGCGATATGCTGATATGCCCATTGAATATCGCTCAGCAGCAAGTAATCTTGATCCCCAACCTTTATAGTGGGAAGCGAGCTTAAGCCGACAAGTGCTTGGCCCTTACTACTACGCAGGTAAAGGCTTCTCCGGGCCAATTTCTTCCATCTTACAAAGTCGCATAGCTTATCCGCTCATCCTCCTCGTGATCCGGGGAAGTGGAGACTTGGCTTGCTCTAAGGCCGTGTCGGTACCGTCAACATACCTATCCATGATGAGGGCAAGGGCGAACTGGGCCTCAAAGTACAGCTCGTTAGAGCCGAGGTCAATGATGGGGGGCGTGCTTAGCACGTCTGACAATGCCCCTAAGAATATCATTGCCGTGACGGTCATCCCCAAACATCTGCCATAAGATATCCCTGTGGAGATAGGGTTGAGGCGGCTCTCCGAGGGGTAGGATTTCCTCATCATAAAACTCCAGAAAAAAGTTATAATGGGGATGTGCACGCATATTGTCGATAAGGTCGACTCTACACTGCAACATGGGGTCCAAAAGAGGGTATGGGACCTGGGGATCCCACTGCTCACCTCCCATGTACCATGCTAAACGCCCAGCATAGTCCATTAATGCTGAAGAAGAAAAATAGGAGGAGGAAGAAAATGGAAGGAATAAGAAATGAATGAAAACCCTAAAGTGAATGTCACTTTTAAATTTCCGGGCACGGCGTTCGAGGCGCCAGCTAATTATTATTATTATTTTATTATTATTATTTTTTTTATACATATATAAAAGAAAGAAAATCACACTCTGAATAAGAAGTCAAAACAGGATTCATATTAATATATCGGGTTACATATATACAAGAATGTTATTTTACATAGTCACGGCCGTTCGCCACGGATCCGGCGTGCTAGCTGAAGGTCCTATGTCATAATCGTCACTCGCTTGGCATGGATTGCACATAAATTGGCATCGCCAAAGAGGGCCACCAAATAGGCTTCGGCCGCTTTCTGGAGTGCTAAAATTGCATGGGTCTGGAACCGGAGATCCGTCTTATACTCTTGAGCAATCTCTCGGACCAAACGCTGAAAGGGAAGTTTCCGTAGCAAGAATTCGGTAGACTTCTGATACTTCCTTATTTCCCTAAGTGCCACGGTGCCAGGCTTGTAACGATGCTTCCTCTTAGGCTGGGGTGGGGCTCCGGGAATAGTTTTCCCCGCTGTCTTCGGATGCCGGGCCTTCCGGATGATCTCGTCCCGCTGGTTGTCCCCGGCAGCCTTGGTGATACCACCCCGAGCCTTGAGCTGATCCCTGTACTGGGCACCCGACTTACGGGCCGTACTCTTTCGCTTTCGGCGATGAAAAGGATCATTCGGAGGTGGGGGATCTTGACGGTCCCGTTCCTGATCTTGTTTCCTAAGCCGCTCCTTAACTGCTTCTGTTACTTCCCTGGCTATACGCTCCGCGTTATCTTGTATTCTTTTCAGGGCTTGCTCCTGTTCCACTTGCTGTGCATGGAGGGTATCTTCACGAAGCTTAGCAGCCTCCTCTGTCAAGTGGGCTACCTTCTGTGCTTGTGCCTGAAGTGTAGCCTGCTCCTCTGCTCGTTTTTCCCGGGCTATCCGAACATCCGTTCTGCGTTTGAGCTCCAAGAAATACCGTGGGGGATTGGCCTGCATGTCCTGCTCAACAGCCCGCTGGAACTGGTCGGTGAAAAATGGGGGTGTTCCGGCTTCCCAAATGATACGATTGGTTTCCTCCTCATACGAAAAAGATGGGATGGTGTAGGATCCACCATTAAAGAGACACATCCCATTGCCAAATAACGGTACCCTAGAGCTTGCGCAGCAGGGTCGTCAGCTGCAAGCCATTGTAGGTCCGCTGCTTGTGCCATCTGAAGGATCTTATGGGCCTGCATCTGTATGGCCTCGGCTTCAGCTTTCTCATTCCCTTCCGGTGGATAAAACCGTGTATATTTCTGGACACCATCTCCCTCTTCAATCACGGTGTAGGTTTCCCGGATGGCGTTAAGCTTGTATAGGAAGCGCTCGTTATAGCAAAAGAGCGGGTATGGTATCCTAACCCCTTCATAAAAGCGTTTAACGAAATGCTCCAATAACGCCTCAGTTTTAGCCTCCTCTTCTGGCGATGGGTTTGGGCGTGGCAACAGTTCGGCCATCAGAGACCCTATGGGAGATCTAGAATAGCGAGGCTTGCGCGTGTATACTTTCTTGGGTTCCTCCATCACGAAAAGGTGGGCGCTGAGTGGCCGCTTGGGAGAGGAAGGCAAAGAATGGAGGAAAGCTTCAGATCCGGCGGCTATGGCAGCTAGGCGGAGCTCCAGAAAGCAATGAGCGTTAGGGAAAATGAAGGAAAAATGTTACCTTTAACTAAATTTAAATTCTTAACCTAAAAATAAAAAAAAAATGAAAACCGGGCGTAATTGCTGTTTAGGGGGTGGCGGCACGCCCTACCCGACCCCCGCTTATGGCCGCCAGAGCATCCTGCACCCGCCCGCCACTTAGGGTTAGGTTTTTTTTTTTTTTTTATTAAATATTATTAGGGCAACGGGCAGACCCTACCCTGACCTCGCCACCTTCGCCAGCTACACCCGGGTTCCCCCTGCCCGCCACTTAGGGTTAGGGTTTCGCACCGGGTACACATCCCAATATTATACTTAAACCACGTTAAATTAATCATGATGGCATCTACTACACCACCCAAATCTCATACTACTCCAAAGTTCTAACTAACGATCTAATGAGTTAGTATGTGGCCAGTGCAGTAGTTTGGCTTCCCAAAACCATGCTCTGATACCACTGTGACGCTCCCTTAATATATAAAGGCCCCTACCGCAGACACCTACGGGACTTTCCCTCCCATGGCTTAACACCATCCCGCCATGAGGTGGCCCTCCCGCCTATCCCGGCCTTCCGTAAGAGGAGCCCGAGTGAAGGACACGGAGGTGTCATTCGGCCCACGCCTTCAGTGGGACTCCTAAGTCGCGGAAGCGTGAATACGTGTTAGCACACAGCATAAATCATATATAATTAACCACCACGAAGGGTGGCACATCCATCCAAATACTAACGGCAAAGAATATGTATCTAGTCCTAAGGAAAACACCCCAAACCCCAGGTTCTACCCCGGTTCAGTCTCATGTGAGGATGGACTGACGGCTCGGTCTCAAGAGATCAACGCATTGAGGTATAACTCGGGCGCTATCGGCATAGAAAATCTACCGAGGTTGTCCACTCCATCCGCCCCTCCCCAGGCACACTTTGCAGATGGGTCGATTCACGCTATGGCATCACTATAGCCTTCCTGAGACGCAGACTCAAGGTATCACCCTTCGAGCCTACCTGTGGTTCATGAGGCCCCGGTCCCGATGAGGCAGTGTCGGAAGTGTCCCTTCCGTGATCGCAGTGGGTTCCATGGGTGAGCTAGAGAATACGCGGTCGCATCACCCACCCCCGCATCCGCACTCTAACTTACTCACCCTAAATCTACTCAAAGTGCATGGTGCCCCATAACGTCACACCCCTACACCTGTGGAGTGTCGACTCCATACCCGCCCTCCACGCGGACCTGGACATCGTGCCTAGCCCATCAGAGGAGTCTCAGAGCCTATAATGCTCATGCAAGACCCCACCCCCACTTCACCACAAGGCCCCTTCTTCGGTGCTAAGCCATTCCATAGCATCTATGACCCGGTGGTCTCCTCGCATAATGTGCCGCATCTAATGGGAAACATACAATGATCTACCTAGGAGCATACTACTACACATGGCTCAGAGGTCTCTACCCCCCTTTAATTCCCCGCTTCAATAGCAATACTTATGCAAAGAACTATCAATCCATCATTCATGAGCAAGTATCGAATCAGAGAGATAAAGAGAAATCACCTTTGCAATCAAGGGTTAGTTCCTACAATTAAAGCACGTAAAGAATGTAAGAAATGAACACAACAAGTGCCCAAATGTGGGGCTTACTCTAGAACATCAAGCTACACTAACCACCCACCCGAAGTTCCCGCTAGATCCATTGTCATTTGGTAGCTCCATCCCTCTCGGACTTGGGCCAAGATCGGGTAATATTGTGTAATTTGGGCCAAAGAAGGGTGGGCGCCACCGCCGCTTCCTTTTGGTCGATTATGGTGTCAATTAGGATAGGGGTCAAGTTGATGACCCAAATTGAATTTCCCCATGCCGGGCTAATCGAAGTTAGGCGTGTGGCGCCTCCTAAATAGCCAATTAGTCCAATACAATTAATTGGATAATTATCCTTTACTAATTTAATTTAGCATAGCTAAATTAAAGCCTTTTAGGTCAACCCCCTAAGTCAAAATACCCCATGGTGGCGTACCTTTACTGGTGACATGTCAGTATAGTTATATTTATACCGTATACATACGTTACGTATACCGTATAAATACGTGGAACGTCACAATTCATAAATGAAAAGGCTAAGATAATGCAAGGAATCTCTAGAGATGAGCTTGTAGAGAAGACATGCATTTTGTTGCATGAATGCTGCAATCTGGCTTATGGAACTGGTATCATTATTTTTTCAGATCCAAACCATATTATAGGTGACATGAATTTGGGTGAAGAATGGTTAGTTGTTACTATTATGATCATGCTTCTTATGCCTGATAAGATTTATAAACATTGCCAAGCTTGCATAGAAATCCCCCAATTGCATGATCTGGTGAGAAGAGAAATAGCACTGGTAGTTGTTGAAAATGATTATATTTCCACACTAGTGAAAATAGTCAAGGAAAGAGATGTAGAGATTGAGCCATATGCCATGAAACCAGAGGTGGGCATAATGGAGAAAAGACCCAAGATGATTAAACGGAGGCCCACGGCACCTCCTGCCCAAAATAAGCGTGAAAAGAAAACCATTGCTAAAGCTGTTTTGGATTTCAAGTCATCACCGTGTTGTCTGAGAAGATGTTGTGCTAATTTTACATCTAAAGAGATGGGTTACATGAGAAACTTCTATTGGAACTGTATTTAGATGAAAATGCAGAGAAGATGCCATACTGCACAAAAATTACGAGCGAGAGCGTCGGAAAAAGATGTGAAGAGGCTACCTTCCATCGACTAAAAATGATAAACATCAAGAGATAGATATTACAATTGCAGAGATGATTCTTTCTATCTGGATGGAAGGAGAACTATTCAGAGGTTGCAATTGCTAAGAGAATAACATTTTCTAAGTGTAATAGCTACATTGTAATAAAGGAAAAGCTTGCTAAGACAAGAGATCCCAATGAAAGAAGAGAGCTTGCAATAGAATAAAAGCACACATGATAGTTCAAAGTTCATGTAGAAGGCTTTACTGGTTCTAGGGAGCCTTATCTCATCGATCTCCAGAGCACGTTTTGACCATTATACATGATAAAGTGGATCTGGAATAAGAGCATGATTCCTCGTCTAGAAAAGCTAGGAAAATCTAGATGGAGAAGAGAACGTTTCAAGGTGAGTCTTACAGGTGCATTGATGCATGGACATGGTATCAGTGCCTTGGGCCACTTCCGAGATTCAAGGAAGAAGGTAATCAAAGAATATCTAAAATCTTTCCAGATGAAATCCTATAGAGGTGTAGAGTGTGAAATTACTCTTGCACCAGATGCTAAAGGTAGTAAGCAAAGGCTCCTATAAGATGAGCACCCTAGAGCTAGCAGAGCTCAAGAGCAATTGAAGGAGTTGTTAGAGCTCACGTTCCGCCTGCGGCTAGGGCGACAACAGGGGAAGGAGGCCGCCCTCCTATCCCCTCTTTCCGGTACTGCTGCAGACCTTCTTGCAAACCAGATAAGATGATCCGGTGCTAGTGGGGTTTGCTGATGTGCCAGGAGATTTTTTTCTTCAAAGAAATTGCTGATTTGATTCTAGAGCAGCTTCAAGGCGGTCTTGTGGATTTGGCCTGGTAAGCCACTAACGTGGTATTCTGCTCTCAATCTTTTTAAGAATGATGATTTGTTAAGCAAATCACATCGAAAGGGCGCAGAGTCTATAAGGTGGAGCAGAATTGAAGCCGAATTCATAAAGAGAGCAGTTTTGGGTCTGTTTGGCAATCTTTTTAGTTGGAACTTCTATCCATTTGGTTTTTTCCCCTCCTCTTGCTCTTTCTTGCTAGCGGAAAGATCTAGGGATGTTTTCTTGAAAGGAGCAGAGTAAATTCTTGATCCTAAATTTACAGTTTTAGAACAGGATGTTAGATTATTTGAGATCGCCGAGCTAGGGATTTGAATGTGTCCAGGAAGACGCTTCCATAGAGAATTAGGGAGAGTTCTGGTGGCTGGGCTGTGTGTCTAGCCTATACAGGTTGGCTGACTGGAGCATCCCGACAATGCAGCATCTTACTTTAATCTTTCATTTGGTTGTAAAGCTGTCGAATTTGTTCATAGATTGAAGCATATTTGCTTCTCTCGAAAAAGGGGAGATTGTTCAAAGTTACTCCACATCTCTTTTCTTCATTTCTATTTTCGCAAGAGGTTTTTGGAGCATCGTGATTGTCCGCAGCTTTATGGAAAATGGGAATTTGAATCCTGTAGTATTCTATTTAACTGAGAAGATGTTGATACTGTATTAGTTAGATAGAAGAAGAAGTTGAGAGAGACTCATGAGTACTGTAACTGCAGATATAACTCAGATCCATGTGGGATCCTATACGCTTAAATTACATCTGATCCATGAGGGATCTTTGTATTGTAATTCTTCCAATCTGATCAATACAAAAAGTTCTTACCTTAAAAAAAAAAAAAAAAAAAAAAAAATCATTCAGACAAGCATATCACCATCGGAGCAACCAGTCTCTTTGTTGAGAAGAAAGATGGAAGTCTAAAAATATGCATTGACTATGGTCAGCTCAACAAGCAGATGATAAAGAGTACGTACACCTCGTCAAGTGCAGATAACTTAATAGATCAGCTTCAGAGAGCAAAATTCTTCTTCAGAATTGATTTAAGATTTGTACATTATCGAAAGCAATAATTGATTAGCCAGCGCCGAAGAATGTCTCCGAAGTGAGAAGCTTTTTAGACCTTGTGGGTTATTATAGGAAATTTGTAAAAGAACTTGCTAAGTGGGCAGGTGGCATAAAAGCACAAGAAAGTCAAGAATTGGGTTGCACATTGGATATAGAACATTCAAGCTTCCTTTTTCAAGCTCAAAAAAGCCTTGACTACTTATAGCAACAGATTTAAGTAAGTTGGCAACTGGAGGAGTCTTCATGCAAGAAGGAAGAGTAGTGGCATACAACTCCAAAAAGATGAATGACGCCAAGCAACATCATCCGATTCATGATCAGGAACTTCTAAGGGTCATAAAATCTTTACGTATATGGAAAGCCTCCAATACATCTTCACGTAACCATTCCTTAATATCTTTCAAAGACGTTGGGACGGAGCTTCTCGAATAGAGTTAAATGAGCGCTTTCTAGAAAGACTTCTTCAACACTATTGTGATGAAGCTTTATATGAGCACAGCCTATCATCCTCAGACGGATGGACAGACGGAGTGTACGAATAAGACTTGGAAGATATGTTAGAGAATTAGGCATAGAATACGCAATCTAAATGGGGCGATATCATTTAACCAAACAGGAACCTTCAAGAATGTCCTCATTTATGATAAATTATGGCCCTCAATGTGCACTAGATGCTTGGCTCAATCATGTGTCAAAATTAGAAGTCTAACAAATCTGCCAGATTTGTGCAACCATGGTGAGGTAGGAATAACCTAAGGGTTCTTACTGTCACTGCAGAATGATTTCTGCAACCATATCGACGAACTTTCACGCTGAGCGATGGAAGGAACTCCTCTGAGTAAGATAGAAATTTCCAAGTTGGATTTAATCCACTATCACCTTTGATATTCTTTAGGGGACGGTAATAATGTCAAGTTATCAACATTCCTAACCCAGAGCTTTAAATATTTTCCCCTAGCACATGTCTCGGCAGTAAATTTCTCTCAACCCTGCCATGACTTAATCTATATTACATTCATGTACTTTATCTTTTACTTGACTTTATATACTGGGGTTAAGTAAAATTCATAGATCCAACCATAGCTAACGCTATTTTCATTAGTGTCCAAGTCTTCACTCGTCTCACTTCCCAGAGAAAGGATCTATCTTGGCGCAACCAACTAGAGACTACCATGCAGCACCCCTCTAGGCCATTGGTTTGGATTTCTTTAATCCTATCACCCTCCGATACTTCTTTTTTTTTTTTTGAAGAACTGTATCATCAATATATTAAAAGAATGGTAATGTTACAAAGCAAGTGAGGAGGAAGGAGAACTGCCCCAATCCAATACTTCTTCTCAATGGTCGTGTTTCTTTTATGGATCACGATACATACTCTGTAACACATAGTAAGTGCTTGTAAGACCCCCACAACAATGTCAACATTTTACTCTAATTTATCTAGAGTACAAACTTTACTATTATTTTGTGCCAAACTTCTACCGTAACGATCCAATGTCATCCAACCATTGACTAGTCACCTCCTTCTAGAGTATCTAGATATGGTTGGGGCAAAGTGTTTCCAACCATTACTTTAGTGCCTATGCGTCATTAAGTTCCATAAATGAACTTACATATTCCCAGGGATTATGTTAGTATCCCAAAGGACAGTACCACTCAAAGACCTCTCAAGAGATGCCTCTTTTATTAAAAAGGTTTTTGGTGAATTCAATCCACCATGTTGTCCTAGGAAATGAAAGTCTTCTTCCCTAACCCATGCACCAAACCTTTAAAGAGCTCTCCAGCTCTTTTTGCCTTCAAGCCAGAAATCTATCCTTGCCTGCTAGGAAAGGCCACCCCTCAAGTCATGCCACTCATCTAAAAGTTGTGAAGGTAATAACCTTTCCATCCAAGTCATTAAATATATTGAACAGGGGGTCCTTCATTCCTCTCCTCCTTCAATGTGTCTTCTAACATTCATGATCGATTTTCGTTACCCCGACCCTTGAAGTATGTTGATCATCAGTTTCAACATTGCTCATCGACTATACACATGACATAGCGTACACAAGTCACCCTTGGTTGTGAGCCCTATTCCATAGGGTCACCAACCTTTTACTCCTTCAGATACTCTTTAATTCTCTTGTTGGCTTCTAAGCCACTATTATACGTCGTATTATATAAATGTCTATATTCTAACATTACAACTATGTGTTAGATTTTCCTTTATGTCTTTTAACCTACACATTGGGGGGAGGGGGGTATCATTCAACGCTGTCGTACACCCTAGAAATGCTAGTCATTAGGTTTCTCTGTCATGACGTTATGCTCCTGTTGTGGCATTCCAAATGATTTGGCATCCTCATCTAAGCCATAGGCCTGCCCTAAGTTAGCGAGTGAGCATTTGTAAAAATCGTAAGTTACCTAGAGTCATCAGGATGCCCGCCTTGCATTTTGCAAGCCTTCGTGAAACACCCATGTCTAATACAACCGAGGCTGTTATTTTTCTGCTACCCCAACTTGTATCAGTATTCGAGCCCTATGTGTTCTAAAAGTTACACCTCCATGTAACCCATGTGGTTCACCTCAGCCTGATCCGAGTATGGATCATATGGAAGATTTAATCTTCAGTGTCTATGCAACACACATTCGAGCTTTCTAGCAGGTAACTGCTATTCAGAACCCATCCTGGAATTGTATTATTGTACTATTCAATCCCATCATCTTGGGCTTTACTCTATTGCCCGTTGACATTTATTTCGAATGCCAACTGCAATATCCTACCTTAACATGCAGCGGATTAACTATCTGCACATTTCAGACATACTCCAGACTCTTTATTGGTAAGTTGGAGTACACTCGTTTTTTTTCCTCTCCCTGTGTCACTGCGCATAGATTATCTCACCAAGATGTTTATCGTATATGTACATGGTACATACATAGTAAACATATGTCCTCATCCCACAATACTAGAGCTCTGCTCTAACTTAGCTAAAGTGCAACCTTGGTAGTTCCTTGAAACAAAACCCATTGCCTATGTACCTTTATGACATGGCTGAGCCACCGACTTCCCAAATGGACAGTGGCCAACTGTATGTTGGAATTGTATTTGCTGTCTTCAGTTAAATATCCTTTGTGTTCCCAATATCAACTAGGAGTTCTAGGTAGCACAATCGGACCTACTTCCTGTAGGCTGTGACAGTTTTCTACGGTCCTATATGATGATCGTGTACGATCTATACATATATCTTTTATATCGCCTACCTAAATCTGTCTACCTTCCTTAGTTTAATTTTCCTTGTTAAGTTAACCACCTAACGCAAATGCTGAGGACAACATAAATCGTTATGTTCCCTTCCACATAACGTTGTTCCATTAATTACCTTTCAACTTTTGTCGAGTTATAAATTGCACATTACGCATCATTTCAAACTTGATCACCTTGAACATAACTTTTGTGTGACTTATAATGACTTATAATTTGGCATTACCTCGTAAAGGTGGGGAGACTTGCTTCTGACATGCCAGGTGTTGGCCCAAAGCAAGAATAGTCTTAATGCTGAGGACAATATCATTTTCAAGGTGGGGAGAATATGACGTTCCACGTATTTATATGCCTTTTGGGTATAAATATATGATACATCACTATGAATTATTAATAGTGCATTAATTATTCATAAAATGTTAATCATTAATTATTAAGGTGGAAACATAACCATAAACCTTAATTCGAATTTAGGGCTTAACCTAATATTAAAAGGGGTTAAAATATTAAATGTTAATAATAACCAATCTAGAGTTGCCACCTAGCCCAAATCAATTGGGCAAGGCAGGCTTGCCAATTTGGAACACCCAAATTGGGGCCCAATTCATTTTTTTTTTTGGGGGGGGAGGGGATGAGGAGGAGTTGTTATTCAACCCTGCCCCACTAGAGAGATAGTAGATCTAGCTATGATTTCGGTTAGTACGTAGATAGCTTGGATTCCTAGATAGTCATATGATTAACCCTTGTATGATTAGAAGATAGCTAGAATTAACCCTCGTATGAATAGATATATGGGTAATGTCTATTTTATGTTCTATTCGAAGCTATGGATGCATGGATGTATAATGATAGTTCTCTTTCTGTTCCTCCTGTGTTTGTGGGGATTAAGGGGGGTAGAGACCTAAAGGCTATGTAGAAGTAGAGATGCTCCTAGCAAGAATCCCTTAAATCCCAATAAATGAGGCCTCTGCACAAGAGCCCACCTGGCTGTGGATGCTATGTTGTGATTCAACACCAGATAACGGGTATGATGGTGAAACAGGGGTGAGATATTGCCTAGCTGGGCTACAGGATTCCTATAGTGTGCTGGGCTTAAAGTCGGTCATTGAAGGGGGCCGGGTATGGGCCTGACACTCCCTGGGTCGCAGGATGAGTGCCTATATGGACGTCCTTGGCGCGAACGGGCACGGTGAGCCAGCCTCTTGATTTAGGGGAGTAAGTCGGGTACGGATGGGGGGGCTGCTGATCCATCATGCCCGAGAGGGGACACCTCCCTAACTTGCCTCATCGGACTGGGGAGATGTAACCCGGAGTAGTCTCGTAGGGTGACTCCATGAGATTGCGTCTCCGGAAGGCTACAATCACGCCATAGCATGTTTCAGCCTATTTGCAAAGTGTGCACAGGAGGGGCGGATGGAGTGGACTACCCTAGCCATTGTTATATGCCAGCCAACGCCATGTTATATCTTCATCTGTTGTGATCTGGAGGCCTTGACTGTCAGTCGACCCCTAGAGTATAAGCCCGGGGTAGAGCCCTTATTTATGGTATATTGCTTATGTTATCTTGTACTTGTATTGCTATTTATATGATGATGAATGGACTGCCCTTCATGGTGGTATATTATTCTGTGTACGATTGCTAGGTGCTAACATGTATGTACCCTTCTTATGTATAGGATTCCCATAGAGGACGTGCGATGAATGACACCTCCGTGTTCCTCACCTGGATACTTGGGCATTCCAAGTGGTCCAAGTTAAACGGTGGGCCTTTCCATAGTGATGTAGTTGTCACGAGAGCGGAATTTTCCGTATTTGTACGATGGGAGCATCGTATAGATTCTGGGAGCGTCATAGCAAGGAGCAATCAGCAACTCTTGCCAACCTCATACATGTCCAACTTTAAAGATCCCTTCTGAAAATATTCTAGCAAG
This sequence comes from Isoetes taiwanensis, assembly GCA_021234155.1. Lineage (NCBI taxonomy): Eukaryota > Viridiplantae > Streptophyta > Lycopodiopsida > Isoetales > Isoetaceae > Isoetes > Isoetes taiwanensis. The sequence continues at coordinate 8,196,744 of JAJEKV010000051.1, forward strand.
AGACTGTATTAGAAGATGGTCTCCTTCTTCTTATGTCATTGAATACTACAAAAATACTTGCATTCTTTTTTCGAAAATATCTGTCCCTTCTCCTAGCCAACACACGAGCACAGACGTCCAGAAGATAAAGCTCCTCTTCATAATCTAAAAAGACTAACCTGAGGAACAACTTCCATAGTCAGAAATTCCGTGGAAGATGCATAAACAAGAGCAAAGGTTCCAGGTACACCAGCCTTATCAAGAAACCTAGAAGCCTCTACATAGATTAGAATCTGAAAGGTAAGAAAAAAAGCTTTTCTGGTCTTGTGCACAAAAGGGAACGAAAGACTGGGACTTCAGTTGCATGAACTAGTTTTAAACATCCCAATCCACAAAGGGACAGATCCATAGCAGCCCTCCAACACATAGAAAAGACTCAAACTAGCAGAACTGCAGGGTTGGGAAGAAGGCTAGGCAGTCGGGCTCGCGTTGGGTTTTGCTTCCGTGGTAATTCGAAGATCGGCGGAAGGATCTCCTAGAAAGCTAATACGTGCTTGAATCCAATCGTCGAACAGTGTTAAGGTGCAACAATTGGGTATTTGATTGAGTGTGAAGCACATCGAATTGTGTTGTTGGTTGAGTGATGAATTGGTTACAATAATAATTACATGTGGGTGCTCCAAATTTCGTCGACATGGGCATGCAAATACACGACCTTATCTATTGGGGCACCAAGAAAAAGAAAAACCATCTTTGAAGCGCCTAAAATAGAACTACATTTGAACTTCATCCCCTTATCACAGAGGGACCATCGCCCCTAAAATTGAACTTTCAAAACATTAATAGCTTTCATTGTGCTTTTAAAAACCACCCAACTTACCTTTTCAAGCCTTTTCTTGGGTCATTATGGTTTAAAACCATCAAACTTATTTTTTTCAAACTTGTGTTGGTGTCATTGCTTTGATATTGATATTTAATGTTGGATTCTAATGAGGCATGTATAATGTAATGTAGGTAAACTACAATTGGTTGTTTGGATATGATTTCCATATTGGTCCAAAGATGTTTTCCATTCTAACAATAGGAATATCATAAAGACAATATTATTATTCATGTGTTGCTTGTATATGATTATCTCGTAAAGGGAAAGCCCAAACAACAAACAATTTGCTAGAAAACATGCATTCGATGTGAAATGACTGGAAAACCTGGACACTTATTGGGAAAAAATTATCATGGTTCTCACAGTTGTCATAGTTAACATCCTATAGAAACTTCTCTGAAATCCAATCCATACTTCTGATTGTAGCTACATGATCAGCCAGGGTTTCAATCTTGGGCCGTTGCTAACATTAGGAAGGTTCAATCTTGGGCCGTTGCTAACATTAAGAAGGTTCTATATCGGCCCATTTAGATGTATAATTCCAATCTAATGAAAAACAAGACATGTTCAGCATATAAGGACTCCATTCATGAAACAACATACAATCCAAGACATGCCCACCACATTGTCTTGAACAGACATACTGCTTAGAAGATGGTGGAAGTTGATATGAATGGGGCATACAACTCAAACTCATCATTGGAATGGGACACATAAATATATCCCGAGCATTGTGACAGTTAGAATTTATAATACAATTGCAGTTATGACTATAACAAGGCACTTGAAAAGATAACATTATTAAGCTTCACGTGCTCTTCTTGCATTTCTTGCATTTGCTTAAAAAGTACTAGGGCACATGCACCTTGTCCATGTTGCATATCCTGCTATCATTGGACTCCATGATATCATGTCTCTATTTGGCAGCATTTTCAAGCATATTATTTGGGATAAAACTATGTCTGAGCATGCCATTTTGTAGAAATAGCCAATCACAATCTTTTTGTAAGCATTTTTCTATACAAATGTGCTTGTCTTTCTAACATTAACAAAGATACGTAAAACAAAGAACACCATGATGGCCATCATAATTACTTACCTCTAGCAAAATGGTAGCAGAACAAAACCTTCCTTTATAACTCCCCGATAGTAAAAAGATGTTATGATGCAAAAATAAAACCCTTTGTTTGATTTTGTAGAGTTCAGAAGCACTCACCTCCTGGATATATGGCCCCATTCAAATTTCTCGCAAGCCTAGGGATGGGTAAAGATGGAAACTAGTCTTTTAGCACCTAAAACGTAAATACCCCCCTCTTCTCAGACATAAAAATTACGTGAAACAATGCATTCATCCTTCTAGAGTGCCGCAGTAAACAATGGTTGATGCTACTATAACTAGTTTTAGCACACAACACCGTGAAACTAGTACTCACATTTAATATACCAACAAAACCAGTTAAAAACCTGATATAGCTTCGTCAGTTGAGTGCTCTTGTTTCTGGTCTGCAGATGAATCTGCCACATACTGCATGCCTTGCTCCATAGTTGCCTGGCCGCTTTCAGCATTTTGAGAGACATATTTGCCTATACAAGCATACTTTTTAGCCTTTGGTGGAATATTTAACTTGTGTTTGTCCACAATCTTCAACAAGAACTGCTTGCTAGGCTCTGTATGTTTTCCCCCTTGCCTTTTGCACAGTCACGAGATCAAGTCCAGCTCCCTTGATTAAATTTATGAGCTCCTGTCTGGTAGGATTTGAAGGATATTAAAGCAACTAGGCACAAAATTGCCTCAGAACATATTTTTACATCAATTCAATGTACTCCAGAAGCGTCCTTTCTTCATCTAAAACTACTCTAGCCTATTTTATAGCAGAATGCTCTGTACCCAAATAAACCTACCCCGATCCAGCCTACATTTGCTTCTGCCGCCGCTCACTGGAGCTCCATGTTGCCAAATGATGGGCTCAAAACTCCCCGCGGCATGCAAACACAAATCAAATTGCGTAAGAAACCCGGTTAAAAAGAAATCAAAAAATCAAATTACTCACATTTAAACCCTCGTAGAAGAAATTGCAGAAGAAATTGCAGCGGGCGGGAAACAAGGGTCTGAATATGGCAAAGAATCAAATTGCTTAAGAAATCCATTTGCAGCAGACGGCCATCCATTGGTCATGACTCTTTCGTTGCCATCATTAGCCTTCCACCGGGTCATGCCTCACTTAAATGAGAAGGCACAACCGAAATGGTCGTGGTGATGCTTGAAAAACCTTAAAACAAAGGTCGAACCTAACCCTAGCTGTTATCAGCAACCATGAATACTCCGGCGGACAAATACTTGCTTTTCTAATTTCCCTGACCCTACGATCAGAAAATAAAGAATCGGACGGCTAAAAATGAAAATAGCTGACGTGGCATGACACATGGCATAGCTGAAAACGCAGGAAAGTGGGCAGGGGGGGTTAGGCAACCCTGCTACGACGATCAGAAAATAAAGAATCGGACGGCTAAAAATGAAAATAGCTGACGTGGCATGACACATGGCATAGCTGAAAACGCAGGAAAGTGGGCAGGGGGGGTTAGGCAACCCTGCTAAAAAAAAAAAAGGAAATGGGCAATTTCCAAGAAACTAAGCGCCATTGTGGGCCCCTTATCAACCATTGTCGCTTTCCTTCTTCAATTTCCTTTTTCCAAGATTATCACATGCAATACTCTCATAAATAATATATTAGCTGTGGAAGGAGGCGTAGGATAGTTTTACCCTGGATTGGGGGATCCCGGAGGTGTGATCCCGGAGGACGGGATCCCCAGAGGGCGTGTGATCCTGGAGGGCGGGATCCCCTCATGCAAGAAGAATCGCAAAAAAAAGCCCCTTATAGCTTAAAAATCAACCAAGTTTTCTTATGTTTTTTTCTTTGGCCGATCCTCCACTGAATCTACGGGGTTTTGTGCGAGGTTGGTCGGAATGGGCTTGAGAAGAGCTGTAGTTTGATGCCAAGGAGGAAGAGAGGGCAGCGGGCCGCTATCGCTAGCAAAAAATCCGCCAAAAAATGGCCCTAAACCAAGCTAGCCACCTTTTAATCAAGCTAAGTTAACAAGTGGGATCCTGTCCTCCGGGATCACACGTCCTCCGGGATCACACCTCCGGGATCCCCCAATCCAGGGTAAGCCTATCCTACGCCGTGGAAGGATATATCTTCTTTCTATGCATTTCAAAAATGCCCGACCGCAAATATAACTACTGTGATTGTAAGAGTTCCAATAAGGACGAAAAAGGATCTATCTATCTATCTATCTATCTATCTATCTATCTATCTATCTATCTATCTATCTATCTATCTATCTATCTATCTATCTATCTATCTATCTATCTATCTATCTATCTATCTATCTATCTATCTATCTATCTATCTATCTATCTATCTATCTTGTTTTGAAGAAGCTATTTTTGCGATTCTTAAACCCTTCAACACTTATCTTTTAGATGCATAAATACAAAGATATAAGAATGTAAAGCTTTACACTTTTATGGTGGTGAAGAAGTTTTATAAGCTACAAGAATTTATCGGACCTAGCTAGCGCTAATGTTTCTCTCTTCACCCTCATCTATATGTGGTAGAACATGCGTAATTTGAACTTATGCTTTGTTGCCTTGTGTTCAAGGCTCGCACGATAGAAGAATATTGACCATAACGACTCGTTAAGAAAGATGTTTTGCATTAAATCAAAAGAATCTAAGTTTCAACATACAAAAATTGAACTGTGGTTTGAGCATGGGGAATTCTAACCTCTCAGAGTTCAAGGAGCCCTATAAATACCGCTCCATGGATAGATCTAAACTTAAGTCTTTAGGCCACATTCGACCCTTAAAAATTCGCCATTCCAAAAATTTCCGATAGCCAAAAAATATTCCCTGCATGCTTAATGGTTAGGGCAAATTCAATTTCGGACCCCCGCTTCTAACAAACAATTTTCGAAAGTCTCTAATTACAACTATTCAAATGCAAAACACAAGTATTTCATAGTCATACGGAAAAAAGGTGACGAAGAAGCTATTGACATAATTATTGAAACAAATAAGATTTAAACGCCGCCAGAGAGGCAAAGGTCATGACATGCCACAACCAAATGTCTAACTCACAAACTCAAGGTCACAATTAAGATGATCATTATTATTTGTTTAATAACATGCAAGTTAATAACCTACAATGCTTAACAAAGTAGGATAAAAGGATGGAAGCTAAATATGTCGTGAATACAGCAATATATTATTATACCACATTTTCTCAATCCTTTTCTCTGCAGAACTAGAGTAATAAAAGCATTTTTCGATTTGTCGGCTTTTAATGTCAGAGAATGCATTTTTCTTTCATGCCGGATTGCAATCTCAGAGTAGCGGAACCGCAAGACGCTGGAAATATGTTCTTGGATTTTTCGATCAATTTCAATTTGGAATATGGAGCCAATGTGATGGATTTGGGCAAACTCTTGTTTTTCATCAATAGGACGGATCTGTTAGCCCCAAGGCATATGAAAATTTTCTTTCAAAGTGGGTAAACTCTCGGCATAGAGTCATCCGTGTTTTCGGTTCTTTCTTTTTTCTAGATTCGAGAATTTGGTACATTTTTAACCATTCTCTTTAAAATTCTTCGCTTTTTTGCAGATCTCAAACTTATCGAAATCCACCGGTTTCAAGACCCTAAGATTAATTGCGTGTGTCAGATATATCAAATATGCAAGTAGATTGTTTGTTGTCAAGTCTTTTGGGTTTCGTACATTAACGCTGCTTAGGATTGTTGTTGATGACCAGTAAGTTATGATTCTAAATTTTCTTATCCCACAAATAACAGTTTTAGAATGTGTTTCATGGGTGCTGACATGATCTCGAACACTACAGCCAATGTAGCAAAAGTTCTCTTGACATCGAGTTTATATTATACCATAATTCAGAGATATACGTTTTTCACTGATAACCTAAAACTTGTAAAACAGGCAATTGATGATATGCATGCTTTGAAGGCGTAAGGAAGAAAAATTAATGTAAAGAAATATTTTGGATAGAAAACCTAGCAAAAGACATGAACATTCAGACAATTTGCAAAAAAAAGGAAGAAAACTACTTCCCCCACCTCATCAAAATTGTGCATGATATCAAAGGCAAGAACAGCACTGTCAGTACAATGGCCGCCCCCCCCGACTGGGCTGAGAAGGCCAAAACCTCAACAACATATTCCCTTCCCACTACAATGTGCCATGGCGTACTGGAAGATACAATGCTGGTGTCTATGTCAAGCGGGATATTTGGTCGTCTTCCTAAAGAGGACAAAGGTGATAACACTAAACGCAGATTGGATGGAATCATGACATGAACTGTGGAGATTTGATGATGTCCTTTAACTCTTATATCCTCAACCAAAACACTTGTGGCACCAAGTTCATTTGCAAATAATGCCCCTCTTATGTCGGGTCAATCAATGCCACGTAAGCATTGGTGACAAACCATTGGTGGTATCGCGGATGGTAAATCAGACACCTGAAAGAGAAAGCATGAGGATCAATGCTAGTCAGACATTTGAGATAAGCTTAATAGGAACATCAAAAATGAATTACAGAAAGAAAAGAACCATTATCACCAACACATAACCAATGATACAGTGTCGTGTATAAACATTCCTATCTAGGCAAAATACCTTGACCAATTTTAAGACTGCTTGTCCTTCCAGGGAGTTAACTACTACTTGCTTCAATTTCCTGAGCCGGTCACATTGTATACGCTTCTTTTTCATAGACATACACAGTGGCACATGTCCAATAAGAGAACTTAGGGATATTGCATGGCCTTTGGAAAGGCAGTGCACTCATGCTAGATAATTAGCATAAAGAATCAGCATATTTTGAGTTCATCATCACCTTTGTCCCAATCTTAAATTGATGAGTAGAAAAAACAATTAACCCCATGCGACATATGCCAAGGCATCTTTTGATTGTCAGACATGAAAAGTCTTGCTAACAAATCATACAATAGTCAATCACATATTTGCTTCAACGTGCTCTGAATCATGACAAAAACTCTCACTCACTTGTCAGATAATGTTGCCATATATTTAACTAAAGATTTCGCTTAATGCTAGTTATAGTGCATTTAGAGATCAGTAGTAGAGATATACATGGGTGGCACACAAAATCAAGAAGTTTTGGCAGCGTTATTTGGTAGGACCTTTAAAGCAATTCAAGTCAAGACTCAAGATACCTTAATAGCAAGCTGCTTACTCTAATTCTTGACAGGGTATATCTTCTTCATTCCTTTGAAACTAACAAGAGTACTGTACTGCTGAAAGGGCATGGGCATTTTTCAAGAGGAGCAACCGAATTAGAGAACATCAGTAGCTGTCTAGTATTCTATCCTGAGTGGTTGCTTGCATAAATACCAGATTTTAGCTGCATTTCAGTTAGCTTCAGGAAACTACACAGCAAAGAAAGTTAACTACAAACTAAACATAGCATACCAACTGGGATGTTTTGGCGCAGAGTTTTTAGAGTATACTGAAGATGTGTCCCAGGAATGATATATAATGGAGAAGGTGGCTCAAGGGACATGGCTTCAGCAACCGTTATAATAATACTATCTTCCAATTCCTTCAAATATGGTTCAACCAGCTTTGCTGTCACAACTTCTTGCCCAGCATTGATTCCACGCACAACATAAAGGTCAGAGGCATAACCCTGCAGATCATCAAATGCAAGCCATTATTCAGCTCAAGTACAAAATGTCTCTATGGACATCCTAACTAGGTTTGGAGCATATTTTATCTACAAATTTTGCACCATCAAAAACACCAACAACCTATCTGGAAGCCAAAGATTTGTCCATGAAATATCCGGCTGCGCATTCAAAAGGCTTTCAAAAAGTATGATATTTATCACCAGAGCAAAGAAGATAAGCTGTATGCAAGCATATTTCGGCCCTAAAGCTTGGAGCTATGGCATGTAGTTGGCTTTGTCGGACTGCGCTATTGATTCCTGTGCTAGTTAACACACGAAACTAGGTTCTAAACTGAAGCTTTAAATTAGGCTCAGCATAACGTTTACCTTATTTGGGCAGGGACTGAGATGCTCCGGATAGTTTTAAGCCACAGAGCTTGGAATCATCTTCGTCACTGTATCTCTGCTTCTGGAAGGGCAAGGAAAGTAAAAATGCATCTGGATAGCTCTTATAATCCCTCTGTAATGCTCGCTACGAATCAGAGAGCTTTCCATGAAACAAATGGCACATGGGTTGCTGATTAAAATATTATCCTGGCTCTCTTCCAGTAGACATCGAAGGTCCAAAACCTTAAGCACTGGGCCTGTGCAGATCAATCCGGGCAAAACGCTCTCTGCCTCCCTGATATGAACCAAGCTCCCAGCTCTTAAATTTGGTCTCCCAGCTCTTAGAATCGATCACAGCTCCCAGCCCCCATCTTTAGGGATCGTGATGTACAGAGACATGGCTAAGCAGAGCGCGAGCCTTAGCAATATGTTCGAACGAGGCAAAAACTTCAGCACACATTGTCTAAAGAAGAAATCTAGAGTTGGCAAGGCAAATCCGGCGACAATGGCTCTAATCCGCTTCGTTTTCCTAGATACAGAGCATAGAGAGAGCATAGAGCATGCTGATCGGCTTGCAGAGCAAGAAAGGGCAATGAAGTGCAAATGAAAAGTGAGAAGTGTAAATGAAAAGTGAAACCCAACACGTGTCTCTCACAGGTTTTTTTTCCATCAAAGAAATGGTGGTATAGGTACCTCTGATATACAAAAACATCTTCAAGTATTTTCATAGCGCTTCCAAGTCATGTTCCACATGCGTAATGAATAGATGGTTCAAATTACTGTTATATTCCGTCAATTTTATACGGCGTAACATAGGCCTTTTTTTTGGAGCGGCGCCGCCGTTCATCACCGCCTGGTGCTCTGCTCTCCGACCTGCTCTGCTCTTCGACTTGCTCTGCTCTGTCTAGTGCTATTTCTGCTCTGCTCTTCTTTTTCTTCTATCTGACCATTTTCGCGAGATTCAAGTTGCATGATCTCCAATGATTCAAGCCATTGTCGCGAGATTCAAGTTGCATGATTTCCAATGATTCAAGTTCGCATATTCAGGTTTGGCGAGATCCATTTTAAATCCTCAATAATCCATTTCGAGCCAAGCATTGCCCTCAGAACTTAAAACATATCCATCTATATAAGCCGGAGTCAGAGAAGCATTTCTTGATGTTTCGATTTGAAAGGGTTTGTGCGCATTCCCGACCCTCATGCCCCGCTTCATAAGCTTTCCAATGCAGAGTCACATTAATCCAATGCTTCAAACCATTTTCGCTTTTTTGCCATAAGCAATCGATTTCCTTCCCCGCTTTTTTAAAAGATTGAAATTAACCTTGCCATATCCATAGCCAAAACCTTCAAGAATAGATTCCATATCCAAAGATCCTAAAGACGGATTTTGGCCCCAGAAGCCTAAAAGCGCAGCATCTCAGAAGTATTTTTTGCATTATGGAAGCGGGACTCAAAGATTTTTGAAGCTTGCATTTCCAAGATTTAGTGTTTGTTGCCGCCATAGCCACCGGCCCCGCCATTGCCGCCATAGCCACGGGCTTCCCCGCCATTGCCGCCAAGAACCGCCGCGGCAAAGATATGGTTCGTAATTTGAACCATCTATTCATTACGTTTGATAATCAACGGCTCTCGGATATTGCGCCGATAAAGTGGTTCGGGGCGCCGCCACCCTCGGCGGTGCACCGCGTCGCGCCGCCCTTCAGGCGCGCCTACTGGGCGGAGCCTTCGCCACTTTACAAGGCGCAATATCCTCCAGCCGTTGATTATCTAATACATCATGCATGCCTCTAGGCATCAACATAAGTGTTAGCGCACTCATACAATTCTATTCCTCATACTATGACAAAGAGCCCGAACACCAGAGTGGACAATTATAAAATTGGCAAAGCAAAGCGCTTGAACTATACTTTTGTGTTATCCACGTCTCAAAGACATTTTATTGGTTATCTTCCACAAGCAACAATTCTGCAAGTCATTGTATAATAGAGTGAAGTAAATGTCGTCTTCAGTGGACGTATTTAAAGTCAGCCGGTCATATTTGCATTATGATATTTTGTACTAAGTGTTTTTTGCTTTTGTATACAGGAATGGCAAGTAGATTGCCATTCTTGTAACGTGGAAACACTTAGGAAGCATTCTGCCAGGAGTAAAAATGATCGGAATGCTGAGTAAATGCTCTAGAATGCTGGGTAAATGCTCAAGAATGCTAGTAAATGCTTCGGAATGAAGGGTAAAGGTGCCGTAGTAGGAGCTGGTCGGAGCAGAGTCGCGGTAGAAGCCGTCGGAGAAGAAGACGTCGAAGTAAAAAAATTTCTGTGAACTTTCTTGGTTTGAAACAGTGCCACGTGGCACGACGCTAGTGGTGGACGCGGCAGAATGCCTCCTAAGTGTTTTTTACTGCTTAAGAAATTAAAATGCAACTTAGGGCGAAATCACACTAGTGGACGCCCAAGAAAGGGTTTTTTTGTCGTTTTTGGCGGGGTTGTGGAAGCCCGTGATTTTTGTATCACATCTGGCCCAAAATCTCTTCACCCTATCGTAATGACGGCAGAAGAAAAATCGCAGATATACCCGGATGAAGCTGTTTTGCTCCAGATTTGTCACGATTAGACTCAAACCGCTTCTAATGGCATCGATTCCCCTAAAATTTCGAAATCATGTTTCTAAATCGCCTAAATCAAAACCGTTACTTAATCGTCCTAGTTTTCTTCGATTTCGGTTCGATTTTCTCTCCTCCAGCATGATTGCAAGTGTTTTCCCTGTTTCGGCATCACAATGAACAAATCCGGTCTTGAAATCGTGTAGAAGGATCAATCCGGGTTTCCTCAAGAACCCTATAATTTCTGTCTGATCGATGATTTTGTGCAACGTGGCAATGAGCTGGCAGTGGCCAAGAACTTGGGCAGGGGGTAGCCCCCGCCCAGGATTTTGGGGCATGCCCAGGAATTAATGTGTTTTGGGCACCCCCAGTGTGATAAGGGGTGCGCCCAAGAAACATGATGCTTGAAATTTGATTGGTGGAGATGTTTTATAAAACTTGGGTGTCCATAAGTGTGATTTCACCCTTAAACCCCTTTTGTTTGTCCTATGTGGTTGCTGCGAATCAGGGTTCTGTTATTTTTTTCGAACGAAGCTTGAGTGATCATGGAGCTTTCAGCAGGTCTGCGCCCAACAACTTGGAGGCCAACAGTTTGCCCATGGCAAATCCAGCACTCCAATTCCCGCCGCATTGCCCTCAATCTGGTGAGGTGTTCGAAAGTTCGGTGTTCCGTGGCTGTGGATGCCCAAACTGTTAAGCATCCTATTCAGGCAACTGAAATTGAACATTTTGGAAGTCTTAGTCAGGTTTGTTGTGTTCTTGGTACGCAATGGGGAGACGAAGGCAAAGGAAAGCTTGTGGACATATTGGCCAGGCGTTATGACATTGTTGCTCGTTGCCAGGTGATTTTTTGATGTTCTTATTTCTATGGAAAAATCAGTTTAGTGGTTTCAAGCCCCTCTGTCTGTCTTATTTTCATCCTCAAGGAGCTCTTCATTATGAGATTTCAAACTCACAATGAAGTGATTGTCTTATTGCAATTGCTTTGTTACGTGCACCATGTTGATTTTAAAAAGCCATGCATGGTGGATGTTTCACATGTAACGATAGAGCACATTGGCTGCTTGCTTGATCTCCTTGGGAGAGCAGGAAGAGCTGTCCAGGCCCAGGACCTTGTTGTTAGAATGCTGCAATCTGATTCAGAGTGATTACAACACTTGGATATCTGAAGGTGCTTCTTGTTTTCTTTAGCTAATGATGGTTAGGTCTTTTATCTAGGGAGGATCAAATGCTGGTCATACAATCTACAATGACGAGGGAAAGAAATTTGCCCTTCATCTTGTGCCATCTGGGATTCTGCATGAAGATACCATTTGCGTGATTGGAAATGGTGTAGTCGTTCATCTACCTAGTCTGTTCAGTGAGATAGATGGACTCCAGTCAAATAATGTCAATTGTACAGGAAGGATACTTGTTTCAGACCGGGCACATCTACTATTTGGTTTCCATCAATCTGTTGATGGATTGAGGGAAGCAGAGCTTGCTGGATCCATGATAGGTACAACCAAGCGCGGCAATGGCCCATGCTATGCAAGTAAGGCTATCCGCAATGGTATCCGCATAGGCGATCTTCGTCACATGGATACATTTGCTGACAAGTTGGATATATTATTACAAGATGCAGCGAACCGTTTCAAAGATTTTACCTATGATAAAAATGTCTTAGATATGGAGCTTGAATTGTATAAACGGTTTGCAGAACGCCTAGAACCATATATTACTGATACAGTTGATTATATCAATCGTTCATATCATAGTGAAAAGAAGATATTAGTTGAGGGCGGTCAAGCAACCATGTTGGATGTGGACTTTGGAACATATCCTTTTGTGACATCTTCAAATCCATCTGCTGGCGGGGTTTGCACTGGACTTGGCATAGCTCCCAATCGTCTTGGTGATATTATTGGAGTGGTAAGCAAATGTTTCATACGCGTCTTGGTAATTTTGATGTGCTTCTCACAGGAGAATGGGTGCAGTAAAACTTGAACTTGTAGTAGAAATAACATGGAACTTTGTGTCGTTGCAGGCAAAAGCTTACACAACAAGGGTTGGAGCTGGACCTTATCCTACTGAGTTGTTTGAGGATGCTGCAGAGGAACTTCGAGCTGCAGGTTATGAATATGGAACAACTACTGGGAGGCCACGGCGCTGTGGCTGGTTAGACATGGTTGCATTGAAGTATTCATGTGAAATCAATGGCTTCACATCACTCAATCTTACGAAGCTTGATGTGCTTTCGTACCTTCCTGAATTGAAACTAGGTATTGCATATGAAGAACACTCTGGAAAGCAAATCTCTTCCTTTCCAGCAGACCTTGAGGTTCTTGGCAAAGTGAAGGTATGTTTTTCTTGATCTAAATATAAAGTGGCATGATGTATTTATAATTGGAACAAAATACAACACAACTGATTGTTTAGATAGATCTGATGCAACCAAGAGATGAAAGTCACGTTTTTTTAAACAAGACATGAAACGCACAAAAATACATGAGCAGTCACGGTTTTTTGATACATGTCAATTAATGCTTTGCAGGTTAGGTATGAAGTTCTACCTGGTTGGAAGTCTGACATAAGCAAAGTCCGACAATTTAGCAACCTCCCTTTAGCTGCGCAGACATATGTAAGAAGGATAGAAGAGCTACTTGGTGTGCCAATTAGATTTATTGGGGTGGGCCCTGGTCGGGATGCTCTTATTACAAAGGATTCATAAGTTATCTTCCATTTGAAAAAGAAGATACCTACCTGGTTGGGATGCTCTTATCGCAAAGGATTCATAATTTATCTTCTCTTTGCAAAAAAGATATCTACCTTTTTTTTGCAGCAAAGTAACTGCAGAACAAAGATGTCCAATGACAATTATTCTTTCTTTATTTCTACCTTTGAATGCTGGCGAAAATTACGTATACATGATGACGGACTTTCAGTAATTGATCTTGCATCCTTTACAAACATGAAAGTAGTCAATGTACAATGTTGATATGCTTAAGAAGGGATGACTGATGGATGTCAAGGCCCTGGGGGTATTCAAAGCTAACTGCATCAAAATCCTAACCAAACTGGAAAAATAAAAAGTTAATGTGAAATCACAAAGGCATGAAAACAAGAGCATTTAGCATTTCTGTACCAGGGATGTTCTTAGAGACAAACTATTTGCCACAAGGTCATGTTAATTCTGAATCTTGGATAACTTACATGGTCCTTCTTTTAGTTCTATATTGTCCCTAACCTGCCAAAATCTGCCGGGCAACCGAAGAAGAGGAAGAGCTTCCACCTGATGCCTGCTTCAAGGATTCCCCTTATTTGTTAGTTTTATTATTTTAATCTACTTTCTTAGTTTTCCAGGGATTGTGGTTTCATTCAAAAGAACAAATCTCAAGTGGAATGAGCTTCTAGCAATTTGAAAGCCCGGCTGTAAGCTTACAAGATTTATCCATGGTTAAGCAAAGTTTTAGAACTTATGGCCTTTTTTGCCCTTTTTCTGCAGATTTCAAGCCTTCGGCTTATTGTGGAGCAGTGTATATCAAACCACTTCAAGGCAAAAACTTTACAATGCTGTAAACTGCAGAAAGCTTTGCATACAGCATAAGCAAAGGTATAATCCATAACACTTGTCTCGTATATTACTTGCAAAATAAGCCAGGAACTACCTTCTTTGAAGACAAGTGGCCATGCAACATCACTAGTCTTTTTTGCTACAACCAGAGTTTTGGAACTCTGTTATTGATGCTTGCTATGGAGCTGCACTATCACAACTCTCTTTTGTGCTTAACAACAAAGTGCCGAGGTAAGAGACTATATTTATGATAAGCCTTCACAAGAGAAGTGGCATAACTGGAGCTCTATTTCCTTCTTGACCTTTGATCTTGCATCCCTTTTATTCCAGAAACATCTCTGCTTATCATTGATGACAGTGGATGCTTTGACTTCTAGCACCTGAGACTTTCACTAAATGCTGCAACCTTCAAGCATCCAATGCTACATTCAGATCTACAGTTTGACGATTACATTGAGTACGCTCGTTATTTATGCATCCTTCAATATTCTTCCAGGTAATCAGGTCTGGCAAAGCCTGGCTTACGCTTACGGTTTCCTATTCAACATTCTTCCTCTCTTCCACCTCACTTTTTATTCACATTGGTGAGATTCTATATTGCAAATGTTGAGTCCTAAGATGAAGGATGTCATATTGCAATAGGTTTTCCTGCTTGATCTTGCAATTGTCGTGTACAATACTAGAAGGCAAGCAAGTTGAAGGGGTAATGGACCATTTGAAGATTGTAGATTCTTAATGAAGTAGAAAAAGGTGAAAAAACGCCATGCTGCTACTGTTATTTGGATTTTTGAAATATTCTATGTTATTTGCTGCTATCGTCCTATATGCATTTGCTACATGCTAGGAGACTTAATCGAGACCTTGCCATGATTGTAGTTTATGTGCCACGTGTCATACATAGATTCAAACCCTGAATGTCGACTATATTTTTTTGGCTCCTGGGTTTTTGTCTGCGGCCTTCTCCGGCAGCTGTTCCAGCGATTCAAGCCATATCAGCGGTTTCAGCCATGATTTCCAGTGATTCTTCTAATTTCAAGCGATTCTACACAACTTTTGAAAATCTAACAGGATTTGGAAGACCTTTTTTGCTGCAGAATGTATTAACACTAAGAAAGTTGACACTGAAAGAGCATGTTTTCCATTCAAAATAGGAGAGCACTTATACATCATGTGTCGGTGGTCAGAATAGAAATTCCCAACCAACCTGCATGGAAAGATTATGGCAACTCCATGTTTCCTGGGACATGCTAGACTCGACTGTGAACAAACCCTAACAACAGATAACAGAACTTTAGATAACAGACAAGGACTTAAACATGATGACTCAGCAATAGACCAATAATACTTGTCGACAATTTTACCAATGCCCACACTCCCTCTCAAGTATGAGTTGGTCTGGAATACTTGCTGACTCGGCAAACTGCAAAAACAATCAAAATGACAGAAAACAAATGAACTCCAGGAGCCATGATGCTCAGTTTTAACCCACGAAGCTCCATGTCTTGTAATGCTTAGATTTTAACCACGCCAAGTTCTTCAAGACATTCAGTAAACCTTTTCTTTGGTAGAGGTTTAGTAAATACATCAGCTATCAGCTGTCATATGAGTGCTCACATGATGAATGATAATCTTGCCTTCCTCTACCTTTTCTCTAGTAAAATGGTACTGGGTCTCAATGTGCTTGGCTTTCGAAAAATTGCTCGGATTTTTAACCAAACTTACAGCGGCCCTATTATCATTAGAAAGAACAGTAGGTTCCTTCTGCTCAGCCAAAAGGTCTTTCATCTTTCATCAATCTCCTAAGCCATATGGCTTCCTTTGCTGCTGCACACACGTCCATATACTCCAGGTACTTACCGCAATGGCTTTTTGTTTTTTGCTGGACCAGCTTACTACTCCCCCTTGCAGCTGGAAAGAGAAGCCAGTGTGAGACTTGCGAGTGGCCAAGTCACTTGCAAGTCACTTGCATAATCAGCATCAACATGACCCGAAAGTAGGAGTTTAGTAGCAGAGTTACCATGATAGGTAATACCAAGATTGGGATGAGCATGGAGATAGCGAAAATTTGTTTAAGTGCCTGCTAATGTGAAGGGCCAGGATGCTCCATGAACTAACTCACGGTTATGACACTCTCTGCCAAATCTGGTCTGCTGCATACCATGAAATGCATGAGAGAACCAACGATGCTGCGGTATGGAATATCCAATTCATGGTCCTTTGAAACACCTGACTCAAATTCAAAAGTTAAAGCACAATTGGTGTCAGGAGTGCTCCTACTTCATATGGCATTTCTGCAACAAAGAGTCAATATCTTTGGATCGATGAAGAGTGATGCTCTGAGCGTTCTTGTCTCGAAGAACCTGCATGCCCAGAAAATACTTTAAACCACTCAAATCAGTCATATGAAATCGTCGAGCCAAACTCTGCTTAGTATTTGCCATAAGGCAAGAATCGTTGGCTGCAAGGATGAGGTCGTCCACATAGAGAAAAACTATGACAATGGAGGACCCGTGCTGCTTGATGTAAATATTCCAATCTACATTACTTCTTAGAAAGCCTTGGGCAGTGAAAAAGGCATAAATGGTTTTGTACCATAAGCGGGGGACTGTTTCAGTCCATAGATAGCTCGCTTAAACTTGCAAACAAGGCCATCTTGCCCTTTAGCATATCCTGGGGGCTGTTTCATATAGATTTCATCATGCAATTTGCCATGCAAGAAAGCACACTTGACATCTGCCATGCAAGAAAGCACACTTGACATCCACCTGTTGCAGCAGGTCAAGGTCTAAGGCAGCACCTATTGCCAAGTCCACTCGGACAGAAGTGAGCCTAGCTAGTGGAGCAAATTTGTTGCCAAGTCCACTCGGACAGAAGTGAGCCTAGCTAGTGGAGCAAATTTGTCATGATAGTCAATGCCCTCCGATAGGACGCTGCCTTGTGGCGTGACGTTAAAATCTCTTCTTCTTCTTCTTCTTCTTCTTCTTCTTCTTCTTCTTCTTCTTCTTCTTCTTCTTCTTCTTCTTCTTCTTCTTCTTCTTCTTCTTCTTCTTCTTCTTCTTCTTCTTCTTCTTCTTCTTCTTCTTCTTCTTCTTCTTCTTCTTCTTCTTCTTCTTCTTCTTCTTCTTCTTCTTCTTCTTCTTCTTCTTCTTCTTCTTCTTCTTCTTCTTTTGAGAGCATCCTCTAGAATGTTACCCGCAAAGTTACATGCCTCAATATTTAGATGTTTTAATAATCGAAGTTAACATATTTCAGAATGAATATTTCCTGTTGTATTATGGGAGGAAGCAGCCTTATGGGATGGGTATGCTATTGCCCTAAGGCTCATCTAGAGAGTGCATGAAGAAGACATTGAGCTTTAAATATGATAAAATCAGGCATGTATCATGCTAGCTTTTGAAACTCAATACCCATTGAAGTAATTCTTTGCCAAGATAAATGTTCACAGCCAAAACATTCCAGAAACTTATAACGAAGACAATAAATCTTTGCAAGGATGGGTTCTTGATGGTGCATCAAGAAGGAATCTACCGATGCCAAAACAAAATCAAGTAATTTAAGAACTAGGTGTTAGTTTGTTTACCTGCGTAGTTTTTCCTGCCAAGCCTCACAACCAAATATTAAAGCCATATTTCATGCAACAGTTCCAGTCCTTGCACTGCCAGCATCTTTTAAAAGTCCACGTCAGAATGCAGATTCACGTTGAGAAAACTAAAAAAAATGGCTTATCAAGGATACTTCACCGAAATCGAAGAGCAAGAGGAAAGGCGAAGAGCAAGAGGAAAAATGGCAAAAGCGGCTACTTGCACTGGAGGCCAGAGGCGATGCTAGAAGAAGGGAATTTTGCACGTGGCGTACACGTAGGATACACGTGGCATACATGTATATAGGCTAGAATTGCATGAAATCGTGCACCTCGGGTTAGGCAACCCTGCTAAATACCCTTATGAGTTTATGTAATTACCAAAATGCCTTTATGAGTTTCAAAATTACCAAAATGCCCCTGCCTCAAATAAATACACTGTATAAACTAAACATACAAACAAATGATCAATTTGCCCCTACACACCAAGCTTAATTACCGAAATATCCCTACACACCAAAGTTAATTACCAAAATGCCATTGCATACCAATTTTGATCAATCTACACCAAACCTAATCACTGGAATGCCCTACACAACAAACTTAATTACAAAATACCCTACACACCAAACTTAATTACCAAAAAGCCCTTACATATCAATCCTACTCAACCTACACTAAATGCCTCACGAATAGAAGTTTGAATTTAACAAAGAGATTATAAAAGTTCCAATCATCACTGAATTGGAGCCCTACAACTGTGTGCATTGTGTCCCTTTCCATTACATCTTCCACAATGTTGTTCCTCTTCTGTGGACGTTAAAATATACTTCCTTCCTTCTTTCCTTCTCTACATCTTCTTCTCTTGTGCGTATGCATTTGGTTTTTGGATGTCTAAAAGGTCTGCACATGGCTGGTGGTAACATGCCTCCGATAGCTTTTTTTTTTTTTTTTTTTTTTTGAAAGCAAGAGACAGTTTTGTCATTAATTATAAAATCTCAAGTACATAGCATAGATGTGTTTAATGGGAAAACACATAATCAGCATTGATAAGCAGCTAAGAGTCTCGTATTATAGGAATTATGAGCCCTTTAACATGCAAATGAAGTATTCACAACTGTGATAGTCTAAGATAGCCAAAATGATCGAAAATACAGATAATCAGTCGAAGAAGAACCGTTTAGCTTGAGATGGAAAATTTCTTGAACAGTGAGCACCTGCGAAACAGATAATCTTTCCCAAAAATAAACCTAGATCAGAGTTAGAACAGAGCAGGATCATGCTTAAGACAGGGTAATGAAGATGTTTATGGCTCAGCAAAGAAAACAGAGTTGAAATAGGCATTAAAAGGATCAGTGGAGCCAAAGAAGTAATGGTTGGGGTCCCAATTATTGGTGTAAAATAGCCGGAATTTGTCTTTGTCCTCCAAGAGTAACAGCAGAGATCCATAAAGATCAGCAAGCAATTTATGATTGTAATACATTGTTCTATATCTGATCAGCTGCCTTTCCGTCAGAATGAAGCTGTGATTGGATAGGAAGACCCAGAGGCAATGTATCTGAACCACCTCTCTACAGAAAATTGAAGCCCATAAGTCGTCACTATTCTTCTGATAACTCATGTGACCTCTTCTCATGAGATAGGATTCCATGGAGGATGCAATGTCATTGTTCATGATGCTGTCCGCAGGAGCTTGGCAGAAAGCTGAACTGTCATCAAATTTTGTTGCCCCATCTCCACGAAGGAAGTTAAGATACTCTAGGATCATCAGAAAGAAAAGAATTAGAATCCACAACATTCAAGTTTGACGCAAATAAATCAAAGTAACCCTTAAATTCTCCAAAACTCTCCCATTTCCTGTCATGGTTAGTCCGATGTTTCCTTTTATGAGTAGTTGCAATGGTTTCAAAATCAAACTGAAAATGCATTTTTATCCAAAAAATAGAGAAATTTTTATTCCCATACAGAACCCGATTTCTGGCTTTCCAAATGTTCCAAAGAGCAATATATATTACAGTATTTTGAAAGCTCTCATTATTTTGAATAAGGGAAATAAGATTATCACCTCTCACAATACCAAATTTAACTGCAATCCAATTCCAGAAACTGTTTAACTTAGGGCAGAAAAAAATGTGACTCATATCCTCAATTGCATTACATCCCATAGGGCAGTTTGGCAGAGTGTTTGGGTATCTTTTGGATAAATTATACAAATTATTCAAACTGCCATTAGCAATAAGCCAAATAAAGTAGGAAATTTTTGGAGGACAGAATGAGTTCCAGACATTATGAAAGAGAGCCTTAAGTTGATCCTGATCAATGCCCCATTTAATCATAGCTTTACTGTTATTAGGATCAAAAGAGAGAGCATTATAAACATGCTTAACTTTGTATTCATCTTTCCCTCTTAGAGTCCAATCTCCTTTACCAGAGTTAGGAGAAGGATTAGAAATAAGGGGCTTGATAAATGCATAGACCTTTTTATTTGAGGAGGTTCCTTTAATGATATTTTTTAGTGAAGTCCAAGAAATAAGTCTACCTCCAGAAAAAAGATCTCTGATAAAATAAAGCCCAGCTTCATGCCATTTCTTACAGATCCTAGGATGTTTGATGGCTAGAACAGTAGAATTCTGATCAGACAGAATAGGGTTCCAGAAAATAGGCAGATCCATATGAAGTTTGCCAGCAGAGATGAATTGGAAATTTGGGGAGATAGAGTTCCAGGCCTTTATCAAATTGCTCATTAAAGGAGAGATATTGGAGGCTGGCTTCATCTGAACGAAAGCAGAGTTAGGTAATAGATGTTGAATAGAGGGATGACCATAGGGATGGCTTTGGTTAATCCAAAATCTGATAAATTTATATGCAGGGGATTGATTCCCATAAATAGCCTTCCAAATAAATTTCCCTGCAAGAGACTGTGCTTGGAGAAAAAGATTTTTACAACCAAGGCCACCTGAACACTTAGGCTTACAAATAGAGTTCCAGTTGACTAAATGACTACCTTTCCATATGAAATTCCTTATAATTTTTTCCAACTCAAGATATATACTTTTAGGAGCAATAAGAGCAGTAGAGAAATAAACATGAGAACTTGTAAGGACCGAGTTGGCTATAACTGTCCTGCCAGCAAGAGAGAGATAATTTCCATAATTGTTGAGCTTCTTTTTTATTCTTAGAAGAATAGGCTCCCAAAGACCTTTTAGACTATGATTCAATGAAAGAGGCATGCCTAACAATTTAGTAGCTTGACCAGAAGGAAGAACATTAATGCCAAGCAAATGCTGGTCAGGAATATCTCCAATAATAAGGCTTTTGTTGATGTTAAGGCAAATACCAGAAGCAGCTGAGAATTGATTGATGACCTTAAGAAAGCATTCAATATTAGCCAATTCTGCATGGAGAAAGGAAAAGGTGTCATCTGCATATTGAAGAATGGTCAAATCTTCATTTGAGTTGGGCAGCTTTAAGCCTTTTATGAGTCCAGAATCTTGATAGTGACAGATAACCTTTGTTAGCAAATCAGCTGCAACAAGGAATAAATAAGGAGCCAGAGGGCAACCTTGTCTTACCCCACAGGAGAGAGGGAAGAAACCAGAAGGCACGCCATTAATAAGAACAGCAGATTTAGCTCTTGAGTTTAGCCCAATAATAAGATTGATTAGCTTGTCAGGGAAACCAAGCTTAGACATAGCAAATTTAAGAAAGTCCCACCTAACAGAGTCAAAGGCTCGTTTGAAATCTAACTTGAGAAGGATACAATTTTGATTAGAGATTTTGTTCCAGCGCAAGCCTTCCATAGCTGCCACATAGTTGTCTAGAATATATCTCTTGGGCATAAAGGCTGATTGATTATGACTGATATTTCTTTGAAGGAAGGAATTAATCCTTAAAGCTATGATTTTAGCACACAGCTTATAAGTAGAATTGG
Organism: Isoetes taiwanensis; assembly: GCA_021234155.1. NCBI lineage: Eukaryota > Viridiplantae > Streptophyta > Lycopodiopsida > Isoetales > Isoetaceae > Isoetes > Isoetes taiwanensis. The sequence continues at coordinate 8,218,358 of JAJEKV010000051.1, forward strand.
TAAGAGATATAGGTCTCCAATCCTGGAAATTGGCAGGATGATCTACTTTAGGAACCAAAGAGATAAAGCCACTAGCTACAGAGGGCTGAAGATAATCATTATTCCAGAAGTCATGAACCATTAAAGTTAGATCATCTTTGAGGATGTCCCAAAATTTAATATAAAATTCAGCAGGCAATCCATCTGGACCAGGAGATTTTCCTTTGTTAAAGGAGGATAGAGTTGCCAGAATTTCCTGCTGAGAAGGAAGGGTAATAATAGAGTCATCCATAATTTCAGGAGCAGAAGGAATAATATTGTTCACAATGTTCATGAAGTCATTTGCCTCTGCACTCTTGTTGGTAGGAATTGGCTTGTTATTGAAGATATCCATATATTTATCTCTAAAGAAGTTGGAAATATCAGAATGAGTAGTGTATCTGCTGCCATTCTCATCTTGGACTTCAGCAATAGATTTCCTCAAAACTCTGCTCTTGGCTACCCTAAAGAAGAATTTTTTTTTTTTTTTTTTTTTTTTGAGAGAATGGGGTTTTTTTCATTAATTATAGAAAAAGGTACAATGATGTGAGTGAGCCATGTAGTTGACTACTCAACATTAAGCATGTGAACAAAATAGACAATATACACATAGATAAATGTTATGCTATGTGGATAGCAGAAGACAAAAGTGTTTAAAATTATGAAGTCTTTGAATGCCTTGTGGAAGTTATGAAACCTGCAGTGCTGCCTCTGAGTGAAGCCAGTGAACAAACCAGAATCGAGCAGTAACTGATGGCAGCAATATGTAGACCAAAAACTGTGAATACAAGAAATGCTCTTTTGGGATAGGATGTGTAGGTGTAAATTGAGTCATGTGGATGGGATGCAAAGGATTGAGGATCAGGAATTGAATTGTGGTTGGATAGTGGATGGAAACTGATATGAATGGAGGTAGTCAAGTCTTGGATGGAAATCTGGTTGCAGAATGAGTGTGTTACCATTTCTCCAATTTAGCTCTTGAATTAATCTGTCAGCATTGGTTCTGGACATCAAGATGATAAGTGTACCATAAGCGTCTGCCAAACATCTGTGGTGGTAATATAATTGTCTGTAATATTCAAATTGCTGGTCTGTCATCCTTCTGCTGTTACATTCCATGAACCACCATAGTTGGACCATTAAGTATGTGCCTCTGCAAAACTCTATTGCCCAATCAATTTCCTGGTCTGGGATATCAGGAATATCAATGTCTGTGATGCCTCTGACTAGGCCTGTCCATAATCCATCTTCTGTGTACTGAATATCATGAACTAACCTCTGACCTGGGAAAAGTGTGTGCTCAGCTGGTTCAACTGATGTATTAAAGTCTCTGCTGAGGCTCATCATGTAATCTAGGAGAGAGACAACCATTGTCAGTAAGAGTAGCATTGCAATTTAATTTAAACAAATGATGAAAGCCTATGAACTGACCAATACTATGCCACTTGTTATCCACAGAATCTCTATCTACATGCATCTCGCTAGTTGCAGCCATTTCAATGTCATATATAACTTGTATTTTTATCCAGTGAATAGATATTCTATTTCCCCCATAATGACATCTATTTCTATGTTTCCATACATTCCATAAAGCAATGAAGCATAAAGAGTTTGTGAAAGCATCATCATTCATCATGAAATCCAACAGAGTAGCAGGACATAAAATTTTGAATGTATCTTCAAACCATAACCAGAAGGAGGTGAGTTTAAAACACCCAAAGATATGCTCAAAAGTTTCCATATTACCACAGCCAAGAGGGCAATTTGAATCAATAGGAAGATGATTCGAGTGCCTAGAGATCATTTCCAAATTAGATAAACTCTTGTTTGCAACAAGCCAAACAAAGTAAGAGATCTTTGGGGGAAGATAGGAATGCCAAATATTTGTGAAAAGTCTGGTTTTAGTGTCATCCGAGAAACTCCAATACAACTTTGCCTTTGAAGGCACATGTGTTTTGTTTAAACATCGTAGACTTTTGAGACATCAGATTGGTTTGTCAAAAGGGTCCAATCAATAATGATGGGATTGGCCAGGAGATTGAGTGTATGGACCTTGTGCATGATATATCTAAACAGATTTCTGTCAGAAGAGGTACCTCTGATTTTATGCTTTAAAGTAGTCCAGGTAATCCATCTGCCTTGGTCCCAGAGATCACCAAGAGTAAGAATATTATAGTCTTTCCATTTCCTGTAAAGCTTTTTATGTCTGATGGCAAGAGGAGTAGAGTGATCTCTAGAAAAATTGGGATTCCAGAAAATATTAGTGCTGGTATGACTGTTTTCCATTTTGGAGTGGTGAAAAGTCTGATGAACCTTGTTCCAGGCAATAATCATGTTTCTCATGAGAGGAGAAATATGAGGGGCAGGTTGCAGAATTGTGAAAGCTGAGTGAGGCAAATTATGGGAGATGGATGCATGTTTCTTTGGATGGCTACAGGAAAGCCAATAATTGATAAAGATGGAGGCAGGATTATTGTTTAAGAATAATGACTTCCAGATGTACTTACTTGCTAAGGCATAACTTTGCCAGACTATATTTTTACATCCCAACCCCCCTTGAGTTTTGCTTCTGGTAATTGAGGACCAGTTAACCATATGATGCTTGCCCCATATGAAGTTTCTCACTATTCTCTCAATCTGTAGATAAATGCATTTGGGAGCTAGGAGAGCAGATGAGAAATAAATGTGGGAGGCTGCAATGACAGAATTTGCAATTAGAGTTCGCCCTGCCAAAGAGAGGCAATTGCCATAATTACCAAGTTTCTTTCTAATCCTTTCTACAATGGGGTTCCAAAGACATTTAAGGCTAGGATTGAGGGAAAGTGGCATGCCAAGAAGTTGAGTTGTCTCAGTGTCAGTCATACATTTAATGCCAGCAATATTATCAGTATTGAAATCCCCAATGATAGTACATTTATTTCTATTCAAGTGAATACCAGAGGCAGAACCAAAGTTGTGAATAGTCTGCAGGAAAGTTTGAATAATGTTCAAATCATTTCTGAGGAAACTGAAGGAGTCATCTGCATACTGAAGGATTGACAGATTTGTGATGTTGTCTGGTAGATTTAGACCAACAATATCTCCAGTCGATTGGAGATGAGTGATAACTCTAGTTAACATTTCAGCAACCGCTAGAAATAAATAGGGTGCCAAGGGGCACCCTTGTCTAACCCCTCTAGCAAGGGGAAAGAAATTTCCTGGAGATCCATTAATGAGCACAGTGGATTGAGATCTGGAGTTGAGCCCCATGATCAACTGGATGATCTTGTGGCTGAAGCCAAGTTTCTGGAGCGAGAATTTTAAGAAATCCCATCTGACTGTATCAAAAGCCTTTGAAAAATCTAGCTTTAGGAGTATGCAGTCCTGATTTGTCAATTTATTCCAATGCATACCCTCCATGGCAGCTATATAGTTATCCAGAATGAACCTATTTGGGAGGAATGCAGATTGGTTGGAACTAATGACTTCCTGAAGGTGAGTTTTGACCCTGTTTGCAATAATTTTTGCACAAACTTTATAAGTAGAATTTGTCAAAGATATTGGCCTCCAATCTGAGAAGGATTGGGGATTGTCAACTTTTGGTATCAGAGTGATTAATCCAGCAGAAAGAGCAGGGTGCAGGTGGTTTGAGTTCCAAAAGCCTTTAATCATAAACATGAAGTCATCCTTAATTATGTCCCAGAATTTAAGATAAAACTCTGGTGGAAGGCCATCTGGGCCAGGACTTTTACCTTTGGCAAGACTTTTGAGAGTAGAAAAAATTTCCTCAATGGTAGGGGGAGCTTCCAGAGCATTAGATATTACAGTCTCATTGTGAAGACCATTGTTAATAATCATATCTGAAAATGTTTTGGCTTCAACAGTTTGAGTAGGGGTATCGATAGGTTGGGAAAAGATTGCAGCATATTTGGAGCAAAAGTAATTAGATATATCTTTTTGTTCATCCAAAATAACATCATTGTCATTTTTAATGGAAGCAAGTTGGCTTTTAAGAAGCCTGGATTTAGCCACTCTGTAGAAAAATTTTGAGTTTCCCTGGTCCATTTTGGAAAAGTATTTGAGTTTACATCTGATTGAAGAACCTTTGGCTTCTAATTCTTCAATGGTCTTGATTGCCATTTCTAAATTCCCTTCTTGCCAGTGGAGCTCAATATTTAGGGGATCATCCTGGAGCTTCATTCTAACTTCTTTCATGTCTTGAAGATAAGATCTCTTCTCAGCAAGCTTTCTGTCATGAAGGTGTTTAGACCAATTCTTAATCCAGGACTTGGATTCTTTGATATTAGAATAGAATGCCTTCATTGAGTTTGTAGATCTAACTCTGGGAAGAGAATTGTAAAAGGCTTTAAAATCCTCACAGAATGCAGCAGAGTCAAGGAGGGAGCAATTTAGCTTGAAAGGGGTGTTTCCATGTCTCTTTATGGAAAGCACATGCTTGGTGATTAGAAACTGAGGCTGATGGTCAGAGATGGAGGTACACTCATCACTGTGAACAAAACAATTATCCCAAAAGTCATGATGACTGTTATTAATGTAGAATCTGTCGAGTGCACAATAAACCCTGTTATTCCCTTCTTGTTTATTTGACCAAGTGTAGGCTGATGTAGAGGAAGGAATATGTTGTAGGAAGTGCATATCAAGCAATAAATCCCATTGAGTTCTCTCCTCAGTAGACATGTTTAAATCCCTGCCAATTTTCATGTCCCAGGTTGGAGAGTTGTTGAAGTCACCTGCCATAATCCATGTTTCACATCTCTGAGATAAGAGCCAATTGCTAATAGAAGGCCAGGTTGTAGCCCTGAGTCTAGAGTCAGTTGAAGCATAAATGTTAATAATCCCAAAAGAGATATCATTATTTCTGAGAACTACTGACTGCCAGGTCTTGCATGGGCTATTATAAATCAAACTTTGGTTTAGATGCTTCCAGATGATGCACAAACCTCCAGATGTGCCAGTGGCTTCAATCCAAATCGAGGAAAATCCAGGACCTATCCAATCTGCAAGGTTTGAGCACTCAAAGTTGGGCCGTCTCAGTTCCTGCAGTAGGATAATGTCACTGTCATAATTTCTAATTTGAGATAATACCCTTCTCCTTTTAAGGGGGCCTTTTATTCCCCTGAGATTCCAACTGAGAATCTTCATGGAGAGTAAATTTAAGAAAAGAAGCAGATGAGAAGGGAGTCTAAATAGCCCTTTTGGATCTTAGCCTTGTGTTAGCTGCAGGAGTGTTGGAGGAAGTAGGTGCTCTTTGAGCTTTATTCTTCTTGGCCTTTTTAATGTTGAACTTAGCTTTGCTAGCACATATATGATTGGGTGTGAGATAGACATCATCATCCCAAGTGTTTCCATTGGTGTTGATATTGTTTAAGGCATTCTCCTTGTCTGATCCAGTGTCAGCAGAATTCATGTCAACAGGGTTTATGGAGTCAGGATTATCTGCATGATGGGGGCAGCTCCAAAACTTTGACTTACAGCAGTCTTCATTAGTAGAGTTTGGATCAATGGGGCTGAAGTTTGTGGTAGCATCAGTCAGAGTATTTAACCTATTATTGTTATTAGAAGAATCAAATGCAAGGTTTGTTGAGGAAAGATCTTGCCTGGAAATGATGTGGTCATGCTGTGTAGAATTTACAGATCCATTGAGTTGTTGACCTTCTGTTGTAGTTGTGTCATTTGGAGCTTGCTGAAGTAGACCAACAGCTGTAGCCTCATCCTGTAGCAGACACTTTTCCCAGGTGGTTGATATATCCCTGATACTATCCACTCTTGATTCCTGTATATTCCTGACACTATCTACCTCTGTTGCCTGTGCAATGGCATCTGTAACACTTACTGGCACAACCAATTGCTGTAGTTGCAGAGCTATCTCAGGGGAGATGGTGGCATTTGAGTGAGAGAAAAAGGTTTGAGTGAGGTCAAGCAGGTCAGCATGAAGCAGATGAGTTTCATTTGGAGGAAGTAGTGGTGATGGAGGTGGTGGAGGTGGAGATGAAATAGCCATGGGAGATTCAGAAAGAACAGTGTTTGTGGGTGTAGGATTAAATTCCTGATCAGCAGTATCATCTTCAGAGATTTGAGATAACACAGAATAAGTGTTGGAGCATTTCAGGAGTTCTGTGTTAATGTCACATGCAGAATCTACAGGTTTATTTTCCTTGACATTTGCAGAGTTTAGAATTCCATTCACTCTTGAGAGATCAACCAAAGAACCTATGTTGAGGTCTGGAGGAGTCTCGACTTGCAGATCCTTGTGCTTTGCAGTACCTTTTTCATTAATTAATGAAACCACATTCAAACAATCTGACTCAGGTATTTGTTTGCTTGAGTCTAGTGCTCTTTGAGTATGCAAATCCTGTGAACGTTTGGATAGAGAAGACTGGACACTTGAAAGTTTCCTGGAGTCATGAATAATGCTTGATAAAGTTTTGTGCAAATCAATCTTTTTTGGCAATGCAGGAGCTTTACCTTTCCTGTTTAGTAAGTTTATATTATGATCAATGTTTGTCTCACTGATTACAGGAAATTGAGGTAGCTCAGTAGCTTTGTTATGAACTCGATCAATTTGCTCAGTATAGCGTGTCTAGCCTGAGTACTTGTCCAAGGGAGTTTTATACATGCATATGATTAGATGCGCATAGAGTGTCTAGATAGGAACTATGGGTGTTGGTGAGGTGAAGTCTGTCATTGCTATGGGATGGTGGTAGATGTAGCCAACAACCTATGTGACCTAGGTTCTTATATTGCTTGCAGTGTTATCCCTTATAATGGATCCACCAGTGGGGGGTTCTAGACGATGTGCACCTCCATGGCAGATGCTAGGGTGCATGTGGTGGATTCCATATGTGTATTCTTGCCGTCAGTTAGTCTTTGCTTTGTGATCACTTTACTTGATAATGCTTATGCATGTTACTAACACGTGGAGTCATGTGCAGGCTATTTGATAGCTGGCAGGACTACGCGTGTATATAATTATCTTGTATTGTAGATTTTTTCTCTGCATACATGGCAAGTATATAGTTATCTTGTATTATAGATTTTGTTTGCATACGTGGCTTACATGCAAGATAGCCTCGTGGAAGGTAGTGACTTGTTCTGTGTACTCTGATAGTTGAATGTATAAAAAAATTGTGTTTTTGTTGCTATTCTGGCATGGAAGGTGTGCCCGGCGTCGTCGTGTGCGGAGGCACACGATCTGCTTAGAAGCGCACAACAAGAACACAATTAGTGTAACGTGCAGTTTTGGTTAGGGTTAATTCTGGTTGCTCGGCTATGGCTTGTTCCAGCTATGGCGCCTCCAGTTTGCAATGCCGCCTTGCTTCAGCTATAGTTTTGCGATGGCGCCATGCTAAAGGTTTGCAATGGCGCCCCAATCTCAGCGATGGCACCCTCCTTGCAGCTCATGACTTGCTTGCAGATCATGGTTTTCTCACGTTTACCATGGCTGAATCTCCCCAGTGTTTGAAACGATGTTGGAAAGAGAATTGTAATGCATAGTTTGCCCGCTGGTCTATGCAACCAGAACACTGCATGCTTTTGCAACAATATCTCGATGGTCATTTTTCTCAGAAGATGTGGGATGCAATTACCTTAGCCCAAGTTAAAACTGGTCATTATCATGCACATATAAATCCCCCTTTGGCACCAGGACCACAAGCTTATTTGCTTGCTTCCTTGTCCAGGAAAAAGCTTGTAGCTATTGCATTAATTCGCACAGAGTCCCACAAGCTACGGATTGAGACAGGTAGATGGGAGCGGCCACAATTTCCACAAGACGCGAGATTATGTGCATGCTGCCAGTTACAGGTTATTGAAGATGAAAAGCCATACTCTTCTAAGATGTCCTGCTTTTGAGATGGTCAGGAACCATTGTTTGACTTTAGCATTCCATTCCATGCTTCCACAATTTCTCAGAGCCCCATCTGTGCATGACTTGGTATTATATATACTTGAGGTTCTGGATGAGCGTCTTCAATTATTGCGCCCTCAATAGTCATCGCCTACTTATATATTCTTCTTGCTTCTCTAGTATCATCATTACTGCAAAGGTTTTTCCCTCGAAAACCTTTCGAGACAGGGGTTTTTTAATCCTAGTAGTAATGGTTGTACTAGACCATTGTATGGGTCCCATGGCCTCTTGGTCTTCGTGGACGTTAAAAAATCTATTCTATTCTATTAGCATTTACTTTGTCAAAGACTTGTTCTTGAAGCTTATTTTTGGTCGTAGATCTGTTGTTTGTAGTCTTTAGCTTAGATCTGTTCCTGAAGCTTTTGTTCTTGAAGATCTGTTCTTGAAGCTTATTTTTAATTGCAGATCTCTGTTTTATAGTCTTAAGAAGGCTTTGTAGGCCTTCACCAAAGCCGATTTAGGCATCGGACTGAAAGTTTTTTTTTTGAAGAAATTGTAATATATTGCTAAAGCTTTGGTCTTATCAAGATTCGACTTTTTGGCGTGTAAATTTCAAATATCTTGTAAAATCTCAGTTAAGAAAGCAGAATGTAGATCAAACTGCAAGTAAAAAATTTAGAATACAAGTAAAACTCTCAGGATGCACAAAATGCACGTAACAAATTCTAGAATATCAGTAAAAAATTAGAATGCAAGCAAGAAAAGATTCCGGAAAAGAAGGCGTGATACATGGCAGCATCTCATTGGTAGATAAGCCAGAATTAACCCTAATCCAACTTTACGTGAATAGGAATAAAAACTTTTAATACTAAAATTTTGGTTCGTAACAATGGCAGTTCACGTTGCTTCATGCCCAACTTTTCTACCATTGGAGTGATTTTTTTTCAATGTATTGTGTTTAAACCATGTTTTGTATGACGTATTATGCATCATTGAAAGTGCCACATAAGTTTTGATAAAAAATTTAGTAGCCTTTGATTTGGCATGAAACAAAGAATATTCGCTAAATCAACGGTTCCAATTTAAAAATTCAGAAAATGCAATAAAATGATATATTTTTTACCATAAGAAACAGACATACAGATAGGTAGATAGAGCAAAATCAATGAAGCATCAAGAATAGAATAGAATAGAATAGAATAGAATAGAATAGAATAGAATAGAATAGAATAGAATAGAATAGAATAGAATAGAATAGAATAGAATAGAATAGGTTTTTTAGCGTCCACGGAAACCAATTAGACTATGGGACCCAAACAAAAAGAGAGCAGCAAGCATATTACTGACAGGATTAAAAAACCCCCGCCCCGAAGGGTTTTCAAGGGAAAAACCTTAGCAGTAATAAGTATGCTGGCACGTTGTACAATTGTATAGGACAGTTCAATATCGTCCCGGAGGACACAACTGAGCCCGTGCATCCATAACCTCCTGGAGGTATGACCCCAGCAAACCCACTGACGCCGTATTCAATAACTCATGCAACAGTTGGCCAGGCACTAGTAACCGAACATACCGCTCTCGGATGTGGGCAAACGCTGGGCAGATCTGGAGGCATGACATTCATCCTCAATGGCGCCCTGGTGGCAACACTGGCAAAGCCTTTGCTCCCGTGCTTCCCGAGCCCAACGTCCTATCTCAATGCAGAGGCGATGTGCACCGATGCGAATGGAAGCTATAAGTCTGCGCTTCTTCATGGGCAACTGGGTGTACAAGTACTGGTGTGGGCCTCTCGTGAGCCTAGGATTGACTTGTTGCTGATAGTGTGCCAGCTTAACGTGCGTCAGAGCATCTGCATCCCAGAGCTTGCGAAGGAAAGTAGCATCTAGGTATAGCTTAAGGGCTTTGTGATCTTTCTTTGTCCTTACATTTACGCACCTGTTTGCCTGTACACCCCAGCGTGAGAACCACTGAGCTTGCTTGTCCTTCCAGCAGGCTTTCAGGCATTGGGGACCCATCGCCATGGCCAAAGCAAGGTTGGGCAAACGTGTATCACCCATAGCGACCACCTTCTGGAAGTAAATGATAAGAAAAAATACTTAAGAAGGGATGGGCCTAGTGTGTAAATTTGACGGTTTTCAAAGGACAGACAAATATTTTATAACTTTCGCATGACAGAAAGTTCTCAAATTTCAACCTTTCATATGCCAGACAAAAATTCAAAATGACATAATCTAAATTTTTATAAAAAAAAAAAACATAGAAAATACAGTACAACTCATAAGATATTTTTTAGCAAGTGCTACATGGATCCATACCAAAAAGGAGTACATGAGTAAGTTTTAGAAACACAAATTGATCAGTTAACAAGCGGCATTGCTCTTCTATCTTTTGCTTCATACCAGTCCTTAAAACATTCTTGCCAATCTATGGACTCAAATGGTGCATCCATAATGACACCAACATAAGTGCATCAAGTGTCTCTAGGCTCATATAAGCTCTTGTGCCGCTCTTGATAGCGTTTTGGCGAGAAAACCCCCTCTCACAACTTGCCATGCTTCCAGGAATGCACATGCAACATTGCCATAAATTCATGAGGGTTGAAAAATTGTTCCATCAACTATCACAAGTTCCCTTTTCATGTCGACAAATAGATCAAGCCACCATCATACCTTTGCTCCTGACAACCCTGTAAATTGTACCAACATAGTGTTCTCTCAGTGTTCTCTCTCTCACTCAAACATCATGCCCAATTAACCTTTGAAGCAATTGGCTTGGGTTCCTCTCATCGTCAAAATTTCTATGGCTACCTACTAGCCAAATTTTTTGAATGCCAATTTGATAGTTCATTGGTTTGGTTTGGTATTTCATAATTGGTTGATATAATATATAGCACAATAACAGGGGGTTTCCTTTGGGTTTTTTGTACGCTTTTTATTAAGGTTTCTCTATGATTTGAATGATGTATTCACGTGGACGTACTAAACGGTATTTCTAGAGTGCACCCATTTGTTAGCCATTGATTTTAAAGAAGAGAGAAAATCGTGTGGTTGTGGGCCTTTTATTGTTTGCATGTTTTTTTAGTCTAGGTTTCAATATTTGTTTGATATTAGGTTTACACTCAATTGTGGTTTTAGAAAGAAACGTTTTTGAAGCGATTAGGGTTTCGGATTTGGCATCTGGCATATTTGGCCACAGGCATGGGCTATTGGCGGTTATGGGCAGTGCATCGATGGGTCTGATACAGGGTTAGTCGATCTGATGGGTCTGACAGTGCATCGATGGGTCTGATACAGGGTTAATCGGTCTGATGGGTCTGCTACATGGTTAATGCATCTAGTTATGAATGCCCAATGGAAATCTTGGATTGATTTAGGTGGAAGAGCTCTGCTTCTAATAAGCAATTGCATCTCCAATCTCTAGCTTTAGTATGGGGCAGTCCAAGAGCTATAAATCATGTAGATTTCTTCATCCCTAGTTGCTTTGCAGCTGCAACCAGGCATCTCGGCGCAGGAAGATTTATCTGCAGCTAAATGGGGTTTGGAAAATAGCGAGCATCATGGCCTCCATTTTGTTTTTTAATGCAACTCCATTTTGTCGGTTTGTTACTTTTACATCTTCAAAGCATGGCAAAGAATACAGTGGAGTATTTCGGCCAGATGCTTCCACATTGAGTAGGCATCACAACAACCTCTTTGCTTCTTGCAATCGGTGTCTGCAGAAGGCTTCAAAGTCTTATTATGGGTGGCCTTAACCAAGAGTACACATCTACAAATTCACTAGCATATCAATGTCATCACACAAGCATCCTTGGAGCTACGACTGCCTAAGACATCACAAACATGAGGTATTTTAATGCTGGTTTCGATGCTAGTTGTGGGAGATTGCAATGATCAAAGCTTACAACAACGATTAGGCCGACATAGGTTCTTAGGAATGCTCAGATATATGGTAAATCTGGAGCTCTGCAGAATGCCCATGCTGGATTGTAAGAATATATTCTGGATTGTAATGCTTTCAGCTTATACTTTATTAGAAATCCATGCATACTTTTGTTGGATGAAGCTACAAGTGTCATTGACAAAGACAGTACGAGAATGCTAAATCAGATTCTTAAATTTGAAGTTCCAAGGACGAGAATAACAATGGATTTTTTTAAATACTTGTGCTTTATGTATGCAAAGTTGTATTCTTTAACAATTTGGTCAATGTGTAACTAAGTGCACTTAGATAAATGTTTGTTTTTGTTAGGACCCGAAGGGCCCAATTTTTTTTTTTAACATAACAAACACATAACTAACATTAACATCAATTAACACAAACCATTACATCCAAAAGCTTTAAATTAAAATCCCCCTGAAACCCCCTTTGGTTTGGGTGATTATTCATAGGGGGATGACGGAGGCCAGCGACAGCCCCTAAGATTGTATAATACATGTATAAAATCAAGACCATTCAGTATATTCCCTCAAACCTTATAATATTTGGAAAACCTCAATATACTGTACATAAAAACTTGTACAAGCATACCCCACAAACGAGGATCGCTATGTAAGGTCCGGATCGAGAAATAATGGGCAAATATGCCCATCCAACAGCTCTAAATGCCTGAAGTCACCCCCCCCCGGGTGAATAGGCACCGAAACCAAAGGGGGTTTCAGGGGGATTTTAATTTAAAGTTTTTGGATGTAATGGTTTTTGTTAATTAATGTTAATGTTGGTTATGCATTGGTTGTGATGTTAAATTTTTTTATATATAAGTCATATGTACAAATATGAACATTATACCGTATTATACTAAATATTATATATTGATGCACTACAAATAGAAAATGATAGACAAATCCACATTTCTAGCTTTTCAAATGCCATATAAATATTTTTCTAGTTTTTTCTTATGACGGGCATTTCACTATTTAGTGCCTTCATTTGCAGAATAATTTTTTTTTTACCCATTTTGACGAGCAAAATAGCCAGGAAAAAAAAGGAGGGGAAGAAGGAAAAAACTACGAAATGGCCTTATGTTTTTTACTATTTCGCAACATGCTCTTAAGTTTTTCTTTTTTCACGGAATGCCCTTCAGCAGCATATATAGTTATATAGAAAGCCAAAATTGTTGATATACCCTTAAAGCCTTTTGTATTTCTTAGTATACCCTTTCTACCAACGACAAATTTTCGTGGGCTTCCAGAGGCAGCCTATTTCTTCAAGCGGGCTTCTAGAAACAACGGATTGCTTCAAGCGGCAAATCCTCTTCTGCTTCAGTTCTTCTTGGATCATGCTGCCTCAACTTTTTTTCTGGATTTCGACTTGCATGCATGTGATCAGCATGTAAGTTTTCTCTCATTTTCACAAATTCTTTGCATTGCTATTGCATTCAAGGTAGAGACTTATCACTAGTCATTTCCTTTCAATTCCTTTGCCAACCAGCTTTTTCCTGATCCAAAATCCATAATTTTCCTGGTCCAAATTGCTTTCAGTTAAAGTATTTTCAGAAATAAAATAGGAAAGCTGATAGCTAGATATGAATTTCCTATTGAATTTTAAGAAAATAAACTATGGATTGCTGTAGACAACTCATTTCTTATGAATTTTAAGAATTGCTTATGGATTGCCTGTTCTATGTCATGGGAAAATTCCAAATATACCCCTCAAGTTTGTGAAAATTCCAAAAATACCCTCCAAATGAAGAGCAGTTTTGGAAAAAAGGTAATAGAGTTTTTGTTGCTCCTCAAATGCAAAAGTTGTCCTTACAAACATTATAGATCAGGAGAAGATCTTCCGAACGACATCAAATTCATCGAAATCGGAGTTGAAATTCACAAGTTATGCTCATTTACGTCATTTTTTATAGCACTTACTTAAAACACTATAACTTGAAGATTCCAACTCCGTTTTTGACGATTCTACTGCTATTGAATAGCGCTCACTCATATCTATAAGATTTATGAAGGACACTTTTTTAGTTGATTGATCACAAAAAAGTTATTGCCATTTGAGCTAAACACCCTATTTCTAGGGGTATTTTTGGAATATTTGTAAACTTGAGGGGTATATTTGGAATTTTCCCTATTTTCATTCAACAACAATGTCTAAGCGGAGTTGCAACTGGGATCATTGTGGTCCTCATTGGCCGAGTTGAAGCTTGCTGTGAAGAATCATGCAATCTCACAACATGTGGACCTTGAAGTGTTGAAGGCTGATAAAACAAGGTTCTTGTTGCTCATATAATGTTTACTTTCCATAAAGAATTTAAATTTATTATTTGTAGCTTATGTATTGAATGTACATGAGATTAGTTAAGTTTTATGTATTGTGGATGTAACACAGTGATCTACAACACTGAAAATTGTACTTGGCGCCTGCATGCCTCTACAGTAGAAGGTGGTCCTCAATGCGTTGTGAAAAAAATTCACGATGTTCACACTTGTATTGGTGCTCCCATCTTGGAAATAAAGAACTTAGTACAATTTGGCTTGCAAACTATACCATTGACAGGTTCAGAGATCAATCGTGTTTAAGACCCAAGGATCTCATTAGAGATATTAGAAGAGAGAAGGGTGTGACTATTTCATACGGACTTGCTTGGAAAGCAAAAGAGGCTGCATATGCTAACATTCATGATAACCATACCGAAGCCTACAAGAAACTTGAAGGGTATTGTAATGAAATTCTAAAAAGCACATTCACAGTGACCATACTGAAGCCTACAAGAAACTTGAAGGGTATTGTAACGAAATTCTAAAAAACACCCTGGAAGTGCGATGGTTTTAAGTACGCTCGATTTGGGTTGGCCTCCCGTGGAAACCCTTCCGAATTTCCATGGAAACCCTTCCGGTTTTCCATGGAAACCCTTCTGGCTTTCCATAAAACCCGGAAGGGTTTCCACGGAAAATCGGAAGGGTTTCCACAGAAACTCTTCTAAATTTCCAATTTTTGAAATCAAGAAGGGTTTCCATGGAAATTCGGAAGGGTTTCCATGGAAATACGGAAGGGTTTCCATATTGGAAAATCGGAAGGGTTTCCGTGGAAAACAGGAAGGGTTTCCACGAATTTTTTTTTTTCCAAAATACGTGAGCCTTTATGGCTCACGCTTATCGACACAGACGCCCGACATTAAGACGCACGTCCATCAAGTACACGGCACCCCAAAATTCAAATTTTGGGTAAGATTCCAAAAATTCTTGTAAAGTATTTTTTCTTTTTTTTTTTTACTATCTACTAGCTAAGGTTTAATCTAGATGTTTATCACTTTGCACTTGATACTTTCTCCACAACATGAAAACGGTTGTCCTGGCATTACTCAGACCCTTCCTACCTAGTTGATAGCATTTTGCATTCACCACTTGATATGCATTGTGCACTTACTAGTACAATACTACTGTTACTATAGGATAAACCTACTCAAACTAGTCCCACTTTCACCATGCCAATGAAGAGCAATTTCTTAACCTCAAACTAGGAGGACAAAGAGCGAGGATTAGAATCAGAGTCCTGCTTCACAGTCTAAATGTATTTTCTAATTCCTGTATAAATCAAGATGCAGGGCAAACATGTATCCAATACAAAGTGTAAATAAACTACAATATGCAACTATAACATACCATTTCAATGGCAAATGGCAAAAAGATTGATAGATATGAAAAGATATGCTGCATTGAATTTAAAATATTGAACATCGTGAGATCTTTACTGTTCTCTAGTTGGAACCACCTCAAAAAATGGAAGCAGACATAAACCCACTTAAAATCTGCAGCAAAATATAGTCAAAAGGATCAGAAATGATTTAATGAACAAAGAAAACTGAGCTAGTTTATCAGGTAAATCCCAGGGCTCGCACTTGTTAGGTTTCTATGAGAAGGGCTGGAAAGTGCAGGCTTGGCCGATGCAGACCACCGTACTTCTGATCTCTGACAAGCATGGCCCGCCCGGTCGGCTGCTATAATATCCGTGAGCTTGGTGCTTGGTTGCCACAGACAGAAGGCCAGATCTAGTATAAAAGTTCGTCAATCCAAATCCTAGAGAACTGCCTGCCTTATAGCTTTGAGTCCATGCCAGTGAGTAGCAAGAATCCGGTCCTTTGCTGTCGAAATCGGCCTTAACCTCTATGAATAAAGGCCTGTTCAGAACTAGGCGAAACCTTCTTTTTTACAGTGGACCTCCTTTGCCTGAGGTAGAACTGCCGCTTTGCTGCTAAAAACCAGAGTTTATGTTGTGCTAGAGCTTAGACTCATCTGTGCATAGCGAAATTAAGCTAGGCCACGCCCTGGAACCCCGTATCCACTTCGGAAATAGCCTTTGCCCTTCGAAGGTCTTTGCCCTGATGTCTTTTTTTTTCTTTTACTGTTACAGAGTGCCCTGCATAAGAAAGGGGGGCATCGAATTTATGGTGGCCATAGCTACTTCCAGCTTGTGCTAATCACAAATGTAGGCGGTGCCGGAGATGTTAAAGCAGTATCGATCAAAGGGGATAAGACCGGATGGCAACCTATGAGCAGAAATTGGGGCCAGAATTGGCAGAGCAATGCATATCTTAACGTTCAGAGCCGGAGCTTCATGGTCACAACCAGCGATGGCAAAACCTTTACATCCTTCAATGCCGCTCCTTCAAACTGGCAATTTGGCCAAACTTTCTCAGGCGCCCAACTTTAGATTCTCAAAAAAATCCTCTGTTCTGCTCTAAAAAATCCTCTTCTTATCTATTTCGATCTATAATCCTCCATTTATATTCCGACTACACTCATCATTTCTGTCATCAGATTTAGCCCTTTTGATCCATTTCTGTGCCAATTTTCGCGGTAGGTGGCTGCCATATCCTTCGATTTGGTCACGTATTTGCTGATCGCCTAAATCGCACTTTGAAGCACGCCCCGATCGATGCACTGCTGAAGCGCTTGTTGGAGGAAAGAAAACCCGGAACAAGGAGGTAAGAAAAAAAAAAAAAAAAAAAAAAAAACATTTCGCTAAAAAGTCTTCAAGAATAGCCGTAGGAATTAATTTCTAAGAATTAATTAGTGGTGGATATCTCTTCCCAAAAAAATATCGTTAATATGTGGAAACCCTTTCTGATTTCATAGAAATTCGGAAGGGTTTCCATATTGAAGCCTGGAAGGGTTTCCACTGATTTATTTAATAACCCAAATGCAGTGTACTTGATTTGAATTTTCGGGTGCCGTGTACTTGATGGACGTGCGCCTTAATGTCGGGTGTCCGTGTCGATAAGCGTGAGCCATAAAGGCTCACGTGTGTAAATATTTTGAAAAAAAAAATAATTTCATGGAAACCTTTCCGATTTTCCAATATGGAAACCCTTCCGTATTTTCCATGAAACCCTTCTTGATTTCAGAAATTAGAAATTTAGAAGAGTTTCCGTGAAAATTCGGAAAATCGGAAGGGCTTTCACGGGAGGCCAACCCAAAAAACCATCGGTTTTTTTTAGTATTTTTATAGATTTTGATGCTCACACGTGATGGCCGTCAAATTTACACACGCCTTAAAAAACAGGGGAAAACATTTTAAATGCGCAAAACTTCAAAGTAGCAAGCAAGCTCAGAAGAAATGGAGCCCTGCTTACAAAAACTTCCAAGTAACAGAGGTCTTTGCATTGTCGTCCAAGTTAAATCTTGCTCGGGTTTTAACAAGATAGGAAACAAGAAACATACAATATGTTATGGCTAAATCTACCTAAAATACAGCGAGCAGACAATATGTTATGGATTCACACGAAGCTCTTCAAGCCAGCATTCCACATTGACAAGGTTCTCTGTCTGCACATAATATTATAGACCCTTATAATAAGCGGAAGAAATAGCCCTGAATCGCTCCCAGCTCATGCCATGAGTCTAGAATTCTACCCCACAAAACTAAGCGATCTGCAAATGTTTTTCGATTTACAAGCATTGCCTGCCGTGGATTGGTGGATTTACCAGCATTGGCTCCTCCAAGCAAAAGAACTGATAGCAAGACCCCTCTTTTCCTGCCTCATACTGCTCACATCCCTCCACTAGAAATATAAAACAATGTCATTAGTGCCCCCACATTAGAAAATCGTTCTAAAAGCGTTTATGACCCGTCCAAAATCCACTTCCACTCATTATTATTGATCCGACCGGGCTTTCACAAGCTTTGCTGTGAAGTAAAAACAAAATCCAGACAATGTTGCTAATAGTATTGAGTGCAGAACGCTCTGATTGCCCACTGGCCCAGTCAAGATCCTTTTGCGAAAAATTGAACAGGTATTTTTTGTGCTATAATAAATGTATTTTGTTAGGTATATTCTAAACAGTCACAGCACTGAGCGGATTCTGATTCTAAGCATCAGCTAGTGGTGCACTAGAACAATCGAACGGCGCCCTTTTGTTTAACCGTAAGCCAAATTAGCATCCCTAATGATTCTGGTTCTCCTCCTTATAGTCCACTTCCCGGTTCCGGTGCCATTCAGCTGGGAAAGGAAAGCAACTTCAGCCCCTTTATGGTAATGCCATACTTCTTTTTCTGTTACAGTTGTTATATTTTCATTTCATTCTCGTGTATTTTGAGCCACAGATTCAAGTGGTCTTTAGTATTCATGATATATCAGGCACCTTTTTTTGGTTTCATGAATTATGCTAATCGTCATAAACTTACGAAGGGTTCACATTGTGCCTGGGAGATAGATAGTAAGGCAGTCAATCTTCAATAGACACGTACCCGAGCATTTTTATCTAAAAGAGCAGATGTTAGTCTCGAATGCTCCACACACACTTTTTTACTTAATTAGTGTCTTCTTAAACAAATCACAAGTGCATGTGAAAGTCTTGGGCACGAGATTTTTTTCCTTTCCTTTCCTACTTGCTACTGTTATATCAAACTAGATGTGTTCGACATGTGGAAACCCCCACCTTTATAATGAGATGATATCAAACAAGATGTGCTGGACATTGTCGAAACTCCCATACCATGAGATAGGTTGATAGGAAGAATCCTATTTCTAGAAATCATTGTTGGACACAAGTAATTTTTCATGAGAACAATACACACTTTCCCTGAAGATAATCAATGGAATATGACCTTTAAATAAAAAAAATAGAAGCTTTGGAGTTGGTTTTGTTTTTTTCAAAAAGGTACAAGCTAGACCATTCTAATGTTTGTGGTGAGGTGACGGCATGGAATAGAAATTCCTTCTTAAACCTAGATGAATTTGACGTATGCCTTGTACTAAGAAACGGCCTAGAAACATACCAAGTGGCTGCTTTGAACCGTCCCCAAAATGCAGGCAGCATCTCCAACTTAAAAAGCTAACTGTGCACACCACACAAACTCAATGAGTCTTTATCCTTGAACTAAACTGCTGACAGAGTTATGCTTACAACCCTCACCAAATTCTTTCTTGCAGCTCAGCTATGGCTGCCATTAAGAACCTTAGATCTGCTCTCGCCATTCCGGTCCGTCGGTTCAATTCAGCAAACAATGGTGCAAATCATTCAGCAAACAATGGTGCAGCTCATCCCCTGTTCATCATCCCTTTTTTTACACTTTCCTTAGCTTCTTTTTAACTCTCTTCTAAAATCTTTGCAGGTGGTGATGCTTCTTTTCTTGAATCCGTGTATATATATTTCAATAAGGCAGCTGCAATTTCAGACATAGATCCTGGTCTTCTTTCTCTGATCAAAGTAGAAACTTTTCCTTAGAATAGCAGACTCGTTAGAGCATGAGCAGAAGTGTACTTACTAATGTTTTCTTTTTCCCCACAGGCTTGCAATAGTATTATAAAATTTCAGCTGCCTTTAAAGAGGCCAGGAGGAAAGATTGAGCTGATTGAGGCGTACAGAGCACAACATTCACATCATCAACTTCCAGGTATAAAAATTTTGTTATTCGTATGAATGGAAAAATATTTAGGGCAAGCTCAAACCTAATTTCCAAAACCAGTGAAAGGCGGAGTCCGGCTTGCTCCACATGTAGACGCCGATGAAACCATGGCTCTGGCAGCTCTTATGACCTTCAAATGCGCCGTTGTGGACGTACCCTTTGGTGGTGCGAAAGGCAGCATCAGATTTGGTATTTTTTGTCAATTACATGGAAAAATATATGGATGAAGATGTATCTGATGAAAAAATGCTTGCAGATTCTACAAAATATAGCCCAGAGGAGAAGGAAGCCATCATCCGTCGTTATACCATTGAGCTGGTGAAGAGAAACTACATGGGTCCTGCAATTGTAAGTATTACGAACTCATCCAGGACCTGGTATCTACCAGTTTTTTAACAACCTTGTGGCTGATAACGGGAATCATATTTCCCCTAGCTAAATATTCCATTTCCATTGGTCTCTGTGGACTGTGGACGACAAAAACCATTCAATTAGCTTAAGAGATACGTGGCCAAGCCACGTAATTAAAAACTTTTACGGGGCCTTTCGGAAGGCTTGAGTTGTAGCTGATTAACATAGAATAGAATGGAATTGAATTGAGTTATAGCGCAAAGCCAGGGTGCAGGTGCCTATTATCAACGCATTGCCCATCAACACTTCAACTGAAGGTATCATCCCCCCTGCCCAAGTGCCTATTATCATTGCCCATCAACACTACAACTCAAGGTACCATCCATCCTGCACCCCTTGCCCCATTTACTGCTCTTTAACCAGCAGGCTTTCTAATCCAAGAAATCCCTGCCAGGCTTTCTAATCCAAGAAATCTCTGCTGTTGATCCAAGCTCTGTGATAGCGCATAACAGGCAAGCAATATGCGTCTAGGAGCCCCGAATACATCTCTGAGCCCAAGATTCAGCCTCGGATGTTTACAATCCAGGATGGGAGTTGATAGCCTAGGTGTGGACGATGTTGAGCTTGTGATAATCGATTTGGAGAGCTAATAATGCAGCTGTGGGTGCAGCTTCGGGTGAGCCAGCTTGCCTGCCGGTTAAGGGGGTTAATCCCCCTTGCTTGTCATCTTCTCAATGAGCTTCTCATCTTCTCAATGATGTCTCATTTCATCCATGCTGCACCCCTTGCCCCATTTACTACCATTTCCATGTATGCAACGTTTCCAACTTTGAAGGCTTGTGAAATGGGTTAAAAATTCTTGCCATAGCAAGTTGAGCTTTTCATCTTTCCAATGTCGTCTCATTTGTCCAGGCTAGGTTTGCTGCATGTACCCTGAGTTATAGAGGTTCTAAATTAAAGTGCGTGATATATGGTAACCCTCCCCTAGGCTCAATGCACATGCCTATCTATTTTTCCGAGCATGGAAAACCCAAACCCAATTTTACAGCAATGGGGATGCGCCCTTTACTTGTATGAATCTACAACCCCAATTAGCCATATGTCAATCATGTATGCCATATGTTGACCTTTAGGCTTGGTGAAGACCATATATTCATATTCCACATCAATGAAGTGGCATTTTTTCCTACCTAGGCCTCAGTGGACGATAAAAAATCATTCTTATTCTCATTCTAGTTATTTACCCATTTTGACGTCCACAATGTTTTCGCCATGGCAAAACTTTTGGTTTAGCAACATTCTAGCATGTGTCATATCTCCATTGTTTCCATATACCAAATGTCATGCCCCTAATTCCCTAATTCGTGCACCCATGCGTTACCTCATCAATATAAAAATATAAATGGATCAGAATAAACAATGTAGTATAAATAATTATATCAATGTTGTATTTTCACCGAGGAAAAATTCTAACGCTCAATTTTGTCTGGTTTGAAGACTCTCTTTCTTCTTCTCCCTTGTAAATCATTGGTGTAGATATGAATAGATCTTGAGTTTAAGTCTATTCACAAGATGACATGCAACATAAGTAGGCGAGTATTGCTAGTGTTGTCTGCGCTATCAATTAATTATAGAGTGGGTTCTTCGCCTCCTACTACATTTTGTTACTTTAAGAAGTTAAGTCCAACACCTGATGAAGCTATGAATCAATTAAAGTGAATTGGTCTACGAGACCTAATATAAGGAATACAATAAGATCATTATTATATAGAATCAAAAAACCTCATTTCAAAAGGTTTTTGATGAAGAAAAACAAATTTGAATTAGATCAAGACGAACAACACTAGCTCTTACAGTTGTTAAAATTTTCAGAAAATCTGATGGTAAATAAAGGCTTGAAATGGAATCAACTTGTAAATATATATTTATGGAGATTAGTGCATGGGCATGATTGAATTTTGGCATGAACATATACTGGCTAAATTTATTGTATTATATAGCTAGCTTTCCTTCAACCTAAAGTTGCTTCTCCTTTTTTCTAATAGCCATGCTTAAAAAATATAGAAAATGTTTTTTTACTTCTATTGCATATATTCAGTTTGCTAGCCTATATTATTTAAATTGTGGAGATGTTTATCAAGATGTAATGGTTTAGGTGAAGAGAAGTAGAGGGTGTTGATGAGCCTCATAAATAGCATTTGTAATCTGATTATAACTATGTGAATCGCATATTTACTCCTGAATAATTTTCATATAGTTAGGACTCATAAAGCCAATGTTTTTGTTGTATGTGCATCTCATAGACCAGTTGGCATTAAAATGACTCCCTCCCCTTGAGCCATCTTCTTTCCTGTCTGTTTGCTCATCCCTCCATTTGTATTATGGGGTTTAAATTTTGACGTTGAATGTAAAGGCAATTGTTTTCCATGACTAAAGTACTATTCCAACAAGGATACGATATAAAACTGATCTTTCTACTCCCAATATGTAGTTCATCCATTGGTTCTAACATATACTATATATTTCAGGATGTGCCAGCACCAGATTATGGAACTGGTCCTCAAGAAATGGGGTGGATAAAGGTACATTTGAAAACTACAAGTAAAAACATAGGAATTGTTTTGTCTTCACAATGCAACATGGAGAGGGATATTGAACTACTGTCATATGCATTTTGGAACTTTGACATAACTCTAATTTGGTTACAGAACATCGTTTGGTTGTTATTGTTGTTGTATTAAACTTACCTTTATATAAAGGACACGTACGGATTTCTACAACCTACAGACATTAATTGGGCAGCATGTGTAACGGGAAAGCCATTAGAGGAGGTAAAGCTGATAGTTTGTGTTTATATTTGCCTTATACTTGTCAGTAATCAACATATTGCTCACAATTACAGGGAGGAATACGAGGAAGGCAAGAGGCAACCGGACTAGGTGTATTTTACTGCTTGAGAGAGCTATTTGATGATGAGGTAATATGCATCGTTGTTTGCAAATCAATTCCACAATCTTCACTACAACCTAAAATTTTATGGGAAATTACTTATGCAGGAAATTATGGGGAGGATAGGAAAGAGTAAAGGAATAAAGGGAAAAACCTTTGTGGTTCAAGGTTATGGAAATGTTGGACAACATGCCGTTGATGTAAACTTCTTTATTCCAACTAATCTATTGTAGATTTATTTGTGCCAAATGAGCAAGAGCAATATGAAAAATGAAAGAATTTCACTTGCAGTGCATACACAATGCTGGAGGAAAGATTATTGCCATTGCAGAGCTGAATGGAGGACTTCTTGATAAGACTGGAATGGGTTTGGACATAACAAAAGTGAAGGAATACTACCAGGCAAATGGGACAATTAAGGGTTTTGATGGAGCCACAACTGTACGCTATCCTTTTCTACTGCAGAATGCACATAAGTATAGTTTGTTCCAGTTAGAATTTATCTCCTTCCCTTTTTTCTTTTTCCTCTTAGATCGATGATCCAAAAAGTTTATTAGAGCTACAATGTGATGTTCTCATACCAGCTGCACTCGAGTCACAAATACACAGTGGAAATGCTTCAAAGATAAAGGTGCATAATGAATTTGAAATTTCATCAACAATGGAAGTAGTGCAATATTAATTGACCAATATATTATTTGTGAAGGCAACAATAATAGCAGAAGCTGCAAATGGGCCTTGCACACCAGCTGCAGAGGCAATTCTTGAGAAAAAAGGCACGATAATATTACCTGACTTGCTAATTAATGCTGTAAGTAGACAAAATACTTTTGAAAACGTTTCGAGAAGATGATAGCCAATCAATTTTATTTCCACAATAGGGTGGCGTTACAGTCTCATATTTTGAGTGGTTAAAGAACCTAAATCATATAGACTTTGGAAGAATGACTCGACGGATGGAAGAACATGGTAAATCGGTGAGTCTTCTTACCTAGAGGTCAAGAATGTGATTAAAGTTTATACTATAAAAGTCGTATATCCAATTAAGTCACGATCTTATCAATTTAGGTCATTCTTGATGCTCTTGAGAACCAATTTGGAAAAAATATACAGCAACGTAAGGATCTTATTAAAGGGTATGTCAGAATAATTTGTAAATTTATCATGAATCAATCAATAATGACGAAAGACGATGACACGTGAAACATGGGATAATGTATATTTGCAGTAATACAGAAGTCGACTTTGTGCACTCGGGATTGGAAGAGATCATGATATCAGGTTGGGAAAATGTCAAAGAATTGGCCAAAGAAAAGGTAGAATTTGTGTTCCAACAGAAAGTTAGCTTTTATGAACAAATTGTTGTAATTAGGTTGAAAAGTCTTATGTTTTTTACTACAGAATTGCAGCTTTCGAACTGCTGCCTATCTTGTTGCTATTCAAAGGATTGCCAAAAGTTACAAGGATAGAGGAGTTTGGCCATGAAGATGGCTAATATGTAGCAAGATTGTGACAATATGGAATGCAAGATATCTCATCTGCAGTCATAATAATTTCAGCTTTATTGTTACAAGTTATGAATAGAATGGATTCAATTGAAGAGAATGCACCCTTTATGGATGTAAACTATGGTGCTTCAATAAAATAGAAAACAGTTGCTCTTGCGTGCATAATATAAAGACTAGTCTCATAAAAGTCAAAGTTTTTTTCCCTGCATCCTCACCCCAATGATGGTATAGTAACGCATATTGTTGACAATTCTATAATTCTAGTTGCGTGTTCAAGATCCCAAATATATACTACATAAACATACATCATAGATAATTTTCTTAGAGGCAAGAGTTGCATGAGATTATTCTCGTCCAGTAACTAAACAAATACTAAGCCCAATGCTAAGGTCCATAGACCATAATTACATGATAGAGAAGGCAAAAGGGTACGTACTTATTTATTTCAAAATTAAAGCTCCTCTTTAGCCCCTCTATTGACTATGATGGGAACGCATCTGTGCAAGTGTTTAAATTCCTGTTACTAGTAGAAAATTATCTTAGTTAGATCTAGAATAATACCACTTGATTAGGCTGGAAGAAAGGTGAACATAATAATAATGCATGCGAGTATGAATGAGATCATGAATAACCCATGGAAATGCCTGTTATTATAAGCATAAGAAGGATATCGTTCTCGATACATGATGATTAGTGCTACTTGAATGCTGCAAAAAATGTCGTATTGTCTCTCCAAGAAGCTCTATGTGGCTGAACTTTGGTTTGATAACACACTTGCTATATATCTTCTCGTTTTGGAGAGTACTCCAAATGAATCATTTCCAAATTATGTAGCTACCAAACACAACATACTTACATATTAACATGCTTTCTTAGAGAATGATATTTGGCATCTTTGTGATGATGTAGCAATAGCTTACTTTTTACAGTATGTTGCTAATAGAAACTTTATGCTTTTGTACATTTGTATACTATAAAACTCTCTACAATTATTGTTCTCAGGATGTCGAGTGTACATTAATGGCATAGCAAGGCTAGACGAATATAATAAGAATTTTCTAATGAGATTAGAAATCTCTTTGATTGAATGGCCTCAGGTCAAAGTTTTCCCCGCATTATGTGAAGTTTCCAGACACTTGGTCGCCGTTGAGCTTTCGTTAGAGGGCCATCCAGCCATCGAAAGGAAGTGCTCTGCCCTGCTTTTAAATTTGTGTTGTGCTCGTTAGAATGGAAACAAAATATCTCAATTGCTTGTACTTTGAGAAAACTTGAACTCTACGATCCAGTGAAGGAAGTTGCTAAAAGGGGGCAAGCTATAATTTTCAGTGCCAAAGTAAATGGAATAGTAAAAAACATTGTCCATGTAAAACCATTCTCAAAGATGCAAACTCTGTCAACCGTTAATGAAAGACTTGCAGAGCTTAAAACAGAGTTGGAAACCATGCGAAAACTAGCCAGTCGCCTAGAATTATGACTTTTAAAGAGGTAATCATCAATGATGGTTCTCGGCATGTAATTATAGAACTTGATGTAGCTTGTATAGTCAAATTGAGAAAAAATGTAGGTTCTGTGAAAGAGAAGCAACTCTTCGTTTGAAACCTTGCTAGATTTGTGTAGAATTTTCATCTCTTGGTGCTATCCATTGGGATCTCAAATCCAGTAATGTCTTGATTACTCTAGGTGGAAAAACTTATGATGTTAAGGCTGCAAATTTTGGCCTCGCTATTTTGTTAGTCCCATGACCAAAGGCATAGAACTATTTCTAAGGTACACAAAAAAAACCCAAAGGCAAGGGCCCTGCGTCCATGTCGAGAGCCAAGACCACACCACCAAAGAAGAAGAGGCCATGAGAATTCACGGTGTGAAGAACCCCACGGCCACAAAACGTGAGCCTTGGACCTGAGTCTCATGCAGCATGAATCATGGCAATCATGACTCAAGATATTATGGTAGATTCTCCGGCACTGTTAGCAGAGATTTTGGGATTAGATAACCGAGATTTGAGACAGCAATCTTTTACTATTTTGGATGCAAGGCCGTTGTACTATATATATTAGAAGCTTGACTTAGAAGCTTAGACAAGTCTTGGTATATGGTAGCAACTTGGTGTAAATGATTGGGAATGATAAGATGGAAGTGGTGCACCTAGATAATGGATAACTTTTGAGTAGATTATCATATTATGGAGGCATAAAAGGGTGAACCTGCATGTGACAAAGCATTTCTTAATACAAGGGGCTGCTGGTATGGTAAATATGGCAACAACACAATATGAAGAGATGTATGAGCGAAGGTATAGTATGCTGATTGGGAGTGGTGTATGAATGAGTATGGCAGATGCTCCTGCATGGAAATTATGCACTCTAGTGATTAGAACTCAAGAGTTTTGACTTGTATCTACTGCAACTTGCATGTTCTTCATTGTTTTTTGCATTAGTTTCAGCAGTAGACTCTTAAAGCATATAAGATACCCTAGATCTTTCAAGGCCTACTTGATGCAAACAATCAAAACTCTCTCTCACACTACTTTCTAATATGCCGAAACTTTTTTTTTTGTCTTTCTCATTTTCTGTTTTTTAGTTTTAGCATGATCAGCAACTCAATGACAAATCTAAACTAACCTACTCAATAAATACAATCTAATCATATTCAAAGAAACTTAAGGCAACATGCTGCTGCCAATACCTCTTCAAATGTAGAATGTTCCGTGCAGACTTCATGTATCTTTGTTGATTAATCCATAGATTCTTATCTTGGCATACCGTTCTCTTTGCTTCTTTCTCGTGATTATCTATTCTTAAAACTTAGCTCCCTTTTTTCAGCAAATCCCAAGACACTCTATTGCTTAGGATTTGTCTCTTTGACACTAACGTCCTCACGGAGGACTCTCACATGTTATCCCAAACCTAGACCCTAAACACTGTCATCGATTGCAGAGTCTTCTTTTCTTCTTTTCTTCTTTTCATCCCTACGATGTCTCTCCAGCCTTTTACTCAAGAAGAGCTTCTCAACCAAACTGCCACTTGATTGGCCAGACAACGCCGTCATGAAGTTGCTCGTGATTCCTATGACGGGGACTACGATATCGAAGGCGATTGTCCATGTTCGCGCACTCATTCGCCATCCCCCTACCAATCTAGGGTTTCTTCGCGTTTGGGATCTCCAATGCATTGTCAAAATTGTTTGCAACCACAATCACCTCATTAAACACCTATTCTAATTAGACTCCACCATATTTTCAAACTCCAGACAGTACTTATGTCCACATTTTGCCAATGTCGACCCCACTTCCTTCTCAACCATCCTTGCCGCAACATGGCATGGGCTATTCTCAGATCTCTTTTGGCCCCACTTATGTCAATGAGTTCCCATCCTCGCCATCTTTTCAACCACATGTTATTAACGTCTACAATATTGGTGATATCTCACTCTTGATCCTGAAGGATGCCTTGTTGCTCCAACTCCAAACAACAAGATTGCTGCCACTACCAGACCCCCATGATTTACAGTGGTGCTGCCGACTGCAGCCATGGGAGAAGCCTCTTTTCATCATGCCGCAGGGTATTTTTTAACCTCCCTACATATTTGATGGGGCATGAAATATTGGCCACTACTTACTTTGGATAATTTGCTACACATAGTTTGGCCTGGCCCTTTTTTGAATCGTTACATCAAGACGTTGTAACTTAAATGGCAAAATCATGGAATTAATTTTTTTCCAAAATTTTGAAAAGGCCACATCCATACATCTACATGTAAAGATGATAGCCACATCAATAAGACAATGCCTAGTTTCTATGATGCTCTATGTAATTGCCACAAACAAGTACATGCTACGCCTCTCTAACTAAGATTACTATAAGACCTTTTGAATGTATTAAACATGCTAAATGTAGGCAAAAGCATAAATGGGTTTAATAGAATGGATCTCGTCGAAAACCATATTGCAAGTACTTGGCAAATGGAAACCGACTTTGATTTGATTTCGGATGATGAAGAGCATATTCGAGCTGGATGATGAAGAACAAATTTAGGATACAAATTGCAAAATTGAATCAAAACAAATTTGAACCGAAGAAAAGATATTATTTTATTGAGAGATGCCTCTAGAATTTTAGGGTTAAACTTGAAAAGGCTTTAGCCAAGGCTTTAGCCCCTAGTGAGTGGCAAAATTATATTCCTACATGGCCAATATAGAGTGTGACCATAACCCTAGAAATAAAATATTATTCCATGGTCCAAATGGCCGCCACAACAAGTTCCTAGTGCGTATAATATTTTGGAATGGCCACACCCTAGGGGTTTAAAGATTTGGCAAATATCAAATTGGCCACTTATTGAGCGAATTTAATAAATTGGTGTTTTGAACTGGCCACCATCTTTTGGTCACGGTGAGAATGCATCCTACTCCCGCGTGGCCAACCATTTTACGAAATATGTGAATGTGTGGCCAGCTGGCCCGCCGGGGCCACTAAAAAATACCATGTTGCTCAGAACTCTGTGACCCCACAACAATCTCATCCACCATGATGCAGTTAAATTTGGTGCTACATCTGTAAGTATCAGAGCCATCTCGCCAACGAGTGCAACTCTAATGGTCCTCAATGTCGCAATATGTACAAACATGCCCCGAAAAAATGCACCCGTGCTAACCCCACACCATTCTGCCAAAAACTTGTCTTTCAAGTCCAAACCACGCCTATGCACTTTCAATCATCCTCACAACCTCAGTAAACTCAGCCAGGGCGTGGGCAGTCTTTGAGGCTACCTTTTGATCTTGCTAAAGCTCAATGTTATCATTAGGGAACGGGGCACACCACCATTATGTGCCATCAACTTCCCCAAGTTCAAGTTCGGCCCCCGAGATGTCACATAGTTTAAGGCGTATATAACATGTGAGTGAATGGGGTGGTTTTTTTTTATCCTAAACCGTATGTATACATACGGATAGGGGCTTGGCTAGGGGGTTTTCTGGGAGGAAATCCAGTGTAATATGTATACGGGAAGGGGTGGTTAGAAGGTTGGACAAAGCGTATACGGAGGATTTTTTGCTGACCCCATTAACGCATGTGGCATATCCCTTTTATAGTAGATGAAACCTCTAGAGTTCGGCTTCCTGATACCAACCAGACTGCTTCGGTCAGACTCAAGGCTTATCACCTTTGTGTGCCGAATGGCAAACAAGGTCCACGACCTATACTAAAAAAATCACTACACGCTCCTCAACAACAATAACAGCATATACAAGCTACCTTTCAAGTTGCCTTGCATCAACAGATTCAAGAAGAGATGTATCAAGCTTTGAATCCTCCAGTTCAACAGTCAAATTGGATTGGCTTGGTATCATGCCAAGCCCATGATACTCGTCTTGTCATCTCACGCCTCAGGACATACGACATGCCTTTGCAGTTACTACTGTCCCTTAGGCCTCTACCACCGAAATGGTCATTTCTGAGCCAGATCTTGAACACATGGTGCCTCACGTCATGCCTAAAGTTCACCAGAGTATCCTTCGCCTCGTACAACTGCTAGCAACTCCTGGTCGTGCGTCGGGTAACGCGTTTCGGCGTCGTTCATCTTTCTTGAATCGTATGCTATTACTCGCTCTTCTTGCATGAGCACTGCACCTGTGGCTATCTTGCTTGCGTCCGTCGCCACTAACTTGTCCTTTTCCGGGTCTGGCAGGGTTAAGACGGGGGCGGTGTCAAAGCTTCCTTCAACAATTCAAATCCTGCTTGGGCTTTCTTGAGCCAATGCTCTGTCCAATTTTTCACTTTTTCTGCCTTTGTCAAGTCTGTTAGTGGGGCTGCTATCTTTGCGAAGTTCTTCACGAACTTTCTGTAATACCTTACTAGGCCAAGAAAACTTCTGACTTCGTGGACGTTCTTTGGTGCCGGCCATTGGATTACTGCTTCGATCTTGGCGGGATCCGTCGAGATTCCTTCTGCTGAAATCACATGACCGAGGTATTCCACCTTCTCCGTTGCGAAGTGGCACTTCGACAACTTGGCATACAACTGATGCCTTTTTAACTTCTCGAGCACCTTTCTTACGTGTTGTGCATGTTCCTCAATGGATCTCTATACACCAGAATATCGTCGAAGAACACTATGACAAAGCTGTCCAAGAATTCTCTGAAGATGTCGTTCATGAGTCTCATGAACATTGCTGGGGCATTTGAGAGCCCAAATGGCATTACCGTGAACTCGTAACGCCCATACCTCGTCCTGAAAGCCATTTTGTGGATGTCTTCTTCCTTTATCCTGATCTGGTGATAACCTGACCTTAGGTCGATTTTGGAGAAGACCTTTGCTCCTTGGAGTTGATCCATCAAGTCGTCCGATCTGGGGAGTGCGTACTTGTTCTTGATGGTGTGCTTGTTCAATTGCCTGTAATCTATGCACATCCTCAAGCTGCCATCCTTCTTCTTGACAAAGAGGATGGGTGCCCCAAACGGTGAGACGCTAGGTCTGATGAAGCCTAGGTCGAGCAATTCTTGCAACTGCTTCTTTAACTCCGTCAGTTCCTGTGTCGTCATTCTGTATGGAGCCTTGCTTGTCGGCTTGGTTCCTGGTTCGAGTGCTATCTCACATTCGACTCCTCTGTAAGGAGGAAGCTGCTCGATCTCGTCTGGGAAGAGATCGTGGAATTCCGTGATCAAGTTGGCTATTTGCTTGGGCAACTTGCTGAGCACTTTGTCTTCCTTGTTTTCCTCGGACTCGGGTTCTTCAATCTCAAGTTTGAAGATGTATGCCACCTGCTTGCTCTTGATAGACTTGAGCAGCTTGTTAATAGACATACACTGCATGATGGGGGCAACTTCTTTACCTGTGATCTCAATGACTTTGCCGTCGGCCGTTGTGAGGGTCACCTTCCGCTTACCACAGTCAATGATGGCCCCTGCTGGTCCAAGGTACTCCATGCCTATTATCAGGTCGTACTTGCCGATACCCATTACTTCTGCTCCCATCGGGATGTTAATTCCCGGCAAGTCAATGTCGAAGTTGATTCTCTTTCCCGCCGTTTGTCTTATTGCTCTACTTGCCAAGATTACTGGCCTTGGCTTGGACTTTAAGGATCCTTGGGAAAGCGAAGTTGTGGCCTCCAACTTTGTGTCTCCCGGCATAGTCGTCGACTTCCACCGCTGTGAGCTCCCTGTAGTCTCTAACTGTTGCTGAAGCTCGCCTGAGGTCGAACTCGCCTCTTCTTTCTGGGGGAGGTGCTGTCGAAGAACTTGCCGTTAAAATGTTTGAGGTCTTGTGGCGGATCCCCATCCGTTCCTGAAGAGCAAGGAACTCCTCTTCCGTCAGCAGTTTTATTTTTATTTTTTTTATATTAATGGGCTAGGAAAAATTGAGTGCAAATATTGGCATTAAACAAGGATGTCCACTATTGCCAACTTTATTTGGTTTATACATTGATGATTTAGAAAATTGGCTTGTTAGAGAAGGAGGGGACGATGTAAACCTTCTTGAATATGTCCTAAGAGTACCATTATAAGTTGATTATGTAATACTACTTTCTAGATATGAAGAGGGTTTACAGAAACGGTCGTTGATACTAGAAGAGTTTAGTGAATCATCGGGTATGACAGTTAATAAAATGAAAACAAAGGTGATGGTGATTGGAACAAGAAAATTTGTGACCATGATGTTAGGGGGAGAAGCTCTAGACAAAAGACGGCATCAATATCTTAAGATGGAGTTTACAATTAACTATAGGAGGAAACTAGGGGTGAAAAAAGGGTTGCAAAAGCTATAATATCACTTTTGCATTATGGTATCATGAGCATATGGAGAAATGTACATATAAGGAAATGGAGTATGAGAAAAATGTACAAGATGCTAGTGCAAACAGTGCTCCTATATAGTTGTCCAGCTTGAGTACATGCCTATCTGCACATATGTGGGAAGGGATAGAAACGATCCAAAAGACATTTATCCTTGAAGAGTTAGGGGTTAAAAAATGCCATATACTATGCTACTTGTTGAGACATGATTGATACCCTTAGACGCAGAAGCTCTTTATTAGACTTGTGATTATCTTGGCTGGATAAGAAAATATGGAGCTTAGTAGGCTTCCACACATTGCCTTATTGGAATCATCTATGCAGACATGCACAGATTGAATTTGGGTAGAGCATTGGAGGATTGATGTAGATAATTTGCTAGAACCTAGGTAGGCATGAGAAACTTTGTTTGAAAGTGATTAGAAAGTTGTGGTCGGAATGTGGAGTGAAGATGAATCGACAATAAGTAAATCCCATACCACGATATATTGAGCAAGAATACTGGAACATGGATCTTCTAAGAAAAAATTGGCACCTTATAGCCCAAACTGAGTTGTCTCATAGGTTGGAGATTGAGATGGGAAGGTGAGATGGCACCCCTCGAGGGCGGCGAATATGTCCTTGTTGCTAGAGGATAGTGGTAGAAGATGAGCAACAGCGTTTCTAGATTGCCAAAACATCGAGGAATTACGAGTTGAATTTGGCATTCACTATTCATGTAACATCCTTCGCAATTTTTTTTTTTTTTTTTTTTTTTTTTAAAGGCAAGGTTGGTGGGACTTGGACTCACCCAGGTCTTCCACCCGATGGTAGCTAGTGGGTTTTGAACCCTGGTGGAGATCACCCCAACCCAAGGCCTTACCACTAAACCACCACCGCGATGGGCTCCAGCAAAATTTTTGATGATGGAACTATCAAATGTTAAAGACTACCTCCAAGCTTGGTGGAGTCATAGACAATTTACCATTGACCTTATTAAATTTGTGGAACTGGCAGAAATTGCATAACCTAGATGTTTAACATTGAACTATTTGTACTAATTTTGTCGCCTAACTTTCATAATCTAGGATGTTTAATCTTAAATTATTTCTACTAGTTGTGTCGCCTTATGGGTTAGATAACGTCCTCTGGAGAGGCATTATGGCCCGAGTCAGAAGATGTTCTAGCCATAACATTTTGGGCCGAGGCATTTGGGAAGAAGAATTATCAAGCTTTGGAGTTTGAGGACATACTTCAGAAGGATTATTGAGGGATTGTGGTGCCGAAGCTTGGCGATTAATGCAAGAACGATCTTGCGGAGTTCAAACTTAATCTGGACGATTGATGCACAAAGAAATCTTATTGTCAAAATGTGGAGTAGAATTTATAGCTATTTTCCTATTATTTGAGGGTTAAAATTCTGTGTTTTCATCTTCTTCTTGTGGATGGGAATCAGAACAGGACGTAGTAGTCATACTTGGATTTGGATGATTTATGGTAAGGGCACGATCTAGATTTGATACAAGATTTGGCTCATTAACTGACGAACATGAATATGCTTTCATCAATATACTGTGAGTCACAATCAGAACTAGAATCAATAAATTATGGGCATAACAAATTTAGGAATAGATGTCATGTGACATAACAATTTGCAATGAGTGAATGAGAATGGATCCCGACATTAGAGATAATTTGGGGACTCCAAAAGGCCTTATGTGAAAATACAAAAAATACACATCAGCTTTTCGCTCTAGCCAATCAAAGATGAGCGCCTCTATTCTTAATCCGTACATACCTCGCATGACATATTAGCCTTGGTAGCCACATGTCTTATTTTGACGGGCTCTCTTTCCCCAAGAGAGACTCCCAAATCTGCCACAGTTCCCTACACAGATTCCCTAACCATTTCCTTATGGAGATTTGGAGACATTTATTTACAAGCAATTAATTTTGTGTGCTTCTCTCGATTTGTGGATATTTCCTTAGCAAGATTTTGGCGGGGTCGTCATTGTGTGGGAAACTAGAAGGTTTCAAAATTTTCGTTGTTCTAATCTCTCTGGTTTTATACCACACTCGGATACTAGATAGCTAAGTCTGCTATTGTAGGATAATGTTGGACGACTGCACATATTTCGAATAATGTGCATAAATTGTGATCTCACAATGTGATTTCTGCATAATGGAGGAGAAGTACATATAAATAATAGCTGAATGTATTGCTATATTAAGATACTCTATGCGGATTATGATCAGACGCGGAACTATCTAGAAGATTCGAACGATGAAAATCTACTAGCAAAGCAGCAGCACAAGTATTAAAGTATCCTCTATCATGTTTTGCATAAGCTCTACCAAATCCTGTCCAACCATTACACCACGTGAAGGACTGATCACCATCAATCTTTATAAACTGGCAGTCGTGTAAAAGACGTAACCATTGTTCCCGTTCGAACCCTTGCACCACTTCAAAACCTCGACCGCTTCTTCTTCTTTCCAACTCGACCAATGTTAAAATCTCCAACCAGCAACCATGCAACATTTTTCCCAAGATGAAGAATTTTACTCGTCATAGTTGCCCAAAAAGCATCATGCTGGTGAGGTCTATTATGAGCATAGACATTTATCAAACCCCATTCTTGGCCTTTAACTTTTCACTTGATTATTATCCACTGCCCAAACCCATCTGTTTGAGTAAAAGTGACATTCATATAAGAATTCCGCGCGGTATGCACACCGGCCTTAGATGCATCAGCAGCAGACACCAAGACATTATAGTCACGTCCAAACATATTAGCTACTTGATATAAATCACCTGGGCGGCATTTATGCTCATGACGGCAGCAAAAGAAAGTATAGACATGTAAAGAGATATCCTGCTCCTTTTACTTGGAGAAGAGGCCACTCCCCTCACATTCCAAGAAAAAAGGTTCATGTGCTATTATGTTCCACCTCCATACCAATAAAGCCAGCATCCACCGTGTCCATCTCACAAGATTCTGAAGGGAGGTCAGCTCATCCCGTCCTGGAAATTGGCAAGGGGGAGCCTCGTCTCTGTTCCACCCTTCCATTGTTTTGCTTAGTATTTGGTGAGGGAAAGCCTCCTTTCTGCGCTACCCCCCCATAAATTTGTTGGGTACCTGGCAAGGGAGAGCCTCCTCTCTGCTCCACCCTTCCATGCAAAGTATCAGACTCATTCATGACATTAGAGGCATGGTGACTAACCTTATTGCGTGCAGCTCTTTTTCAATTCACATTTTGCCATCCCTCTTGGACATTTATGATGCTCCTGAACACTTTCTTGCTGCCTTTGCTCCTGGATCTTTTGTAATTTGGTCCTAGCATCCTCATCAAAAGTGGAAGTATGCACAATCTTCCGTGGGATAGAGGTTTTAGCAATAGATGGAATAGCTACAACAGATGCACAGCAGAAGGGACAACAGAAGCTAAAGGGGACACAACAGAGGTACGAGGCACAAAGGAAGAAGGGACCATTGCAGGGCGATTCTCTCGTAGCACGAAAATTTGCAAATAGAGCAAGTTGAGAAAACAAGTCAGCAAGCTGAGGACCATTGAGCAATTGCAAGGCATACTTCAAAAAGATAGTGCCACTTCTCACAACCTCACAATTAGGAAGACCACGACCAAAAGGAAGAGAGACACAAATTTTAGCTCCACCAACAATAGAATGGGCCAAATGAGTACCCAGACTATTAGCAATACTGATAAGAAACTTCGACACTAAGAGATCAGGAGGAAGATTAGGAATAGAAAACTAACATAGCATCTTAAGAGCATGAGCCATATCAGGAGCAAATCCAGGCGAGTAGGGCTGACAC
This sequence comes from Isoetes taiwanensis, assembly GCA_021234155.1. Taxonomy (NCBI): domain Eukaryota; kingdom Viridiplantae; phylum Streptophyta; class Lycopodiopsida; order Isoetales; family Isoetaceae; genus Isoetes; species Isoetes taiwanensis. The sequence goes on from JAJEKV010000051.1 coordinate 8,254,484, forward strand.
AAAATATAATCACTTCACATTAGGTCCACACCATGTGCCACCAGCAGCATTATCAAAAACAATCATGAAGAACTTTCTTTCCAGCATCTTTAAAGTTCGATAAGGTGGAACCCCCATTATCCGAAAAAATGCTAGCCAACCAATAACCAACCTTCCTAGTACCAATACATTTCTTGCGCAAATCATAATCAATCTCAACCACATTGTACATAGATGCTTGAAGAGTATTCTTACACATTTCAGGTTGATAAAAAACTTCAACATGAGGCAATTGAAGCTCCAACTGAGTCTTCTTTGCCCTTAACTCACTCAAGAGGTTGCTGAGATCCTTTTATTATCTTGAATCATCACATCAATAATTGTAGCAACACGAACTGTAAAAGTAGTTGACGACAAGTCCTTGATCCATTCATTAAAACGCTCCCTGCTAGCATTTACTCCAGGAGTTGATTTTCTCCAAGGAAGCGCATGAGGCTGATCTTTATTAGAATTAAGACCAGGGGGGGCCAAGGCATCATCTACGGAAGCATTAGCGCCATTCAAAGCACTTGTACTATTTGGTGCATTAACACAGGGTGCCAGTGCAAAAAAATCACCTTCTTGAAAGACACTCTCGCCAAGAGCCAGAGGGTTAACATGCAATGCCAAATTTGCCCCTTGCACCAGCATGGATATAGGAGATTTTGCAGGCAATTTGGAAGTTGACGCCATTCCTTTTCAAAGGGGCCGAAACTGTCAGGGCCAAAAAGACTATCAGCCAGAATCTAAAACCTATGATGTTAGAAACCGTTGGAAAGAGCTTTGAATCAGCTTTCCAAAGAGCCAAAAATACCTAAATCCGAAGTTGGTAGCTCAAGCCATGAACAAAAACGTCAAGCAGGCTCTGGAATAAACCCTAAGGCGCTCCATCTTTAGAATTTTTTTACTCAAATTTCCATGGTTCCAAACATGCCCAATGCAAATATGCTCCCATATGTTGTGTGCTCCATAATTATACTCCATGTAAACAAAATGTAAGCAGACGAACACGTGTCACAAAATAGGAATGTTATGGGCGCAAACAAATCACAAAATAGGAATGTTATGGGCGCAAACAAACACGTGTCAAAAAATAGGAATGAGGAAGTTGTTATGGGCATAACAAATTGGGAACAAAATATGATGGGCTATAACCTCGTAAAATAAGTGGACAGGAACAACATCTAGCCCTAAATAATGAGGACCAAGACGTTAACCTGAGGGTCTTGAAAACGGCATGACCTTTCAATCAATCAATCATATGTTGATAAATAAAATCATTTTGGAAGCATGACCATTTTGAAGCACGAAAGATAGTTTATAGTGCGTATGTTTGTTGTTATTTTTCAGTTAGGTTGCTTTTCAAGAACAAATCCTAGGAAATAATTTGTATGCTTGTCATTAATTGTTCATTAAATTGTTTCTTAAGAACAAATTCTAGGAAATAAATTGAACCAGATCGAAAGGAGCCACACATTTAGAGGAAGTAATTACTGTCAATAATGTTCTAAGGAAATCTACTTACAATAAATACTATACAAGAACATGCCCAACAACACTGGGCACATGCTATCCAAGTAAAAATCAGCCACAGGTAATTTGTCATTAGATTATAAACAGAAAATCAGAAAGAGGGCCACATTCTCTATGAACATATGTTTCATATACAATTTTTCAAGTTGAAGCTTTTCCCTGTGTTTTACCTCCATACGAAAACCTTTCCCCCAGCAGTTCCTCCAGCGATTACTTTTGCAACAATTGGATGAGCTGCTAATCGGCAAGGAATTGATGTCATGACATCATCGCTCCTCAAAGCTACTTCAATTCTTTTATCTGATGTAGAAATTACATCAATTGATCTTCTCATATTCGCTATGAAAATGTGTTTATCATTCCATCCCCATATTGCCCTAGCATAAGACAGCGATGCATATCAGAAATTTTTACATGAATATGAACTGAAGTTAGAAACAGCTATGTAATCCTTTACTAGCTTTCATATCTAGCAACAGAACAGTGCAACACCTGAATGAAGAAATCCATCGATTTGTTTGATTGTCATGTGGGATCATAAAAGAAGTATGTTTCTCAAATTCATGCGACAAGCCAACACAAAGGCCAATGTGATCATCAGGACTGCAGTACAAAACAAGTCAAGTAAGAGGCTAAAACCAAAAAAGAACTTCAGTTGTGTAGAAAACGGTGGCACCATTTCAGCCAATTAATGTTAAGGCACACGCATCAAATAAGATGATGTGATGATGTGCGAATTTCATGTTTTACAAATGAGGATGATTTCATGTCCTAGGAGATATTGGGGTAGGAAAGTATTTTAACATGCGTACCTCGTCGTGGCAAGCTGATTTCCCGATGGAGAAAAGTATGCAGAATGAACAGCTCTTTTGTGTTCGACAGCCTCTAAAGGTTCTGCATGGCGTTTACTCAAGTTTCTAATATCCCACACACATGCATATCTATCAGTAGAACTTGTTGCTAACATATACTCTCTTCTTGGATTGATATCTACTGTATTTATTCGCTTTTCATGAACTCTACTTGATCTGAGCTTTCTTTCTCTTGTATCAAAAATATTGAGGGAACCATCACCATCTCCAAAATAAAAGCATGAGGAGCTACCAGAGCAGATGCCAGAAAGTAACAAGCCATTTGATGAATGAATTGAAGCAAAGAAGCCAGTTTCTATATCCATGCTGCATACCAGTCCATCATAGCTGCAAGTTAAAACCTGTAAGGTTGAAAAGATCATGAAATAGCAGAAATAATTTTAACCTCAGCAGATCATACTTGTTCTAAAAGTCTGCGACTTAAACTTTGTAAGACTTAATCAAACTCATTCTAGAAGTTGGTGATTAATCCTCCGCATACAAAAGACATATTCTTCAAAAATTAATTGTGTTGTACTTGGTGGTTAGTAACTTTCCACATAAGAAAGAAAGCCTACCTTGGTAAAATCGTTAGGAAAATATGTGATTCCTGAAACGGGAGCCTGATGAGGATGAAAAATATATATTCCTTCATCTTCTTCATCTCCTTGATCATAGTCCACGTCCCAAAAACCAAGATTTCCAGCCTTGTCCCCGGCAAGCACGACCAATCTATCCTTAACTGGAAGAAATGAAACATTAAGTATTCTCTCAGGCACAACTCTGGCTACATCTTCAGCCTTTAACTGGAGCTCTGAAGGACGATGATCTTCATGGTTCAAAGAATCAGTCTGCTCTATTAGGTAACCACTATTCCTTCGTGTAATGACTTCAGAAAGTGGCACGTTGTCAAGTATCTCCATAATTCTGTTCCGAAATGCTGTATCTCTACCAGTTTGCTTGCCACGTTCAGAAATAAAAATTTCGGGTTCTCTTTCTGTAGGAGATTGCATGTCCAACTCTGTCTCAAGCCCCTTCTGGATGTCCCCATCTGGGGATAATCCTCGTGACCGAAGGGATCTGCGCAATACAATGGGTTCATTCCGGCTTCGTTTTTCAGCAGAAGTTGGGGGCTTATACCCTTTCTGCTCCTCCCTAAAACATCAAAGCTTATGTATTTAGCCTTGAATCATTAAGAGAATTGCACATATCTAAAGATTGATTTCATCTAAGAAAAGGCAAGATGAAATCATAGGAAGTAAAATGACCTACTTAGATTTCTTGACGGGCTTACGAGCAGACTGCAGCTGGTGGGCAGCTTCTTGAACACCTAGGGCGGCCAAAATGGCAGCATTTTTTTTCACAGTCTCGGCTCTTTGCCTCTCATATTCCGTAAGGGGTTCTTCTTCGTAAGCCATGCCTCTGCTTGCCAAACGGAGGAGGGCGGGAATAGATCCTGCAGTACGGAAGAAGTGATGTTTTACCAGAGTACGGCATCCGCGCTGACGTGTCAAAGCATCCCTTACCTAGAGATGTGAGCCAGTTGATCAGCCGTTGGATTTATTCTATTGCCATCTCACGGCTGTTAAAATTTAGCGCGTTTTTTCTTATCCATCCTTTATTTGCCTCCTATCCCTACATAGGAGCAACGTAGGATCATTTTATCATGGATTGAGGGATCCCTTGCCAGCAAGCTTGTTGCTGCGACGGTTTTTCCTCTTAACGGGGTTTTTTTAATCCGGGTAGCAATGGGATTGCTGCACCCGTGTAATTTGGGTCCCATAGGCCGATTGGCCTCCGCGGACGATAAAAGAACCTTCCTTCCATTCTTCCTTCAAAAGCGCACCGAAGGAAATCAAATATCACAGCATTGAGCGCATTGAGCACTTCACATGTGACATGCTCTACTTTTGACAGTTTTGATGAGAACCCCAGAATTTTCTATGGTACTCCTCTTCTATAGTAAAGGGTAGGAACGTATGCTTGACCAGTTAGAACCCAATTTGGATTAGTCGAATGGTCCAAGAAAAACCTAGTTCCCCTCATGAGGCATTATAAATATCAAGTATCCCCTCATGGTTACATGTTCGAGGGATGATGGGTGGAAAGACAGATAACATGTTGGTGATAAGTAGGCATGTGCGAGATAAGATGATTATCAAGCATATATCTTTCCTTTGTGGCAAAAATGTGTAAGATTACATACAGTTCTGTACATGAAAAAACAAGACAATGTAAATGCAAAAGCAACTCTCATACTCATAACTTTCTTCATGAAGTTTCCAGAAATTTATGATCATCCTTCACGAAATAATTAAGCAATAGGGAGATCGTCTTCAATCCTAAACTTGAACATGCTAATTTGGAGTGCCAAACGGCACTAAAACGAAATAAGCTTCAATGAAAAAAGCATGTAATGCTATTTGGATTCATTATGGAAACCCACAATGGGCCTCCAGAAGATGAAGCCCTAAAAAAATGTCGGAGGTGACCCGATATGGGGTTACGAAATTCTAGCTATGAAATCTACCAAATCTATGAAGCCTTAAGCCCTAAGCCCTAATTCGAGATTTCTTCAATATGGGCATGGTTATAACGGGTGATGCTATTACTTCATTCATGTTGTTTTTATTTTGGGTGATTTCCTTTTCATACAAATATTTCAAAATCATATATGGGCTAAAATTATGATCCCGATAAAAACAATTACGACGTGGGTGATTCCTTTCTACCGCAAAGATAAAAAGGAATCAGAAATGGGCGATTGCAAGCCCGCAAATTGCAAAACGAATCTATCAGACCCTAAATTATTAAAAAAAAAAAAAAAAAAAAGGCCCATTGGCGATTAATCGTCCTTAATTTTTACTCTGGCTGACCGTCTTCTCCTTCGATTCCTTCCTTGACTTCAAAATACAAAAGAGCTTCATCTGGCAACATCAAGTTTTCCAGCACTTTTTTATTTCCATTGTAGTTCTGGCGTTCAAAAAGGCTCCCACATTTCTATTAATATGCCGAGCAAAGTCACTTGCTTTGTCCCATAGCTTAGCTTCTATGCTTATGTATCGACATTTTTCTGGTCTGACCCTCATGCAAAGATCTTCATTTTGAATGTTTGAGGGATAATATATATCTTTGATGATCCAATTAGAAAGATTTCCATCTGCTCTCGCAATTAGATTCTTAAGTGATTGCTCCAGGCCTGTCATCATCTATGGGGCTTAATTTGATGTTGAACTCTGGAACTATTTAAACATTTTTTGTAGTCTCAAGTGCTTGGGATGTTGTTAGAGTCAAGAAGGAGAAGGACTAGCTGGTGCTTGCATATTAAAAAAATGACAGAATATATAATTTCAAAGAAGAATACATTACGGTAGAAGCAAGCTTTGTTTACCTTTACAAAGGTGTAGAATCTGTTGTTGTAAGCACATTTGGAAGATGATAAGCATGCTCCAACCGATTCTTCTACACTTCATTCTAAAGCTAGAGGAAAATCTAAGGAAGAGGAGGAAAGTAGAGATACTGCTTTCTTAATTTGGATACGATGATGAATACTTGACTGTTAAGTGCTACATCTAGAGTTTCTTCAACTACAATCCTCCATTTTGTTCTCATATAACATAATAGGTAGAACTATAGACTATTATAATTAATATAAAATCCCCTTTAGACCATTATAATTGATATAAAATTCTCCCTGTGCACCCCTTGTTCTAGACGAGGTGCACCCTAGACTACCTATATTGTTGGATCCGTCGATTTTACGACCTAGACCATATGTTGGGGCCTTTAGGTGCCTCTTGTGGAAATATGAAATATAAGGACTCGAACCTCTATCAAAATAATTCATTCTATTAAGTATGCTTTGACCAATACAGAGCTAGCATGATTAATTTTTAGATTGAAATATTTTTTTCTTAATAACAACCCATTCAATTATTTTAGAGATATGATTTATGGCTTCAGGAATGGTCATTTATACATCTAGATAATCCCCTTGGAGCCCCTGTTATTGTGCTACATATTCACAACCTTTAATCTTTAAACTTACAAGAAACTTATCGCGGCAGCCTTACGGCCGCCGCGAACGTTTCTCTTCCCCAACTCGTCTATGCAGGGGAAATTTGTGTAACTTTGGAATGGTGCCAAAGTCCTTAAAATGTGATACTTGATGTTTCTATAATATGATGAGAAGGCATTGCACAAGTAGACTATGGGGTATCCATCTAAGAGCGTGCATGTGGATCTAGCAAAAATAGCAAAGTTGCAAAAATAATGAATTGTAAAAGAGTAATTATAACATTCTAATTACCTGGATCTCAGACAAATTCATTCAAATCCAATAGGGCAATGCTCATTCAAGTGCCACTTTGACAACGTCTTGTGAATGGTATTCCAAAGCATTTCAGAACTAGAAAAGCTAATCAAAAGCATTATAGAAAATACCAAAGGCATAGTGGTAGTGCACAATATTTATGAGGAGACTTGATTAATGTTACCTTGTAATATTCTTCTTGAGAATATGTACCATTTTAAAGGAGTCCAAGAGGACTTTATTTGGCATTACCTTCATGCGTATTTACAATACTCCGTGTAGGATCCTGCATCCCCATTGTAAACAAAATCCTGACATTTCACATTCCTAAAACAGAACTTTAATCTACGCACTTTAGATAATTTTGCAAAAAACTTTTATTGAACAGAAATCAGAACAAAGATAATAGAGATAAACTCGTTGCCTTTTTATTGGCATTCCATTAACATGCTTGATTCCACAACGTTACTTTGCACAAATTCCAAAACCATGGACCGAGATTAATCGTTACACGAAGATACGGAGTCATTAACCACATTTTTCCATTACCAGTGGCTTATTGTTATGCATAGAACACTGGGAAGTTGAATACTTAACTAGACTCTTCCTTCTCCTTCTTAGACGAGCTCAGCCAAAAATAACCAGCTACTATTGCTACAATTCCAGCAACAACTGCAAGATTATGTGATTGGTCTCCAAGAGGCTCCTCCGACACTGGTTTAGTGCTGCTTGTGGATTCTGATGCAGCCTCACTAGCAATACCCTGGGCCTAAAATTCAAAACACTAGGAAAATAAAAACCAAAGCATGAGAGAGCAGACTTAATCCACAACTACTTTGAAGCCTAGTCATGACAGTATATCTGTAGTTGAAATCATTGACCTGCAAAATGTGATGCACAACAGATGTTTGGCAATGTAGCATGTTTTCCTAAACCAGGATTTGAAAAGACCGATTTCAACCAGCAAGGATGCATTCTGCATAAAGATTCCAAGTAGTCACCTTTAAGAAGCACAAAATAAATCTCCCAATATTTACCTTTTGCAAGATTTGATATATTTTCAACTTCGAGCATCTCTGATTCTGATTAAAACCTTATATAGGGTTGCAAGTACCCTCGACCTCTGAGGTCTTGCTGCTACAAATATGGTACATGTTACCGCGGCTGCAAGAGCTCGTTGGAGTTCTTCTTCATCGATCTTTCTATATATCACAAATAAAAAGGAGATAACAACCATTTAGACCATATACCGAGTTGTATGGTAGCAAAAAGTAATGTATACACACTTTTCTTGAGCAAGCAACTTACTCACACACCTGCCTCCTATTTCTCGTTTCTCTAATTGAGATAACTTATAATAACGAAATGCTGCTTCATCTGCTTAGAATCCAGTATCCAAGTATAGCACACCTGCAGCATTTAGGCAGCACTGAGTCAATTATTAGACCCAAGCAGTTGACCTCTAGTGCTAACTTTGGTTAAAGGATGGTTCTGGAAGATGATAAAAATAATATTTCTTTCTTTCTGATAAGATATATGGCCAACTTCTGCTAGAAGGCCATCTGGCAACTTTATAAGAATAGGAAAAGAAAAACCAATACATCCGTTGAATCCAGATGTGTCAGATAAAAGCTTCCTTGATATATCATCCTGCAGCAAATGATGAAACACAACAACAAATGCTAATCCTAATTAATGCTCAAAACTAAAATAATGAAAAAAATATGGAAAAGACTAATGTTAAGCTTGAAGCTAGGAGCCACTCACGACTTGGCACAAGCCAGGACCGTGAAGTATGCAACAGACCGTGAAGCCAGGCCATCAAGCCCTTGGCACCAGGACTCATTGTTGGAACCAGCCAAAGGCACAAGGCCCTGAGCATAAAGTAGAAAAGGTCATATAAAAGAGCATAATTAGTGGAAATGCACCAGCAAACCTGACAGACCTCATGGTGCAGATGAGCATTCAAATGAAAATTCTCGATGGTGACATCAAGAAAAGTCTGATGTGGCTCCATCCTCACATGAGCAATACCAGGTGCCTCCCATTGGAAACCATCTGGCTCTGCATTTCCTTCTGTTGTGGACAATGAAGTGAACCGTGCATCCTGCATGATCAAGTTTCAAGGTTAGAAAGAAAAGGACGGCTGGTGTAGCTTCAGACTGAACATTGTTCAGGCCTAAGTAAGCATTGATACATGGAAAATCATCAGGCCCAAGGTAGAATTGAAGTACCTTTGTTTTATATGCAAATACATAAGTATGGCCAGCCTTCATGTTCTCAAAGTCACTATCAGGTCCAGGGCAGATGAGCATAGTTACTTGGCTTTCCTCCGTAGCGTAATTTGTAGCTAAAATCAGCCCCAAACTCAAGCCTTTATTTGGATCGGTGATTCTGGTATACCAGCCTTCAAACGATGGATATGAGCGAATTTTCTGTGGCAAAAGCGGGCTGTAACTTGGCTTATGAGGATCCCATGGGTGACTACCCGTATGCAAACCAGATTGAAGAGCCATTCTGGATTGAACATTCTTCAAAAATCTGGCAATGCTTGAAGTTCACCATTGGCGACCTCCTACATTAGTATCTGAGCTATGGCGGCGATGTGTGAGAGCTGATCTCGCCGGAATGGGGCAGAGGAAGTGGAGAGCAGAGCATTCGGAGGAGATTCGACGGAGGAGATTCGTTCAAAGAAGATAAGAACGAAAACGTGGCATCCCTAGGTTTTTTCTTTTTTCTTGAATTTGAAAATGCAATGGGCGCATACGTGTCAGGGCCAGGGCTGTGCTCAGCCCAGAAAAATTACCTCCTTATTTTTTAAGAACAGAAAATGATACTGCTTTATATATGGAATGAAAATCCCCCCAAGACCCCTTTTTGTTTGGGTTGCATATTCACATGAGGTGCGACATAGGGCAACGAGAGCTCCATCTCTACGTACAAGACATGTATTAAAATGAAACTATTAGATACATGTATTTCAAATCTTAGGTTATGTGATTAATTTGGCTATATGACGTACCCAAATTTATGGAGCATACCCCGCAAACGAGGAACTCCACAAACTTGTGGGTGCATATTCACACGAGATGCGCCTCTAGGACTCAAGAACTGTGTGATGGGTATATTCGCGAGTTATTCTACGACTGAGGCGTTGGTAGAGTTCCTCGCTTGTGGGGTATACGCCCACAAGTTGGGATGTATCATATAGCCAAATTAATCACATAACCTAATATTGAGCCATTGTTTAGTTATATTTAGATAACATGAACCATATATTATTGCATATCATTTGAAGTTTGATTTATTTGTCTAGCTTTTGGGTCAAGTCAGTGATGTTATGGGTTGTGCTAGTCCATATTATATGGGTCAATGACTTACTGGTCTTCGTGGATGTTAGAAGGTCTATTCTATTCTACTAGAAACTAAGCTTAGCATTGCTGGGCTATAAGCTGTTTTCATGGATTCGACATCGTTTCCCCTTCTCTTTGCCTTTTGATTTACCCCGTTTCCCTTTCCATTTTTCTTTTCCTCTTTCCTTGTTTTCCTTACACACTTCCCATTCTTCTTCTTTTGTTTTCTCATTTTCCCTACATGTCTCTTTTTTTTTTTTTTTTTTTTTTTTTCCTTTTCACACCACTTTCCCACTTTCGCTTCCCTTCCCTTTTCCCATTTCTTTTTTTTTCTTTTTTCTGATGGATTTTTTCCTTTCCTTTTTCCTCCTTTCCTTACCCTTTCTCTCTTTCCTTTTTCCAGTGTCATTTTATTTCGTTTATTTCCTCCTTTCCCCCTTCTTTTCCTTTTCCCTTTCCTGCCTTTTTTCTCTTCCTTTCTTTCTGTGCCCCATTTCCTCCATTTTCTACCTCGTCCCTTTTCTTCTTTTTCTTATCCCTTTCCCTTTTCCTATGTTTTTTCCCTTCCCTTTTCCCCTTTCCTCATCCTCTTTTTCCCTTTCCATCTTCCCCTTTCTCGCCTGCCTTTTTCCCTTCCCTTTTCCCCTTCAACACTCCTTTTTTTCTTTTTTTTCCCTTTTCCTTTCATTTTTCCATGCTTTTTTTTCTCTTCCCTTCTCTGCACCCTTTTCCTGTTCCCTTTTTTCCCTTTCCTCTTTCTCTTTTCTCCACCCTTTCCCTTTTCTTTTTCCGTTGTCCTTTTTCCCTTCCCTTTTTTGTCTCCCTTTTTCTTGCCCCTTTTTTCTTTCCCTTTTTCCATGTCATTTTTCCCTTTCCTTTTATCCTTTCCTCACCTTTTCTCTCTTTCCCCCATGCCCTTTTTCCCCTTTTCATGTGCCTATTTACCTTTTACTTTCCCTTCCCCCTTTCTTCCTCCTTTTTCCTTTCCCCTTAAAAGATCAAAACATGACCAATCAAGGTGGTGGGAAGTCGTGTGATAAACCTTGGCCTTCGGGAGCAATCAAATGATCTTGGCCATTCAAATTAGGGCTTAGTTTATCTTGATTATGCAAGGGACTTGGATGATAAAAGGTATCGTACTGATTTTTTTTTTAAGCTGCAAGGAGGAGTGGTCAGTTGGGCCAGCAAGAAGCAAAAGGCTACTGCTGTTAGTACACATGAGTCAGAGTACATGGCAATTTGTGCGGCTTCAAAAGAAGCTATTTGGCTCAGAACATTATTGAGGGATCTCGGAAGTGAGTAAAGAAGGCCAACGCCTTATTACATGAGAATCGAGTTGTTGTATCTCTTGTAAAAAATTCTAGCAACTTTACAAAGTCTAAGAACATTGAAACACAATATCACTTTACAAGAGAGATTAAGGTCAAAGAAGGGAAAGCGAGCATTAAGCATCCAGGCACACAATATATGAAAGCAGATGCATTGACGAAGTCACTCACTTCTCTGAGTGCATAGAAAAAATGGCCATAGCCACTGTTCAAAGCATGTAGCATGCAGAACTAGTAGTTAAGTATGAATGATGAAGGAGACTTGGTGGCAGAGGTTTCTTTTGGTTGATAGGGACGGGGTGTAGTTTCAGAGGGAGTTTGTTATCTTTGTTTTAGATGTGTGAAGCTAAAGGAGACTTGGTGGCAGAGGCCTCTTTTGATTGGTAAATAAAGAGTTCAGTTTTAGGTTGTTATCTCTGTTAAAAAAACAAAAAACAAAAAAAAAGGGGGAGAAAAGCAAATAAAAAAAGTGGAAAGCTTTGTGCAGCTATTGCTTTGAATAGAAATAATACGATCAGTTGTGCAGATCAACGGCTCACAACCAAGGCTACTGGTTATATATAACTTTTTGAGTATTTATCACAAGGTCAACCTTGGGGGAGGGTTGGATATTGAAACAAGGTTGACACTTATTGCAGTAATATGTTGGCCAAAATGACATTCACATTAGATCTATTTTAGTGTTTCATACGATAACCTTCTTTGGTACTGGTTTTCTCTGTATTAATAACGCTGGTGTTGTGCTGCTACAATCGATTCTTTTTTGGTCCCTCTATTTTCATCTGGTCAGATCCTTGGGCTATTTGTGGATTCAAATCCCATTGTCAGTTTGATTTTCCTTTCTCTTGTCTTTATCACTTCTTCATTTGTTTTTTATAGAATTTTGGCAGATTATTATGGCTGATTGGGGACATCAAGGGCTCCTCTTCTCCAGCTTGTTTTATTCGCAAGTATCCAGACTGAGATCGCTATGCCAAGATATGTTTTGGCATGTTTTGGATGTCAGAGATGTTTTGGAGGCAATGTTGGTTCGATTGCACACGGCAGAGCTGGAAGGTTGTGGTGGCAAGGCAGAGCTTCGATTCCTACAGAATCTCACAGAACTCCAGGCAGGGCCAATTTCGCCCTGTTTTTTGCAGGCGAGCCATAGGTTGAATGTTGAAGCTGTGCTCAGAATCTCGGAATAGTCAAGCATGCGGGCAGATCCAGCGATCGTACCAAGCAACTCCATTGGTTGCTTCCACTAGGAAAATTAAATTTTGATAAAGAGGAAAAAGGTAGTGGTCTTTTGGCACCATTAGTTTGTGCAAGAGCTTATAAGGAACAAAATAAGTGGCCTTATATATGGAAGATTTCGTGGAATTTTCCATAATCTAAGGGTAAGGAATTAACAATAGAGATAATCACCCTTTTTGTGATATATATCTATTTACAAGTATTTAGTTTTATTTCATTAAAACATCTACTTACTTAAAATGTTATTGCCATCATTGGCTCACGCCGGTGTCCGCATTTTTCCGGCGTGAGCAGCGTGAGTTTTGCGATCAGAAAAAGGTTTCCGGTGGCATTTTTTTCTCTCCTCAGCTCGGCAATGGGTGGTGCGTTGGGTAACGCATAGAGGGCTACCGTTATGAGTTAAGATATGGATGGGGGTTGTCCTCCACTTTCCATCATTTTTTCTTTGTTAAATTTGAGGCATCAGGTGGAACTCGGAGGAGAGCCATCTGGCAATCATCGCCACATTCATCAGCATTTTCGTTTCCAGAGGAATCGTTGGAGCATGTACATTTTCTTTGATTCAAGTTAACCCAGCTCAAGCAATCTATAAATTGATTATGGGTAAGATGGTTCAAGGTCGTTTTTGTAAGCTATGTACTTGGGATATGTTGCTTGACGTTTTGCCTTCGTTGCAAATTTTTTGATGGAAAATCGACCATGATATTGCTCAGCAAGCTAGCAAATTTGGGCAAGGAAGTTATTTAATAGGTTTTCTTGCAGCTTTCATTAGTTTAGTATACAGACATAAACAAGTATGGTATCACAATCACAACTCTTATTTTATTAGATAAGCTCCAAAATCTACAGGATAATTAGATTTGGATGATGTGAAATAAGTTTAAGCTGAGGTTTTGAGGTTTTGTAATTTCTTGCAAGGGTGTCATCAAAGCTGGAGCTGTCTTAGGCTGTTTTAGTGGTCTTGACTCTTGGTTTGGAATGCTGCAAAGCTTCTTGAAGCTTTTGATGAACCTATGACATATCGAATCTGCAAGGCTAGCACTTATTTTTAAGTTTGGGCATCTCAACAAACAAACTGTCCTTCGGTGTTTTGTCGGCTTGGGTTATCTTCAGGCTCTGAAGCAATGTTTCTGGAGCGGCTTATAGGTAAATTTACAAGATGCGGTCTTGCATGTGAAACTATATATTTTATAATCGAGTTCTTTGGTGCAGGCCAGGTTCAATTACATTGAGGGCAATATTTATTGAAGCAGAACCATTTCTGTAAGTTGCATGATCCAGTGAAACTCTGCGTGATATTTTACCTTTCTCTATGTTAATACTTGCCCAGCATCACCAAATTAGGGCATTCGAAAGAGCTCCAGTACAAAAAATAAGATAAAGGTACTTTGATTCATTATGCGTGTGTATTTTCTGCATTACGCTACTAGATTGAAGCATACCGTATTTATTCTGCAGGTACCTTGATACTTTCAGCCCCAAACAATGAACTTTTGTATCGAACATGGGTCTACTGCCCTCCAGTTTGTGCCAGATGGAATCAAAGCACCATATTAATCCATACATCGGGTTGTCTTCTGGAGTTCAGGATTCTGTTGTTTGCAATTCGATTGCCACTGTTCACAGTTCAAGGTAAACAGGATCCATATTTATTTTTATTTTGTAAGACGTTCAAGGGATTTGTCCACCTTCTTTCTACTTGTTCTTCTTTTTTGGAGGCTGGATGGCTCCAGTGATGTGTATCATTGAAGGTCGATTCTTGAACCACATTGAACTCGATCAACACTTTAGATTGATATGTATGCAAGCTGCTGAATATGATCAAACATAACATTTCCCTGACTAGAGAACATTCCTACAGTGATTGAAGCCTATGGAATAAGGGTCAATTTTCAACAAATGTTGTAAGTGCTTTGAGCTTTTAGAATGTGTTGTCTAGGGCTTCAAATTGCTCTTTATATAGGTAAAAGTTTCAGACTATTATTTGCACATTGTGGATGCATTAGATTTCATGCTGGGTATGAACTGAAAATGTGGATTCTGATATTGTGTATAAGAATTGTGTCTGAACTCTTCGTATATTATTATTTGCGGACGTTTATAGCTATTTTCTTAGTTTGATGCGTTACCTCCTGGACTATAGTCAGCAAACTTCTATGTGTTAAGAAATTTTTGTTTGTTCTTACATTCAATAAGAATGAATATGATCATAGGAGTAATAGCTAATAATTTGTGATGTTCCTGTTGGAAGAGATGCAAAGTATGTCCTATTAACGAGAGCTGTATTACACACATTTATGGGGGGTTGATCTAGGATGTATGAGCAATGTCACATAGCTTAAGATTGAAAAGCATTAAGAAGGCAGTGGGAATGGTGAACATGCAACATTTTCAAGACATTTCATCTGTTCAGGTTTGCCACTGGCACCTAAGCGCAGTAAGTATGTGCAGGGCATGCTTGAATATGGTCTTGCATGGGGCAACAATAATGCCAAATTCCTCTGATCCTCCACAGCTTTCTCCCAATAATGGTCCTTGGCCTGGATGTGGAAGCTGGTAATATATGTTAGCTTCTGGTTGGGCAAGCAAAGTATGTAATTGTTTGTATGTTGTGATATGTAGGTCATTACCTGTACTCTATGTGGAAAAGCTATTTCAGTGGTTCAGTGTGTGTGGCCTATTTTGCTACATGCAGATCTTATATTTCTAGAAGCAGAAGCAGACTTTGTGAAATGTACATATTGTCCTTTCAGAATGTTGATATTTTTAGTCTATCCAATTTGAACTTGGTGCAAGAATAAAGCTATACTGATGAACATTGTTAACCCTGAACAATAGTTATTGCTGCACATAATGGACTACTAGGGGTCATTGAACAGGCCAAGCCAGGATAAGAGCTACCAAATGGACATGTTGTCGAGCTGTTTGGCATGTTGTTGTGAGAAACATGTAAGAAACATATTGTTGTAAGAAACATGCTCTACTCAACTCCTCTCTCACATTTTATTTGGACATTAAGCATAAAATATCATGTATCAACCAAATACTTTATTTTTCTTAAATGGAACTGATGGTACATGAAAACTGATGTCATCGATTCGCGTAGCGAATCGACATTCTTGCACAACACGAGCATGCATGCATTCGTATGCATGCGTCGCATGCATTTTTAGGCCGTTCATCAGGTTGGGGATCGCTACTTATTGCAGAGTTCTTCATCGACGTTTCATCGGCGCTTTCTCATCTCTCAGCAGTATCGATGGCTTCTATTCTTGATCTCATGCGGAGGAGAGGCTTCTTCTTGCATGAGCTACTCTTTCTTGGCCATTCATATCCTTTCTAACCTCTTCTATCTTTGCCCTTTTGTCCGCCATGGACAATCTTCAACCTTTCTCCTCGGATTTAGTATTTGAAGTTCTCTGGTATCGGGATGTTGTTGGTTTCATGCGAGTCGCAGTGCAAGAATGTCATTGATTCGCGTAGCGAATCGAGAGGTTGGGGATCACTACTTATTGCAGAGTTCTTCATCGACGTTTCATCGGCGCTTTCTCATCTCTCAGCAGTATCCATGGCTCCCACCCTCCCCCCCTTATAATTGTTATTTATATGTTCATATTTGTTATAATTGTCGTGTGGCACGTGTGACCAGCCCCTCGCTTTTTCGAGGTGTAAATGTTGTTTTTGTCGCGCGGGCACGCTGCGGACCAGCCCCTCGCTTTGAGGTTTTTTCTCTATTGGTTTTTCATTTGGTGATGTGCGGGGTCCGGGGTGATGCGCGACTTCGGTATTCTCTGTGGAGCGTGGGTTTTTTTGTGGGAATGTTTAGCAGCCCTGCGTTGTCCAAGCCCCTTGCCGAGATTTTATCGCTAGGGTTTTTCCTCGAAAACCCGAAAGGGCGGGGTTTTTTAATCCCGACGATAAGCTATCGGCAGGTACACTAGCCAACATCTGTAGCACACAATTTTATTTGGGGTCCAGATGTTATAACTGGATATTCCCTATGTTTTTCATTTTTTGGGCAGCCTACGATGTGCAGCTACCCACCCTGTACCATTGTAGAAAAAACTGCTGAGATGAATGAAAAACCTATCTATTCATGCGAGTCGCAGTGCAAGAATGGTTTATTCATATAGTTCGGGCAAATATTTCTTTACAGTTAAATACCGTTCAATTATAGTTAGGGCAAGTGTTCCTTTAGAGTTGAACAACGGTAAGAACTGCAATATACAAAATAACTTAGTTATTTAGATTGCTCAGGATCAATTGCTCCTTATAAGACAAAAACATACATAAAAAAGGAAGTACAATTGTATTGTATGAATTATGACACTGAATTCAACTAGATAGATAAGTTGATCAAACAACAAGTTAAACCACCAAACATGTTATAACATTTGCCCCTATTTGATGAATGCACGTGGGTCGTGAAGTTTATTTTGAGTTGGGAAACTTCAACTTAGTTCTAATTAGGTATGCATTAGGGCGATGGAATCCACTTCAGATACTTGCTTAGCTCATAGACAACTTTTTTCTTATGGGATGGTTTCTATATGTATGTTTGTAACTTTTGACTGCCAATTATGTGTTTGGTGACTTCTGCTTTGTGCAATTTATACATAACAATTGGGGTGAGATTCAACTAGGGGTGGACGTCTTTCAGGACATGGCATTAAAGTTCCTTAAAGTTATGGTTTTTTTGGGTTGCCCCTAGGGGGGCAAACCCTTGTTTATGTGGGTTTATGGTATATTCTAGGTATATGTTAGAATATACCTAGGATATGCCGGTGACTGCTAAAAACCCATTGTAGGCTGTAAACTGGCGGTCTCATGCGTTCTAGATGGCGGATGTTCTAACCGGTAACTGGCAGCGGAGACCAAACCTGCACTCTGATACTGGGCCCTAAAATGCCATGGCCGAGCAGAAGAGTAGTGCCATGCATTACGGTGGCCAGGCGGAAGGATTGTATCCGCTCTAAATTGTTTAAGTTTTTCTTATTCTGGTAGGGTTAAATTCTATGTGATTTCTTCTAGCACCATGAAGCCTTGTGACACGGTGATTGTATTTTAGGGAAAAGAAGCTTCGTTTTCCTAAAGAAAAAAAGGGTGCTAAGAAGTTGGATACGGTCGTGTGAAGAACAATGTGGCCCAATGCTCCAAAGGGACCCTCGTGTTGCCGCTGAAGATGAAGAGAAGCGGCAAGCGGTGTTGCACCTCTTGGAATTGCTATTGAACAAGTCAATTAGATTCAGTTAGGCTGATTCCCAGGAGGGATTCTGTGACCATCTGTGAGCCGTAGATTCAAGCTCATGACACTCAAATTTGGTGCTGCTGGGATTAAGGGTTAGTGATCTGCCTTTGTCTTGTATTGATGCTCACTGCATATTATGGCAGAATTTGATCTTCTCTTTTTGATGTCTGTGCTAAGAAAGCTACGGGTTGAGCTCATGAGAACATACCCTTGTTCATATTCTAGATTTTCTTAATGTTACTTTTCCATAGGGAAGGCCACCTTTGAGGATTGTTTCCATTATTTGTTGGGCATTATCACTTCATTGTAAATCCTAAGTTTTTCCAACATTGGATGCTTCAGCTCAAGCTTCCTTGCTCTCATGTTATCTCTTATAATTCCTGCTTCATCCCCTTTGCTAATACTGCAGTAAAACTTGCTTTTTGCATTCCAGAGTTCTTTATATTTTATGGCTGGTACATCATGCATGTGTTATGCATTTGCATTTAGCGCCGCCCGTGCATCTACAACTAGGTGATGTGCATTCCCGATGGGTCTTTCTTCTTTGTGTTAGCAAATTCATCTATCCTTTTCCTCAACTCTAAGTTCTTTGACTTGGGATCCTCCATCCATCTCACAGCCATATGAGTGTCTTCTGCCACCCAGATACTACATCAATGAAAGTGATTTTGTTAATGTGTACATTATGTGTATTGCATTTTGATGGAACTATATCATATTATCTCAAAGTCGTTCAGTATTCTATAAAAAATATCATTCGTGTGAGGCACAACTCTTAACTTGAGTCTGCAGGTTATAGAGACATCTGATAAGAGGAAGTATGGCCTCCCAGCAGACTTCGGTAGTTTAGGTTGTACAAGTGCTTGAAATGGCAAGTGGAAAACCACCTTGGTGACACCAACATTGTGAGTAGGTTACCGTTTTCTGAGAATAAAGCAATTTGTATATGGTTTTGACATGCTATAATTCACAGATGGGGTTGTTAGTGAAAGTACAGAGTGGGGAGCTTCCACCCATACCAGATACCTTGAGCTCTGAAGCAAAAAAATTTATCATTCGTTGCTTGCGAAAGGATCCAGAAGGCAACCCAGAGCATCAGAACTGTTGGATGACCCTTTTGTGTTAAATGCACCGGACCCCGATTTCTGAGATGTTTTAAAATATCAGTAGGGGAGGTGGTTTGCTCAAGGATGACTGGAGATACAGTGAATGAGCATTGTTGGACATCATATAATTAGTTTAGGAGCAATTGTTGTTCTGTGCTGCTCCCAGTCTTGTACGGTGTACCTGAGGTGTTGTCAAGTAAAGTCAAAGGGAAACTGCTGAAATTGTATGCCATATCATCTGCATCTAGAGGAAGGGATGGGCTCTAGTGGTCAAGATTTGTGAGATGCATAGTATGGTCCAGGTGACCACCCAAGATTCTTGTGGGAAGTACTGTTCCTACCATTTCATTATGTACTCCAAAACAAGCGTGAAGATTGGAGAATTTGTTATCTCAATTCGGTTGAAATTTTATCGGTTATGCTAATTAAAACTTCATTTACAATTCAGCCTATAACCTTTTTTAGAAGATAATCGCTTGCTAACTCTGATTGCTTTCAAAAAAAATTCAAGAAGTCCTCTCAGCCGTTGGATGTGAAATTTCTGCCAATAATCTAATGCACGTGTCAGCATACCATACACATGCCAAAACCCAAATCAGAAAGACCTCTCTGCTCCAGCCAGCGCAGACCACATGCATGAAGCCAGCTTCAGAATCATCGAAGCCTCAGATTCGAAGCAACAGACAAAGAAACAGGATAATTCTTCTACTCTAATATACAAAATTCCTTATGCTAAGCTCTCTACACTAAAACCCAAAGAACAGAAGCAATGTACAGTCCGTGTACAGTTCAACTCATCTCTTCCCCTTCCCCTATTCATCGTTTAATTCTTTCCTTACTTTCTTTTCTTGTTGTTGCCATCCTGTCTTTTGCATCTGAATAATTTAATGGAGCATGTGAAATATATGGATGAGGTAATTGGTTATGTTTCCTTTGCAATGATACAGGTGACAAAGGATGAATATGTGCAGGTTGCTCAGTGGTAAAGGTCAAGTCAGTAATGCTAGATACGGTGATGGCCCCACAAAGCACAAATTTGTATTTCATTTTCTGGATGTAGCTCCAAAAAGGTTGTCAGATATGCACAACATGTATTTTGAAGCCAAGAATCTATTTTCCATGCTAAAATTATTGGGCACAATTTCGTGGTTTAAAATTGGAATGATGCATATTTTTGCTAGTTAGCAAAGAGGATGCATTGTCTCTAGAGTCATATTAAGTCAGAATCATTGACAAGGAGATAAAGATATAGAGAAACAAATATGTTCGTCAACTCAACTGTTATTTGTGACTTATGCCATGATTCAGGCCGCATATAGTGATCCTTATTTGTGGGGTACAACTGAATAGTTATATACCTTAAGATTTCAAGTAGATATACTTAATGGCCATGCCTTCATACATGTCTTGTACATGAGATGAGATGTGCTGTAACTATTTATTATAATAATTACAACATTGTTGTATATGGAAAAACATGATAGGAAAGGAGCAAACACTGTAAAAAAATGAGAAGAAACATTTAAACATACACATGGATTTAAATTTTGAAAATACCAAAAACCTTCAAACGGATAGGGATTTGAACCACGAAACTACCATGACACATGCATTTGTAAGTACCATGACACTTGACTTTAAGTTTTTAAAATACTGAAAAACCTTCAAGCGGATAGGATCTTGAATTCGAAAGTACCATGACCTTTGGGTAGTTGCATCATCCAAAGAGAATGCAAGAAAGTATAAATTCTTCCTAAAGACAAAAACATTGCAACAAATATGGAAAAAGTCAACCACACCTAGTTACCTATTGCCTCTTGTTTACTATCCACGATTCAATAATTTCGGTGATTGGTTCTTTTTAGTAGCCATTGCGATAACTATAGCAATGAAATGCATTGTTCAATGAAATGCCTCTTAAAGATGTGGTCTCCTGGAATGCCATGCTTGCTGCGTAAACTCAAGGAAAATATGGCACCCAAGCACTTGAGCTTTCCAAGGAAATGGAGCTAGAAGGTATACTTCTTTTCGAAGGTAATCGCATAACAATGCTAGATGCAATGCGAGCATTGGGTATTAGATAAAGCTAGAAGGTTGCATGAGTATGCCATCCATAAAAGATTTGTTGGAGATGTTAACATTGAAAATACACTTATCAGTATTTATTGCAGTTGTAGGATATCTAAGCGAAGCCCAAATTGTGTTTGATGAAATGCATCAACATGATCTGGGCTTTTGGAATACTATTACTACAACCTATGATCAAAATGGGGATGGAAAAAAGGCCCTTCAGCTCTTTCAAGACATGCAAATACTGAGCATGATGCCAAATAAAGCGACTCTTGTTGTTTACGTGTGTAGTCATATTGGCCAGCTTGAAGATGTTGTCATTTCTTCCTTTGCACAAGCATGCATTGCAAAATCCAGCTAGTATCAGATCATTACATTTGCATGGCAAACCTCCTTGATCGATCTAGATAGATTGAAAAAGCTGAGGATCTGATCAAAAATATGTTTTCTGATGCAATTTCTATATCTTGGATGACCTTGTGCGGTGCTTCTTTGGAACAACGATTGTTATACCAATTTGGAATTAACAATGAAAATTGATGGCAAATAGCTGCGTAAATGAGAGTCTTTGGAGAAGAAGCATTGGAAAGCCTCTCGAATGCCGTATGCAAACAAGTGAATTACCTATTATCACTATAAAATATCTCGGGCAATTTTTGATAGCTCTGTAAGGAATCTTCCATGTTATTTTATTAGAACGTAGGATGTTTGTCTCTGACTAACCTTAACCACGTCCTTTATTGCAAGAAAGGATCATGCGTTTAATGCAACAATGGATGAGATTGAAATTGATATTGATGCCGGGTAACTCTTATTGTAGTCCATATTAGCTTTTTCATTTGATGTGTCATAGGCTCAATTGTCATGTTAATTCAAGAAATTTGCCATGGCTTCGATGCCGGTTATTAAATTCTAGTTAATGTGTCATGTGTGTTTAGTTCCTCGAATTCATTTTAGAAATGAATTTTGCATAAGAAACCAATTTGAAAAACCATGTGGTGCAATATGGTGGATTTTGTACAAGATTACATGCAATATAACATGATGCCGGTATAGTTGATTGGATCGGGGAGCTTATTGTGGGGCGCCACGACCTATGTTTTTTATTTGTTGAAGGGAGCAAAGGATGTTTCAAGTTGTTTCTTTAAGCATGGAGGTTTTGAATTCATATCATGATTTAGATAGACCACTTCTCTTTGCTTCTTGGAATGCTCGATTCCTATATATATACGTGTGATTGCACCATAATTGTTCACAAGAAAGATGAACTACAAAGAAGCACTATAATTTTTATAAAGTTTGAAGGAGACAATTATTATGATTGACCACTCAAGGGGACATGGAAAAATTTGTCAAGAGGCTGCTACAAAATTAAATACAATTGTGATTCCTTATATAGATCAAATCTATCTATCTATTTGTTGAATAAAGATCTTCGATTACCGGTAATTCCTCTTTCCTTCCTCAGTCTCTATGAATTGACCTCCATAGCTTTTTAAACAAAACTCGAAATTCCTGGGCTACAAAAGCAGCAACCTATGTTCATACCATCCACAAGCCTCGACACAAAACAAAACAGACCTAACACGAAATGACAAAACAGAAACCATGAAAACACCCTCTCGGGCCAACGGAGGGCAACCCTTCGTGCGCAGCACCTTGTTGAGGTAGTTCCACATATGAAATATAAAAAATCCACGTAAGAACACATTAAAAGTCCAAGAAAGATAAGATAAGATAAGATAAGAAACAAAAAACAAAAAAACAAAAAAACCAAAATGGAGATCCATATGGCGACATCCGAGCAAGGGACAGTTACATCATTTTTTTGGGCCAGCCAATATTGAATGCACTTTAAAAAATGGCTTGGCAATGCCACATGGATGTTTTGAATTTAACTTCCACTCAAGTGGAATACATCGCAACTACAACTTTCTGAGATGGCAAAATTATACTGGATTTCTAATCGAAATTTATTTTTTAAAGTCATAGTGAAATTTCGCCCTTAGCATACCTGCAATCTTCAAGAGAAGATTTAGGGGTTATGCGTGCCCAGGGTTGAGCCCCTACATAAACACGCCACCCTGACTGATGTGCGGCAAAACTTGCGCAACAACACCGGGAATACCAGTGTTTTTTGTTCAGGTTGTAGGTGGATCGAGAAAGATGAAAGAAATTGTCAAGTTGGAGCACTTAAATCCAACTAAATGATAACTTCCTATTTGATGGAGTCTAGCCAAGGGAATGTTGTTTACGCTGACGTGCTTTGAGAGAGGTGGATGGAGGATGGAGTACATGTATCTATGTATTGTATAATGTAGTGCTTTGATGTACCTTCAATTGTTTGTCTCTTTTATCAAATGACAACGGCACTGTGCATTGGCAAATTGGCGTTTTAGTAGTAAAAGAACACACATGTGTTGGAATATGTAATGGAACGCATTCGAGGGCCTACAAATCGTTTTGGGGGGAGGTAATGTATGATTCCATTATACGAGCCTACCTTCAGGATAAGTTGTCTCACGTGCTTGATGGTCACAAGACATTATCGGCAGTTCGAATCAATGGCTCGCACGTGTATTCATAATTTTTACCCTGGCTAAGATGTTATCTGTAGGAGAAGTGAAGATATCATGGGAGCGTCCAAAAAATATACAACATTTGGTTGGTGATGTGCTATCCATCATGAACTAAAGTACGCCAAAGAACCAGGACAAAATTTTGTGTTTTGCATTTCTGTACCTATTTTTTGTTGATGTATTTAAG
The DNA here is from genome assembly GCA_021234155.1 of Isoetes taiwanensis. NCBI lineage: Eukaryota > Viridiplantae > Streptophyta > Lycopodiopsida > Isoetales > Isoetaceae > Isoetes > Isoetes taiwanensis. The sequence goes on from JAJEKV010000051.1 coordinate 8,278,305, forward strand.
TACTTCTAAGAGCGATATTTTGAGCATAAGTTTTGTTTTATGTTTTGAGCATTGTTTTTTCTACTGAAATCCATAAATGCAAAGATAATACATTGATGATACTATCATTAGACATTTTCAATAACAAAAAGAATTACAAAAGAAAATAATGTCCATTCTTGCAAATATCAAGATGTGCTGCTAATGGCAGTTGCACATATAATGACGTTAAAGGATGAGTAAAGATATATGTCAGGACATTAGCCCGGCAATGTCGGGCACACATTTACTAGTTTCTTCTAACTTACCTTTCTAGGGTTTCTTTACGGCAGAGCAGCGGGCTTTGAGAGGTGTTTCCAAAATTTCATCTCTTCCTCCTTACGATCTACACGAAGGTGCTCCTACTCTTGGTCCTGCTATGAGTTTTTCTCTGTGAAACAGACCATTGGTTTTGAGCATACACAACTGCAGTTCAGCCCGAAATATAAAGGTGCTTACATGTATTTGGATTTCTTCACGCAAAACGACATGGCGCTGATCAGGTAAATATGGCCCTTGGCATTGTGTTGTGGTTCTGCTCGATAGACGACCTCCACAGCCATTCTGTGTGCTAAATCCTCTGCTTGGAGTTGCTATTAAAACCTGAGATGGTTTTGTTAGTTTAGGTTATTGTTTATGTGGAGCAGCCTGCCTCCTCTTTGTGGGCAAAAATTTGGTTGGGGCAATTTGAGCTCCCAACTATGGCGGATATGATTCCGGCAGTGATGGTAGAACAATGCATCCTTTAGGTATTCGTGCACCCTAGGTCCATGGCATATGATGGCTGCAAAGAATTCCGCAGTATCGACATGGCTTGTGGCCCCAAAAAGTTTCAAGGGTTGCAGGGGCGGCCAGAGAAATGATGCCATAGCCAGGTTATGTTGCCTCTCATGATTTTGACAATTTTGTCATCCTTCTGCAGGGTATCCAAAAGATAAATCTCAATTTGAAAATAGATTTGCAGGCCTCTTGGCTGCTTTAAAAGAACTTGATTTGGGTTCAAGTATCCCTCAACATTTATCTGCTGGAAACGAATCATGACGGCTTGAATTTGTAAGCATACCGAGCAAACTTACATCTGTTTTCCTTTCGAGCTTCACTGGATCAAAAGCCCTTCTGGAGCAGATAATATCTCAAAAGATGGCATGCATTTCTTTTAGGTTTTAGAGCACACTACATAATAGGTATGGTTCTCCATGATCCAGATGCTGCAAAAACTTTTATGGATCTAAGTCTACTAGATGGTCCTCTGTGAGATGGTGGTCTGCTATAGGTTAGCTGTTAAGAGTTGATTGCTTTGCAATGATCATCTTGAATATCCTTTTGGAGGGATGAAATAAGGATTCCCTGTTTATAACAAATAGCCACTTAGATTCCTATACACAACTAGCACGGCCTTCCTGTATATTGTTGCAATTCAATATTTGATGAAGTCTGGTTTGATTGCTTCATTAGTTCAATATCTGATGAAGTCTGGTTTGATTCCTTCATTAGTTTCTTCTGGCCAGTACAATTACTTTTTAGTATAATGTTTCTCAATTTGTAACTCTTCAAAACTACATGGCATGGACAGAAGCCTAAGTCTACAAGTATTTGAATAAAAAACTATATACAAATGTTGCAATGCTTTTTCTCTATTTAGTAATGGCTATTATTCGATGAGTTGGCTTTATTTGTCCTCTGATTAACAATGGTTTTTATATTGAGGACACAAGGTTCATGTTCTGTGTTAAAAGTGATGTATTGCATGGTACTCTTATAATAATTCAAAATGCATTTCATAGTGACCATTTGAATTTAGTCAAGCCATAGAGCAAGTTTGTGGTTTTGGATATCTGTATGACAAATATGACACTCTAATCTATTAGTTACATTCATAAACTCAGGTTTAATGCCATTTTATGTATTCTATACATATGCTTGCATGCATCAAGACATTTACGTTTTAGTAGAACAAGGTAGCACTACATAAAAAATGTGGCTTTCAAATGGAAGCAAGAGATGTTGCCATATTGAAACAAGGTAGCACTACATAAAAAATTGTGGCTTTCAAATGGAAACAAAAGATGTTGCCATATTTCTTCTCAAGGACGAAGATTACCACTCGATGAGGCAAAACAATCAAACATGATGGATGCAAAAATCACCAGTGACACCTTTCAATTATTTTTCGAGCCTATACACATTTAAATGCCCTCAGATGGCATGTAAACTTTGTTTTTTAAATAGTGCAATTGGATTGTAAACTCTAGAGTAGTTATTTTTTGCTTTTGGATTGTAAACTATAGAGCACATTTTTTTATTATTATTGGGTTTTCTCATTAAGATACAACTTGGAGATTGTGAGTGTAAAAGTAGATGAATGATCCTTACAAGTGCACTTTTTTTTTTTTTGAAGAACTGTGTCATCAATATATTAAAAGAATGGTAATGTTACAAAGCAAGTGAGGAGGAAGGAGAACTGCTCAAAGAGACAGCGATACCTCGACACTCCACAACAAACTCACAGAAAAACTGCAACTCTACTGCTGTACAAACCGACCATCACCATCTACAACACCCAAGAAGTTCCGCCAAATGGCAAACTTCCGCTCTACTACTCCCGGGAACACCAGAAAGCTTTGAAATAGCTTGTACCTGAGTCGAGGAATCAGAGAGGCTGCAGGCTGCTGAATCCCCTGAAAGATCCACAACCGCCGCCGCTTCCAAATCAGCCACACCAACCAAGCCACGCACAGATGCAAGGCTTGCTGCCGCAAGAGCGGCCAAGCACCAGGATACACATGAAGCTCTAGTCAATCTCACCTGAAACAGAGCCCTAACCCAATCCCAGGCAGCCTGCAAGTGAGGGCATAAAACCAGACAATGCTCCACAGTCTCACGATGAAGGCCACAACAAGGGCAGAGAGGGCTCACACCCGGCCTAAACCGACTCACAAGGGCATTCACCCTGATACAGCGGTGCACCACCTGCCACAGAAGCACCCTAACCTTCGGTGGGGGAAGTGAGCTCCATGTCCACGTCCAAACCGAGCGCCATCGAGAACCCGGAAGCTGCAGAGACCACTTGCCTGAAGGGGGCAGTGTGTTATGAATAGCCAGCACCCAGTAAAACAAGTGCACTTTAGAAGTGGGAGATAAAATGTTACGATGTCCTACATTCTATTCCATTCGATGACAACTCTGATGATAACTTTGGTAGTTCCTAGATCGCACGACGTCAAATTAAATATGATCGAGATGACAACTCAACTACTCTTCATCAAATTGACTTTCTTGACTTTTCCTAAGAATCTTGATGGAAGGTACACGTACAGATGCATTATTTAAACTGCTACACATAGTTGTTACTATCTTCTCTACAGCTTAATATGCGACAAGGAGCTCAAGCCATTTTAGCTTTGCCACTATTAGTGGTGCTTGATGAAGCATATATAGAGTTCTCAAAAGAGACCTTGCATATGTTATGGGTGACCTCTTACAACAACAATATTACCCAAATAATACCACACTAAAACATTATAAATATAGGATATTTACCAATATTACAACAATAGGTACTGTGAAACATTTTGCACTTCCAGATGTCCATGATAAGCAGAGATTTAATCATGATGTCTTCGAGGGAAATGTAGAGTTATTTATTTGGAGAGATCATGATTACAAGCACTCTTATATAATGCAGCTTTATTGTAAACACCCCATAAAGAATGCTTATCAAGTAACAATAAATAGTAGCATCTCCAACCAATGTGGACATATGTACATATATATTTGGCTGTTAATCCAAAGGAGCAACACTAAACTCAACAATTAATCTGCAAGTTTGGTTCACATGGCTCTCCAATAAATACACAACCAATTTAACCTCTGTCACCCAATAAATACACAACCAATTTAACCTCTGTTTGGTTCACATGGCTCTCCAATAAATACACAACCAATTTAACCTCTGTCACCCAATAAATACACAACCAATTTAACCTCTGTCACTTTTCAATGACGCAGGAGTAAACAAAGGCAGAAGCAAAAGGAAGAAATAGCTATGAGTGACAGAATTGACCTATATTGTTTGTTCTATTGTAAAGGCAAGAGATTTGTAGTTACGTGAGCAGTGTTGAAATTGCATCAAGGTCTTTACGATATAATGCAATATACAAAAACTAAAGCCCAAATTGCACACCATTAATGCTGGATGAATCCTACAACGTCGATGCCTTATAATAGCCCAGTAACAAGGTTGGGCACCATTACTAGTAGCCTAGATTCTTGTGATCGATATCCTTGCTTGCGTTACTGTTACTGCTAGTTCAAACTTTTAAACGAAATTCTGGGAAGGAACCCGCAAAAGGGCTTGGATGGCTTGCTTTTGTTAGCGTTAAGAACCTTAAATTCATTAAGACTCCCCACACACAGGGTGGCTCGAAGAAACAGATGAATTTGAAATACAGAGTGGCGCGGGAGATCGTGATTTTAATAGCAAGGGATGAATCATAATGCGTTGTATTTCATGGTGGAGATGGCTAAGAGCATCCGCAATGGAGCTTCTGGTACGCTGTGTCCTAACTATCCACGAGTTCCGAATACTAAACTTCTTGGTCCTTTGTGTGATTTATTTTCTCCATTTAAAACTAGTACTTTTAGCTCGGAGAGAGTTCCCTTGAATAACTTTTTTTCCTTCGACGTTGTTCCTGCCCATGGGAATCCAGAAGCTTGTTTGAATAGACGTAGAATTATGATGGACACAAATAGCTGCACGTTTGCTATACAAGAATGTGCAAATAAAAAGGCCGAGATGGAGGGAAAGTGGATTCATGCCCAAATTATTAGCAGTGGTCTAGAGCCTAGCTTATTCTTGTCCAATCATCTTCTCATAATGTATGGCAAGTGTGGGAATCTTTCTGCTGCAGGATGGGTGTTCGACAACATGAATAGACGCAATGTATTTACTTGGAACGCGCTTATGGTGTCATATGTGCAGAAGGGTTATAATGAGGATGTTTTGTACATGTTACATAAAATGAGACAGGATAATGTTCTTCCGGACAAGGTACTCTTCACCACCGTTTTAAGAGCATGTCATAATTGGGAGGCACTAGCAGAAGGTAAGTTTATTCATGCACTAATTGTTGACGTTGGCATGCAATGGAATCTAGAGCTGGGGACTGCTCTGGTCACCATGTATGGCAAATGTGGGAATACGAATGATTCACTTAGAATTTTTAACAAAATGCAAAAAAAAGATCTTTTTTTGTGGAATGCGATAATCTCAGCTCATGCTCAGAATATGCAGGGTAGTAAGGCTTTTCGTCTGCTGCAACAGATGGAGCAACACGGTTTAGAACCTGATGGTATTGTCTTCCTCTCTATGCTGAACGTATGTTCCACTCCTGATGCACTTGCAGAGGGAAAGTTAATACATTCTTGCATTTTAGATTATTCATTCGACTCCAATATTGTTGTGATGAATGCACTTATCAATGCCTATGGCAAGTGCGAGAGTGTTGAAGATGCACACCGTGTGTTTGATGTGATGCCACATAAGGATATGATATCATGGAATGCAATGATCTCAATATGCGCTCAACATGGTCATAGTAAAGAGGCATCTCAGGTATTCCGTGATATGCAGCAAACAAACTTTGAACCTGATGGCATAACATTTATTGGCATTCTGAATGCATATGCTAATTTAGCAGCACTTACAGGAGGAAAGCTGATTCATGCGCAGGTTCTAAAGAATGGTTTTGTAGAGGATTTTGTTGTTGCAACTGCCGTTGCTAATATGTATGCCAAGGGAGGAAGCATTAAAAAGGCATTATTTTTGTTTAGTACAATGACTGGGAGGAGCATCATATCCTGGAATACGTTGATAACTGCATATGGTCAGCATGGCCAGGGAAAAGAGGCCATGCAGCTGTTCACTGCGATGTTATGGGATGGTTTGCGACCAACAGATAGTACTTTCATCAGCATTCTTTCTTCCTGCAGTCATTGTGGCCTCACAGGGGAAAGTTTACATTATTTTCTTTTCATGACTTCAGAGTGTGATGTACTACCAAGGGCAGAACATTATGGTTGTATGGTTGATTTATATGGGCGTATCGGGTGGTTAGATGAGACAACAGACCTCATCACCGGCATGCCAATGGCGGCAATTGCTACCATATGGACTGCCTTTTTGGGTGCTTGTAGAACTCATGGTGACATAGGACACGGCAAAGTAATTGCCGAACACGTCTTTGATGCTCAGCCAGAAGATTCTTCTTCATACGTCCTATTGTCAAACATCTATGCTTCAGCAAGTAGGTGAGAATGATGGTGGGAGGGAGAGAAAGAAAGATAATGTCTAAAGGAGGCCCTTAGGTTCTATGAGATCAAATCAATACAACAATTCTTCATCATCTTGCAGCATCTTCCTAGGCTGAAAGTGCTAGATAAATCTAGCAAGTACTTAAGAAACAAGATACACAGTAATAAAGCCTATAGGATGCTTGTATGTGATGCGATGTGATGTCTTGAAAGCTTCTAGGGGTCTTATTGCTCTTTGGAAAGATTTCATATGGAACTGTCCGGCCTTTTTCTTAGCCCTCTCTGACAATTTTTTCATGGTATCTGAGAATGCTGAATCAGGTACAAGAAAGGAGCTCGGATTGAGAAAACCAACTATCTTTACGCCATTCAGCCAATACCTGGCTTCTGTATCAGCAAAGGCTGTAGTCTATGAAAATAAATCTCGAGAAAAGCCTCATGTTCCAAAGATTTTGGCTTGGCTGCAAACTCTGCAAATATTATATCATGCGAGGGTTTGTTTCTTGTCATTCTAGACATGATTAATACTTGGAGCATCTCAGATATTTCTCTTCGCCCCGGCTATGGGAACTTCTGCACCAATTCTCGTATGACTGTAACGGTAGAATTCTCAGATATCTGTAATGGTGTAACCCTGCCTGATTGTACTGACTGTACTGACTTGTCCAATAGGATGAAAAGTCTGTCATAATGATCCAGGAACCCAAAGTTGCGCACTACAGACTGCAGCTGGTGTAACCAAACTGTTAAAGAAAAGGAGTCTGTCTTCACATCATAAATACACCTTTGGAAGCATTGTCTCTCTTAGAGCCCATGACATTAGCCCTTAGCAAGTCTTGTCTTGGCTGAACTGAACAATAGGATCTGAAACAACTTCAAGGTACGTATAAGCTGACAACTTCTACTGGTGGTTGCCATAAGGCAGGCCTGGAAGAATTGAATATCATCACTTTGGTGGTCACTTGCAGGTTTACCCGCAGCTCTCTTTCTTTGCAAAAGGCATACAAGCCAACAAGTGTTTCTGCAATCCCTATGGGGAAGGGGATATCAGGAGTACATTATCTGATAAAGTAGGATGGGAGTGTTTCTGCAATCCCTATGGCGAAGAGGATATCAGGGCTATATTATTTGATAAAGTAGTATGGGATGCATTCTTGAGCTATCTAAAGATAAAAAGTTTGTGACCCCCACAATGTTCTTTTGGGACATTGTGGAGCCTAAAATCATCTGCCTCCTCCTCTGCTTTTAGACCAGTTAAGTAGTACAGTTTTGCCATTTTATTGTGGTAATCTCTAGTTAGGTGTTTGTGAAGGAAGGTTAACTAAACTGTTTTTACCAGTCTGTTTTTAGCAGTAAAACTCTTAAGTTAAGCTCTTAACCTCATGAATGTGACTAGCCTATATCTGAATGCAGGTAACAGGATAGAATTGTTTATCAATCTAGCACAAATTGATGGAGTTGCCTGCAATGGTTTGCGACCTGCAAAAAAGACACTCTGGTTTCCTATACATTCTTTAGTATTTTTTAGCAGTTGTTTGCATGCAAAAAATTGGGGGATTGCCTTCAAACAAAGTAGTAACTTGGCTGGGAAGGGGTGAATGACATACTGGAGAAGTCATTTAACATGGCCTTAGTTTCCAAATCAAGTGTCACAGGAAAGTTTTCTTTGGAAGTTTTGGAGGTGTGCAAGCAAGATCAGCTCAAAGAGGCTTTTGATATTCTTTGTTCCCAAGATCCAGCTGCAAATTTAGATGTTTATGCCTTTCTTTTGCAGTGCTGTGGAAAGAATAAGGCTCTATCTGATGGCAAGCGACTTCATCAGAATATTAAAAGATATGGATTAGGAAAAGAAATACTTCTTGGAAATCGTCTAATAGAAATGTATCGAAGGTGTGGAGATGCAGAATCTGCAGCAAAAGTCTTTGACGAAATGCCCAGCAGGACTATAGGCTCGTGGACTAGCATGATTGCTGCATTTGGAGAGCATGATTATCTAAAGGAGTCTCTCGAAATTTTCTTGGAATTCCAGCTTCATCACTTGGATCCTGATGAAGTTTTATTCACGACAATATTGAAACTGTGCACCACACCCACATTTTTACCAGTTGGTAGATTAATCCATTCTGATATCATTGCAAGAGGCCTGAATTATGAAGTTACTGTTGGAAATTCTTTGATCAATATGTATGGCAAATGTGGTTCACTGAAGGATGGATGTAGATTATTTGACAAGATGCCTCAAAGGGATTTGGTCTCATGGAACTCTCTTATGGCCAGTTATGCTCACCACAAACATGACAAGGAGGCCCTGCAACTTTTCTGGATGATGCAATCAAAAGGCATCAAGCCGGATGATATCACTTTCTTGAATGTGTTAAATGCTTGTCATTGCCCTGCAACCATTACAAATGGTAAGCTCATTCATGCTGTTATTATTAAAAATAGATTGGAAGCAAATATTGTTATAATGACATCATTGATCAATATGTATGGGAAAGGTGGATACGTGCAGCATGCTTCCCTCACATTCGGCAACATGCATCAAACAAATATAATATCTTGGACTGCTGCAATTGCTGCATATGCACAAAATGGATACAATAAGGAGGCTCTTCAATTGTTCAGGGAAATGCTTGGGAAGGGTATGAAGCCAAACAATATCTCATTTATTACAACATTAAATGCATGTTTTACTTCATCTGCTTTAGCTGAGGGTAAGCTAATTCACATGCATACCGTCATTGCTAGATTAGAAACAGACATGTTGGTTGGTAATGCCCTTATAAACATGTACGGCAAGTGTGCAAGTTTAGAAGTTGCATCACAAGTATTTTACAGAATGCAAGAAAGGAATGTTGTATCTTGGACAGCTATAATTGCAGCATATGTACAGAGTGGTGATAGCCGGGAAGCTATGAAGGTTCTCCGGTTGATGCAACTGGAGGGGATACCTTCAAATAAAGTCACCTTTATCACTGCCTTAACCTTGTTTTCCAGCCTGGAATATGTAGCTGAAATCAAAAAGATTCACAGTTGTATTATTGATAGTAGACTTGGAGAAGATTTGTTTTTAGGTACTGCTCTTGTTGACGCTTATGGAAAATGCAGAAGGTTAGAAGATGCATTGAATTGTTTTGAAAAAATGCATGAAAAAACAATTATAACATGGAATGCCATGATTGGAGCATATTCTCAACATGGTCATGGCGTGGCAGCACTCCATTTATTTGAGAAGATGTCCGAGGAAGGAATGCGTCCAGATAAAATCACTTTTGTCAATCTGCTTGATGCATGTGCAGACTTATTTGCAGTGATGGAGGGGAGGGTCCTGCACTCTTATATGTTTGATAATGACTTGCAGCCTGATACTTTAGTTAGTAATGCATTGCTGAATATGTACAGCAAATGTGGATGTTTAGCAGATGCCAAACAAACCTTTGAAAAGATATCTGAAAGGGACTCGGCATTGTGGAATGTGATGATTACAGCATTTGTACAACATGGCTATGGTGATGAGGCCTTTAGTATGTTTCTGCAAATGCAAGAATTCATGCAGCCAAATAAAGTAACGCTGATTGATATCCTTTCTGCATGCAGCATTGCAGGCCTGGTGGATGAAGCACATATGCACTTTGTTTCTATGAGTAATACTTTTGGCGTTACGCTGTCTATAGAGCACTATGGTTGCATTGTTGACCTTCTTGGCAAGCTGGGCCATTTAGATGAATTAGAAGACCTTGCTGGAAAGATGGCCCTCCAGCCTGACAACGTTATATGGATGTCATTTCTTGCAGCTTGCAAAATTCATGGTGATATAGAGCGTATAAACCACCTTGCTGATCATATTGCTGAAATGATCAAGTGATAGACTACACACATGGTTGCTGCCAAGCATGCAATATTGTAACTCATTCTTTATCTTTGAATGGGATTGGTTCTATCTGACATGACAGATGATTTGCAGTCTTTGCTTTAGATTTGGAGCACCCTGCCAGAATGGTAGATTTTCAGTGCTTTATGATCTCAAAACTAACTTTTTCCATTCAGGCTAGGCAGAGTTTTATGGAGCTCAGGATTTCTCTGTCAGGTTTGATCTTTCTACACCATTTCAGCTTTTTACATAGACATTTGGCACATAGTCAGTTTTGATCAATGCTTGCTTGCTTCTATCACCAAATCATGAATGTCCTGACATGGTCAATATCAAGAATCTGTCCTGTTCTTCTCAACTGGATGACACAGACTATGATTTGATCTGATTGAAAACTGAAGGTGTAAGTGTGTGGCAACCTGCAGGTTTGCATGCTTGCTTTCGGTTCTTCTCAAATTTATAGTTAGCATTTTGATTCGCCAAAAGTGGATATGGTGCAAACTCTCACTCAAGATATTGATTCACAATTTTAGAATGCTTAACCATAAAATTGCTATTGCTCACCGCCAAAAGCATTATGCAGATCACAGACGCACGCCTTTAGAATTCTAAGTTCATGATATGGTATTTCTGAGAATCATCAGAAAGCAGGATAAAGTTAAATGTATACAGAGAATTATGAGACTAAAACTATTTATCCTTGCTCCAGTTATACACTACTGGAAAGAAAGCAAATTTCTATTATCTGAAATGCTCAAGAGTTACCGTTTTTATTCTGTGCATAAGGTCAATGTATTGCAGCTGCAAATTCCCAATTTCAAGTGAGCATCAGAACCTTTAGTGGAAAAAGAAAGAGCAATCTTAATTATCTTCTGTGTGCTGGATCGGTCCTTTCGCTTATTTCTTCTTTGGTGCCATTGATTGTTGCAGGTGTTTATTTCTATTGCAAAGAGTCATGGATCTTCTGCTATTATCCACCATCATTCAATTATTGGTTTGTGGCAATGTTTTAATTTACCTGCTGTAGCTGATGTATTCAACGTAACAATTTGGCCAAATGTCTTGCTTAAATAGGCTAATGATTTATTTGAGGGTCTGATAAAGACGAGATAGATCGCTAGCAGAGATCAAAAGAAGGAAAGAAAGATGCTAGAATTGTCAGGAACAGGACCATATGGGTCAGAATGGCAGAATGCAAGGAGGGGAAGAAACGTCACAGTGGCCAGGATATGGTTAAGAATGCAAGGAAACGCCAGTGGCATTAATGGCAAAAGAATCAACTTCAATGAAGATGCAGGTGCTCTTGTGAATCGGAACAGATTTTAGGGTTAAACGACCACCTTATACAACCAAATCCATGAATCTGAGCAATATGGCGAACATAAAACTCTGCAAGAGAGAGATTTCGCAGAAGAATTGAGGGGAAAAGAGCCAAAACTTCTGTGTTTTACTTTCATAAAAAAAAAACTGATCAGTGATCACTTTGCAATTGCAGATGTATGTAATGCACAACGTATCTGTTACGAAAACTCTAATCTTCCTGCAAATTCATCAACTAATTAGAAAGCAAAATACCACAGGGTACTCGTTTTACCACCCAACCGGACCAACTAGAAGAGATATCACCAAGTCAAGCTACTCCGCAAGACTGTATAAGAACAAACTCTCTCTAGCCACCAACCACTGGTGTTACATGAACTCCTTCTAATGATATGATCAAGCAAGGAACAAGAGAAGATACTAGAAGGTAAGGCTAGGCTCATCATCAACATAGGAAGAAGCAGATCTAGCTGTGCAGTCAACTCAGACCCCTATGCACCTTTCTGGGCATAACTTTCAAACCATAAGGAATCTATGGACAACCAAGCCCAATCTGGAAACTAGACGTCAAGAGCTTTCCAACAAGGTAAGGATCGCCGAATTCTGAGTTGTGGTTGCGGAGATATCACATCTCAAAGTTGTCCTTTTATTTATAGGTAACAATACCTTTTTTTGCCTTTTTGCCTCTAAATAAAGGTCAAGGTTTATTTTTAGCTCTCTCTTTGATAATAGCAAGGCTTAGACATACTGGATGACTTTCTTACTTGATCATATCAATAAATATTGTTCCATGCAAGGCCACTCCCCCGAGCACCATTATTAGTTATTAACCTTAAACCATATCAGTATCACGAGTCTAATCCCTTATGGTATGCAATTGTCCAACCAAAGTAGTAGACTGAGAATGTAACCACTCAAACGATCAAGGGATTAATTGCTTCTAATATCTTCTTGATGTTAGAGGTTTGATTCCCTCTTGCATTCTTAAGTATGGCAGGAAAACAAGTTACCCTTCCGCTTGAATATAGCATTTTGATTTGGTTTTAATGCAATATTATAGCTATTCAGTGCTTGATGAATAGTGGTAGTGAATTGGTTGTAATATACTTTGAATTCTCTTTGCCTTGTAAAATGGGATCTGGTTGTGAATTTTGTTTGTAGGAATGATCCGATTCAGACATATAAATTCCGATTGGGTGAGATAACTAAGAAAAGTTTTTGATAAAAAAAAAAGGAGATTTCTCCAATGCCAGACATACGTATATGTTTAGTAAAAAAAATTGCATTTTGCACTTTTTTTTTGTCATTGGTTTAGGAAGGACATTGCATTTTGTCATTGATTTAGGCACAATTGCATTTTGTCATTGATTTTGGCATATGTTTTTATAACTAATCACAAAGGAACAATAGAGACGTCAGAAGAAGACTTGCATTGATATATTGACAAAATTGACAACTACTAGAGCTAGAAAATTAAATTCAAAGTTCATTTGTGTTTAAGATTCTTTATGTGGGCAAGAGTTGATGCCAAAAGAAAAGCATCACTGCACAAAATATTAAATTTTGTTCATTGAGAATTTGGCAGACTAAGTTGCAAAAGAATAAGACAAGCCTGTTTTGAGGGAAAAATGCTTAATAGATAGAGCATGGAAATAGTTGGACGATGCATTTTTTTTTTGAAGAACTGTGTCATCAATATATTAAAAGAATGGTAATGTTACAAAGCAAGTGAGGAGGAAGGAGAACTGCCCCAAAGAGACAGCGATACCTCGACACTCCACAACAAACTCACAGAAAAACTGCAACTCTACTGCTGTACAAACCGACCATCACCATCTACAACACCCAAGAAGTCCCGCTAAATGGCAAACTTCCGCTCTACTAATCCCGAGAACACCAGAAAGCTTTGAAATAGATTATAATCTAACAAATAAACATGTCAAACAGAAACAAAACATGAAGATAGAAAATGTCTTAAAAAAATCCACGCCTGTATATGATCTTGGGTTTCAATCTATGTGAGCCATCGATGGGCACCCTCCTTTGAAGTGCCCTAGTAGTGCTTTAGGCAAATTGTGGAGACGCACTAAAACTATTGGACAACATATCATGACATGATGAAATATACCTTGTGCCCATCACGTTCATGAAAACAAGTACTACAGAGCATCTATAGTGTAGAAACCATGGATGTACCTCTCCGGACATCATGCAAATATGATTTGTTTCTATTAGTAACATTACTCCTTCCATACCACAAAAGATATAACTGTTTCTGCGATTTGCATTGTAAGATTCGACGTCTAAGTTGCAGAGAGAAACAAGCTTCAGAAAATGTGCTAATGGAGTGACCAATCCCAGAAAATGGAAACAAAGAAAAAATATAGTTTTACAGTTTCGGCCGTTGTTCTATGAATTAGTGCAAAGGAACATAATTGGTAGCCCAGCAAGGAGAAACATAAATTCCAGCATAAGTACCAATCTCAACTCGGATCGAAATCACCAGGCATTCGATTTCTTGCACCAGAAGATAAAGTAGATAATCCTAATTCCCATCGTTTGAAACTTTCTTGACCTCGAATGAAGAATGGGCAACGGGCAGAGTCACCTGCAACAGCCAGCTTAGGCCAATCACAAAGCATATCCGGGTATATGCTGGCATTAGAATATGCCCTATACCCACATAAACTAGGGTTTGCCCTTAGGGACAACCCAAAAAGGAACGAATCATATTATTCATTAAAATACTAGCAGAGTTGTTCCCATCTACAAGACAAGTGACCCGCACTGTCCAGCCAATTATCGGACAATCGTGATCAGTTTGATGTTCCAAAACTGTTGATCGGGGTCCTAGAGCAGCATTTGACAAACTGGACAGAGGCAACAGAAGTATGGGCATGTACACAGACGGGATTCAGGCCCCGACACACAACCATTGACCACATTGTGATGATGCAGACTCTAGTTAAAGACAACAAAAACCGTCGCCAGGACTGTATTGTTGCTTCGTTGACTTTGCCAAGGCTTTTGATACTGATCCTCGGGAAAAGATGTGGGCAAGATTGCGGCAGCTGAAGGTCCCTGCGAAGCTGCAGAACGTAGTGTATAGGCTAGATGAGACATGCACATACCAATTGCAGCTGATAGGCCAACCATTCGACAACAGTATCAGGATCTGCCAGGGATGTCCTTTCTCTCCAACACTATTTGGACTCTAGATTTATCAATTATAGAGTTGGCTTGTTGATAATGGAGCAATGGAGCTCAACTTCTGCACTAGGTAACTAGACAACTAATATATGCTGATGATGTGGACCTCCTAGCTCACACTCCAGAGGACGTGTAGTGCCATATCAATGCCCTGAACACATTCTGCTAGGGCACTAACATGCACGTCAATCTGAGACTAAGGTGGTCCTCATATCATCCTCACATCAGCCAAGGCCCATCTCCTTTAGTTACCCGGGAGACACCCACCTAGAAGTATTTGGGTGTGGGTTTTTCTCCTACAATGTATTGGGACACTTCCATCCAGTTAAGAGCGACGATAAGTTGGAAGGCATTATATACAATGTGAAAGAACTGCCCCAAAAGCAGAGCTGTATGATTGGGCCCATTGGTCCCACCTGTCTAAAGCCTTGGTGGAGCTTGTCCTTCTATATGGGGTCGAAGTCTAGGGCCCTGTAGTATCCCTTACTACGTGGAATGACTTGGAGCAGGTGCAGAAAGCCTTCCTGGCACAGGCATTGGGAGTGAAGCCCATGGTTCCATATCAAATCCTATTGCAGGAGACGGGTTTCTTGCTTCTTCAGAGGGCGACCCTTACATTGTCTACTTTCAAAAGGTGGCCAATATAGATGATGCTGGCATCCCCAACTTGGCTTACACCATAGCAATGGGGCTGCAGTGCCTCAAGGATTGCTGGAGGGAAATGAGAGCTCAGTGGCTGGCCAGGTGGATTGTGCAGGAGCACATGTGTATACAAGTGCAAGCAGAAGCAGATCGCCATGGCTTGAGGTAGTATCTTGACACTTGCTTCCTCAACAAGCTTTGGGTTGCCAGTGCCCTTGAATAGATCAAGACAACACATTATCAGCACCACATAAATCCTGTATTGGAACAGGGCCCATAATGCTACCTGCATACCCATCTGCCTATGAAGAAGCAAAGACTCATTGCCTCGATTGGCACATACACACATTGTCTCCAAACCGAGATAGATATATAGATTGGGGAGCCATGTTAGGATAGGGTTTGTCCGTGCTGGTAGAGGGGAGCCATTCAAGATGAGTGCCACACTCTGCAGAGCTATCCAGCATATGAACAAATCCAGACATGTTAGGCTGAGTTGGTCAGGTCCGACTAGGCTCTACATGTGGTATTGAATACGTCTTTGGTACAGATGCTGGGATTATACGTTCAGGAGGTCATAGATATGCGAGCTCAACTATGGCCTCAGAGACACACCTGACATGCACATATGTTTCATGATGCATATTTGTATCCTTGTACTATTTGTACAGTTTGTCAACATTCTTATTATTGCCACAGTTCTTCCCTCAAAAACCCTTCAGAGCAAGGGTCTTTTAATTCAGATAGTAATAAGTTTGTTGTGCTCCTTTGATGGGTCCCATGGCCGATTGATCTTCGTGGACAATCAAATCAATTCATTAAAAGGCACTTTTACATATAGCTAAGGGATTATTTCAGACACTTTATCTTATGGGTGCTTTTAAGCATGGTTATGATATATGTGAAGTTACTATAGACCATTTAATTGCAATGCAAAACTAAAGAGTAAAATATTCAATAAAATAATAAAATAACATAGCTAGTGTGGTAAACAAATAAGGTTATCTAGCTAATTGTTGTATCTTACAGATTGTAGAGGTCACTTGGATGTAAGATATGTTGGGATTTTCATGTAGACGAAGAACATATTGTCCAATGCGATGACCCGAATACTCATGGATCATGGTTGTTTTATGGCGACCTCTTAGCTATTGCAATTCAATCCTAGATTTGGGGCATAACCTGGGTTCAAATCCCACATGTTTAAGAACATCTTCTGCGCCATTCAATATTGACAGATTTATTTTACTATAATATATGTCGAACCAAAGAAATGATAAATTATATTGTTTGGAATCAAAAAAATGTTCGTGGTGGCCTTTTGGCCACTGCGATAAGTTTCTTGTGGAATTATAAATTTAATTTTTTATATGCTTATCAATGGTAAGAGCACATCCAATTGTCTCTCCATGACACAAAGCGAATGGATGCGTTGTGATAGTTGCGAATATTAAAGAATATAGGGTGCAATTGCATGAACATTCTAATCGATGAATATCATTCTATGTTGCCAATATCAAAGAGCATAGGTGTAATAGTCTTGAACACAAGAGAATTTCATTGAGGATAAGCCATCTCCCATCTTCCATTCCTCTTTTATCAAGGATTCAATGACTTGCTATGAAAGTGGCTATGCATCGATGTAAAGTTGGTGGGGGAAGGACCCAATGTACACGAGTGGGGGCAAGATACCTTTGGGTCATGGACGTTAAAATACCATCCATCCATCAATTCATCCATCCATCCATCCATCCAGGGCCACCTTTCAAAATCAGTAATGTATTGTAACATGTGTCTACAACTTCAAGGCTGCCTATAGCAAAGTTGTACTATACCCTAGGTACAGTCATTAAAAATGCGATAGAAATTTTCTATATAATATAAGGTTGGACTCATTTTTCTTCCATCATTTATTTGTGGGTTGTAACAATAAAACCCCCTTAATAAAGGATTTCAAAAAGATAAATATTCGCATCGGCCTTAGTTGCCACGATAAATTTCTTGTAGTGTTTAGATAACAATATGTGTATATTTTTCCATTCTAATGAAAGGTTGTTATCAGGGCTCGAATTTGACGGCTTTCATGCCTGTTTTTTGGATTTTTGCCCGTCAAAACAGGTGGAAAAAAATTTTGCATGGCAAATGAAGGGCAGCACTTGGGCAATTGCCCGTCATAGGGAAGGACAACTACAAGACATACTCGTCATTTGAAAGGCTAGGAACAGAGGAATGCCCGTCATTTTTCTTGCTATATATCTATATATAAATTCTATAATTTATATTGAAATAGATTATTATCCCATTTTCTAAACGAATTTAAAATAAGCATTCTAGAAACCAATGAACCATTGACTTAAAAATATCTTGCATGTTGTATTGGATGCACTTGCTAAGAGGTTTGGAGACGTGAGTGAGATATTTAATGCAATGAATTTCTTCAATCCATCTGCATATGCTGTGGATGATGTTGTAAGGGATGACAAGACTAAAGAATGGTTGGAAAAATTGCTTGCCAAGTTTGCTTCAAAAGTAGACATGGCTAGATGTTTGAGTCAGAGGGAGGACTTCGTTGAGACACTTTTTAGGGCTGCCAAGAACAAAGGGATGGTGATGGCTTGGACTATTTGTAGAGATGAAAATGGAACATGTGATAGTTGGTGGGAAAGTTTTTTAGCATTGATGAAATTATGGCAATATTGGTCATTCCTGGAAGCATGGCCTCTTGTGAGAGAGGATTCTCCCGTCAAAATGCTATTAAGAGTGCTATAAGATCGAGCATGAACTTAGAAACACTTGATGCCACAATGTGTGTATCATTGTGGAATGAACCTTTTGAAAGCATAGATTGGCAAGCATGTTACAAGGACTGGTATGAAGCGAAGCAAAAGAGAGGAATGCCACTTGAGTAGCCTTCTTTCTATCCATCTATATTTTTTGAGGAAAAAAACTGGTTTCTGTCATCTTAAATTTTTTAATTGCATTTGAAAGGCTTGAATTTAGGAACTTCCTGTCACGCGAAAGGGAAAAATTATTTTGCCCGTCCCTAGAAAATTAAGGGCGGGCCGTCAAATTCGAACACTGGTTGTTATGCATAAATATCATCATCATCTGGTGTTCCATTGAGCTGAATGAATGAGTACAATGACCCATAGGGGGACACAACAATGAACCCCAAATGAGTGAAAAATCAACACACAATACTCCGATAGTTTAGACAACCCCATAGATAAGACAAAATTGTCTATAATGAATTCTGGCCTCCAAATAGAGCGTCAAGTTCAACAACATCTAGAAGATGGTCGTGTTACATTGTTCCCGAACTGGAACAAACAAATTCAATAGTGAGGTACTGCCACCCATCCAAGCTGCAACTCGAACCCATCCTACTAAAGTGCCAGCCCCAACTCCACACGCCTACCCTGGCGGCTTGCATGAAAGGCAATTCCATGTGCACTAGTGAGCTCCAAACTGCAAGACCAAACAACATGCCACTGCTCAATATGCAAGGGTTAGGAGCCATCTACAGGCCAATTGTTAGCAAACCATAAAGTTGGATCGGAAATACAAGAACCACAACATCAAAATGGAAAGATGATCCATGAGGATCCTCGGAGGCCACCTGGCTATGCAGAGATAGAGAATTCTAAAATATAGCCTCAACCAAGGGAAGCCTCCCTTTGGTGCTCTTCAGAAGCGCCAAGTGCTACATTGGAAAAAAATGTAGAGGGTCATTGGCCAAACTAACGAAAGCAATCATATAGCAACCACCGAGGGACAAGACATAATTGGACTAGGCCATATAGAATGGAAAAACAACCCGAGCTGGATACCCTAAGACCGACCTGTGGGGAAGGATGATGGGACTGTACAACAACACAGATTCAGTTCAAAGAAAATTATGATGAGGATGCAAGAAACACAAGGCTTTTATGGGAGAAAGGGCCAAAGAAAGCTTGTGTCATAGAAGGCCTGGATCCAAAAGAAGAGCTGGCGCCATGGCGTCCCTTTCCCTAGAAAGGTGGTTCTCTCCTATATAAGAAGAGAACCATAGAATTCTAGAGAAAGGTCCTTATGCAGAAATGTTATCATCTGACACAGACCTCAAACCCCCTAAGACCGATGCTACGAGACTCTAAGGCCGAAAGGGTAACCCAGAGAGAAGCCGATTGAGAATGCAGGTAGTTGCATGGGATTAGTGTGCCAAGATGAGGAATGTGTGAAGAAAAAAAGAGTACAATCTGAAACAAAAAATGACAACATAAGAATGCATGACAACCATCCAAAAACTTGAAACAACCAAATCTCTTTCAAAATTGAGTGTATTAATTATAGACCGCAATAAAATCAAAGACATAGTAACATGTTATAAGCATAGTCATCATCCGCACACCTGACTCACATGTGAGGGCGAGAAAATACTGTGGAACTAGAGGAGATTTCAGGCCCGAAGGGGGGAGATGGATGGGAAGAATTAGCAGAGGGTTATTAAAAGCAGCTATACGGGCAAAATAAGTCTCAATTTTGTGATTATTACGGCTATAAAACGTGAAAAAAATAGGGAGTGTTGTGGGATAAGGGAACGGCTGAGACATAGGAGGCAGAAGCAAAAGAGTCAAAAGAGGAGGCAGGTGGATTAGTAGCCATGCTAGGGCGGCGATCAAGGCGGCCTTGGTGAGCCAGTTTCAAGCAATAGAAATCATCTGCAGATAATGAGAAGCTTGAATGATCAGAAAAATCAAAGGCAATATCATACCCCTTGCATCCGCAATCAGAAAGAATTTCATTTGTTGTTGAGTGGCTAACTTACCCTCTTCAATAAGCTTCAAGACAGAGGCCGGCACTGCAAGTGAGAGAGAGAACAAGCTAGCATACAACTCTCGAATCTGTCCTCATTCACACATAAGAATTCATATTGGTACCTCGAGGAGTTTTATTTGAATGTCGGCCAGGTCCGAACCGCCCGCTCCGGTGCCTCCTCTCGGAGGGATTCGACTCTCGAATGGAGGACTGAGATATAAAGGAGAATTGTACATCACGAATTTGAGCCATTTTCCATTGCAAGGACTGAAGAACCTGAGGCAAGAATAGATCAGATTGATAGACAGAAGCCATCGTCGGGGCAATCTACGAATTGGGAAAAGGAGGTGCAGCTCCTGAAGTGGCAGAAGTGCTGTCAAAACTTTTGGGAGGAGGAGGGGGAGCCAAGGGAGTCGAGGTGAGGGTGGATGATGGGTAGAATAGTGGATGGAGTGTTAGGGAAGAAAGTTGACAGCATAAAAGAAAATCCAAAGGGGTTGCTAGAGGAAGGAGGATACAAGTTACTCAACATTGTGGCTGCACTAGGCAACTCTGGAAAAGAAGTTGTCGGGGAGGACCGGGCACGATCCATTCCTGCAGGTGCGTAAGTGGCAATATATTTGTCGCGATGCATGGCCGCCATCCCCGCGTATTCGTGGAAACGCCTGAACCTAGAGTCATTCTAATAGGGTTGTTTTCTCCATGCTTGAAATAGCTTAGCACCAATAGGACGAGAGAAGTAAAAAGTAAGTCGAGAAAACTACCCCAAGTATAAAAAGAACACCGAAAGTATGATGCTCCCCATCAAATATACGATGCCCCATCGCCCATCTTATGGAAAATCCCCTATCCAGCCACATCTATGCATGGACCCTCCATCTATCCTGCTCCTGGGATGGCCAGGCCGCGGGAAGGGGACACGAAGATGTCTTACGCACTCTTCCCTTATGGGCTCCTATAACAGCGAAAGTATATACAAACGTCAGCACTAGTAATAACAATACAATAAGTTACCACGAGGGGTAGTACCATCCATCCATAGATCATCCATATTACATCAATACATCATCTATCAAATGAGCTTCTACCCAGGTTCAGACTCATTGGGAGAGTAGACTAATGACTGGAGTCTCCAAATAGAGCAGACCAAGTTATGGCAAGGACTTGGGTTGACAATAAATAATCGCTAGGTTTGACCACTCCATCTGTCCCTCATGTACATACTATGCAGATGGGCTAAATCAGACTTGGCCATGACTGTAACCTGTCGGATATGCAATCTCTTGGTCACACAAGAAGACTATTCTGGATTGCATCTCCCTGGTCCCATGAGGTAGGAAGGGTTGTATCTCCCCTTCTTAGAGTGCAGTGGCTCCATAAGCGACTAAAAGATCGTAGTGACACACATCCTTCCCCGTCTGAACTCCCAAAACAAGAGGCAGGTCAACACCTGCAATTCTTAAGAGTCAGGGCGATAATGTTGATCCAGGAAGTGTCGGACCCATACCCGGCCCTTTCAAAGTGACCAACTATAAGCCTAATCCACTATGGGTCCCCAGTAGCCGCGCTCAGTAGGGACCTCCATCTATTTTCCTACTGATTCTATTATGTGGTGCTCAATCACTCCATAACCTCCGTAGCCTGGTGGGTTCTATGCACAGGCCGCATCACTCTATAACCTCCATAGCCTGGTGGGTTCTATGCATAGGCCGCAAATAACTAAAGGATCTAAACTAGAAGCATCATCTAAACAAGGCTACTAGATCTCTACACCCTTCCCAATAGAAAAGATGCAAACATGAACCAACATCATATATCCACATAACATGATAAATAATAAGAATAACATCTAATCCTAATCACATGCATCTAACTTACAGTTAGGGTTCATTGATTAGAGTTCATGAGCCGAAATGAGGGTTCTAAAATGGATCTACTAGAGATATGAAATATTAACTCATCTGGAATGTTTATTCCAGATGATTTATCCAGATGATTTATCAAGGTCTCTACTCCAAATACCTACTCTGGAGGAACTTCCGTCCGATCCTGGTGTCTCCATCGCTCTGTGGATAGTTCGGGGGAGTTCCCACTCCTTCTGATACACGCACGCTCTTGGGGCTGCTGCATATGTAGTGCTACAGCAGACAATTCTCGAAACGGAGTTTCGAGCATGAACATGGTTCATGGACTGTTGGAGCCGAAAAATGGCCTAAGTTTAAGATTTGGCCATTAGTAGGTCAGGATTGCCATGTCACGCCATGTGGCTCCAATAAGGTGCGTCTGTGTGGAGGGTCGCCAATAGGATGGGGCCATGTGGAAATGGTTCCCTACTTAAGGTTGGCTAAGTTACATATTTGACTTAGCCATGCTCCCTTTCCCTGTATACAAGCCTACTAAGGTAGGTTTGTATGGTGATGTGGCCGAAAATATATGTATATATCCCCTATATTTTCAGGGAGCGTCACATTCTCCCTCTTTAGCATAATACTGTCCTCGGCATTACCATGGGATAAACGAACCTGCAACAACCTTAAAGATAGAAATAAGGGATATAACATTTAGAATTTAAAGTGATAGACTTCCAACTCTCAATTATAACGATAATTGTAAAGGCTATACTTACATACTTATACAAAGTCATATATCCTTAATAGTTCATCATTATAAAAGTAACACATAATGACATAACAATATATTTAGGAGCTTATAATTGAGTACAAAATCTATAACTCCTTATTCTTCTTGTGATGTGCTCCCTCCATTTTGCTCCTCCTTTATTGGCCTGCAATAAGTAGCACACCCCCTAATTACTTCCTTGAGCCGAACTACTAGCTGCAGTGCATCATGGCCCTGAAGGTTTAAGCCTAGGGAACATCTAGGATGATCACATCATCGCCCATGATCACCTGCTTAGCCACCACCTGTGCATCTCATCATCTCCCCTAGGTTCAATGCACTAGGTTAAGCTACTACACTTACTTGACTAGCAGGAGTCGACTAAGTTGGAGGCGACTTAGCCGTTGAATTGCTCCATGAACTCTGGGTATTGCTTCTCTAAATCATGTTTCAATACCCATGTCGCGTCTTCCATGGGCAAGTGTTTCCACTTGACCAAGTACTAAAGGAACTCTGACCTTCGCGTCTTCTTGAATGCCTTGTCACGAAGTAACTCAGGAACAATCTCGAGTTGCTCCTCTGTCATCTCCAACAAGGTTGGAGTCTCCAAAACTTCCTCCGGGTTTGGAGTATGTTTCTTTAATAAGCTTAAGTGGAAGACCTTATGAACGTTTAGATGAGCGGGTAAGTCAAGCTTATATGACTGGCCCCCTATTCGCTTTTCCAGAAAAGACCAATGCATAAAAAACTTCACATCCATGTTTGGTGTCCATATAGAGATGGTTTAGCGGTATGCACTTATTTTATGGCTACCTAAAGAAATAATACTAATTGCATGTCCAAGCACCTATGTTTGGAGAAGCCCGACTGCAAATATAAGGCTTGAAAAAATAGTCCAAATTACAGTTTCAGGCCAATAAAAGATATATAATCTAGTCAATCAAAATCCTGTCCAATTATCTCACTAGATGCATATAATTCTTTCAGTCATACCTTCATAGGCACATGTCAATTAGTGGCAACAAACAGGATAAACTCTACCAATACTTTGTCTACGCAATTTACAATGCCTCAGAAAAATTCGTTTGCAGTCTTACTCGGTATAAGACAAATCCTAACTTAGGTTTTAGGACTTCATGTATCACTATCCGCGGGAGGATGATTGTAAACCAAATTCTTTTTTTTTTTTTTTTTTTTTTTTTTTTTTGAAGGAACGGTAGATTTTGTATTCATTCATATGATATAAAGTTACAGCACATACATGAGTCCATAAGAATCATATTGGAAGAATTCCAGTACATAAAAAACCCTGAATATCTAGGGGGAACTCAGAAGATCCAGGGAAAAATAAGAAACTACTAACATAAAGTAGAATGAATGGACAAGTTAAGTACTAGCAATGGAGTCATTCAACATCTTCTTCGGCTTCAACATACTATAGTGGTAAACCATCATTCTTCTGCTAAAACCAATTACTATAGGAACCTCTCCATGGTTTCCAACAACTGATCCATTTGTTAGCCCAATCAGAAAAGCAAACATTTACCCTTAATGGCCACATATAGATTAAGCCCAAGAAAGATTTTTAGCATCCTTTGCAAACTGGAGGAGTAAAACATGAACCAAAATCTGGAGGAAACAGAAAAAGGACATGTAGACAAATAATTACCCAACTCTTATGCCTGAAGACGAACATTCCCATTATAAAGGCAGTGCAATCTCCTAGCTCGCCATAAATCTGAATCCAATGAATACCAACTAGACCATAGCCCAGCCCTAAAAATGTGATCCGAAAGATGGTGCATTGTTGGATTGTAAACCAAATTCTCGACACATGTCCACATGCTAAAAATTCACCTAATTTTCTAATGGTGCATGCCACTGTATTTTAGGCTATAATAGTGTATACTCCACTTGTTGCCACAACCCATGGTGGAAAATCTAAAATATTGTGAAACATACCTTTTGAGCAGTTCCATTGGTGGTACCATGAGCGCATGGTTAAATTCAGATATCCATGTGTCCGTACAATCTTATTAGACTATTGTAGTGCCTTCACCAAGGCCTGCAGTGTGCCATAATATTCTGCTATGTTCAAGTCCTCGTAGAAATCATGGTCATGCGTCATGACATTCCCACTGGAATGCCTCTCTCATGACATTCCCATTGGAATGCCTCTTTATCATATTCGTGCACTAGATTCCTGCTGTAAAATACAACTGATGTGCAGATTATACGTCATATCTATGGTTGTGGTCCCAAATAAGTTATTTATTGGTGCATGCAAATGCCCAATATTCTTTGTGACATCAATAATTTAAAGCATCAACTTAGATAGATAGAGAAGAGGGCTTTAGAAATAGTAACATTACATTGTGCGGGATCATACGTCCATACCAAATCATATGGTATGTTCTGATGCATAGAGATTAGAGTGCCATGTTCGGCTTTTTAGCCATAGCACCATGCTCCATTGTAATTAAACCCTAGAATCATGAGTAAGCTTTTGAGGCCATTAAGTTAATACAGTATGCCACATAGACATTACTATATCACCTACATATTGCACCACACGTTTGGCAACTTGAAAAACTATCCAGGTCATGTGGCTTCTAATTCCAGCTAGAATAATCTTGTATCACCCTTGTATAGCAGATTTGTAGCTCGTGTGTCACTAGCTCATGTGTCAGCTTAGGATGTGAAATCATGATTAGGACACCCTAAAAAGTTAATCCTGAGTCAATCAATCATGATTCTACACAAATGTATGGCACTACTCAAAGTAATGGGAACTATGCCAGCAACTTGGTCATAAGAGAATCTATTATGTTCATGTGGCCATACACTTCCACTGTTGCATGCACATACCTTATATTTGTAGTGGATCCTTGCATTAAAATAAACATTTATTCGTTAAACACTGGCTGGATATGTGCAAGCTCAAGCATAAGCCAGCACTTCCCAGGGATGAACTAGGGGCCTTTTTCTATGAGGCTAAAATAGCTCCAGGTACCTCCCCGGTGATGAGAAGGATACTTCAGGCCTGGATGAAGGTACTAACAGTATGCTCCCCAGCTGACATTCCTAAAGAGGCTGGAAACGTCAGTATCTTTTGGAATACACAAGTTTGGAACAAGGATGGTCTCCCTTTAGCTCTGGTCCATCCCCGAGTATTTGGGAAATGGAGAAAACAAGGAATTCAGTACCTAAGACATTTATGGGTGAATGGCAGATGGACATCCTGGACTAGATTCAAGTGCAAGGTACAACGGGCAGGGGAAGGAGATAGGAAGATATTACGTGAGATTCTAGATAATATCAAAGACTACATGGGGACTCCGGGCCCTAAGGAAATATGGTGGTGTGTCAGGAGTGAAAGGTACTGTGTGGCGAGTATCTATCACGCTTTAAGTGGTGACGAAACTCCATTAACAGCAGAAGTAAGGATGGGGGTAACAACTTCGGTCGCTAAGCTTCTCCTTTCTAATTCATGGAAATCTATCTGCTCAAAGAAACTTCAGTTCTTTAGGTGGATTGCACTTCAAGGAGGTCTCAATACAAAACAGGTTTTACTCCGAAAAGGAATTGTGGCTGATGATATGTGCCCATTGGGTTGCCAAGCAAGTGAATCGATCATACATCTCCTTTTCTGTCCTAAGATTTTCGAGTTCTGGTGCTGGGTTACCCCGATCTTAGGGATAGAGTTGGGCCATCTGGCATGGCCTGAGCTGCTCGTAAGAACTGATAAGTGTATAATTACTGCCTCCTTGACCAATGTGGCACTCTGGGTGGTGTGGAGGCACAGATGTGATGTGGCATTAGGGGGACAGGTTACTTCAGTGGCAAAACTCAAGAATTTCTTTAACATGGAGGTGGCTCTAATGGCCTTGTCCCACCATAGAAAGATGGGAGTGGCGTACAATAAAAAGTTGGATAGAGTAGGCAAAGTTGAAGGATTCTACAGCTACTTCAGATGCCAATGGATAGATGGAGAAGACTCTGCCCCCATGAATGATAGTGGGATCCACACACTTGGTAACTAAATACCTAATACGCCCTGGAAACCTTAGGTGAGTGGAAACCGGAATTGCCCACCCTATAGTACCTGCCTCTGCGAAGAAGACGGTGATAATTTCCTATAGTACTCACACGCAGGGAAGAAGAGCAGGTATTCCGGTAGTACATCCACACCTAGCTCTATGGGCATACCCCTTGAAGGGGATTTTGTTAAATTTTTATAATAATATACTCCTACCTTCAAAAAAAAAAAAAAAAAAAAAAAATAAACATTTATACTAGATATTGATGTGATCATTTCTCTGTGGTCCATGTCACTTGGCATAGGATATTCAATGTATAGCAAATGTGCAAGATCAGTGTAACATAGGAAGTCTAGAATATGTAGCCTGGTTCTAAAACATATTATATATTTTTCTTGGTAGTTTCGTGGCAAAAAAAAAAAGCCAAATAGTACCCCGTGAATATATATTTATATGGATATAGATAGATAGATATAGATGGATATATATAAGTTTTTCGTTTGGGTTGACATCACATTAGATCTCTACCCAATAAGATGCATTTCTTTGAGGAAATTAGAGATCCATATACTTAAAGCCTGGTTGTTATGGATTATATAGAAGACTAAAGGTTTTCTCGATTTCTCTGCTAACATGCCATGGGATGACTGTGTAGAAAGAAGGGTCAGCGCGGGATGGAAAGCCCTATATGCAATGCAGAATAGCTGTTACAGAATAGATCTCTGCGATTGGGCACGCAAAGCACACCTGTTCCAAGCACTCGTGGAACCAGTATTGCGGTATAGGGTAGAGGTCTGGGGGCCAGCGGTTAGCAAGGGTACTTGGGATAAGCTAGAGAGGGTACAGAAGGCTTTCCTGACATATAGCCTAGGCATCAAGGACACGGTGCCTTATCCGATTTTGCTGTATGAGACTGGCTTTTGGCCCCTGCAGCATTCTGCTATGCGCAGGCACCTTGCGTATTTCTATAAGGTTGACAGAATGCATGCACGTCGTCTTCCTCCCCGGGCTCTGTTATTGGCACAAGGGCCACAATGTCTGAAGAGAGTGTGGCAGGAGCATTGTAGGGGATGGTTCGTAAGATGGTCCATAGACTATCAACAGATTATGGTTGCGCTTTGCTACCTCTCTGTGGGATGCGCCCACTCTTGCAAAGCCCAAAACAGAGCACTACCACATACAGGTTAATCCATCGCTTGAACATGGCCCCCACCAGTATTTGAAGGCACACATCTCTACCAAGAAACGGAGAGCTATAGCTGCAATAAGGACAGGGTCCTACCATCTCAGAATTGAGACAGGCCGCTGGGGTACGGATGGAGGGCAGGGAATCCCCCGGCATGAGAGATTATGCCAGTGCTGTCACATGCAGATAGTAGAAGATGAACACCATGCTCTACAGGAATGTCTGGCATATGCACACATCCGAGTAGCTCATGCCGATCTCAGATGCTCTGAGATAGCAATTCATCAACTGCTGGCTTCGCCAATGGTTGCACGTCTCGCATCCTACATTCTGCAAGTCTCCACCGTCAGGGAGTCCCTCACAGGACAGGGAATTTGAGCGTCCAGATAGGGCCTCTGAACGCCTACTACAAGGGTTTTTCCTCCCACATGGGGTTTTTTTCGTCCCAGTGGTAGAGACACATTGTACAGGGTTTCTGTGGTTTTCTTTTGTGTTTTGATACTTTTCGATATATTGTATCACCGTCTCATAGGCCAGCTGGCCTCCGTGGACGTTAAAATATACTTCCTTCCTTCCTTATAAATACTTGTATCCTTCTTCAAACCTTGCTTCCCCTAAAAGCTTAGGAAGTGTTAACAACAAGTGGCCAGAACTTGAATCAACAAAAATTGTGAAATACCTTCTTCATTCATTTTTAACCTATGTAATTCATCCTAAAGTGTTTTTGGTTGTCTATGTCTTTCAAATTGAATAAAGTTGATAAATACTTGTAGCAAATGAACTTGAATCATTTTTGTACTTAAAATGTCAATGTAATGTATTATCACGTATAGACCCCTAGGCCCATATGGCAAAAGTACAACAATCAAATATAAAATATTAAGATTGCTAATCAAAAGCACCACTCTCTTCAAGAGCACCCATATTCATGAACAACTCTACGATTTCACTCCTCTCCTTCAAATCATCTTTTACAGAGGATATTTGCTTTAATATCATATTTGTCTCTAATGTACTCAAGAGGGGGATTTTAAAAATGTGTGGTGTTCAGATTTAACTTCAGGATCGAGACAGCTCGGATGATTGGCGCTCCTACCTTGGTATGAAATGACATCTACTTGTCTCAACATGAAGATGATAAGAAGTTGTTTTCAATTGTGATATCAACATTTGATTATTCCTACTAATACCTAATAGCAGGTATAGTTGTTTGTTATTTATATTCTGTCTTGAGTTTATTTTAATCTTACAGAAGTGTTTTTTGGCCTCCATACTATCAGTACCCCACATATTTTAAAAAATCTTAGATATGACATATGACTTAACATCTTGTAATTTTATGAACCTCGGCCAAGAAGGACCTCCCACCCCCAACGCGTTGCCCACTTACACACCAAATCATACCAGCCTCGCAGCTTAGAGTGAAGCATAGCCTGACACGATAGCATGTTATCTGGAAGTGTCTTCAACCTATTCACATTGAAGATGGTCCAACAAAGTGCCTCAAC
This sequence comes from Isoetes taiwanensis, assembly GCA_021234155.1. NCBI lineage: Eukaryota > Viridiplantae > Streptophyta > Lycopodiopsida > Isoetales > Isoetaceae > Isoetes > Isoetes taiwanensis. The sequence goes on from JAJEKV010000051.1 coordinate 8,307,828, forward strand.
CTCTAAAGGTAGCAGTCCAGCCTCTGCAAGCATGATATGATATGGGATTTGGACTTTGACACCAAGCTCCTCTATTAAAAAGCATTTTTGAACTTCTTCAATCTTTTCCTAGCTCTTTCTTGCTAAACCTGGTGCCCAAGACTGACATCCATATAACACAACTATCTTAACTTGAATCCCATATAGCAATCATCGAACTTCCAATGCCACAAATTGCCCACTCGAATGTAACATGATATAAAGAGCTCTAAGTTTCCCTCCTCTCCCCCCTCCCCCGATGCACCTTTTCAGCAGCCACATATCCCAATTATAGTTATCAGATATTTCAATCCCTAATACTTATAATTGGCTACTATTTCAAGAGAGGTTTCTCCAATCTTAAAAACAGCCTTATCTCTTGCAATTTTGGATTTACTGGCATTAATTGTTATTATTTTAGATTCACAAAAATCCATAGCACATTCAAGTATTGCTGGAATCCATCTGTTTGATATAAGTATAGTGACATCAGCAAAAAGTAATAGCTGAATGATATACTTACCGAGTCTAGCGCCACTGTCACCTATTCTCTCTGGCTACCCTTCAAGTTCATCGATAAATAGTCCAAAACGAGTGGGTGAACAGGGGCACCCCTGTTTTGCACCCTTTGTAATGTCAGTATGCTTCTCATAAATGGGAGGGAAAAGAAAGGCCGATAAGGAACTTTTAATAAAGCCAAGCAACTGTTGGTCTAAGCTTCAGTGGCACAAGCATCTCAAGAGGATCAGAAAGGGTACCTCTGTCCACGTGGTCAAAAGCTTGGCTAGATCTATAAATGCAAGAAACTTCTTATTTCCCTGCCCTTTTGCTCCTTTTGTAAGCACATGCAGTGTCCAAATGGTCTATTGTTAAATGCTCGTGGCGAAACCCTGCTTGCCCATAGGCTCTTATCTCATTTTCATCTTCTCATTTTGTAAGCTTTTTCTCAGTCGTAGAAGCAAATAGTTTTGCAAATACATTAGTGACAAGAATGGTGCAGTAATTTTGAGAGCAATTTATAAAAATACCCTTGTATTTTACCTAAATTACGAAAATACCCATATATTTTCTAAGATTATGGAAATACCCTTGTTGTAATTATGCAAAGCGTCATGTCACAGATCCTTGCCCATCGCAAATCTGCTACTCTGGCTTGGCAAATCCCATCTGCAACAAATATCTTTGCATCGACAAATATGTATAACGCATCATGTTGCAGATCCTTGCCCATCGCAAATCTGCTACTTTGGCTTGGCAAATCCCATCTGCAAGAAACGTCTTTGCATCAACAAATATGTATATTCACTTGAGAAATCTAACTTGTACATCGGATTTGTGTTTTGCAAGTCCATTAGCAAGGCCCACCGGCGAGTCTATACATCATTGAAAATCTGCATTATGGCTGCCACAGTTAACATTGAACCTGGCAGCGGCAATCATCTCTTTTGTGGTTTCGAAGCTATGAGATTTGGTAAAGCTACACAGCACCCAAATCTGTTTGGCCTCACTCTGCTCTAACCAAGATATAGTAGGACGTCGGGAAAAGAAAGCAAGATATATTAGGACGTCAGGGAAAGAAAGCAATTTTTTCAGATCTACATTAGTGAGGCAAATATTCTTGATTCTTACTCTATATACACTTTATAGCAAGCGATCTTTGCTATGTGAAGGATACTCATGATCGAACAAGAGTCTATAATCAATAGAAACTATAATTCAAGGATAAAGATTAATCAAAGAAGATGAAAAATCAGAGCCCAAACTCTAGTGGGATCGTTCAAAAACGACATCCTTGCTTATTGCTCCAGTGCCAAGTTTATCTAATGCCATCGATCCGAGCTATCGGATCGGTATTCTCGAATGGGCGAGCATGCATCTCTCCCACACATGCATGCATTGCATGGATTTTCTGGGGCTCTGGTTCATTTGTAGATCGCTATTTCTTGCAGGTTTTTTATCAACTTCTCATCGACGTTTTCTCCTCTCTCATATGTTTTCATGCGAGTCCTTATTGGAGAATGTTGAGCATGAAGACTTCTATGGATGCAGAGTATTCTCGAGAATAGGTGAACATAGGAGGCATTTCTATAATTTCTGAAATTACAAGGGTATTTTTATAATTTAGATAAAATATTAGGGCATTTTTATAAATTGCCCTACCTAATTTGTGCACCGACACTACTCGACTCAAGTTCCAATCCACCAAAAAATATTTATTCAGAAGTGCAGATTTATTGAGCACTAAAGCTTTTCAGATAAAGCATTCCCCCATTTAAATAGCTCAACAGTAAGCTCAGCCAATTTGCCATTTTTCATCCCTTGCAAAGCATCTTTAACATAAGAGATATCGAACACACCACCACGAACACACCACCACTGCATGTACCCATAGCTGCCATTGGCTTTCAATCTGCAATAGTATAGAGCTCCATCAACCACCATTGCTTGAGAGAAGTCTGTAATACCCGCATGGGATTTTAGTTTTCTCGACTTTTTCAGATCTGATTCTATCTGCACAAACATTGTTTTAGATTGCTCTCTAAGCCACGCCTTTTCTTTCTTTCTTTTTTCTATTTAATTAGCTTTTTGATAGGCTTTCTTAGCCAGACTTATCAGAAGCACCATGAAAAGTGCGTTTAGTGCCACATATTCAACATCATACCATTTGTGTTTATAACTCAATTTTTGCATGTCATATATCCAAATGTATCATTAGCAGCATAAAAATTATATTGTTATTATATTGTTAGTAAGGTCACAATTGTCACTTCATATGGACAATCAACCATGCATTCATATAAGCACCTTAGTTTGTGAAGAAACCCTGTATGCATGTATGCTAGAATGAAAGAGATACACGATATAGCTAGGCTATGAGTAAACTGGATGAAGAACTATAAAGCATGACTATGGCTTTATAGAAGAGCCATGTCAGCAACATATGTGGCATGCCTAGTCATCTAAGAGTAGTGACATGTCACGTCATTCTCTAACATCCCCCTTGATGACTAGCATGACCCAAAATATCGAAAACAAAACCAGAACTACTAATGCAAAGTATCCCCCTGAGATATAACGCTGCCTCGAAGGAATTCAGCATATGAAGCAAATTCAACCACAGAAGTAACCATGGCTGCCACTTGATGTTGGTGCTAAACCATAACATCCGACCTCTGTACCATTCCCTTTTCCAGGAAATACAAGGAACGGTATAAAACAACTTCTTTTGTCTCTGTAATAAACCATACTCAGCCTTCAACCCAAGGTTAAACCCATGTAAGTGTCTTGCTGAGTCCTGGAAACATGTACAACTAACAACACTCTCAGCAGTGAATGTTTTTACTTGACAGTTTGAACATCTTTCCGCCATAAAAGGTAGCAATTGTAACTCATAATACTCCTTAGGTAACCCAACCATACCAAGTGTTAGTGATTGCTTTAGAAGCTGTGCTGCTAATGCACTTCTGTCAGGAACCATATCATCTCTCTTTAGAAATACAGAATTGTGAAGATCAAATAAAACTTGATTTTGTTTATGCTTACAACTGTAGCTAATTTTCGACATCTTGTTCGATTTGCCAATAGAAGGATTCTCCATCCTCTCATCCTAATGAGGCACATACCCCAAACAATCATTCAAGTTAGGATGATCCTCTAACCTTCCATCATGTGGACAAGGTAATTCTAGCTGCTGAGTACAAATGTGAGCCATAATAGAACCAAATTCAGGAAGGGTAGCATGAAGATCAACCCAAGGAAACTTAGAAATTTGTTCCTCTTTAATATGAAATTGCTTATGAGCCATTGAAAAGGATGCTAATTTTAATTCTCCTGAAGCACTTTGCAATGTAAACTTGTGATCATTTTCAAAACATGCAGCTCGTATATACCCTACAGGTACAACAGCAGCTGTGTCCATGATAAGATCAGAAAGTATACCTTGTTCGTAAAAATCAGCACTCCATTCACATGAGACTACCATGCGCTCGTCTTCTATCTCATTGCAAATATCCTGAATCAGAGCGCCATGCAGAGCAGGTACAGGAGCAATATACAGCGGTGAAGACTCCAAGAACATATCTGTTACAGCATAATCTGCTATGTCGAATGAAGTTTGGATCATAACTGCGTCTTCTTCATCAAGAGTAGCTAAAAGATTATTTCCTCCGACAACATGCCACATGCCTTGGGATATCAATGACCAGGTCATTTGATATCTCCATTCTTCGTAGTTATGAATGGTTAAAACCTTACCTTTCAGAGGAGCTATAATCTGATAAAGCTGCCTAGCAGACTCAGAAGTAAAATAGACCATGATTAGATTCTCTAGCAACACAGTATCACATCTACAGTCTGGCAAGACTGAAGCGTAGCAAGAAGAAAGAAATCTCACACAAATCTTGCTGATCGGGGATTTGAAGACTTCGAGGAGCCAATTCCAGATCCAAAGCCAGTCTATATCCGGATTGCCACTCAATCTGAAGAGATTCTGCACTCAACGGCAGCTCCTTATCCAGCAGTGTTCAAATACGGTTCCCCTCTGCCGTAACTCCAAATGCGACCAAACTCATGCAAGATCTCGACATGTAATCTAGACTTTATCCGTTTCCCAATGTATCACTGTCCCTTTTAGGTTTTTATTTACCCGATCACAAAAATAGAATGCACCTTTTGCTTGTAATCCAAATAAGCCACGAACCAAAATAGCCATGCAATATGTCTCCAACTTTACAAATTTCGCACAAATCCGGGTGCAAAATATCTTTGCACGAGTCTTTCAAACGATTCAGATGCTCGCCCAAACTACACAACTGAATCTCTTCTCCTTCACATCAGATCCGACTATAAACTCCAGATCCGACCCTTGCTTGCAAATCGTAGCAAGAAGTAGACCTAACCGGACGAAGAATCTTGCAAGATTAGCGCAATCTTTGCAGAGATTTCTCGAGCTTTTATTCTAGACCCGTTCTAGACCCGCAACACGTTCTAGACCCGTTCTAGACTAACTCTTGCACAAGGCAAGAAAAATGATACCAGTTCCTCTGATCAGACCCGATACCACGTTCTGATCCCACCTGCTATACTCCAGCACTCATCTCATCCTGCATTCTGGCTCTGATACCATGAAGAAACCCTGTATGCATGTATGCTAGAATGAAAGAGATACACGATATAGCTAGGCTATGAGTAAACTGGATGAAGAACTATAAAGCATGACTATGGCTTTATAGAAGAGCCATGTCAGCAACATATGTGGCATGCCTAGTCATCTAAGAGTAGTGACATGTCACGTCATTCTCTAACAGTTTGTTACTAAATTTTAATTTAATTTAATTGACTAGCTCTCTTAGGGCCTATGAAGAGGCCATGGAGCCAGAATACATGTGTAATCATATTTTCAACAAAAATGAACGATGTGCATCCACCGTTTTGAAATGTGATCCTAATTCTAAAGGAGGTAAAGTAAACAGGAAAGAAAAGTCTACTGCATGAATACCAAACTTCCTTCTGATATGTTACATATAGGCGTTAAAAACTAATAAATAATATTACATAGCTCTCTAGTTCTTACCAACATTCTACAAAATGACAATAACATTCCTTTGGAATACCTATCCTTTTATGAAGTGAAGATCAGCCTTGAGTGAAAATAAGCCACTTCTCCTCATATTGCACCCTTTTGCTCCTCGTTCCTCTTTCATTAATTGCTGGTTCTTCATCGTTGAGACAATTCAAAAATTGCCAGCTGGTCAGTTTGCCACAGCATCTATAAGTAACCATGTTTCGGCTTGAGCAGACCTACCAGCTTTTGCATTATTCCAGGAACAGAAGATCAAGTTATATTTATAGCACTTCTTGCATTTTTTGCCCACCTACTGCTTGCGCAAACCATGAAAAAATCTGTGTTTCCTTGAATGTGAATGATGACCTGCTTCCCTTGAAGCAAGATGATGGATGAAGTGCACCTGGATATAGGAGTACGAGTTAAAGCCTGAACAGCGCTACCACAATCATAAAGCAGATAATAGACAAACCTGATCATTTGTTTTAATTCCAAAATCTGAGAGCAAGGAATCTTCATCGATCAGTTTTTCATTCATGTAGCACAAGCAGTAGTTTCCCCAGACATGCTTCCTGTGATAAAAAAAATAACTTGGACAAGTTTAAACTAATTACATCAATAAATATAATCAATGAGTGCTTGAGACTTGATAATAAGAACACTTATAATCTGATTGGGATGATCATCCCATAAAGATGCATATTCATCGATAGTTTGACATGTACATTTGCAGCTGCTGAAAGGATACAACCAACTGGACTGTTTGCTAGCGGATCTTATTTATCGGCTGTAGATATTTTGATTCCCCATGCAATGTATTAAGCATGAGAATATTCAGTCCTTTGTTTTCCTAGAGGGGCGCCTCACCAAGTTTATATGGAAATGGAGTTCAAACAATGCAAGAAACCATATAGCCCATTTTGAAGGATACTATAGTTATAGGATAACTTAACTAAGATTTCTTGGAGGGGGTAAAATGCAGAACTTATTGCCTCTACAATTTCCTTAAAAAAAAATTGGAGATGCAACCTACATGGTAGCAAGGAAGGAGTCAAGCACAATGGCAACGGCTTCAATAACATAGTCCACACCAGCATCAGATAAAACAACCCGGAAGTGGACTTTTTAAGTTCCAATATGTCATCCAACCACGTTGACTTTAATTGCTTCTTTGGCAGCCCCATGCCCTAATACCTATGATTTAGCTGATAAATCTCACGCTCATCTTATCTATGTAAACCATGACAGGGGTTATTCCATATAACGATCAGTGTCTCGCTACTTCTATATCTGTTTTTTCTATATCTGGTGTTCATTCTCAGTGAAACCCAAGACTTTCAAATATACTTCTAGTGGAAAGTATTGTCATTGAAAAATCAATGGATACAGTTTCTTCGCCAGTTAACATGAAATTTCATCTGCTAGAAAAATGATCTCTTTGGACTCAACGATGGCACAGATAGGAAGACAACAGATGCAAGTGAACATGTGAGATGAAAACTGAAGAACAAAAGAGCCCCGGCAATAATAGGTCTCGACTTAGGAGAAATAAAAAATCCTTCACAAGATAACTGTTTAGATTGTACATGGATAAAGGGGAAAAGTTGGCTTAATATGTTGAGATATATTCTTTATCAATTTGCTGGAATAAATGCCACTATGGATGATAAGGATGCCAGCAGAAATAGAGGAAGAACAAGCTTCAAGGCATAAGGTGACAGTAGGTTTAAGACTGATGATACGGAGTTCTTTGGATTTCAAGAAAGTTTGACACAAACCATGGGAATTGGCAGCACCATATTTCCATTTGAAGCAAAGGCACGAGAGCGATGAGAGAAGTCCGAAAATGTTAACAACCTTTGCCTTTAACCCTATATGGTCAGGCTCCACTTTGGTCATCCGCAAAATCAGAATTCACTGCACATGCACCAAGCATGGTTGCTCAAGATGTGTTATTAGGTTCGAACTGCACTTTACTCATCAATTCTACAACTTCATCCAACCATCCTATCCTTCTAAGGAAGACAATCGTGCAGTTATAATGAACTAGACTTGGCGCAGCCACACGTTTGTATTAAATCCCTTTAACAAAGGAAAACCTTTCTCGTTTAATAAGACCAACTGATTGTCACAGCTTGTAGTAGAAGGCAATGCCAACTTTTATTTATCAAAGCCAGAACGATACAAGCAAAAAGAACCTATACAAATGCACTTTTATCTGGGCCCATTCCATCCAATTGCTAGAAAGCTCCTATTTCCAACCATGTTGTGGTAATGCGGCATGTTGAAATTCAATGTGCCTCGTTTAAGTTCTGAAGACTAACGTGAACCTTGCAAGCTCCAACATTTACTATACATTTTAAGTAGAAACTTTTCAGCCTTTCAATTGCATCAGTTTTGCAAAAGCTGCTCAGATAGAAATCCAGGAAACTGTGTTTCTTTCTAGCACATTATTAAACATGCTCCAGGATTCTTTGAAACGCCATGCTGAGCATCTATTGCAAACATGGCAGTCTTCAGAACTACGCTTTGATCTGACGCATTAAGAAATACTACCTCCACATCATCTAAACGGCCCCCAGAATAAACCAAAATGAAATCTTGTGTGTAAGTTAAATAGTAAGTTGTTTTTTCGATTCTGGCCATGTGAACCACCGTTATCTTGTCTAGCACCAGACCCTGACCATGCATCTGTTCAGAAAAGCAGAGGTCTTCCTCCCCACAGCCTTGTTGAGCATGCACAGAAATCATGGTAGCCCATTAGAGAACATTATGCTCTTGCATTTTATACAAAAGCATCTCATAATCCTGAAGCTTGCCACACTAGACATGCAAGTTACTTAAAGCAATTACTAGAGCATGTATGTCTAATCTATATAATAAATTAACAGACCGACCTCCCTTTCATCAGTTACACTTGCTGAGAACAAGCATCAAAAACACTTAATGAAAGTGATTTTTATCGGCAAACACATTAAGCATACCTTGGAAATATTCTTATACATCTGGCAACGTGGATCGTTGATGCTTCTCTAGTGTTTCACAATATGCATAGAAATATTATGAAACACTAGAGAAGCATTCTGGGAGTATGATGGTTTCTGCATTTCCATGAGAATAAGGAGGACTCAGGCAGACTTTTGATACAATGGCTGAATGCAATGTCACTCCATGGAACTCCATGATATCAGCGCATGCATAAACGGTTCTGGCAAGTAAACATTGTGCGTCTGGCGAATGAGAGGAAACAATAGCCGAAGAACAAGGACTTGCTGAACGAAAATGCTGTTAAATTGTTATCTCGCCATCCATTTGAATGGAGTTCACGTTATTACAGAAACTACAATAGTCGGATTGCACGAGTCCAATACGTGAAACGCTAACATATTAATTTACTCACAAACTTCTTACCATGATACATGTCGATGCCCTAATTGCGCTTGCTCCAGTTCCTCCACTTTCCTCTGCACAGCCACTTTCAGGTCTCTTACTTTGGCCGAATTGAGGACCGCAACATCTGAGAAAAACTAGAGCCCCATAAAATCTATCACAACCAGGCCCACAAGCAATGCATCAAGCTAAACTTACCAAGCGTAGTACCATCCATCTTTAGGACTGAGAGGCGCATTGCACCACCCAGCTCCACTGCAATAAGTGTATCAACATCTCCTAGAGTTGGATTTCTCGGCACGTCTGCGAGCAACGGATCATCCAGCAGGGCTGAGAGCAAGGGAAGAAATTGCGCCCTGCTTTTGCTATAATACCGTCCAACTTTTGTAGGTCTGAGTTCTGTGTCTTCTATTTCTTCATCCGCTTCCATTTTCAAGCTCCCATCAATCATCTGGCAAAGCTCTTTTTAGAAAGAGGTAATTTTAAGGGCTAGATAACGTCCTGTCCGTGGCGTTATGGCCCATGAAAAAAATGGCCTCGTGGCCATGGAAAAAAATGGCTGCCATAAGATCTAGGTGCAAATGGCGTTGAAAAGTTCATTTATTACATGTAGAGATTTCATATGGCCATCATCTCTGGCATCTAATTCTTCCTCTTGAGGCAGATCAAGTCTATGCCAGAGAATCCAATCAGTACAATCAAGCTTTTAAGTCAAGTCCAACAACAAGGGTTCAAAAACCTCCGCAACCTTCACCAATAATTTTCCGCCTATATACAATACGTACTGGATATATTTATAACAAGATACAAATATACCGGATTTTACATTAAACTATGTTTTTTTCTATCGGATTTTTTCCAGCATCCAAAAATTTTGACCAGCAATTTCTAAAGTGGACCAGACAAACAAAGGGTTTATCCAGATATTTTTTGAACCCTGCTTCCAGTTGTGTCCATTTAGTTTTTGCTTTGTAAATGTGAGCATGAGCGTTGAATCACTAAGCTTTCCAGCATGAGCTTTGAGCTATTGTGATAACAGAAATAGGGTGCCGATCTTCGGCTTTTGTGAACCATGTGTTGGCCCAGTACAAATACTTTGGAATGTGCAGGCCTGATTCCAAATTTAAAGCAATCCCTGTTGTACCATCCTCAAATTCCACCATCGTCAAGACCATAAGCACAAAACATTGAAATTGAAACTTTTGTATTTCCCGTATGAAAATATTTGTGACACGTTCAATAAAATCCTTTTTGATGCTCTGATATGAGTGGTTAGAACTTGAATTGAGACTGGCATTGAAGGAAGCTTGTTTGGAGGTTGGAGTTTTATTATCATTGAATGTATCTCATGAGGTACTTAGTGGTTGAATTTGCATATCATAGCTTTAATTATGATGGTATATCGCAGGCAACCAATGTCCATTTCTGTCGATGACCTTGTGAAATGGTTGGCCGACCATTTGATCCCTAAGGAAGAGTGAGCTGCAAATCTTACACAATGTATATGTAACATATATGGAATGCAAACAGAAAGGTACGATGATGTTTGTTTGCAAAAGTTCTCGTTCACAAACATTTTGTACGGGAATGTTCGGATGTTCTGTTCTTTGCATGGAACCTAATGTGAACTAAATAATGGCCCTTAGAAAATCTCATGTTGTTGAATGCCTACCGTGCATTGTATTGCAATACTCATTTCTTATTTGGTCTAACCAGGCTTCAATATAACCTTTTTCTGGCTAGAAGCACATGAATGCCAACAATTAACTTAGTCATACATTGATGCAATTATAGCTGATTACAGTGTTCCTCATCTGGAATGCCGATATAGAGTTTAGCAATGATTATGTGCATCCTAGTCAGCCATAACGCCTCTGCATAGGACGTTATCAGCCTTAACATCTTTGGCCGAGGCATTTGGCATTTGGCAGAGTAGCGGCCATAGCCAAGCTTGGTCAACTTGTCAGCCCATTGTGTGTGCACAACAGAAGATTTTCTTACAGAGCTTTGTAATGCTGAAACTGACGGCAACAAAAATTTCCCAAAATTTTCTTACACCAGAGGATTTTCTTACAGAGCTTTTGTGCTACAGCGACGAGCAGGGGGAAAACCAACAATAACAACCCCGGAAACCAACAGACTAGAATAGCTAGTTCCGACTTCCAGCTAGGTCCGAGCTCATTCTTTATGCTTCCAGCAAGCTAAAGAGGGCAAGCCAAATTCTTCTAGCATCCAGCAAGCTAAAAGAGGGCAAGCCGGATTCCTGATAATCTTCAAGAACGTACTTGGAGGTCTGGCGACTTTTTAGCATATTACAAGCCTGACTCTGGAGGCCTGGTTACGGCGTTTCATGTCGAACCTTGGCTATGGTGCAGGGATTCGACCATGACTATCCGGACTATGGCGGATTAGTATCAGAGCTATCAGAGGGATTACAGTTGCTGGGCTGTCGCTGCAGCATGCAGAGGGCATAGCACGCTAAAACAGGGCAATTAGCAAGCCGGATTATTTTGTAATAAACTATGGAATGGGGCTTTTGAGCATGTCGCAGGCCTGGCTATGGCGACTCTTGAGCAGGGATTCGATCACGGCGAGGATCCGACCACGGCGTCAGATTCGAACATGGCAGTAAAAAAAACACGACGTCCCAGCAAATGAGATGTTATGGACATGACATCTATGTTATGGCCATAACAGATTGGGCCACATTAGTGTGTAAATTTGACGGTTTTCGAAGGACGGGGAAAATATTTTATGCGTTTTCGCATGACATGAAGTTCTTAAATTTCAACCTTTCATATACCAGACAAAATTTCAAAATGACAGAATACAAACTTTTAATAAAAATACATAGAAAATGCATGTGCTATATAATAAAAGTCGTATTTAATTAAAGTGGGACAAATCTTGAATTTTGGGACTCGGACTGAAAATGGGACTCACACACCATAAAAGAAATTTCTGAATTGATTGCTTGAATAGAATTACACATGACACACATAGAATTGGGTTACTTGTTTTCCTCATAAATTTTACAAACCACTAGTTGAGATAGTTTTCAAACTTCTCAATATTATGTGCCCTCATACAATGATATAGCATGGAGGTTGCTCATGGCCTTGTCCATCTCCCTTCTTGGGATCTTGTGTGTGTTGTCCTTTGCAACGTGAGAACTTGGATATGACCATACCACACACTCCACCAATTCCCTCCTTTGAGGGTGGCATAATTGCCCTCCACTTCTTCTCGGCCCGGTCGGTGTATTGCTCCTTCAAGTTGCCCTTCTTGTGTCTCCCAATGGGCTCCCAATATTGAATTTGGAATCGGGGCGCAACTCCTCTCCATCGAGGCATAGTGGTGGTTACATCGGAGAGTGCCACCCCTAACCATATTGGGCCGGTCCTCATCATCGGGGCCTTACTAGCACAAAGTATCCTTCCTTGATGTCCTCAAAGGGATCCCACTTTCGGGAAGATCAAACCACTCGGCTTTGAGGCCTTACTTCCCACAAACCACTTGGAACCCTTGTTGGGACCCAAGTGAGCATTCTTAGGCGTGCTTGCACCTTGAGAACCCTCCCATCTTGACTCACGGCAGAACCCGTCTCTTAGCTCCCTCCCACATGGTTGCTTCCGGTTTCTAAGCATGTCACAACTTTCTCCCGGTACTTGATTAGGGAGTCCATTTGATTTTTCTTAAGAGTGGAGGTGTGCTTTCCATTTCGAACATCATCCCGGTCGTTATGTAATCCTTGATGCCCTTCACCCGGTTGGCTAGAGTCTTTGTCTTGAAGGGAGGTATTGGTTTTGGCTGCCCTTTAGGAATGAGAACTTCACCCGGCCCGGCACCCCTTTGCCACAACTTCGATACCTTGTGCAGGGCATCCACAACTTGTCACCTGGTCTCCACTTATATTGCATGATTGGTATTCCATCCCTAACCCAAAACTTGAACTGAAGTGGCTTTGTGTGTCTGTCAACTTGGTCCTTACCATCTAGCAAGTATCCTTCTACAAATGATTTCCAATCTGCAACCTCATCCATCAAAGAAAGCCATTGGGTTGGGGTCAATCACGCTCTCAAACACATCCATTAGTTCGGGGAGAGTGGTCCGTTTTTCTCTCTTGAGCTTGGTGGAGAAAGTTCAAAGAATCCATCTATATCATCATGCGTATGCCCAACCATCATGAATCCCACTTTCACAACTTTGAATACTCCCACTTCTTTGTCAAGTATGACATAGCCCCAAACATCCATCTATTCTTGTTTTTCTTTCCAGCGGTTGTCCAAGCGAACACATAGCTCCTCGGGCGATGATTTCTCAAGTAAAAATCATCCCAAGTCCTCCTTGATTCACGGACACCTTGGATGTGAGCTTTTTAGCTGCCTTTGGTAACAAAGCGGTTGATCATCCATCAAAGCCTCAAAATGGGTCTTTGAAGGGGAATACCTCCTCCCTTCTATCGATCCTTTCTCTAGTGTTCTCGGGCACTTGAAAATAGAGCTCACATGGAAGTTTGGATCATCTCTCCATAGATCAAGCACAAAATGACCATATGTTCGGTTCCATGACCATGTGTTAATACACCCGCCGGACTTACTTTCATCGAAAAGCGTTTTGACAGCGCTTGGGTAAAGAGATCTAGCTTTGGCAAGAAAGTCTTGTGTTGGTCCATCTTATCATGAATTATACACAAAAATTTGTGCATTTGCATCTCGAGAAAATGTTCTCCACTTTGCCAATACAAGCTGTCTACATGATATTTGGTCCCTTTGGTGATCTGCAAATTGCTCCCTAATTGCCATTCTTTCTTTCTCTATTGCGGTTGATGCAAGTGTATCCTTGAGTTGAATGCAAGTGTTGCACTTTGAGAATGGCATGTGTTGTAGGACACTCACGTCGAGAAGTGAGTGCTCCATAACTTTGCTGAAATGTGATTGAGAAAGAGGCCTACCTCGGTAGTTTCGGGATGGAGTTGACCTCCTTAAGGCACTCCTTTTGGATATAGTGTTGTGGCAACACTTTTGCACCACTGCTCGTTCACCGTTCTGACTTGTGGGGGGCATAGATTGAGACATGTATCTCACAAAGCTCTCGAGAAGGCTGCAATGGCCTTGAGAGTATTTGCTCTAGGTTTCAAAGTGAGTGCATTACCATGTTGGAACAAAGCGTGCCCTTTTCTAACTTCTCGATGTCGTAAAATGAAGACTTGCTCACCCCAAGAATCCATCTCAATGCTCTCATACATACCTTCATGCCCCTCAATTGATATAGTAGTTAGATCTGTGTTTTCATCATAGGCTGGAATTCCTACACAAGGAGTAAATGAAATTAATCCTATCTTTTTGAAGGCTGTCCAATGTATTGGGACCTTATCTGCGAGGTCATCCACATTGTATTTGCCTTTGTGCAATCTAGGTTGCAACACTTTTGTCCCCTAATTGCCTCCAGGTTTTCTCTGGTTGGTGCCATACTTTCCATCCTTTCTAAATATTTGTCACTTCTAGGCCTCTTGGGCACCCTTGGCTGCCTTCTATGAAAGACATAGCGTCTCTTCCTTGTGATCAAAGGATGCTCATCGACCACCAAATCTTCCACATGGCCTTGGGTGGGCCTTGGGGTGTGTGGTTCGATGGGGCATTCTAGAGTATCACCATTCTTGTGTGTAATATATCTAATTGGCCATCTCAAGCGAGCTTGGGACTCCGGCCACCCTGAGCACACAATGCAATCACTAGAGCTTCCACGGGACATGATTGTATCAACCCGATAAGAAGCTTCACAATGCCAACTCCAAGATGTTCATCTCCCGACCTCTCATCATTCACACTATCAAATGGATCAACTGCAGTTATTATGCCCTCTGCAAATACCGTCTGGTTGCAAGGGTGCAACAAAAGGCAACCCTTCTTCCTCCATTGGAGCCTAGGGCAATGGCCTCTGCTGGACTTCCTTGGCTCCATTTTACTCATCTCACATGCTCCCTGAATGAAAAAGCTCACATTAAAACCATATAGCCCCAAACACCACAAATATGACCATGTGAACCATATAAAACCATACAAACATATTAAATATAACCATATTAAATCATACAACCATATTAACTAAAATCATATAACCATATTAAACCATACAACCATACTCATTCTAAACCATATGTAAACATTGTAACCATATATAACCATTGAAACTATTCAACCATTGAAACCATATTAAATATATAAGGTAACATATATAAACATATAACCTAACCTTTCATATCTTGTCATGGCCCACGTGGCCTCCTCGAGGCTGGCGTGGCCATGTCGGCTTCTCCATCTTGCCCGTCGTCATGGAGGGCATGGCCCTGCGTGTGGCAGTTTATTATTGCACTTTTACGAGGTTGAGGGTGCGGCCCGAGTTAATGCACCCTCTTCCTCTCCCCAGGCCATTCTTCCTCCCTGTTTTCTCTCGATCACTCTTGAGCTCTGTATTTTCCTTAAGCGCCCGCTTTTCCGATCGGTGATCGATCGAACCAGAAACCATTCCAAGGCCATCTTATGACGGTAGCTTGGTGGCCGGATCGGGGCGCTTCCAGTAGCCAGAAGTTCTCGCCTTGATTGAGTGTTCGGCGGGCGTTCTTGCCTCGGAAAGAAAGTGAGGCCCTTTTTAGTCTTTGCTTTTTAGTTTTACGTAAGTCCTTTCTTTGCATTTTTTACTTATATTACATTTGTTAGAGGCTCTTATTAATCCACGATACAATTTACGACCCAGACAAAATCCTTATTCACGCTTTGCGAAACGACTATACCCACATGGAATCGAACCGCGGAAGCCTCCTCCTCATCCGGCAAATCCGGGTATGTTTTTGTAATATCATACCCTTTTTAATCTCATTTCTCTGTATTGTTCTCTGTTTTCTCATTAATCTCATTTGTCTCCAACGTTCTCTGTTTTCTCATTAATCTCACTAATCTCTCACGTTATCACATTTTTCCTTTTGTATTGTTTTACGTTTTTGTTATCTTTTTCTTGCTTGTGGTTGAATTGAATACATTATGCAGGCAAAAAGTGAGAATAGTGGTTAGAGTAGTAGCAAACAGCAGAGATGTCACTCATCGAGAGGCATGTTTTAGGAAGTAAGATATTGCGAGCATTAGCGAAGAGATTCACAAAAGATATAGCTAAAGCGTCTAAGAATGTTTCATAACGAGAACATAACTAGGAATGTTTTTCTCCCGGTAAGAACTAAGAATAGGAATTGCTTCCGCGAATGCATTTCTAACTCACGGCATATCCTCCCTTTGCGGGAGACATGCGGGAGTGGCGAGTTGAGAATACTTCACTTGCCAGCAGTCCGGGAAATCTGGCCTTCTTCTCGACTTCGCGAGTGAGAACTTCGACTTCGACTTCAGCGAGAAGAGGAGTGTACACTACGGGCTTGTTGGCGGTTGAGATTCTCGACTTCATGATCGAATACACCTGGCTACCCAATGTCTTCACATTCTTTTTAAGCTGCTGCAGACCTTCTCGACTCGTGAGTCGAGAATGTCCTCTACAATCAATGGCCCTTTGTGCGGTCGCGAGTGCCTCCACCCGATCTGAGTCACTCTCCTTGAACCATGCTCATCGAATATTGCGAAGAGGGGCTGGCTCCGGCCCAGGTGGAGGCCTCGGCGACTAACCAACTTTCTCGACTTCGTGAGTCGGAAAGCCTTGACTCTAGTGCACTCTAGAGCTGGCTGCCGAACGATCTTAACCATTCTCCTTCTATCTTCCTCGGACATTGCGAAGGAAGTGGTTTTGGTGTCTGCCGGGCCAACTCTTAACAACAATTCTCACATTATGTGTGGTCGCGATGGCCTCTACCCAATCAAAGGCCGTCTCCTTGAACCATCTTAAAACCGAATTTTGCGAAGGGGATGGGCTCTCACGATTAGGTGGAGGCCTCTACAACTAACCACGAAAACCCGCGAGCTTCTTGTATGCATTCTCGGCTGCTTGAGTGGGAATGCCTTACCCAACCGGCACTCCATGTGTACCATCCGAGTTCACCGATGGCTAAGGCATTCTCGACTTGCGGTCGAAATAGATGAATCTGAAAACCAACGATCGCATTCTCGACTTCGCTGGTCGAGAATCCTCTAACCAGCCAATTCTCACATTATGTGTGCCCAATGGCCTCTACCGATCGAGCCACTCTCCTTGAACCATCTTCGGCCGAATATCGGCGAAGGGGAGGGGCTCGGTGGGTGGAGGCCTCTACAACTAACCACGGGGAAACCACGAGCTGGCATGCGCATTCTCGACTTGCGAGTGAGAATGTAGACAGGCTTGCATTCTCGACTTCATGAAGTCGAGAATCCCTTCACAAATTCTCTGTCGAGAATCCCTTTACACCAAGGCTTGCATTCTCTACAACTCTTGCTCTCCTGTTTTTTAGTCCCAAGTGCCTCTAGCACATGCGAGCCACTCTCCTTGAACCATCTTCCTCGAATATTGCGAAGAGGAGTGGTTCCCGAAGTGGAGTGGAGGCCCCTCAAACTAACTACAAGAGGATGCATTTGAACCCGCATCTCACGGGCCTTAGACCTAGCACGATCTATGTACAACATTCCAAGAAAGCAGTCCAAGAAAAATACACCTAAAAGCGGGCTGTTCTTCACCCCGATCCATTGTTTCCTAGCCAGAGCATCTCTCAACCCGGAGAGTAAATCATCTCTCGAAGCTGAAAAATGTTGGACAAAGGAAGCGATGAATCCGTCGAGCTTATCGGCCGGTTCCATTATTTAAACCACAGGGCGGCATGTTCTACAAGCCCGAAATAACATAGGCATCTCTGAAACTCACCTCTTCCTTGCGGTAATTCCTTGGGCCCTTTGTATCCGCGGATCCAGCGGCCTCACCTAGAGTCTTTGCTTCTTACGTAGGTCTCATCAAAGTGTATTAGCATCTAATACTTGTGTCAACTGCGATTCTCGTATCCCGTTCCATGGCGCGGCGATGTAGAGTTCCCGGTGTGCGGCGGCTCCTCTCCGCTTCCTACCTTAGCTCCGTGCTCATCGATCAAATCAATTGCTTGCAATAGGGCCGGTCGGGAAAAAACACACATATGCAAAGCGGCGTTAGCGACTTACAGCGTCGCTGGCGCCATTCGAGAAGTAAACTACGGTCGATGCTGCGCCTCGAACTCAAAGGTAAGCCAATGCAGCGATCAAGATAAACTTCGCTCCGCTCACTAAGTCCCTTGATGTGATTAAATTTGAAAATAGTGTTTGGGCGGGCTAAAGCGGCCGTCTTTGTACCCTTAGCCAGCTTTTTTTCATAAATGATTGCATGTCCTTAAATTCAAACTAAAGAACACGCGCCCGATCTTTTTTTACATGCAGTCCTAAAACTCTGCGGGAGGAAACTTAATTCTGAAGGGTCCGTCGGGGAAGAGGATGAGGGGCATCTGGACATGGCGACTCCGTCCAAGCGGCGGCCGGAGGGATGCTAGTTCTAGCGGCACCAAGAAGAAGAAGACAAACACCCGGGTGAGCTCGAGGTTTTATCTTTTGTCGGAATACCTTAAGCGATCCATCCTTTCTTCTTGCGGCATTCACCGCGGACTCACTAGTGATCAGCGGCGAACTCCGTTCTTAGATCATCGAGGGGCTTTGGAGCGAGCTTCTTGACACACCGGCCAGATTCTTGGTGGTATGTCGAGGTATCAACAAGTGGGAAGGAGAAAGATCTGTTTCTCCACCAAAGAGACAAGAAGAGCTCAGGAGACAAGTACAAGAAAATCGGTGTTGTGCTCTCGTCTCCAGCCCTTGATTCGAAGCATTTAACACTACATGTCGAGGGGCGCCCGGAAAAGTAAGTTCTATCACACCAACAAATTATCGGTTTCAAATTATTCTCACTCTTCCATGAGCAAGGCGAAGGGCACCAAAAAAAAGCGGCGCCTTTAAATTGTCGAGAACAGGGTGGAAGGATGCGGAAGGGATGAAGGAGGCGGAACCCTAACATCCGGGGAGCTTGGAATGGAGATTTCAGTCGGGGAAAAAGCTGTTCAATACGGGGGAGCTTCACTTCTCTTTGTTGAAGACTCTACAACACTCTGCGGTGGGAATGAAGTTGTGGTTCATCTGAGAAAAAAAAGTCCGCCAAAGACCAAAGATGGAGAAGATGACACCACGGGGAGGAATCGGATGGCGAAGGAGGCGAAGATATGGTCGACTCCCCAATAATGGATCGGATGATCGGATCGAGGATTTCCACGAGAGGGGCCTGAGAAAATGGAAGCGGGTGGCTCGGTATTATCCGTTGGGAATATCACACAAGCTGCTTTGGACATTAACGGTGAAGGTTTGCCGCGGGAGATGCCGTCTTGTTCAACCACGGGGAATTTAATCCGGCACACATCTTTGGAGATTACGAACCGATGGTGCGACATCACATTGCGAGATCAATGCTGCGGATGTCATACCTTTTAGCGAATCGGCCGGTCGGTTGTTCATTTGGAAGTCGAGGAAGACTTGAAGGGAAAAAGCGTCCCGGTTACGGGTAGTGGGCGGTCGGCATTGATGAAGAGGCGGCGCCGTATTGCGAGCGGGAGAAGGAGGTGCATAAAGGATCAAGGATAGATATGCCAGGCGAGTCGCGAGTTCTTTTCGGCGGAGGCGCCCGACAACCCGAAGCGGCCAGCATTAGTCATGCGAGAACACAATAGCGGCGAGTGCGGCTACGTGAGGTAAATAACTCGATTCTTTCCATTCTCGACTCGCGAGTCGAAAACCACCATCCTAACATTTCCGATTATCAGGGGTTTCTCGACTCGAAGTCGAGAAAGCCGAACACTGAAAAAATCAAAGGATCACGAGCTTTCTCGACTCGCGAGTCGAGAAAACCTAGAAAAATTAGACATTCAAGGGACTTTCTCGACTTCCTGAGTCGAGAAACCCCTGGAACTACTATTCTTGTTTATTTGGTGTTTGTAGATACTATCATGCTCGACATTGGTACATTGGTGAATCAGCCCTTCATCGACGGGATCATACGCGCTAGGCAGCGATGGAAAGCATTGGGTTGTCCTCGGCGTCCTAAAGGAAACAGGGCTCCCTCGGATAAGTGGAAGACCTTTGAGAAACTATCTTGAGATATGTTACTGGCTGGAGGGCGAGGAAGATGATGAGGGAGAGGATGAAGAGGAGAAGAAGAAGAAACACCAAGGAAAGGCGGGGAGTCTCTCTCGGACCAATATGACCTCATTCTTAGCTTGGGAAGGATGCGGGAGAAATGGGCCGAATATGGGCTCAATGGACAAGAGGCAAGGCGAAGGACGGCAATGGAGAATTTCCATCGGGGCGGACCCCAAGTTGTTTGACAAGCGGTTCATGAAGAGGATCTGAGGGCCTCACGGACGGACAAAAGCGCTTGACACGCAAAGGCGAGAATCTTGGATGGAACAATCACGCTAAGGAAGACTAGGAGTTCTAAAATCACGGGGCGCAAAGGATTATGCCACGGTCCTAAAAGCGGCAGGCGTCGCGTTAGAAAGAAGGCATCCGCGGAGTTACGCAGCGTTGCATCTAATGAATACCATGACTTTGATTTTTACAAGGAAAAGGCTGCCCTTGATGAGGAAGACATGAAGGAATTGAACCGTCTATGTCAACCCTACATCAACACCAAAGGCTGAGCGTAACGTCAAAACCCTTCCTTTCCACAGAGCGTGCTATGGCAATTACGAAGAGGAAGCTTGGATTGGGGTGGTCCCATTTAAAGGCCGACGATAGCTCCCCATTTACGGTAACTTTGGGACACAAGGGATTTGGTGGTGCAGGCGGCTTTGGACCCGGTGGCACTATTTGTCATCAATATGATCGAAGACCCCACCCTTTTTTATGACAAAGTGACATAGAAGCGATTAATGCAAGGCGTGTCTGCGGACATGACCGACACGGATACTTTCGGTTTCCTTGTCTTTTGCATCTTGGGGCAATCGGACAAGCTGCTGTCTCCCAATGGGCGGTGATATTAACTTCATCAACAAGATCATGTACTCCATATCTGAACTTGATCATGAGTGTAGACTTGGCTTGCCGAAGGCACCAAGCTTTGCCAACATAGTTTTGGTTTTGATTTCAAGATCGGTACTGTAGACTGGATAAGTGGTGGTCTAGCGAGCATCATTATCTCGACGGGTTCATGATCTCTCAAGAAGCGGATGGAACCACGGAAGGGGCAGATTTATGGAGGATGTTCCATCGATGGACAAGGTCGACAAAGATGGTGCGACGATGTCCTATACATAGAATTCCTATCCGGCCAAGAGTTATCAAGTACTTCATAACCAGCCTGGTGGGGAAGATCAAATTGTATCTTGAGTGGTACATGAATGGCTGTTTCTCTCGGGGGGGCTATCTTTGTTTGGAATGAAACCTATATCCGTGGTTGGAAATAAGGACATGGTTGAAACCATTCGGTCATACACGGATCTGCTTCATGAGCATTTCAAGGGGAGGAAGACAAATGGAAGCGATAAAGGCGGCGAGGGCGAGGGAGACCAAGGCGGCGTGGCGTGAATGTCGAAGGTTTAGACAAGGATCTTTGCCGAACACATTCTTGAGAATCGAGATTGAGGTGAGTTTACTTTGCTCTATCGGTGTTTCTCGACTTCGCGAGTCGAAAAACTTCGTTCCTTTCAATACCTTTTCTTTTCATTCTCGACTTCGCGAGTCGAAAAACTTCGTTCCTTTAAAGCGGATGTCATCATTTCGAGGAGTTCCATGCCAGCGACTCGGATCATTGTCATTGGATACGGGCGGTTCCGCGTCGCGAGGAGGAGAGTGCACTCCACAAAGACAATCGAGCAAGACCTTTGCTCCCACGGCCCGAAAGGACCGAAAAGATAATGATCCGCATTTGGATCCCGATGAGCCCGGAAATATGGTGAGCCAAACTCAAGCGGGATCCAACTGGTCCCATAAGCTTGTAATATTTGGCGTCAATGGAGTATTAGCTGCGGTATACCACGATAAAAGCGTCCCAGAGATTAACACCTCGCGAGATCAGGCGAGCGGCGGCATAAAATAGTGTATCCAGGGCCTAGAGCTAAGGAAATTATTGAATGGTGCATTGAGCGGGGATTGAAGTGGGCATATGGTCTTGTATGGCAAAGAAAAATATTGTCAATGTTCTTGGTGTTCTCGGCATTTCAGTTTTGAAGTTCAAGTTAGTTTGGGGAAGCGAAAGGGTCGAGCATGTGTGGGACCTCGATCCAGCCATCACAAAGGGAAGCCTATAATGGTGAAAAAGGCTGGGCGGGGTTTATGAGCAATTCGGGACTATGGCAAACACAACACGCTGATCATAGGCGACTCAGCCTACAAGTGCTATCATAGCGTGCAAAAATACAATCATTGCTAAGCCATATCGACTGAAGAATATGAGGCGGATAGGTGGTTGTCCTTGGTTGTGTCTGTCTTGGCGGAATCCCTCTTTGCCATTCTTGTCGCCGATGTGATTAGGAACTATCCAGAGCCTCCGGGACCCGATCCGAGAGCAAAGCGATCATGAAAGCTATGGGCGACAAATATTTTGGTGAACAAGAAGAGTGACCTCTGCTTTGAGATAGTCAAATTGTGTGAATATTGTAAACAAACGTGAAATGTATTGAACATTTTGTAATGAATATACTTGTATATTGAGTTTTCGATGCCTTTCTCGACTCACGAGTCGAAAAGGCATGCTATCTGTTGATGAGACCATTTGTATGTTTGATTGTGACTGGATGCAGCCACAATCTATTATGATAATGCTTCTACGTTGCGTTTCCTGGGCCTTTCTCGACTCGCGAGTCGAGAAAGGCACTGGTTGTACTTTCACTTTTATGGGCCTTTCTCGACTTCGATGAGTCGAAAGACACTACTTCCCGTCATTGGATGCAGTTGTATGGAATGAATGTTCTCCATTGTAATTTGATTTCAACATTCTTTTCTTCGTTTTGACTAATGGCACCGTAATTGTTAATCATACTCTCCTTGCTCCAGGTGGTACGAGCCGCGGTCCGACACCGGCCGCGAGATCCCGCTCAGGCATCACAGAGACCGCTCCAGGCGGCACAGATCCCGCTCAAGGCGGAAGAAATACCGTTCTGGCACAGATCCCGGTCACGCTACACTCTTGCCCGGCCTTTGGGATAAGGTTGCTCGCGAATTCAGAGGTTGCTCGCTACACCACAGGGATAAAGAACATCACGAAGAACAAAGAAAGTCCGGGGAAGCTCAAAGCATCTTGCAAGCATTGCATAACATCCACGGAGGTTGGGGAAGGAGCATATTCGATGGAAGGCTGCGGGGAGGCGGGAGTGGAGAAGTCGGGTGGGGCGAGGTGGCCGGTAGCTCGAGAGGCACCTCCACGTGAGACATTCCACACCCTTCAGGTTGCCCCCAAGGCTTACAGTCGGCGTGAAGAAGCGCCGCTAGTTAATCCCCTAAGGTGGACCACCTACCAAGATGATGTAACTGTAGTGACAGCAAGACCACCATGGTCTCTGCGTCCGATGTAAAATACATTGTACCTGTTCAATTTATTAATAAAAATTCTTTTTCAACTAGATCTTTGGTTTCAAACTTTAATGAATTTCCTTTGTTTCAGTTGCATTGTTCTTGTTCTCGACTCGCTAACCAGAGAAAACTGCAGCAAAGCTTGAATGCAGAGTTTTATTCAAAAATTCGAATTAAGGATAGTTTTCGGGTCGGGGTGCTCCTTTTTGTGTAAATTAACAGGGTTCCGGAAAAAAGTGGGAATGGAATGAGTCCCACTTTAATTAAATACGACTTATAACGTACTAAAAAAGAGTACATGAGTAAGTTTTAGAAACACAAATTAATCAATTAACAAGCGGCATTGCTTTTCTATCTTTTGCTTCATACCAATCCTTAAAACATGCCTGTCAATCTATGGACTCAAATGGTGCATCCCATAATGACACTAGCATAAGTGCATCAAGTGTCTCTAGGTTCATACAAGCTCTTGTAGCACTCTAGACTGTGAAACATTCAACATGCAAGCAATCCGCTGATGACAATTCATCTTCCCCAGTCTACTAAAATTTCTACGAGTAGTCGGCTACCTACCGGGCCAAATTTCTTGAATGAATGCTATTGGTATTTCATAATAGTAAGTTTTATAACTGATTGAATGGTTCAATGGTTGGTTGGATGATAATTTGTGATAATCATTTATTGTTAGAACCATTGACCTGGTTCTAATATTTTAAATATATATACAAATACAAATTCACAATGTATACAAATGTGTCTAGTCTTTCCTATGACAGACAATTCACAATTTGGTGTCCTTCATTTGCAGGGCAAAAAAATTTCTACCCATTTTGATGGGCAAAATAGCTAAAAACAGGCATGACAGCTGTCAAATTTACACACTGGCACATATGTTACTGGGTGTAACATCTTGAAATCGACGGTTGAGATTCAATCCTACGGCTAAATGCAGAGGCCAAGGACGTTAAGGGACTGAAAATTTCGGAATAGGTAACTTCTACAGATAGAAAGTTTCACGGCGAAACCCCTGGCAAGAGGCGGCAGCTGCGAGCCTAGGCGTGCACCGCAAAACTTTCTGTCGGTAGAAATGTTTTAACAAAAAAATCGTCCGGCATGCTAAAATTATTTTCTAGCAAATCTCCAGTCACAAAAATCAGCACGCCATCGATAGAAATTACAGTTTTTAAAAATGAGACGAAAACGCCGAAATAGGAGGTCGACGTTTTTTTCGTGGTGAAATTTTCTGGCGGTCGCCAGGCGAGCAACGGAGCGCCGCTCGCGAGCCTGGCAGCCGCCAGAAAATTTCTCCCAAAATTTTTCAGTCCCTTAAAATTTACTTACGAAAAAACAAAGGGCTTCAAATTTCCCCCCCCCATCCTTTCTTCCGGCGAGTGAAATGGTAAAATCCAACATAATGGTAAAATGAGATCATAGTCTTGCATGCTCATATATAGCATGGGCATTACATCCCTTAACTTAGGGAGAAAAGACTGAATTATGAGGCAAACAAAAGGAATAAGTTAAAGTTATCTTAAAGCACTTCAGAATGGAATAAAATAACGTCAACATTGATGAAGCAGAATGAAGAAGAAAACCCTCGAGCTGGATTGAAAA
The DNA here is from genome assembly GCA_021234155.1 of Isoetes taiwanensis. Classification (NCBI taxonomy): domain Eukaryota; kingdom Viridiplantae; phylum Streptophyta; class Lycopodiopsida; order Isoetales; family Isoetaceae; genus Isoetes; species Isoetes taiwanensis. The sequence goes on from JAJEKV010000051.1 coordinate 8,332,950, forward strand.
TGCAAATGAGGAACAAAAATAACTGAGAAACCTCCTTCAAATACTCACGGATCATTCGGAGTCTGATGATTATAACTGTCTGTTGAAATCTATTACTAGCATAAAAGTGTTTTCCAAGAGTTCATATTTCATGTTACCTTATTAAAAATATTTGACAGATCTATGTCAAGCTCACTTCTAGTGTATCCAAATTTTTAAATCTTCTGCAACTTCTACAATGGATAATCCTGACTTTGTTGCCTCATGGCATGGCTTTATCTGCCAACTGCAAAATAACAAAATGCAACTTTCAGTAGAAGAACTTCATAAAACTCGAGATTACATTGAGCAAGGTTCAATTCTAAAACCCCAGATAAAAGGTACATACACCCATGCTCTTTTTCAAACACATATTCTGTAGTTTCTCATGAGCAGATAATAGTTCTTTCAACTGCTTAGCAAATTATGCATTATACAGGGCACAAGGTGCACTTTGCAAATTGTTTATTAGATGGTTAAGTGATCACACTTGATGTGCAACTTACATTACTAACCAAAGGCATGAGGGAGTTGAGTCAATGGGATGACACGCTATGGCTTTCCTGAAAACATGGTCCACAACTATCAGCAAATCAATATTCAAGGTTCAATAACACCATACGTGTTATGGCATCTTATATGGAGAGCTGGACTTGTGCATCAGATGATAAACTAAACCAAGCTAGCTCTAGGATACATTTATAAACCTTGAATCACATCTTCAGAAAGCTATCTGCGAACCGTTGCAGCTATATTTAACGTGTTTCTACAGACATAGAATAAACTGAAATAACTATGAAATGAAGCATACTTGTCATACAGAAGAGAGACAAAACATTAAAAAAAGGAGGGGGGGATCCGGGTAGCAGTTTATGAATAAGGAAACCGAACCTCAACCAATTATGTGGGAAAAAAAATATGCAACTAATTATTTCAGGAAAAGGAGGGGGGGTTTACAGAGATTTCAAATCGGTGAATAAAAATGTAGTGATTCAAACCCAGATTTCAAATTGGTGAATCAAAATGCAGCGATTCAAAACCTAGATTCCAAAATGGTGACCTGTCAATTTACAATGCATAAGCTGTCTAACAGCCAAAGTTATCCTATGAGTCAGAAGGTATCCATTTGCTTTGCTGCTGATAGCTTTTCTGCCTTTAGGAAGTGGACACAATTCCCCTGTATCATTTTCAATAAGAGAGTTAAACTCTTCGTCCATGGCTTTGGTCCATAAGGCATGCTCTGGATTTGTGATGGCCTCGTGATGGGTGAGGGGTTCATCTACAGAGGCAGCACTATGGAGTGCAATATAGGCAGCACTGCGAGGCTTCCTGCTGTCAAGATATTCCTTCATCCTTGAAGTGATTTTGGGAGTCCTTTTGGACCTGCGTGGGGAATGTCCGTCACTGGTTGCATCAGTGGTGAGTGGCACAAGCTCATTCTCGGATTCAGGTTCTGATGGTACTTCTACCTCATCAAGTGGAGTGTCAAGCTGCTAGCCATGGGGTGCCTCGCCATCATCTGTTTCTGTTTCAGAGTCCTCAAAATCCAATGGCACAGAGCCTATGGAAGGAGAGGGATTAGCTTGGACAATGTGGAAGTCATGTTCATGGAAGACCACACCCCTCCTGTGAATCATTTTCTTGGTACTGGGTACATACAATTTGTAGGCCTTCATGTTGTCACTGTAACCTACAAACATACACTGAATAGCTTTGGCAGATATCTTACCATTTCTTCTCTCTGATTTGGATAGATGTGCGTATGCAGTACAACCAAAACCTTGAATTTATCTACTACAGAAGGTTTCTTCCCAGTCCAAGCCTCCTCAGGAACACAATTGGGAACTGCTTTGGTAGGAATACGGTTGATGATAAAGACTTCCGTATTTACAGCTTCTGCCCATAATATGGCAATATTCTTTGAGATGAGCATGGACCTCGCACTCTCCAGAACAGTGCAGTTCTTGCGTTCAACAACTCCATTTTGTTGATGTTCATGTGCAACAGAGGTATCATGAGAGGTATCATGATGAATGCCACAATTCACTAAGAAATCTGCAAACGCTTTGCTTATGAATTCTCCACCCTGGTCAGTGCAAATGCTCTTGAATTTCCTTTCAGAAAAGTTTTCAGCCTGCAACTTCTATTGCTTAAAATGCTCAAATGCTTCTGACTTTTTCTGCATAAAGAACACCCAGTTTTTCCTCGTGAAATAATCTATTACTAAAAGAAAATACCTTGAGCCGCCTATAGATTTCACTCGAGAGGGTCCCCATACATCCATATCCAATATCCAGAGCATGCTTTGCCCTGTGGGCCTTTGTTTTCTTATATGCTTTTCTGGCCAATTTACCTAGTGCACAACCCTCACATATTTCAACTGGTGATGTTACTTTAGGAAGACCATGTACATATTTCATACTTCACATCTTCTTGAGGAGCTGATAATTGGCATGGCCTAGGCGTTCATGCCAAATCTGATTGATGTTTGTGCACTCGGCATTGAGAGCAGTGTGATAAGACTGTCCCTTGCTCCAGCTTATCTTATATAATTTACCTTCACGTTCTCCCTTTGCTGTGATCATGTTATTTTGGTCACGTACAAGGCATTGACCACCTCCAAAGGTAATATACAGGCCTGCATCATCCATCTTGGAAACATATAATAAGTTTACTTCTAAATCATGGACATATAAGGTTTCTTTGAGGCATAGGTTACCACTAGGTAATTCAAGGTTTACCTTCCCCTTTCCTTTAACCTGCAACACCCCTTTACCAATTTTGACTCTCCTACTACCATGTGTTTCCACCAGATCACTAAATAGGTTCTTTTTACTTGTCATGTGATCACTTGCACTTGACTCAAAACCCCAAAGGATATTATGATGCAAGTAGGTTGAGATTCAAGGAAATCCTTTAATGTATAGAGCATGCGTACAACACCTTCATACATCCATGTAAACAACCACAAGAGATAAAGGAATACCTTAACTAGAGTACTTGTGGTTTTCCCTTCCTCAACGCCTTCTCTTACTGCTACAAATGTTCTAGTTGCTGGGATCATTGAATCACTGCTATCAAAGTCTTCTGAATTTGAAGAATCTTCTTTGGAGGCGTTGTGAGCATGTCCATGTGAGTGCTTCCCTTTCTTTTTCGTTTCTTCCTTCTCAAACTGTTTTTTATGTTTCTTCTTTCTTTTGTCAGGCTCTGTACAGTCTTTGGCATCTGTACAGTCTTTGGCAGTATGCCCCATCTTGTTACAGTTGTAACATTTCCTTCTGTCACCAGACTCCATCCTTCCAACAAGTGCCTGTCCATTTTGAACTAGGTTGTCTTTTACAACTCTTATCCGATTCTTTTCTTCCATCAGAATTTGTTTGTTGACAAGCCGACTCTAATTTTACATGTTCAGCTGCACCTATTAGATTTTTGACATTGTTGAATGATGCTGGAAGTCCAAGCAGTAAAGCTCCTACCAGCAGATCATCCTCAAGACCCTTCTCCATACCTTTGAGTTGTAGGGCAGCGGCTTGGATTCTTAAAATGAATTCCTCTGCTGATGTGCAGTCTTTAAGCTGTGTGGTAAAAATTACAGAATAGAGATTTGCCTGTTGCGAAAAATGCTTCCTTTTGTAGATTGAAATCAACTGTTCCCAAGAAACTTTCGCACTCTCAGCAGCTTCAACCTGGGCTATCATAGTATCATCCAAGTATCTCATCATACGATTTTTGGCTTCCCAATAATTCTGCATCCATTTAAGCAAGGCCTGTGTGTCTGCTTCCATTGCCTCATAATCATCTTTTGTCAGCCGAAGTAGCACCTTTTACGACCTGAGCAGCAGTGGGAGGTTTAGATGCCCTTGCAGAGATAACCGGTCTTGGTTCATCTCCAGACACCACATGCCAAAGCTCTTTGGCAGACGACTTCCCACGAACTTTGATGAACCAGTAGAATTCATTGGAGTGAGACAACTTCTCAATCCTTCCCATCTTCTTAGAGTACTGTCAATACAGTAGAGCATTTGAATCGTGCCGCTCTGATACCATATTAACACTAAGAAAGTTGACACTGAAAGAGCATGTTTTCCATTCAAAATAGAAGAGCACTTATACATCATGTATCGGTGGTCAGAATAGAAATTCCCAACTGACCTGCTTGATATCAGGAAATATTATGGCAACTCCATATTTCCTGGGACATGCGAGACTCAACCGTGAACAAACCCTAACAACAGATAATAGAACTTGACAAGGACTTAACATGCAGACTCAACAATAGACCAATAATACTTGTCGATAATTTTACCAATGCCAACAGAATGTAACAAAACTGGTTTCCGCGTTACAACAAGGAAGAGGGGTCACCCATTTCTATCGGAAGATGAATTTGGTGCTGCCATATGGCAGTCCCCTACACTCCGAATGGAAACATGGGCTGCGATTCCATTCACCTTGTGCAAATAAGGAATAGTTGGTGAGGTGCAAATCAGGAACAGTTGGTGAAAATCCCGTGAAAATCAGGAGCAATTGGTGAAGCTTCCATCTTCCTTGTTGTAGGGGAAAGCAAATTGTTCTCCCCTTCTACAGTGAACAGGGGACTCGCTCCCAGCTGCCGCAGGTCGCGAGGCTCCCCTGTCCACTTCATAAGAGGTCCCGATTTCCTTTCCTTGTACAAAAATGTCTGTTTACCATACATTCTTGTATATAGAATGTTAAAAGATAAAGATTTGCTAGATGTACATCGTACCAAACTGAATTAACTTTGCTAATTCTAACTTTCTAGTGCCACTTTATGACATTTCCTATGGAACAGAACAATATTATAATTCATGAAAATGGAATACCGGTCACATACATATGCCTCATATCTAAAAAGGACATTTTCTTTGAAAAAAGGATGCTTTAATCTTGTTAACTGCTGGTATATTGAAATGGTTATTAAATTATGCCAATAACAAAGTATGTGAATGCAAAATACTATAAAATTGCAAGTAATAACGATTGGCTGGAGTACACTTTTTACAGCATATGCTAGCCCTTTAATTACCATTTGAAACTGAAATGACCAACTCTTAGAACTTCAAGAAATAGATAAGACTTACTAAATTGGATCATGGGCAAAATAAGTCCCATAAACTCTTTCAAAAAAATTTGGACTTGTTCACTTGCTTTATTTTCGGATAGTAGTGCCTCTTCATATATTAGATTTATCTTTCCTGTCGCCTTCCATGTCCATACTCTTTTTCTGTACAGGTTAAAGGTTAATGCGTTTAAGATACTCTTTGAAAGCTATTAAAGAATATCAAAAATTTATTTTATATGCTACTTAAAAAGGAAAAACAAAATATTGATAAGGATACTTGTATTTAAAATTTAATACCTAAACACTTTGTGGCTCGTTCAAACATGCACATTCCTAGAAACCCAATATGCCCATTACTCTTGCATGTTTTGGTTGCTAAAATCCACATGTTTCTTCATTTCTTCAGCCTAAACGCATCCAATTTCTTGCAATATGCCACAGCTGTAAGCGACTATCGCAGTGGCGCAATTCCAAATCCTTTAAACAACCATCGATGCTGCAAGCCAGTGTCTACCGCGTTTATCTCTGCAAGAATAATGCCTTTACTTCTTCAAAGAAAATGCACCTCACCTTACAGTTCCAAAAAATAGCTTGCTAACATCACTTTTATACTATTTTGGCATATGAATACATGTCAAAACCATTAACGTTATTGTGTTAGACCATATCATTTCTATAGTTTCAGAACCTTATTAGCATGTTGGTTATGAGATGCTTTGTAAAGTAGTGCGTTTTGCAACTAGTGGCATGGACAAATTTGATGGCATCAAAAGGTAGACAATCTCCCTTATTATATCTTACAGTTGGGAGTTCAAATCATTTTGCTTTATATATATGGGGGGGTACACCCTGCGTGTCTCAATACAAAGGTTTATTCATGAGAGATTAGGAGTTGTAATAGGAATTAACGAGATGCATACTGGCATGTTTAGGATCGTAGAATGGGCATATTTGACGGTTCAAGTTACAAGGGTTTATTCATGAGAGATTGGGGGTTGGAATAGGAATTAATGAGATGCGCACTGATATGCCTAGGATAATAGAATGTGTATATCTGACGGCTCAGGTTATATGAGACGTGTCTCATCTCGTATAACTAATACCTCAAATGTCAAATGTTTCTTCTGAGTGGTGCAAATGGTATATTTATATGACTTATGAACATTGGAATGTGATTTTGGATGTGTATTTTGTACCTTTTTTTCTTGATTCATAATCATTTGGAACAGCCTTGTAGCATCCAACAGTCATGGGCTACTGTTTTTTTTTTTTTTTTGAAGAACGTGTTTTACTTCATATTATACATTCAAAATATTACAAAGTACTTCCAGAAGTAAGAAATGTCCCTGAAGCATCAATCACTTTTAGATGATCACTCCATATTGGAATTTTAATACGATCAGGCCAATTGGAGATCTGAAAGCAATTATACAACTTCTTACGAATTTCTTGAAGCACCACCTGAGAAGAAATATGCTTATCATAAAAGACCTTTCTTCGCCTTCGCGGGTAGAAGCACGCTGTGGTGTTCCAATTCGGCTGTCCCCCCTGTCCCCCCAAAATGTGGCGTTGCATCCACCACTTTTGTGGTATGAAAGTATAATTATGGCACCGCTCAGCTGCCGGTATTTAAGAATAGAGTCCCGCTCAGCTGTGGGGGAAATTCTAATTTCAAAAACTAAAATTCAAATTCAAATTCCTATTCTTTGGCCCCTTCCTGTTCTTTGCCTGCGTCCTGTTCTTTGGCTCCCTCCCTGCTGCAAGCTCCAATTCATTGTGGATATGGATGTTGATGAGGTAATCTGTACACAAACCGGCATTTCAGACAGGAGAAAACGAAGAAGAACCAAGGAACAAGAAATGTTGAAGAAAAGACGCCAGAGGAAAAGAAGAAGAGAAGAAAAATTGGAGCTTGCAGAATTGGCAGAAGGATCCGGTTCATCAAGAAGTGCAAGCAGTAAACGCCCGTATTGTCCTTAGTTTGCTAACGTCTTTCCATAAATAGACCAAAAGAATGGAGGATAGCACGAAGAAAGAAATTTTACTTGATTTTTTGAGGGGTAAAACATTGGAAAAATTCATAGGTGAAGAATTAAAGGATTTGGAAGCCAAGAGCATCGTTATAAGGAGCCTCTGGGACTCCATGCAGACTGTCAAACTCTCTACCAGCAATGACTGCCTAGCAGCCAAGAATAGCTGCCTTGCAATGTCTGTACCACGCCGTGCAGATTCTGAAACAAGTGACAAAATCAGCCAGCGAGATCTTGGAAAGGTATTCCTAGGATGGGTCCTATAGCACAACCAAGTGGCCGAAAACATTGAGTACAAATGGATCCCTCACTAGGGATAGATAAATTTGAAAATATGAACTTTAAATGCTCCGAAACTAGACAATCATCGAGAGCATGACGAACTGAAGAAAAAGATGGTTTTATCCGCCACTAGAATGGAGACAACTCGAATACAGTGCACTGAGCAAGAAGTCGAAGCATGCAAAGGTTGAAGCTCGACTCTAGCATATATCAATCGCGAAATGCTTTGAAACAAACATGATGGCAAGGCATCCCTAAGGAGAAGCTCGACGACTCGCCCTCCGACAACCGAGAGATCTTCACAAAGTAACCTGCAATGAAAATCTTGAAAAAGAGAGTGACCCATTAAAAAGTTAGGATGTACCAGCCATGGCTCGTGCCAAAGCACAATAATATATATAGAGTAATAAAGCTCGGAGGCTCCAGAGCCACACCGAGAAAGAAATAACAGCCGACCAATCAAAAACCGTCCGCGGAATGACCATCGCGGGAAAAATGTCTGATTAGTGCTGCCTCGGAGGCTACAGTGCCACGCCGAGAGAGAATGAAAATGAAACAATAACCTCGAAGGCCACAGTGCCACGCCGAGAAAAAATGAAAAATAAGAACACATGTACTTGCAAAGAACATCGCAAAGAAACAATGGAGAATACATCGCAACAAAACAATGGAGGATGCCAGAGACCGCAAAGCAATCCAAAAAGGTATAGAAGAATAGGCGAAAACTAAGGATGATTAAGAAATGAGCAACTGCAACAATGGAACGGAATACTGGGAAACAGAAAAAAGACATGACCTATTGCAGGCGATTCATCAAGGGAGGGAGGGTGAGGGAAACTGGTAGGATAGAGAAGGAGGAGAAAAACTAGCTCAAGAGAACGCCGATGAATGGAAACGAGAGAAGAGACAGAATAAATAGGAGATGTGAGGAGGGACGTCCCCATCCAAGGAATGTCGGTTCTATTGCTATTGCAATAGAACCGTGGCATTAGGTGTTCACCCAAGAAACCTGCAAAAGGCAAAGAAAAGAGGGAAGAGATCGATTACAATGGTGGGAAATGGGTTTCTTACAAGAGGGCTAAAAGATTCGATGCAATTTCAGATGAACATATAGAAAAGATTCAAAAATTTTGGATTGAGAACACCAGAGTGTCTCCTAACACAAAGGATGTTAGAACTAGAAGATAGAGAAATGTAAGAGAAGAACATGCTGCCCACTATCTGGAGCAATGTTGTTCAAATACGCGTATTTTTTTAAAATACATACGTACCCTCCCGTACCGTACGGTACACGTATTTTTTAAAAAATACGTCTGCAGCTTTTTAAAAAAAAACAGACACAAGTTTTTCAAAATAGACTTACTTTGTACTCAATAGGGATTGAACCTGGATCTCCTACATAACAAATTAGCATGCTAACCAACATTCCAACAATCTATTTGTAGTTTAGTTTTATTTTTAGTAATATTTAAGGCTTTTCTTTTAATTTAAAAAAAAACGTATTTTAAGCACTTTAAGCACGTATGACAAAAAATACGTATTTTTTCAAAAAATACGCTTCGGACGTACGGTACGGTATACGTACGGTACAACATTGATCTGGAGGAATCACAGGTTAGTTTATTTCTGTTAATCATGTTTTCTTAGTTATGGTGCTTAGTATGGTGGTCCATGTGGTGGTTATTGTGTTGTACAGTGATTGTGGTGTACTGTATGCAGCATGTGAATTGTGTGTAGTTGACTCTAGTCTGAAATGCAATATTTAATGTTTGGAATATTATTAGAACATGACAGAATTGAGTACTCCTTTACTGGGTGTGTGTACAGTCTAAAAATATTTGAGCTATAACTAACTGATCCTGAGATACAAATTTTTGTTGAATAAAGACAATCAGATTCAAGCACAGCTCTGTTGGAAAGTATGATATATTAAAAAAGGATCTTACAAAATTTGGCTTTACAAAATTTGGCTTTCCATTGAAAGCTCAACAGAAACTAAATTTACATGCATGATTTCCTAAGCAACGTGAAATGCCGGTATGACCGGCTCGAAACCGGTGCATCCAAAATTATTGTTTTCTCGCACTAAAGCATCTAAGCTTTCTGCGGTCATCCCCTGTAAACTTAACAGATGAGGTTTGCCGTGCTTCCTCGCATCCCCCGGTGGTAAATACGCGCATTCTCGCCAAGAAAAATCAAACTGCGCAGTCGAGGCCGGACAAGTGACAGAGAACAAATATACCAAATTTTGCAAAGAATGTAACATAAGCTCATGAACTCGGTCTAAGAGCTCTCTTCCCTCAATCGACTCCAAGCATAGCCATTGAAGGCCCAAAGATCCAAATCTGTTGTATGCCTTTAGGTTGGATTCGAAATCAAGAAAAGAAGGTGGATTTAGGCATATCCACCTTCAGAGATTTATCACGAGCCCTGTTTAACATGTGCCGAATGCCCTCCTCGGTCACCCTACAATAGCCGTAGTGATCTCTGAACATGGATCCTACCATGTTGCCGGAATGAACTTCTTCGATTTGGCGCGAATTGGGAATGAAACACCAAAAATCAGACGTAGGAACAGGATTTAGGACCCAGATCCTTTTCTAATGATTAGAAGAGGAATGTAATTATTATCAGGGTGTACGAGGCTAGGCAGATTTTTATGTCGAATTTAAATAGGATAAAAGTGATGTGATGTGATGTGTGGTGTGGTGTGGTGTGGTGTGGTGTGGTGTGGTGTGGGTTGCGTTATGTCCATGGTGTCATGTGGGTGTGTGCATGTTAATGTATGATCTGGAGAATCTCCCCCCTCACCCCACCACACCCCATCTATCCCACCACCATAGACTACCACCACATCTTTGCGACCACCACATTACCACCACATGCACACACATCCCACCACATCCCACGCCACACCCCTCCACCACCACCACCACACTCCACCACCACCACATCACACCACAATCCACAACACCACCACTACACCCCCCCCCACCACACTCCACCACACACCACCACGACCACCACACCCCACCACCACACTCCACCACACCACATCATAGCACCACACACCACTACACACACCACCACCACCACCCCACCACCACCACACACACACACACCCACCACCACCACCCCCCCACCACCCCCCCCACCACCACGCCCCACCACCACCCACACACCACTCCACCACCACCCCCACCACCACCACACACCACTCCACCACCCCCCACCACCACAATCCACCACCACCACCCCCCACCACCACACTCCACACTCCACCATTTGGTGTATGGTGTGTGGTGAATGGTATGGTGTGTGGTGGGGTGTGGTGTGGTGTGTGTAATGTACACAAAGACTAAGGTGCTCGCTCCGTGAATATGATGAGTGTGGGGCATGGTATGGTGCATGGTTTGGTGTGGTATACACATCCCAACAGTTTAGTGTTCATTTCATGCGTATGCTATTGTTCAAGAAGTTTCGGACCAACATCCGTAAATTAAGATTCGCCTTCGAGCTTTTGAGAAGCTAAAATCCTGGTTTGTTGTGAAATTGAAGGACTTCAATAGTTGTTGTTGCATTCAAAGACGTGAGGATGCAAATGCTAGTGGATGGACTCAATGGGATGAGAACCAAACATCCAAGAATTGCACTTGCACCTGCGATGTTTGTAGATCACATGAACTTGGTCAATGCAGGGCACACCAAAGATAAAATTGCAAGTACAGAAGCTTGTGGAGATCTATATTGTGTCCAAAGAGTGAATTAGATGAGTTTCACAAGAAGGTGCATCCTTGGAAATTGTGAGTCGTGTGGAATCAAGAAGTTTCGACTGGCCCATGGAAGGAAGTGGCAAGTAGGAAAGTGAAATGGGAGTACATTGACTATGAAAAGACAACGCCTCGAAGTTACGGTAGGAGACCTCACTCATCAAGTACAATGAGACGTAACCCAAGGAGCTTCGGATAAACCGAAAAGCGTCTAAAAAATCTTTCCAATTGCATAATTTCGGTACCAATGGCGGGCAAAAGCGGTTTAAGGAGCTTCGGAGAATCTCCCAGCCAGATGCATGTCTCTGCAGAGTGGATTTTGCAGAGAACTATACATTCAAGAAACAAGAGGAGGTGCGGTCGATCTTACTGGGTCAATAACCAGATTACCATTTGGTTCAAATAACATATCAGTATGACTCAGTGGCAGATGAGATTATCAAGGAAACACATTACTATGTATCAGATGATAGGGAACACGATATTTTTGTTCGGTGCAACACCGCTTCATGAAGCACCACAAATATCCGGAGCGTAAAGGAAGGGTTCCAAAGAGACATTATGTGTTTTCAGATGGTGCAGCATCTCAATTCAAGGCTTCTAAACCATTTTACTTTGTGGCTAGGTACACAAACGATACTGATGTCTATATGATGTGGAATTTTTTTGGTTCTAACCACGGAAAGGTGAACACGATGGCAAAGCTGCCGAGTTGAAGAGATGGTTAAGACAACCGCAATTAAAATACTGGCCCGAAAGAAAAATTGGGTAATGCTCATGAAGTGGTAGAAGTTGCCGAAGAGATGTTTACTTGTGGAACATCCGAAAGGGATGAACACATCTAAAACCAAGAAGAGGAAGAATATAAAAAGGTTCTTTTGGGAAGTCAAGGTGGAGGATATAGATAGAAAGAAAGCATGGGGTGCGAAAAGGATTTTGGACACTAGGCGCATCCATTGTGTACATGCATTCAATCCCGAATCTCCATTGCGCTTTGCACACGAGGGAACTTTCATGCTTCGCAGCCTAACGCTTGGATGGCATGTGGGACGGTTGTGTGAACAAGCACTACGTTGATGATTGGAAACTTCAAGTTATTGTACCATCCTCCAATGTGCATGCCGACATTGAGGACCGTAAATCAGCCGCAGGTCCTTGTTCTCCTCCAATCCCACGATGTTAGCGAGAGGCACTTAGAGTTGGTGATAATTTTGTTTGTTGTTGCTCGAAAGGGAATGATGAGGGTTCTGAATTTTGGATTACGATGTGCACAAAACCAAAATGGATAGTGTAGAAAGACTTCCAACTCAATGGAACATGGTACCTCATGGGATAGTGTCATAGAAGGTATGTATTACAAGAAGGGCGCAAGATCAACCGGGCGGCTATGATCTTTGCAAAGAAAACGCATTTAGGCATAGTATTCACAACACGTATCCGTGGCAATCGGACTTCACATGCCACCAACTAAACGTCGAAAACAGACTATATATAGGCCGGATCCTTTAGATGAGGAGAAAATTTTACGAATTTACCCAAGTTCTTTTCGATGATGATGAAATGTAAAACCATTCTCAGTAGTTTTCGAAACTCATGTGAAGTTTTGTGCTTCAAATTGTGAAAATGAGTTTGTCTTGATTTCTTTTGAAGATTTGAATTCTTCAAAAACACTTGATTCCTTTGTTTGTGAGATGAATTGAATATGAATTTTCATTGAAATGAATCGAGGTTACAATAACAATTATGTACATAAGAAAGATATACTGATTTTAAGTACGAGGTGACTCATGCACCTACATACTTCCCAATACATATGTTCCTCTCGGTTCCAAAACTTTGTTGCTTCTAATCTTAAAACTTCAAGCATGAACACTCTAACATCAACTAGATCCCCGGTCTGAAAATGTCCACAACCTGCGCAGTTAACCACACTTTGTCAATAATGAGTTTGGTTTGTTCCTTTGATTTAAGTTGACTTACTAGATCGGGCAACAATATATTCACTCCTTTTAAGTACCCCTCACAAATTTGTGTGCATAAACAAACATACGGCAGGGCCACATGAATGACCATCGGTTTGAAGAGGCGCTTAAAATTTTCACAACATCCGAGGTTGTAAAGCTGAAATTATTGTGTCCAAGCAATTCCGTGAACCTCGCACTCAAAGTTTGTTGGACATTGTGCCACAACAAAAAAATGCAATGAGCAAGCACTAACCTCTCAATATGTCTCCGCTGCCATGCAAGCCCGAGCTATCAAAGTGATATATCCCCGGTTTATATCTCCGCGAGAGGCAAATAGTGGCTTACAATCGAAAACAGTCCGTGATGTCCATCACAAGCGGGCAAAAACATGTCTTGGCACTTATCCGCATTCACATGTTTCCTTATTGTTTTGTAACTATTTGTGTCCTTGGACAATGTCGAAAGAAAAAGAGGGTCAAAGAAATGAAAGGGATGGCTCATTCCTTGGAGAATCAAGTAGTATTCCATGTATCTCGCAAACATATGCATATCATCCGGCACAATCTCGATGATCACAAATCGATGAAAGTATCACCTTGAGAAGAGGAGGATCAATTGATCATTGAACCACCGCGTGACGCTTCCAAAATTTTGATGTCGGTGGAGCTAATCACGGCGGTTTCAGTTCCACTCAAAGACCACTTCCGGATGTGTATTTGGCTTTAGATAGTCGTGGACCTGCCAAGCTCTATCATCTCTAGTTCTAAACACACGCATGAGAACATTTGCTCACAATCCATTCAAATATTTTAAATTGAAAAAAGTACAACACATATCATAGAAATTCTTTTACTTATATTGACTTTCAAAGAGTTTTACAAGATTCATTTATGAAAATACTTGTCGAGCATTTTCATGCAATTCTTGCCGACTCTTGAGAATCCCACATGTTCCACATTTGATGTTCCTTCACATAAGCCGGCACACTTTCTCGCCGAAGTCCCTCCACCATGGTTTGAGTTGCTCCAAAAGGAAATTGGAATCCAACCTTTACGGGAGCAAAACTATTTGGACATATCATTGTGTTCTACCGGTTGGCGTAACCCTTATATCTGGCCATCTATCAACAATGTGTTTGTCACCGGTATCTCCAAAATTTCGTACACTTTGGACAGATCCTTAAGGAAAATTGGCTTATTAACCACTTTTAATTTTGTGTTGGTGCGATCATCCGATTCCAAATAAAAAGAAATCAGCCCCTTATATTCCTGCAACAACTTTCTCCAAACAAGTCAACATTACTCTTAGCCATCTTTGGACCACAATGCAATCTCAAATTTTGAAAAACACCATTCTAAGAACTCCTGAAATCCAGGCACGGAAAGTGCGAACTTTTGATGGTTCAATTTGGATCTTCCGGTTCTACCGATGCAGGATCCTCTTTTCAAGTCATAAAACTTGCCTAAAACCCCATTAAAATCCGAACAAGGAGAATTTGAGTTAACCTCTTGGTTTTGTTGGTTGAGGTTGTATTGGACTCGTTGAGCGATCTGCATCTTGTCCAGGATCCGGGTTTTTCTTTGTCAACTTCATCACCGCATCCGCATTTGGCTCATATTCAAAGACCAAAACTTTTTTTCGGTGAAGGACCCCGCATGAGAATGAATCTCAAGGGAATTAATTTTTCCCCTAAATCGACGCATTTAGGAATCTCTTCGTCATGGCTTCCAAATTCGCGTTAGCATTTATCTCTCGCAACATAATTGAAATGAGGAAGACCACGTAAAAAATACAAAATAAATCATGTATGTGGCATCGGTGACTTACTTGATAATGATCGCATTCAGACTATCCAAATTTCGTTTTGGAGTCTCCATGCCACAAGAAATGGGATTGACTTAGGAGTATCAAATGGGGTGAATTCTAGGTACAACCGGAGGTATCTTGCGATCTCATAACTCGATCGAGGCGTGGATCAATTGTTGGATATCCTTGGTCTCAAATTTCGCACTTCGCAAACACTAAGTTAGTAGACCTGTGACAACATCGGTAAAACATTAGTTAAGGCACTTGTTTGCGTGAATCTATATTGTTTGCAAACAATATCAAGCCCGGTGAGTTGACAACCATTCAAGAGGGTCACGCACCGGGCTTTTTACTCTCTTTTCGATGTTCCTGTTTATATATATCTAAAGTGCCCCTAAAATGAGCGGCGATCTCA
The DNA here is from genome assembly GCA_021234155.1 of Isoetes taiwanensis. Lineage (NCBI taxonomy): Eukaryota > Viridiplantae > Streptophyta > Lycopodiopsida > Isoetales > Isoetaceae > Isoetes > Isoetes taiwanensis. The sequence continues at coordinate 8,348,318 of JAJEKV010000051.1, forward strand.
TCCTCCTGGGGCACTTTAGATACAATAAACGTGACAAGCAAAAGAGACTAAGCCAACCAGGGATGGAAGAGACTAAGCCGTGATGAAAGAGACCCGAGTACAAGCATCGAGACTTCCCAAACCTTGCTTTCACCCCTCTTTGGACTTACTTGTGTCTATTGGTTCTTGTGGTACCACTTTCGAACACCAAAAGCCAAAAGCCATGTCTCACTCATATGTGGCCACAACCGGGCTGCAGCAGGTTCTAGAGTGTCTCGCAAAACAAATTCAAAATCAATAGAGTCTTTAGACGAGGGTTAGAGATGATAATATTTACCTCAAATGGTGTGATAGACATGGAATGTGATATCGGTGGATCGCGATTCGCTATCACAACCGGCAACATTTTTTACCCTCCCATTTCGCACAACGTCCACAAAATGGACAACCTTCATCATCCTCTTCTTACGCCTCGGGAAGCATTGGAAGTGCAGATCTAAAGGAGTGTCATGACCACCACTACGCCGGAAAAATCTCAAATCTTTGCATTCGAGGTAGCAGCTCCAGCAGTAAGTCTTCACATGCCTTTAGCTCAATTTCAGTTTCTGTTAATTCCTTATTTAATTGTTTCAGCCCAGGCAACACTGTACCATTTAGCTCTTCATCCTTTAGTTCGCTTACAACCCAACACCCTCTCGCCGCTTTGGATTTGTCATGATTGATTGCCATCCGTGCCAAATCAGCTCTAATTTCGATGCTTTATGCTCCATCAACTCAATCTTTCTTTTGATATCATTTTTCCTATCCTCGTTTGCTTGCAATCGTTGCTTGCATCTATCAAACCTAGCTGATGTTGCAGCCAACCATTCCTTCACAAGTCTGCCATAGCACTACGTATATGTCAGCCTCCTAACATAGTAAGCCACGTCTTCGATGGAAAACCACAATCACACACCACACAACACAAGGTAGTCTCTACACACCACATACCACACACCACACACATACGCCGCAGATGGGCACACACCACACAACACACCGTGGTGGTGGTGGTGGTGTCCGTGGTGGTGGTGGGGGGGGTGGTGGTGGTGGTGGTGGTGTGTGTGGTGGTGGTGGGAGGTGGTGGGGGCGTGGTGGAGTGTGGTGATGGGGTGTGGGACATGGTGGAGTGTGGTGATGGGGTGTGGTGGTGGTGGGGTGTGGTGTGGTGGTGGGGTGTGGTGTGGTTGGTGTGGGAGGTGGTGATGGGGTGTGGTGGGTGGTGGTGGAGTGTGGGGTGTGGTGGTGGGGTGGGTGTGGTGTGGTTGTGGTGGGAGTGTGGTGGTGGTGGATTGTGGTGTGGGACATGGTGGAGTCCGGTGGTGTGGTGTGGTGGTGGTGGAGTGTGGTGGTGGTGGTGGAGTGTGGTGGTGGTGGTGGAATGTGGTGGAGTGTGGTGGTGGTGGAGTGTGGTGGTGGAGGTGGTGGTGGTGTGTGGTGTGGGAGTGTGGCGGTGGGAGATGGTAGAGTGTAGTGGTGGGAGATCGTGGGGGGTGTGGTGTGGGACATGGTGGATGCCAACAACTCATCACCACCACACATACCTCATATATCATTCGCATCCATTGCACGAAATGCCCCACGTGATGGCATCATAGAGACACAACATGACAATACACCAACATGATGCAAAATGGTAGTAGACATACCCGATTCTTGAAGTGGATTTGATGTTACCTTTTACGTGTTGATAGAAACAATCTAGATCAAGCTTGAGATTTTTTCTCGTTGTAACACAACTAATAATTGAACATACCGAATGGCATGTTTTGGTCTCGAACATTGCTCTGCTTTTCTTTTTGATTGTGAGTTCAGATTGAATGTGTGGTCTAGAGGAACCTGATTTGGTTATTTCCCTATCATCTTCATCATCCCTCGCCACTTTTACTATTTTCCTCCTCGTCGGGTTGGATTTGCCTATGCTTTCTCTTGGGTCTAGAAGAACTGCCTCGGCTTTCTCATCGGGAGTTTTATAATAATCCGAGAAGCTCTTCCACTAATGTAGCCTCCCCTTTATATGCGGATAATAAGCCCTTGCCCAAGTTCCAGAGCCATTCCACCCCATGTATGTGGCTTCCCTGTAATTCTTTTGTAAATTTGCATGAACTCTTTGTATTGTTCATTGCTCGATTCTTCAACTGCACAAAGAAAACATATGCCTTAATTTTTCGGTTTGAACAAAACATTTGGGGAAAATACACGTGAGCCGATTTATTTGGAACTCTGTCACCCCAAAGCTTCTTTTAGATCTTCGTGGGGCACAATCTCTTGTTTGAGGAGAGATTTCATCGTGTAACCAAGTGGCGCTCAATCCACTCCATTAGGGTTCAATCGGCAAGAAGCGGCAAAAAAAACAGAGGAAGAGGTGATTCTTTTTTAATTAAAAAAGGTGGACAATGACGTGGGATAAAATTTAAAATAACCGACGCTCATTAATTCGCACTCCCGCAATCTCCGCTTCGGTATGCACCACCCGATTCTACCACAAAGGTGGTGCCAAAATGTGGCGTCAAAATGCACGTTTTTGATACACCACAGCGTGCTTTTACCCTCGCTTCCATACACTCCATATTAGCCAAGACTTTGCCATGTGAAATGCAATCCTTTTAGAAGCAGTCCACTGATTTGGATAAATACCCAAAAGAAAGTGCTGACTATCCAAAGATACTCCAAAAAGAGAATGCAGCCATAACCTAAGACTACTCAACTCTGCACACAAATATAGAATAGAATAGAATATGATTTTATCGTCCACGGAGACCAACTGGCCTATGGGACCCAAGTACAAAGAGAGAGAAGCGGCGATTACTACCGTGATTAAAAACCCCACCAAGGGTTTTCGGGAAAAACCTTAGTAGCAATAAGGATGCCGACATACCGCACGCTTATATACATAATCACAAGTACAAATGAGGTTAATGCCTGGACGGGGGGCATAACCGAGTCCGCGTATCCATTATCTCCTCGGAGGTACGATCCCAACAAGCCTACGAGGCCGTGCTCGGTAGCTCATGCAAGGCCCGATGGGGCACAACTAACCGAAAGCATACCGAGCCCGGATATGCTCGCGTACACGGACAGCCACGGAGGGCGGACTTTCATCCTCAATGGCGCCTCGCTGACGGCATTGGACAGGACTCGCCCTCACGCTGGCCCCGAATCCATCTCCCCGCCTCAATGCGGAGGTGGTGTGCACTGTCGCGAATGGAAGCAATCACCCCGCTTTTTCATGGGTAGATGGGTGCACGTGTAGTGGTGTGGGCCCCTCGTGAGCATGGGATTAACCTCAATGCGTGGTTCGATAATTTGCCACCTTGACATGTGACGGGGGCCTCTGCATCCCAAAGCTTGGCCATGAAGCAAGCATCCAAGTACTTTGCTTCAAGGCAGCGCGTTCCTTCAATGTATGCACTGGTCCACATCTGCGTTGCCTCGCACATTCCATAGCGAGAACCACCGGCCTTGCTTGTCTTTCCAGCGAGGCTTTGAGTCGCCATGGGCCCATCGCCACCGCCAAAGCAAGGTTGGGCAGCCGGGCTTCATCCATAGCCACCACCTTCCGAAGTAAATAATGTGACGTTCAGTAAGCACCCTCTGAATGGAAGGAAGCTTGTCTCCTGGAGCAAGATCGATATGGGACCGTGGATTTCACTCCCGGTGCCCGCCAAGAAGGCCTTCATGCACTGCTCTAGATCGTTCCAAGTGGTGAGGGATATCACCGGCCCCACACTACGCCCCATAGAGGAGGACGGTTCAACCAAGGCCCCGAACAAGTGTGCCCGGTGACCCCATGCATACTGACTACGCCTTGATATTTGTTGTTTTGCATTGCATACGTGGGCTTTCCGGCTAGGTGACCCGTAACCTCGATGGATGCATCCCAAAGTGTGGTAGTAGAAAACTCAATGCCCAAATACTTATAAGATCGAGCCACCTCCACTACCTGCCCTCGGTAAGTGAATGAGGGAAGGCGTGGTGCCGGGATGATGGGACCAAGAAGCACCCTTTGTATTGGCCAAGTTAACTCTCATGTCGCTGAATTGGCGTAAAGTGTCCAAAGCATCCGGTGGCGTTGCATGTCCTCCCGGGGTATATGCGGCAGGTCAACATCATCGGCATATATGAGTTGCCTGGATTATGTGGTGCATCAACCGCGCCTCCCCGTGCTTTCGGCTAGCCATTCTTCTAGCTGGTCAATGTACAAGCCGAAGAGCGTCGGGGATAGAGGGCAGCCCTGGCGCACCCCAATGCTACTAACAACGGGCTCCCCCGACAGTGTGAGACGACCGGAGCAAGCCTCGTATAGTCAATATATAGCATTCTGCAAGTCGACGGGGGTCCCTAGCTGTCTCAATCTATCCCACAACTTATCCCGAGGCAGTGCTCCAATGTTTCAATGCACCGCTCACACATTGGGCAAAGTGGGCTTACTCCCGGCTTAAAGCGATGAACCATCTCATTAACTCTCAAAGAGCGATGAATCACCTGCCAAAGTAGAACATTTACCTTTGGAGGATTATATTTAGACCAAACAAGTTTCCAGATGGATTGCCATTGAGAAGGCAAAGTCTGTAAGTGCCATTTTCGAGAAGGTGATAAAGTATTTGAGGAGGTAAGCAATCTGTAGCATGAACTTACTAGCTTCTTGCCTTCTTTAATACCTTGAACAAAGTTCCAGCATCTCTTGTTACCCACCTTCTTAATTAGAGGAAGGGCACTTGCTACATAAGCCCATATACTGATATCTTTATCCAACAACCCATATGTCTCCTGAAACCATTGCCAAGGAGCAATGTCAATACCAAAATACCACTGTTCAATAGAAATAATACCTGCTCTCCTCCACCTCGCTTGGGAATGCGCATGCATAAATTCTACAACTGGGTGTAGTTGGCCATGAGTATACAAAGGCAACCATAGAAAGGGGGAAGATGCCTGGAGACAAGCTTCCCAATCAAATGTAATCACCTGCTGGACTACCTTCCAGGCCCGAAGCAAGCCTTTCAGTACTGGAGAGGCATGTGAAGAAGCTTTCAATGGATATAACAATGCCCAAGGGAGCTCAATTCTCACACCTCGCTTATGAAAAACCATACACTTCTTTACTGATTGTTTAAGTAACTTCATACCTGGTGATGCACAATCATCTTTCAACAAACTGAACAATAGCTTAGAAGCTAAGACCTTACCCTGTAAAGAAAGATCCAACATACCAAGTCCTCCTTGTTGTTTAAACAACATACATTTCTTCCACGCCACCTTCACAGTGCCTCCTTGATCGGTACATCAGACAAAATCTCTTACAATCTTTTTTATCTCTGCCAGGTGGACGCCTAGAACCCAAAACTAACACTAGCACCGTTATATCGGGGTTCGCTCGTGATCATTTTTTGTACCAGTTGATGTTCTACAGTTTTTTGTCGGAGGATAATACATCTATCAACACTATTCATTTCAATGAATGCATTGGCAAGCAGGGCCATGGCGGCATAGCCTGATATTACAAGACATCCTTGGCATCTTCAGTTTCGTTACTACGGCAAATAGGCACAATCGATACATGTGGATAGGATACAAGAGAGATTCCCTCTTTATAGCTGCATGTTATTTCCACATGCCGACTCAAACTTCTATCATATGCATTTAGATGTGGATAGATTGGATATGTATGTCAATCTATATGATGACATTCAACAACCCCTCTCCCAAAGATATAGCAACCTTCTCATATAAATATTACTTTTAGAGCTTTTGCCCCCTTTTTTAATAGTCCCATTATTTTCAATGGTTTCAATTTATCTAATTAAATTCTTGAATAATTTCGCTTGATAGATAATTCCGTAGGCCTAAATATTTGTCGTTTTTTCTCCTCCTCTTGCTCCCATACCCGCTCCATTGAGTAGCACCATATACATTCTAAAAGAAATATGCAAAGATCGGCTTTGTTTCTAGGATTTTCATGTTTCCAGGATTTTTGCTTGTATTCCATGTTAGAATGAGGAGATATTCTTGCGTGACAAGTTGTGTTTTTGGCAAATTGCTCAACCAAAGCCTCAGGCTACTTGTACTCCATGCTAGAGTGAGGAAAAATTCCTGCCAGACAAGCAACTTCGAAGAATCTCTGTCTATGTTCTTATTATTATGACAATTTTAAAGTAACGAATGGCATTTTAACTACAAATGAGAACAAGTTGGCGGGGATTGAGCTAGTAAAATGGCTGGAGAAGAGCCTTTTTTGGTGAAGATATGGATGGGCAGAACATCTTGTAGTTCTGTGGAAGATTTTTTGCGATATTAGGGGGGCAAAAAATGATTTGCAAGCTGCTAGAAACGTCAGAGATACAAAACTTTGATAATATAAAAGTGGAGGAAATAAATTGATTTGGCTGGAAAAGTCCCAGCCATGGCTCACAATATACAGATGAACATAACTGAAAGACCATCAAGTTGAGGAAAATATTCCTTGTTCTTGCCTTGTCACGTGGCAAGATGAGACAGAAATAAACACTAAACGAGATTTAACAGGAGGCAATTTAAAAACGTACTCAAAACTAGTCAAAAGCACGCTAAATTATTTTGCATAGCAAATTGTAGGATATGATGTGGGTGGTGTTTTATAATATAAAATTGAAGTCGAATTAGGCATTAGATGGTTTATTTTTTGCAAAAAAATGACAACAATAGTTGACATTCACATGCTTAATCCACGTGCAAACTTTTCAACTTTCCTCCACTACAAGATTGTAGCATTTGTGGACCACAGAAATGATCTATATAAATATAACTTCACTTCAAAAACTTGAAAATGTCTTGTATAGAAACTAGTTTTTTCACGCAACTGAGTTATATGTGGCCAGTTATAAAAGTTGGCCTTGCCATTTTGGCATTATCCAAACTAGGGAAGGGTACAAGGTTGATCTTCAGAACTGATCATCTATGACCATTTAGGTCAAGATGTAGAGAAGGAAGCAAAAACTGCACTTTATTTGTTGGAAAGCTTTGCAATCTGGATGTTTGTGCATAGCATGTGCACTTTTTATGGTTCTATCCATTAATGAGACCACATTTGTGATAGATATAACCTTTGAAATATCTACCAACAAAGAAGTGTTACAGAGTTATCCTAACCGTTCTGCAATTAAAATCATTAATCTATGGTAATTAGGAAGCCCAGAAAGTGAGATGAATCTTATGCACATGATGAAGCATGGATCAGGTAATATGCTCAATGACTCATTATTGGAACTCTTTCTTAGGTTATGTATGAACCTTCTGCAAGCTACAGAATAAACTAATAACATCAAACAGCTTTGCACGACCTAAGAGACAGAAGAAAAATTTGCATACATGTGGATTGGGACCAATGTTTCTGCTCGCAATAGTGTTTTCATCTTTGAAATCATCTAATATTTCCTTCAATCTCCATCTTCCATCATGGTTGGGTGCTGCATCCATTTTCATTCTCCTCATCATAACTTTCTGGTTTCTGTGCATGGCCAAAATCTTGATACGCCCTTGCTTGACCTGTTGATTGACATCCTTGTCTTTTAAAACCTGTATAACCATGCTAATAATCCCTTGCATCTGCATGTTCACTACATTATCCCAAAGACTGTGCTAAGGTCCTCTGTGGACTCAAGCTATGATTTTTTTGAAAGTCGGTGTTTCCATTGTCAACCTCAATTTACCAGCTGCCATCATTTGTACCTTCTTTGCATTGGAATTTAGCTAGAAGGGGAACATAATGAACAAATTAACTATTTAGCTAGAAGGGGAACATAATGAACAAATTAACTAATTTCCTAGTTTTCTTTAATATGTACAGAGTTTGTCTGAGATTGAATGCCAGCATGTATTGAAGTATGCATAACATGAATAAATTAAGAAGACGACTTCAGATATTATAATATGATGTTAAAAGTTCTAAATAACATGTGGCCTTCATCATTTGGAACAGAGCCAATGCACCTCAAAGTTCTAGTTAGACAATGTAATAAATCATACCAAGTGAATAATACCTAGTTTTTCTCAGGCTCAAAGCCAGAATCTTCATCATATTGTATTTCTGTTGAGTAAATTTTGGAGAAAAGTCATTTTTTTTATTATCAGCATGCATATGCTTAGCCGGGATGGTATTTTCCTTGATACAATGTTGCCCATGTGTACCTTGCACAGGGAGTTTTTGTCCAAAGTTTGGTGCCTCATGTACTGGGCATTTTTGTCCAAAATTTTGTGCCTCACACATTTGCCTCCTGTGCCATATGTATTTTCCTAACAGCCACTACTTTTCCAGTCTCCACACTGCTCCTATCATATCTTGCATGTAAATCTACCCAAATTTAGCTAAATGACTCTTGCCGCAAAAGATCCTCTTCAAGCATACTTATAATCAGAAGTATCTGTATTATTTCTATATCCAAATCCTATTTATAATCCCTGTTATGGTGATTAAAAAACCCAACAAAACAACTCAGTACTATTGACCTTGCAGAACATTTGGTTGAACTTCATGTTATAAGTGCCAAATAAATCTTTCAGTTAAACTCGGATCCAACTAGCTGTTCCATTTTTTACAAGGCCACTAATAAGCTGATTTCCTTTTCCCCTTCTGCATATGTCTATGTCTGCAATTTTTTGTGACAGTAGTCTGCCAATGGTTGCATTATACATTATCTTTTATTTTGATCCACCATGCCTATAAATCTACAAAGGAGCATATGTCTAAGCCTACGATGTTTAGAAGAGTAGTCTGCCAATGGCTACATTATATATAATATAAGTTTTCTATTTTGATCCACCATGCCTATAAATCTACAAAGCAGCCTAAGTTGCATATTAGGATTTACCTTTCCTTTTTGAATGAATGACTTTAGGCTAAATTCCATTCACTAATTCATGTTTGGAAAGCTCTTTATCAGCATACAGAGGAGGGGAATACACATCTTCATATGTATCATTCTATAGGTATGGAAACAAATCTTATTTGTCGTTGTTCTCACCATGTATCTCAACTTCGCAGTGGGACTCGTTCTCCTAGAGGAAAACTGCCTAAGGGGATAGAAGAAGTACCTTGCCCTCAAGAACCACCATGCTTCATCGTCGTTCTAGCAAAGTAAGAGACAATTTAATGCAAGCCGACAATATTCTGAAGGTTTTGCTTACCACTAAGTTTGAGTTGATGTTCCAAATATATGCTCAATCTTGACAAAACATTCTACATCCAACATTCAATTTACTTATTCTACGAAAAATGTCCACATCTCCAAGATATCTTGCTTGCCTAAATAAATCAATTAAAAACGTTTAAAACTACCTCTATGCTGTGCACATTTTGTCGACCCAAAGATTTCACATTTCTGTACGACCACTCATAGAGAACATTAGTTTGCCATGGAAAATAATGGATTGCCATGAACAATAAAAAAATTGATCAAATTCACCTTGGATCGTGCATGACAAACTGGCTCGCAACTACAATATTCCATTTGAACCTCCTGAGTAGTTAAAGCATGTCGTCCTTAGTCCTTCAAAAAAAATAGCAGAGTAAGCTATTTTATGCAATTTTCAGACAAAATTTCACGTTATGTGATTCCTGACTCCCACTTACTAATAGAAGGCAAAAGTTAGTGGCTCAAGGACAAAAAAAATAAAAAAGATAAAAAAAAAAAAAGAAGATGAAACTTTTTAGGTTAAGAAGCGCAAGAGATTCCACCTTGTTCATGTGTAGCCTTGGGAAGTTACGAGCAATTGAGAAAGATTACTAATCGAATTGATTTTGTAGAGGAAACACAAATCGAATTGGTTTGTGCATAATTTTCATGAATTTTCCTCACCGTGATCAAATCAAACGATTCTAAGGCTCTCCACATTTATAAAAATCTTAGCTCGTTGCAATGTGGATAGCCTCAAATTGCTTCAAAGTCTCAACTCGTGTTTGTGCATACGTGCGAAAATAAAAAAGTACTAAAAATGCGAAAAACTACCAAAATGCCCCTATGAGTTTTAAAATTACCAAAATGCCCCTGACTCATATAAGTATACAAACAAATTACCAATTTGCCCCTACACATCAAACCTAATTACTAAAATACCCCTACATACCAAAAATTATCAAAATACCATTACATACCAATTTTGATCAATCTACACCAAATATAATACTAAAATGCCCTACGCATCAAACTTAGTTACCAAAATACCCCTCCACAGTCTTATTGCGACACTTACAAGGAGTCAGCATTCCCTCTGGTTTAAGTGCACGTGATGCTATCGGAGGGGGGAAAAAATGGACGTGCGCCTATTTTCTTGGATTTTTTGTCTCTTCCTCACATTTTCTGTTACATGCCATTTCTTGCAAAATTTTGTGAGAGAAAGCAGGTTCGTTGAATTCTGAAGCTAAATTCTGAAAGATTGATAGCTGCCCTTGTAGAGGGGTAGCTTTGGGGTGATTCTCTACGTCATAAGCTACATTTTGATTACCATTTTCATATGTCTATGAAGCCCGACTCTGCTCCTAATTCACCCTTCTATGGAGACAAAAGTTTTTGTAATTATCAAAGAGACATCTAGAATTACTTGTGGATTCCTACGGGGCTCAGCTTCTGATCTCTGGAATTCGCTGGTTATCCATCAACTATTTCTCGAAGAACTTTTCATATCAGAGTATTCTTTTGTCCCCAGCACAGTTGAGTTCGAAGTTGAAATCACCAATTCTTGGTTGGAAGAATTCATTGGTTCCAGTTCAGTTGCTCCAGCAGGAACTTTCAGAGTACATTGTGATTGGACTGATTACAGAATTACGGTTGAAATTTACTCTCAGTTAGATACAGCTCAAATTGATGATCATTCCCCTTAAGATTTTTGGATTTGATAGATCTTCAGTCAGCAATTGGTTTCAATGGCATTTGGATTGGCAGTCCGATCACTATTAGTTAAATTTCTTTCTCTCTAATGGTCTCTTTCCCCTGTTTTCCTTTTTTCTCCCTTTTCGTCATTCAATTTTCTGCATGCCCTTTTGTTGTTTCACCCTGAATTTCACGCAATGGTTTCGAGTTTCACAGAAAACCCTAAAAATTTAGCCTTTCTTCACGCATTTGCCTCCCTTCCCGCTCCAGAAAGAGCCTCTGTTCTCCGGAACCTAAAATCCTTCCAAGAAAATCCTCAGGATACCATCCTTTTTGGTAATTTTGCAACTCTGCTTCCTTCAATGGACCCAATTTCTCATCAGGTTCCTTTCTGGGACAATCTCTCTGCTGATCCCGATCACAGAGGCATTCTTCATCCAATCAATCCAAACACTCAAGTTCCCTTTCCTTATGGAGTTTCGAGAAGGCACCCAGAAATGCGCTCGGATGATGAATTGGATGCTAGACTTCGAAGGACCAGGCCGCTTCATATTCAAGAAAGGAAGATGAACCTCTACAATGGTATTTCTCTAAATCTTCCTATTGTTCATTCCAAAATTGATGCTCTTTCACAGTCTGCTGTTATTGTCAAAGTCCAAAAATGTGGAATTAAGCTGGATAAGCTTTGGGCCTTCCTTCTTAACCTAAATAAAGGAATCATAATTCAGGCTGTTTACTGGCTAAACTTTCCATATATTATGATCGAATGTGGAAATTCTAGATCAGCCAACGTTTTCCTCAATTATGGCCCGCTGACCTATGAAACTTCCCAATTGACATTCCTGAAATGGCATCCCAAGCTTGACATTGACCAAATGAACAATCTATGCATTGCCTCTACATCCCTGTTTGGCCTCAATCCTATTTACTGGGATGAAGACTGCTTCAAGATCCTCTTCAATTCCATTGGTACTTATATCTCAACAGAGTATTCTCCATCCAGACCCCCAAGAGCTTTTGTCCAATTGGATCTGTCCAAAGAAATCCCTCTTTCCATCCCTTTCAAAGATTCCTTTGGAGTAGAATCATCTTTAGCTCTTAGATGGCCTGGACTGCCTTCCCAATGCCAAAAATGTCTCCATAAACACTTTTGGTACTCAGACTGCAAATCAAGTTCTAAACCTCAACAAGAAAATAGGTCAAATATGTCTGTTAAAGATAATGTTAATCAGGCTCGTTCTGTTTTGGGAGATAAAATGGTTGATCAGTCAACCAAGGAAGATCTATCTCAGGGTAATCAGGAAAAGAAAATGGATTCCTTTCACAATCTCCCAGAAAATGAGCAATTCAAATGGACCAGGGTAAATGGCAGCTACAAGAGGATTCAGAAACAAAGGATAGTAAGAGAGCAGATGAAGGATAAGGGCAAAGTGGATGAACTGATTAATTTCACTAATCAGAAGAGGAATAATGGTATAACAATTGGAGAACCTAAGGTTTTGGTCAAAGGGATTATTTCTGGTAAGCCAAATCAAGCCACAGATGTTTTAAGCATTACCTTAAACAACATCATTAAGGATGCTAAAACTCAGCACAAGGGTCAGTGCTCGTACAGTCTCATTGACTACCCTATCAACAACTCAAGCAAGAATGGGTCATTAATTATGAAATCTCAAGGAAAAGCTGTGAAGATATGTCAGGTTATATTATATGCATTGTTTAACAATATTGCATGATAAGATTGTGCAGGTCCATGAAGTCATATGCAATATTGATCTATGAGAAGCAGTGGCAGTAGGTCAATAAGGAAGTATGAAGTCAATACTTGAAAAAATTAGGTTGGTGGGCTGGTACTACCCGGACGTTGCTACACCCGCCAGAAAACGTCAGATACCCCCAGCCCGCAGGTTTAGGGTTTTGGAAGTCAAAGTCAACGGATATTTTGGGAAACCTAAATTTATGGACGGCAAGACCTATCTACTCCGTATCTTTAGGCAAGTCGGTAGACTTTCCAGTATAAGGGGACGCACAATCTACAGAGGAATGTGTGGACAATCAGGCGGATTAAGATCTAGGAATGCCGGAATATGGCCATACTAGCTTGGTTGATTGATCATAACTTGATTTAGATTTTGTGTGAAGTTCATAAGTGCGCAAAGGAATTAGTGACCACAACTTGGCTTCCTTGGTGCTAGATTCTATTGTACTTAAAGACTAAGACATATTTTATTGTCTAGAATGGAGAGTTAAACTTTACATGTGTTTGTCTCATCCTTGCTATTGGAATTATCTAAGGGTTCATTAATCTAACAGTGGTATCAGAGCCTTAAAATTCCAGGTGCAGGATGTCAACACGCTTTGGAGCAAATCTCCTTAATTCCATTGAGATATTTAAAGGAGATAGTGGCTTTCAGTTATGGAAGCAAAGTATAAAGGAGGTATTGGAATTTGAAAATCTATGGTATTTATGTGATGTAAATACACGGTGGTACAAAGAGTGACCGCAATCGGGATTCTAGTGGTGATCGTGCGGGGAGGACCTCTTGCTAGTGCTGCTAGCTACATTGCGCGGGGTGGTGCAGTGCGGATCTCCGTGTGCAGGAGGAGCTGCTAGTGCAAGTGTTGGTGGAGGTACCACCACGAGGACAAGTGCCGATGAGAAAACAAAAAATTATGGAAGCTCAATCAATAATCAGCAGCAAGGTTGGTACTTGTGATTAAGTTAAAATTAAGAGGCAAATCTCCAGCGAGACATGTGGAAGTATATGATTGAAAATTATGAGATTAAATCATCATCTCAAATAGATGTTTTGGAAAAAAAACTAAGAAAGTTAAAAGCTCTATGAAAGAGACAATATTACAGAATTTTTAGAGAAATTTGAGTCTATTATTGCTGACCTTGAAGGTCACGGGGGTTGTTCTTAATGATGACTACCAATTATTAGCTATTTCTAGAGTCAGTATCTCACAATGCACAACTTGCTACTCTGTTGAGGAATGTTGCCAGTCCAAGGAGCATGCCATTAAGATGATTCGCATGTAGTTTGAGCAAGGAAAGGATCTTTGATGATGATGAGGCGAAGTCTTTGTATCTTTGGTAAAAAGGTAAGAAATCTTATGATAAAGGGAAGATAGGTCCATGCTTTAAATGTAACTTTATGGACATTTGAAGATAAATTGTCCCAAGCAAGATAAAGAAATAGTCTATTATAACTGTGAAGGAAAGGGTCACATGGCAAACAAGTGTCCAAGTCCAAAAAAAAATAAAGGAAAAAGATAAGAAATATTTTGAGGGCAAGAGCGGAGGAGGAAGAAATAGTCCTAGCTTGAATGTGGTTAAAGAATCTGAGGAGGAAGAACTAGATGAAGATATAGAGGTAAATATCTCAACCAATTGTTTTTCAAAGGAAAAATCTCATAACAAGAATGTTCTCATTTTAGATTCAGAGTCGAGAAATCGGTAACTTCAAGCTCAAGATTGTTGAAAAATTGCAAAGGGGGAGCAAAAGGACATGTCTGATTCGGGAATGGAGAGTTGAAGCAAATTAAAGATAATGGAATGCTTGAGTTGTTTGATTTGCAAGGGAAGAAAGTTATCTTTGGAAAAAGTATTATGTGTGCACTGGTCTTGTAAGGAATTTAATTTCCATTCTTGGATTAGTAGATCTTGGCTATAAGGTTGTGTTTGAAAGATTGCAATGTAATGTGTTATATGAAAATAAAGTGAAGTTTATTGGCGTAAGAATTGGGAATCTATTTGGTCTTGATAACATACATTGTGAACCAACTGTTTTTGAATCTTGTAACTATGCCATCAGTTGATATATGGCATGGAAGGCTTGGTCATGCAAACTCCAAAGTCATTGAGTTATTATGTAAGAAAGGATTCATAGAAGCAGATCTGAATCAATCTGGAAAAACTATATGTGTAGGATGTGCACTTGGCAAACATAATCGACTAGCCTTTAAAAGATCTAACAAAAGAGCACAAGGTTTGCTGGATTTAGTTCACACTGATTTGTGTGGACCAATGAATATAACAGGGCTATCTGGAAAGAGATATTTCATGACCTTAATTGACGACTTTAGCAGACATACTCACATATATTGCTTGAAGACAAAACATAAGGCAATGGAAGTATTCAAACAATATGTAAATGAAGTTGAGACGTAAACCGCGCGAAAAATCAAGTGTTTGAGGTCCGGACAGGTGGAGAATTTATGTCGAGAGTTTAAACAATATTGTAAACTTAAGGGAATAAGACGACAACTTACATGTAGATATTCACCTCAACGAGAATGGAGTTGCGTAAAAGAAAGAATAGAACTCTTCTCAATGCAAAGAGAAGTATCTTTGAAATTCTCGGGGCTTCCAAATTTTCTATGGGAAGAGGCGGTTCAAGCAAATGCCATGATTCAAAATAGTCCCGCCATCCGTAAGTATACAAGGGGCAATCCACGATATGCTTTGGTCGGGGAAAACAATAGAGTACAATAAGCTAAGAATATATGGGTGCTTAGCATACACTCATATTCTGAAGAGCTCGGGGAAGAAATTAGATGACAGAGCCATGATTACATATCTAGTTGGATATGACAAACAATCTAAGGCATTTAGGTTATATAATCCAAGCACTAGAAAAATTGTGGTAAGTAGAGATGTAACCTTTGATGAATCTCGAGGTTTATAAAGTCTTGATCAAGGAGAATAAAACAGAAGGAGGTTCTTTGAAAGCATAATTAATGCGAGATAATCTTTGAAAATGATATGACTAATATCAAAATGATTGATAATGATGATGATATATTAGATGATCAGCAAAATCGATTGGTGCAGGGGATTGAGGAGAACATTAATGAAGGAGGAGGTGATTACGAAGAAGTGCATTTGCCAAATCCGAGTTCACAAAATGAGCCATCCGAGCTGTAACTATTGTTGACTTACCTCAAAAGAAGAAAAGAGCTACTTGAAGTAGAGAAGCTGCAACAAGCAAATATAAAAATTGATCCTTTAGTCCATGGTCGAACAACTTCGAGGTAAGAGTAAAAAGAATTCGAGAATATAGAAGGTGAATTGGATAGTGTATTTGAGATTTTAGCCCACTTAGATCCGAAAATCCCAAATACATATGAAGATGTATTAAACTCAGTGAGAGAAAGGTAAATGGATAAACGCTATGAATGAGGAGATGGATTCATTTCATAATACTAAAACATATGAGCTTGTTGATAGACCTTGTGGGAAAAATATTGTAGGTAACAAGTGGCTATTGAATAAAAAAGCGGTGTGGATGGGAAGACACCTAGATACAAAGCCGATTGGTTGCCCAAGGGTTCTCCACGAGAAAAAAAGGTCGGGACTTTGATGAAACCTTCTCTCCATTAGTGAAAATGAATAGCATTAGGATGTTATTGGCAATTGCAAATGCTTGTGATTTAGAAGTACATCATATGGATGTAAAGATCGCATTTTTTTTGAATGCAACCTTAGAAGAAGAAATCTTTATGAAGCGGGTTCGAGGATTTGAACAGGGGAATTGACAAAGTTTGGAAGCTCAATAGAAAAGATATATGGGTTGAAACAAATCTCCTCGTGAATGGTATAAGTGTATGGATGGGTTTCTACTACGAGCATGAATTTATTAAATTAGATAATGATGGAAATCAGATAAATTCCAAAGATGGGGAAGAATGGTGTATCATAGCATTGTATGTTGATGATAATATTATGGTAGCAAAAGGGACAACTTGCTTGAATATGTGCAAGGAATTGCTAAGACAAAGATTTGAAATGACTGACTTAGGTGAGTTGAAGAACTTCCTAGGAGTTGAAATGAGCGAAATAGAAGCGAAGGCATAATAATGCTTACTCAAAAGAAACAAATTCTAGACATGTTGAAGAAATTTAATATGCAAGATTGTAAAGCTTGCAAAACTCCCCGATATACACTGGTTGTAAATTGTCTGAGAGCATGTGTCCAAAAGATGAAATTGAAAGAGAGGAGATGCAAGCAGTACCATACAGATCATTAATTGGATGCTTAGCATATGTGGCCAATTGCACAAGGCCTGATATTGCACATAGTGTTAATATCTTAAGTAGATATAATACTGATCCTGGTAGAGATCATTGGACTGCTGCAAAAAGAGTCCTAAGATATTTAAAGGGAACTATTGAAGAAGGAATTAAATACACTACAGATAATTTAATTCTTGAAGGTTTTTGTGATGCAGATTGGGGAGGGAATGTAGATACCAGAAAATCAACTTCAGGATATCTAGTCATGTTAGGAGGTGCACCCGTATCCTGGAAATGCAAAAAACAATCTGCCATAGCCATGTCTAGTCAGAGGCGAGAATATCTTCTTTGCCACTTTTATGCTCAAAAGAGATCGTTTGGGAAAGAAGACTGATTATAGAGCTAGGGTTTGAGCAACCATTGGCTACAAAAGTTTGGTCAGACAGTACAAGTTGTATAGCATTGTCAAAAAATCCAGTTCTACATGAAAGGACTAAACATATAGAACTAGAAATGCACTTTATTAGAGATGCTGTCAGAAAGAAATTGGTAAGTATGTTATATTTAAGAACAGAAGAGCAACTAGCAGATATACTTACAAAGTCACTGGCAGAACGGAGGTTTAATTATCTGAAAGGCAAAATAATGCATATAAATATAACATGAAGGAGGATGTGAAGATATGTCAGGTTATATTATATGCATTGTTTAACAATGTTGCATGATAAGATTGTGCAGGTCCATGAAGTCATATGCAATATTGATCTATGAGAAGCAGTGGCAGTAGGTCAATAAGGAAGTATGAAGTCAATACTTGAAAAAATTAGGTTGGTGGGCTGGTACTACCCGGACGTTGCTACACCCGCCAGAAAACGTCAGATACCCCCAGCCCGCAGGTTTAGGATTTTGGAAGTCAAAGTCAACGGATATTTTGGGAAACCTAAATTTATGGATTCAAGAAGACCTATCTACTCCGTATCTTTAGGCAAGTCGGTAGATTTTCCAGTATAAGGGGACGCACAATCTACAGAGGAATGTGTGGACAATCAGGCGGATTAAGATCTAGGAATGCCGGAATATGGCCATACTAGCTTGGTTGATTGATCATAACTTGATTTAGATTTTGTGTGAAGTTCATAGTGCACAAAGGAATTAGTGACCACAACTTGGCTTCCTTGGTGCTAGATTCTATTGTACTTAAAGACTAAGACATATTTTATTGTCTAGAATGGAGAGTTAAACTTTACATGTGTTTGTCTCATCCTTGCTATTGGAATTATCTAAGGGTTCATTAATCTAACAAAAGCGAAATTTCAGGTGAATTCCTCTGCAAAGAATTCAAAGGTTACTGCTTCACCAGCAATTATATCTCAGAGTATCTCAGCCCCAAGTGAACCAAGCATACCTAATGGTCATAAAGAATCTATTTTGACTAAGCCTATAAGTCAAAATACTGAAGTCTTGACTCAAGATTCTTCTCAACATCAGGTCAACCAGCAAATCAACTGTCAAAATTCGTTTCAGGTACTATCTGACCTAAATAATAATCTGGATTTTGAGTTAGATAAGAGCAAAGCATGCTCCCCCATTCATAATGTCCTACCTTCCCCACCAATAACTTCTCTTCTTCATAACATTTCTCATCCCATCCCTATAAATAAGACCTCTCTCCCATCTCTCATTGACCTAGACTCTCCAATGGTGGAAGATTCTATCAGTCCTCCAAGAATATCCAGCAAGATTGCAGATCAGCTGGCTTCTCTTTAATTTCAAATGTTCCATGAGGAATTTGTCCAGGCTGGTTCTCAAGTTAAAGAGGCAAGTGAGAAAGATTCTTTGGATGTTGTTCCTGAGACTCCAGAAGACAAAATTGAAGAGCAAAAGGAGCTTCAAGAAAATCCTGTCATAAGGCAAGTACCAGATTCTGTTCCATTAAGTACTCTTAATAATAATACTATGTTTCATTTTTATCCTGGTAGTTGCTCTGATTTTAGTGATAGTGAGGACTGTGGTTCTGATAAAGAAAATTGGGGAAAAGAAGAATATCTTATGGAAAGTAATACCCAGTTCACTACTTCAGAAAATAAACAGCCATCCAAGAAATCTGCTAAAAAGAAAGGGAATAATTTGGGAAAGATCTTATCTGCCATGAATAAAAGCCCTGTTCAAAATACTAGGAGTAAGAAGAAAACTAAAAAATTCAGTATCTAACCCTTCTTCTTCATTCCTTTTCTTCTTCTCCCATGAAGATCCTTTCTTGGAATCTTAGAGGCATCAAAGGTCCTCTTAAAAGAAGGCGTGCTATTGCCCAGATTAGGCTTTATAATGCTGATGTTATTCTCCTTCAAGAGATTAAGCTACCTTACTTTGAATGTAGTAATTTGGGAGACTGGATTTATCCCAATTCCTCTTCCATTTGGATTGAGTCTAGTAGTGCAAGTGGAGGTCTTGCAATAATTTGGAAGAGAGATCTCAACCATATTTCTCTCCATAATGGTCCTTCTAAGGCTTGGCAGGCTGTTATTCTTTCCTGCCCCAACTCTACCTTTGGCATTATCAATATTTATGCTCCAACTACTCCCAAGGATAGGGAACCAATCTGGACTGAGATTAACTGTTGGCTGAGTTCTCAAAATATTGACAACTGGATCATTGCAGGTGACTTTAATAATACTCCTTCTTGGGATCTAAAGTTAGGGAACAAGATTAATATGACCAGAGCTGAGAAAGATAATTGGGATTCTCTTATAGCAGATAATGGTTTGATTTATATCCCCTCTTCTTCTGCTACCTATACTTGGTCGAATAAGCAAAAAGACAAAGATAGGGTATATTGCACTTTGGACAGATTCTATGTTTCTAATCCCTCCTCAGCCTTTTGGGACAACAGCTATGTCACTAGTGATGAAGGCACTTCAATCTCTGATCATCAGCCTCAGTTTCTTCATACTCCTCATATCACTAGAATTCAAAGGCAGGGAAGTACTCCTTATAAGTTTAACTCTTCTCTCCTTGATAATGAAGATTTCTGTTCTCAATTCACCATGTTCTATGAGGATCTTTCTACCAATATGAATAACTTGGCTCATGAGAATAGGTTTCAGCACCAAAGAAGTCATTTCTACTCTAAAATCAAAGCGATTAAAGCTTGGATTAAAAGCTGGTCTAAATCTAGAAATCTCCAATGTAACAGGGAAAAAACTCATCTTATGATGATCATGAAAGACATCAGATCCTTACTTCAAGAAGATCCTTCTAATCTAAATCTACATATAGGGGAAGAAATTCTGGAGAGAAAAATCAAAAGTATTGAAGAAATGGAAGCAAAGGGATCTGCTATCAGGTGTAAAATAAAATACACTAATGACATGGACTCTGGCAGTTCCAAATTCTTCTTTCTTTACTTGGGAAATGGACACGTCACTTTTCAGCGCCAATTTTCTTGAATTATTTGTCTCATATGATTCAAACATTTTCTTGATCTTGCCTACCCGAGAAATTTCCTTTTGATCCGAATTTGATCTAATCATCTTGCTGGCCCTGTAGAGGCCCAGCAACCATCCTCTTCATCACCTGATTTCCTTTGTATGGATACCAAATTCTTTACAATCTTGAAGCAGGAAGACAGAATTTCGTGTGGTTTCCTCTCTGGAGCTCATTCCACTCTTTGGGAATCGCTAGTTCTCCATCAAAACTTTCTTGATTCCCTTTTTG
Organism: Isoetes taiwanensis; assembly: GCA_021234155.1. NCBI lineage: Eukaryota > Viridiplantae > Streptophyta > Lycopodiopsida > Isoetales > Isoetaceae > Isoetes > Isoetes taiwanensis. Next base: position 8,368,913 of record JAJEKV010000051.1, read on the forward strand.
TTCCAGAATACACTACTACAACACACACAGAAGAATTAGAGTCTGAGATCATAGAATCTTGGGTACTAGAATTCACAGGTAAAAGAAATATCTCAGCAACAGCAATCTTTCAGGTTTATTGTGAATGGACAGACAAAAAAATTCAAGTAAAGATTTACTCAGACTGATGCAATCAAAGGATGCTCTCAAGGTATTTTGGCAGATTTATGGTTATCCTTTCCTTCTTAGTTATTAGATAGATTATTCTCCTGCTCTGTTCTTCTCTACCTTTCCTACTTTCAGCCTCTCGTTTTTGAATTTTTTCTTTCCTTTCGATCATTAATGGCGGTATTTTCCAAAAAAAAAAATAATACATCCTCCATTGACTCATCTGCCCTAAACCCTTTTTCCCTCTCTTTCATTCACAACTTCATGCTCCTCCCTTCAGCTGCCAGAGACGATCTTCTTGCCCAGTTAAGTATTCTCCACCGTGATCCTTCAAAATTCATTAAATTTGGAGACTTCTCTAACTCTGGTCCTGAGATAACAGAAATGCATCACTACAGTCATTTCGCTCCAAATTGGGATACTCTAGCTCTGGACCAAAGAGGATCCCAAACATTGCCAATTCTGGATGCCAATGGTGTGCCAGTCCCCCTGTTTCCAAGGCCGAGAACCCAATTATCTCTGATGAGCAACTGGCTTCTGAATTCGAGTACCAACAATCTAGGGCACCTACCAATATCCAGCTCTTCAGAGGTATTCAGCTTAACTCACCTGTGGTTGCCTCTAAGATTGAATCTTTGTCTAAAATTGCTGTTATAGTCAAAGTAGACTCGACTGGCTTAAAAATTGAAAAACTTTGGGATCATCTTCTCAGAGTTCACAAAGGCATTGTAATTAACTCGATCTACTGGCTACAATATCCCTACATTCTGGTTGAATGTGGCTGCACAAGGACCTCAAACTTCTTGCTCAAGCTTGGCTTTTCCACTATTGAAACTTTTCATTTATCTTTTCTTAAATGGAATGCCAGATTACCTCTCAATGAATTCAACAAATTTCATGTTGCCTCAGTTACCATGAGTGAGCTCAGCCCTATTTACTGGAATGAAGATTGTTTTTCCACAATCTTCAACACAATTGGAACCTACTTGACTACTGAGTACTACCCTTACAAACCTCCCAAGTGCTTTGTCCAGCTTGACACCACCAAGAACATCCCCTCTGAACTACCCTTCCTGGACTACTTTGGGAATAAATCTATCTTGCAGCTCAGATGGGCAGGTCTACCAAACTTTTGCCAAAATTGTAACCTGAGACATCCTAATGGCAGTGAATGTCCTTATCAAAATGGTAACAGGGATCCAAATGCACCAAAAAAAGCAGATGGAGTGACTTCCATGCCTATCAATCATGGAATTGCAGTCATTTCATACAGTGACAACTCAAGCATCTGTCATAAGGACCTGGAAACTATGGGTTCTTATGACAATTCCAAACCTCAATATGAGTGGAAAAAAATCAATGGCAGTACAAGAAGGATCCAAAAGCAGAGGGAAGCAAGAAAACAACTACAACAAAATTCTGCTAGCTCCTCCAGGTCTCATCTCACCAACAACAGGTCTGTTTGCCGGAGCTGGTGCAGCAGCTCGTCGAGTCGATACTCCCTTTCCCTGCACTCTGGGAGGTTTTGGATGTCGCTTAGGAGCAGGTACTCTTCGCCCTCGCCGATGATGGGGGCTAGGCTTGTGATGCCTAGCCCAATGGGTGGCGCGATCCTGAGAGTTTGCCGGCTTCTTTCGAATTCCTGCAACTCCTGCTCTGCTAGCCGCTGCTCTTCCGTTGGGTCGAGCTCGACGTAGTCTTCTTATTCCTCTGATTCTTCGTCTTCTTCTCTTCCTTCTTGCTCCTGTTGGTACTGTAAAAGGAGCTGCTCTGCTGCTGCTATGGCTAATGGGTCCACATCCATGGGAGGGATAGAGGTTTCTCCCATGGGATTTTCGGCACGGTGGGTGAGAAAAATGGCTAAGGCAGCGTTGAAGGAAAAGTACTTGGTCCTATTGACAGTCAGGACCATTGGCTCGGGCATGCGCTGGGCTTTGTTTGTAAGGTACTTGGCAATGTTTGGAACATCGCCTAAGGCTGCTTGAAGGGATTGCCTGGGAACAAAGTAACCTATGCAAGGTGGGAGCTGCACTAAAGACGGCCCTACCCTAGCTTGGAACTCGGACAGGACTCGGCTATATGCTGGGGTTGCGTGCAAGGTTGCTTGGACATCTATTTCTTTCCTAAAGACTCGGAAGATGTCATTGACATCAGCCTCGGCAGCATGGGCACTGGCGCTGTACCATTGCCTGAAGTCAGCAGTGGCCATTGATCTAGCGAAGAAGAGACTAGCAAACGGATGCAGAAGCGCCTCAGGGAGTTGGAAGATCGCCTAAACAGTCAAGAGCAAACTTGTAGGGTGCTAGGTGAGAAATGGGGACCTATTTATAGAGAAGGGAAAAACCCTAATTTTTGGGTGACTTGAAAAACTCTTGGGATTGGGCAATTCTAGTCTATATTGAGGTCCAAATGGGAATTGGAAGACTAATTTGAGGGTTTGAGCATGACTGGATTACCTAAGGAACCTATTGCAACAAGCTAGAGATCAATTGGATATGCTATGGTGGCAAAAATGTTGGGAGGTCTCACACGTTGTGCCTCGTTCAAAAACTGGAGTTTAGTTTCTTGACCAGGCGCGACGTGTGAGACATCGGCCCCATTTTGATCAAAACATGTCCAATTTAGGTAAACTAAGGGTGTAAAGATGACAGACTCATCAAATTAGGCAGAATTGACCCCTTACTTGGTCAATTTGGAGTTGTTTTGGCCAATTTTGGGCAAGGTCTCACACGTTGCGCCTCATGTAAAAACTGGAGTTTAGTTTCTTGACCAGGCGCGACGTGTGAGACATCTATGTCCTATTTTACTAAAACAAAAGCTATTACATGCTAATTCAACCTATTTAAGCAAGATTACACATAATCTATTCAAAATTCTTTTGTATTAACAAAATTTTCATTATTTACAAAATTTCTAATGGGGTTCTCCCTTGATTATAATGGCCAAGTGCATGTCCTTCCTCATCAGAGTTACTCGCGTGGGCATGCACCTGCGTGTATAGAGTCTTCAAAATCTTTGCACTATCTTACGTTCACTGTTTCTGAAGTGCGACAACATCTCGTCTGTTACCCTCATGCTGGTGTTGAAGTCCTGCATCACTTCTCTGACTAGACGGGCAAAGGGGGCGCGGGGGATTAAGAAGCCGTAGCTGCGTTGGAAGTGCTCCCTTAGTGCTTTTCTCTCGGTCTCCTTCCTGCTGGCTTTCTTCTTGGCTGGCTTCTTAGGGGGCTTTGGCTTCTGTTGGCGGCCTTAAGGTCTGCTGCTTTGTTGGATGTCCACCCTCGATGGTCCTGGCCCTGTTCTCCTGGTAGTAGGAGTTGTAAGCCTCCCACTTCTTCATGTAAGCCTCGTGTTCCCTCATCTTTCTCTCGTAGATCTTGACGGGGTCCGTGACATAGGATTCTCGGGCAGGCCATGTCTGTTTCTTCCTGTCCCAAGTCGGATATTTAGGGGGTTTCTGCACTGGATCCGACTGCTCCAGGTCGGGGTGCTCCTAGTCGGGTATTGGCTGCTCATCACCTGGGGGTTTAGAAGAGCTTCCACCTTCGGTGTTGGGGTTGAAGTCTTCGTCTTCAGAGTCGTCAGAGGAGGGCGGGGGCTGGTCAGCTAACCGTTCGGTGATGACGACCTTGGGGTTGGGTTTCTTTGTTCGCGGAACTTCCTTGAGTTTCCTTGGGCCCACCACAAACTTCCCATTCTTCTTCTTCAGTTCTTCTGCCGCTTTCTCCTCCTCCTCCTCCCTCTTCCTCTTCTTTTCTTCCCTCTTCCTTTCTCGGCGGCGTTCTTTTGCTTCGTGCTTTTTGATCCACGCCGCGAGGTCTTGTTCTTCGCTTGGATCGAGTGTTGGCTCCCTTTGCTCCTCTCGCTCCTCAGCCTCTTTCTCTCGAACCCAAGCTTCAAGTTGCTCTTCGATGGTTGGCTCGGGAGTCGGCTGCCTCTGCTCCTCACGTTCCTCGGCTACCCGATCTTGTTCCTGCTTCTTCTTCCTTTCCTCCTCCTCCACTTCTTGGAGAATATTCTGCATGACGTCCGGCTGCTCTTCGCCTAGGACCTCTGTTCCCGCATCTGAGTGTGCATCCTCCTCGACCTGCTGGGATCCTTCGCTTTGGTGTTCGTCCGAAGCTGCTCCCTCACTTGATGAAGACTGGTCATGCCTGAGAAGGCGCTCCTGAAGCATTCTCTGTATCAGGGCAGGATCATGGGCACTGGGGGATTCGCCTGGGCGGGCCTTCCTGGCAGTTTGTTTTGTTCTTGCCATGTTCGACGGCTCGTCAATCCGATGTCGGGCGCCAAAGATCGCCTTAGGGAGCTGGAGCAGGTTTCTAAGGCGGGAACGTACAAATGAGGGGGGGTCTACATCTATTTATAGCTTGGGCAATTTTAGGTCAAAATTCAAGTTACTCTATTTAACGTGCCAGGGCACCTATTGACTTAAAACATACACTTATTTCAGAGTTTTTATAAGCATTGGTCTCACACGTTGCGCCTCGTGCAAAAACTAGAGTTTTGTTTTTAGACCAGGCGCGACGTGTGAGACAATATACATTTTTGATTAATTTACATGATTGAAGCATACTATTCTAACTAAATCTTACCTTAGAGAACTCGATTTACCATGTTACTTTTCTAAAATTCATGAAGTTTTAAGGTGTTCTTGGCCCAATGTCTCACACGTTGCGCCCTGTTCAAAAACTGAAGTTTAGTTCTTTGACCAGGCGCGACGTGTGAGACCACCTTGCCTGAGAAGGTTTTGGCTCATTCTTTTTAGTCTTATTATGTTCCAATTCACTTAATTGTTACTAGCTTAGCATAAACTACAAAAATGAGAAAAAAAAAATTCCCATTTTTCGAGGTTTGAGGATCCTATCAAGTTAGTACTACTGGAGGCATGGTCAGTGCTTTGCTCTTGGTCTCCAAGAACATTGCTCTGATACCACTGTGACGTCCCCTACTCGTATACGATGCCCGCACCGTATACAAACAGGAGTTCATCCCCCATACCAGCTCCATACTGATACAGGGCCCTCCACATATCACTGTGACCGTCTGGGGTCCCCAGTGGGAAGAATGAAGGGGTCATTTTACCCCGTCTCCCTCGGGGCCTACCTAGCTGCGGAAGCGTAAACATACATGTCAGTAACATAAACATCATAGACCCACCTCGAAGGGTGACACATCAACATCTGCATAGACAAAGATCAGCACAATGCAAGGGGAAATCCTACCCAAGGCTCAGACTCCAGGGAATGACTGCCAAGCTTGGTCTCCAGAGTTCATTGCAGATAGAATCATGACAATGGATTGGGCTGGCATAAGAACATGGCAATGGGTTGTCCACTCCATCCGCCCCTCCTGTGCACACTTTGCAGAGTAGGTTGAAGAGTATTGAGACCTGACTGTAGCCCGCCGGATGCATAGCCAAAAGGGCTACTCCTGGGTTGCATCTCCCCAGTTCCGATGGGGCAGGTAGGGATCCTCCATGCTGACTCAAGGCGACTAGAGGGCCACTGCCCTTATTCGACTTAACCCACTGGAAAGTGAACTCCACTCCACGGGTGTCGAGCCCATGCCTTACCCACACTCAGTGGCAAGCCATTAGACCTAGTCTGCTGTGATCCCCGGTAGGCCTTACACACCAGAGGGATCGATCATGAGTCAGAACACGAACCTCCTTCTGAGCCAGTCTGGCCCCTCCACCCACAACCAGGTGTGGTTCTTGTACACAGGGCCGAATTCTAGTAATGCACTAAGAGGGACTAGCTAGGAGCATTATCTACTAAGCTTTAAGTCTCTACCCCCCTTCCCAATACAATGAGTCCACAGAAGACATCCGTCCATCATATCAACATAAGTAATAAGAACTAATCTAATTCATAGAGTTAGGTTCTTTAGTTAGAGTCAATCTCAGGATCTGCTTGGCTACTAAGGGTGAGTTAATAGGCTAAACCTACTGGTTCGAAGGCTGGAATAAGGTTTAGGCTATTCAATCGACCAAATACCTGATCCCTGGTCACTCCTCTCGATCCGAAGATGTCCATGTCTCTGTTCTGCTTTGGGATGCGGTCGGAAGGATGATCTGACAAGTTGGGGCGCACGGGCAGATCGTGGGAGTTGGAATTGACTCCTCAGGCCCGCGAATCGGAGCTCGGAAGGTCTGTGGGCGAAAGAGGGAAAGTTAGGGTTTGGTGCCTTATGTAGGCTATCAGTTAGGTTTAGGGTTTCCATGACCCTTGGTCTACCTTTAATGATTGCTAAGTGTGCGCACCATTGCAAGTTGCCCCCTAGGGCGCCCTTGCTTGGGTACACGTTGGCGTACACGTCGATTAGGATGGCGTGTACGCGTGACGGTGCAGTACGGTATACGTGTTGAAACCATATATCGTACTGGAATGTCACACAGGCCGTAAAAACAAAAGACAGATTTCTCCTATTCCTGTTTCGTTATCTTTCTTGCTTTTTCTCCCTTCTAAAATAACATAAGCATGCAAATATAATATGTTAGGATGGACCATATGTTTCTACATATAATTGCCACGTGTTCCATCAAATATCACATGGGCATGACAAATATTTGAATCCAACACTGGGGCTCAACTACTATACCAGATCACCAGGGAACTGATCTATGCTGATGATATGGACCTCCTATCACACACTCAGGCAGACATGCAACGCCATCTCGATGCGCTGGACACATTTTGCCAGGTGACTGACATGCGCGTCAACTTAGCCAAGACCAAGGTAGTTCTCGTGTCGTCCAACACGCCAGCCAAGGGCCCCAATGCTCACTTACCATGGCCAAAATGTTGAAGTGGTGTCCGCTTACAAATATTTGAGGGTGGAGTTCCCGTCGGCCATGAACTAGGACAATTCCATCATGCTGCGAGCCGCAGTAGGTTGGAAGGCACTCTATGCAACGCAGAACAATAGCCACAAGGCAAAGCTATATGATTGGGCCCACCAATTGTACCTATTTAAGGTGCTAGTAGAACCTGTGCTTTTGTATGGGGTCGAGATCTAGGGCCCGGTGATTTCCCTCGTCAGTTGGAATGACATGAAGCAGGTGCAGAAAGCTTTCTTGGCACGGACCCTAGGAGCCCCATTGCCCATTTGTACCGCCTTTGATTTCTCACTAGATTTAACATTTTTCAATAATCCATTACTATGGAGACTTCAGCTCCAGAATCTAAAGTTAAGGTGTTAGCCTTCTCCGTATTCAATTTGCAAGCATTAACATAATCATGATTGGATTACTTACCTCCTCGTCTGTCAGCGTTCCAACAACTGGTTTTTCGTCCTCTTTGCCGCCAGAGTCTCCACTAATGCTTGCTACCCACGAGGCTCGACTTCTTCCTCGTGATCCGCCCTCGGTTCCATCTTCCTCTATTTGGGCATTCTGCCTTTATATGCCCATATTCATCATATCCATAGATGCTCGTTATGCTCCCCCTACCTCGACCTCTTCTACGGCCTCGCCCTCTCTCACCTGCATATAATGCGACTGGCTGTTCTTCTCCTCGCCGCTGCTCACTTTGAAATACTTGTACCTTCTGCCACCTCTTCCTGTTCTAATTCAGTTCTTATGGTTTCTATGGCCTCGTCTAAGGTCTTTGCCGTGCGTCTCATCAATCTCACAATATCCTTAAATGAATTTTGAAATGCATGCACAACAACATCTACCTTAGCTCGCTCAGAGTATGCTGCTCCAGCTCTTTCAAGATCATAAAACAAAATTCTAAATTTCCAAAACAGTTCATTTACCTTGTCCCCTTTCTGATACTGCAGTCACGCATTCTCATCTCCAGAACATCTATTTGGGAAGAGGTTACTCTTCATACCTCATAATCAAATAGATCCACATCTCTGCTGCAGATAAGTTTTGTATTTCCAGCATTATGTCTCCACTTAGTTTTGCCATAATTATGGCTCTTGCCCTCTCCTCTTTCTCCTCATCCGGAACCTCTTCCTTTGCCTCTCTGTTTCCTGATTCCGCTTTTACAGATATTTTGAGTGCTACTGGTGTGGCTGTTTCTTGCCCTTCTCCTTCAGCCCTGAGCTTTCTGGATCAACCAGATCCCAGATGTTATCCACTTTTAGTGCCTGCATTATCTTGGCCTTCCACAATTGGAAGCCAATTTTCCCATCAAATACTTCTGTACTATTCAGGTAAATAAGGGCCAAACTGCTTGCTATCCCTGGGTTTCCTTCAACCTGGCTCTGATAATAGTGATGGAATCGGGTAACCCTTGGCTTCTGTCTGCACCTCTACAGTTTAAGGGCAACTCTGATATGGCTGGCTCTCCCTGCAAGCAATCTCCCAGCGATCCTGACAGCCCAAGCCACTTCAAGTTCAAGGTGCTATGCTTCTGCACACTACCCTGGTGCACCTGTTCTCTTCCTTTTCTAATGTCCTGTGTCAGTTCAGATCTGATGATCAGATCCGTGCACCTGTGCCTGCCCATTGTCGCCACATGTACATGCTGATTTCAATAGTTGGTTTGGCAGATCGATCAACCCAAAGTGTGGCAGAAATAATAAGATTCGGTGTAAATACTTGCCTGTAAATACGATCTAGAATAAAAATGCTGGCTCCAAATCCTTTCTCGCTCAACCTTCCCGGCGGTAGTGGTGCCTTAGATAAGATTTTAAAGATAAAAACCAAAATGGGCTGCCAAATCATTTTCTTCTAGCCAAAAGAGCACAGTGCCATACTTATATATTGTATGAAGTCTCAGGTATGCAAATTTTGTAGTGTTTTGGTTTGTATTCCATCAAAGGTATAACATAGATTACATGCTTTCCATGTATTTGCATGCCTATCGTCCTTCTTGGTTGCTTCAATCATTTCAGATTGAATGGGCTCTTATTCTTGTCTTGAAAATAATATTATGTTGACGAAAAACTATTTTGTGGCTGTTGTGGACTGTAGGTACTTGATTTTTTTCCAACCCTTTTTATGTTCAATGTTGGTAGGCACAACTCATTTAAAAAGTTTCAACTTCTCTACTTCTGGGACCTCTAAAAGAATCGATTTCACATCATTTATCTACCCAACCTTGTGGTTCTTAAAAGCAACCATATGCAAATTTTCATTGGTGTTGCTTAAGTACCTTCTTTATTGAGTTCTTTGTATTTTAATTGCAACCCATCTTATAACACGGGGTGCAATGCATGCAAACCATAAATATCTCTAAGCCCCGAAGGGGCCGCCGAAAATTTTCCTACACACACATAGCATATTTCGTACATATATTTTACACATTCCGTACAACTTTTACACATATTCCGTACAATAGTATCATTAAAAAGGGCATTATATATCTTAGGAAATTGAACCATTGAATTAAACCCCCCAGACCCCCCCAGTTGTTTTTGCTGACATTCATACATGGCGTCTAGCGGCTGGCGAGGACCCTCAAATATATGTGTACAATACCCTTCACAACCTTTGATTTAATTTCGTATTTGAAACTGACACTTAACTAAAACTTGCTAAAAAACAAGTCGCGCCTAACGATGGCCATGATCGCCCAAAATCGACGTCCAACGGTCTGAATTTACTGATGGATGCCCTGTACGAATATCAGCAAAAACAACTGGGGGGTCTAGCGGGTTTAATTCAATAGTTCTATTTTCTAAAAATGCCCTTTTAATGGTACTATTGTTAATATGTGTAAAATTTGTATGGAATATATAAAGTATATGTACAGAATATGAATAGAATAGAATAGAATAGAATAGAATATACATTAATGTCCCTCGTGCCCTGAGGCCCCTGGACTTGTGTAGCATGGGCGAGCTCCCAAAAAAGACGCTACTAGCACATCACGCTGTTATGATGTAACCTTTTCTGAAGGCTGACTTTTTTCTATTATTACCAGCATCCCGCTTTACTTCGGCTTCGTGGCCGTGCAGTGATGCGTCGTTATCAATCAGCTTTTAGCTGAACAATTTGTATGGAGTTTATGATCCGCTTTTGTGCGGATCATATTACAAACCCTCTTTCCTGTCTATGACCTGGGCTACATTAGTGACGCCGATTAATTAAAAAACCCTGCCCCGAAGGGTTTTCGAGGAAAAACCTTAATAGTAATGGGCTCATTGATGCACAATATTATTATCAGATCCGTTTTCCGTCATTCTGGATTTTGGATTTTTCCCACGCCATTATTGTTAGGCTGCAAAAACTCTAAACTAAACTGACTAGTACTGATTAGAGCTCCAATCCGGAGCTATGAATATGTAGTAATTACTGTCAACATAATATCACGTGTCCAAAGGTCCGTATTTATAAACCATCTTGAAATATTCTAACTACACTATGTTAACACAATCCCCAACTTATGTAGTCACTGCCTAATAGTCCAGATTTATATAGCGTCTAAAGAAACTTCCTAATTGCATACATAGCATGCATATACTATGTTGATAGAACTGATGCATTGTGCAAAGAAACCGTCCAATTTCATAGCTTACAACAGCCAATCTATATTTATACCTAATGATGATAAAAGAATGAAAAGATCAATCATCCAGATTATGCAGATAGTGGTATCATCCTTCCCTTGTTTTGTGTGTTACTAGCTATTCAATTCAAATGAAAAAAACCTGATTAGATGAACGTCCTCATCTTCGAGTTTTTTAAAGGCCTGCAGCATAATTGATTGTGCTATTCCCTGTTCCACTTTGTTGGACATTCTGCAGTTGGCAAAACTTCTTGTAGAGTCCCAAACATGGTTTTTGATTATTCTATAGATGTCTTCACATAATCTGCAACACATCCTCAAGCACTTGATGTAAGAGCACTTGTAAGCTATTATTTATTAAAGCCTTTAGGCTCTCCTTCAGTCATTTTGGTGATCCAGGGAACCCGGTTGGAGGGTCGTGCCCTCGCTATCACTCGCCCTCTGGCGGGGGTTAGACCCCTCAGTTCGTAGCGTATCCCAGTCTCCTTTTTTACTACAAATACCACACTTATATACATATGCATTGTGTCTTTTCATGCTGTCTTTTCATGCTGGTTGTTATTCTATGCGGGAGTTTATAGTGGTCCGGATTATCAGTTGGTGGGTCCAGGCCTCGCTATCCTGGTGTACGGCGGAGGCTGAGCCTCTCTGTCCTGTAACTTATTCCGTCCACCTTTTACTCAAATGCATTTGCCTTGCCTATGCAGCCCCTAGCCTCTGCTGTATTCCCTAATTTGTGTCTGAATATAAACTAGAAATATTTGATCTCTTTTATAAACTTGCCAGAAAATCTCAAAGAAATCTCAAAGCCAGAGAAAAGTAGAGAGCAAATTAGAGTGACTAACATGCCAGAAAATGTCTTTACTAAATGCAATGTCTTGAAATCAAAATATATGCTACCCCAAGCTAACAGAATTGGTCATTGCCTTGATTCAAAATGAAACAGAAAACTTATCTGAAAGCCGTTCATTCGTGTGCAAAGTTTCAGAGGCCGAAGTTTCAGAGCTGAACCGTCTTTCCCAACAGGCCAATCTCTGAAAAACTTAAACACCATTGGATGGAGTGCTCAAAGAGCTTTCCAACAAGCCCAAACACACCCAAAACTGCCACCAGATACAGAAGTTATGGCCAAAAGAAAACTGCAGCCAAACCCTAGCGCCGCCAAAAGAGGGCCGGGACTGTCAGGTGGATTTCGTCGACTAAAACAGAGGAAACATCATACAAATCATACACCAACGGAAAGCTCGTTCGATAAGCTTTCCAACGAGCCCAAGAACACCTGAATCCCGAGTTATGAGCAAAAGAGCAGGGCTGAAACCCTAAGCGCCCTCCATAAGCGCCATGTCAAATACATCTTTTATATGATATGTGTGTGTACGAAAAATTTCACCACTGCAATCTCCAATCGATCAATTCATAACACCATGAAAGAGGAGAAGGAAATCAGAAGGAGGTAAAATGATGACAATGACATCCTATCCTCTGCATGTAAAATCTGTTAAGCTTCATTTCGCTTCATTGTCCAGTTAAGTTGTAACATCTGGCGTACTTTCTTTCTCTAAACCTCGTCACACACATGCGTTCCTCTTCTCCACTCCACTTCTCTGCTCTGCTTCGATGATTGCTTGAAGATTTACTTGCATTCCGTACACTTTACCCTAAATTTCTAGAACATTTACTTTGCATTCTGGGAAAGTTTGTTGCAACATGATGAAGGCTAACCAATTTTCATGTTTTAAGATTATTTCTTACTTGCAATTCCAGTGTAGAGATCGGGCCGATGCCTTCACAATGCCTCTGCCTAATGGCGAGTGTTTCCACATTGGACCACATGTAAAAGGTGATTCTTATATATGTAGGTCGAATCCTGCACGAGACTATGCAAATATGAAAAATCAAAAGCAAAAAAAAATACCTTACCTGAATCACCGATAAGAGGTGATTCTTATATACGTAGATCAAATCCTACACGAGACTATCAAAATACCAAAATCCTACATATTACTTAATCCCCAAGACCCAAAAAATATTTCTAGTGTGGATTAAAAATATTTAATGTCGTATTCAAGCATTTTGCTACATGATAAATCATGTAGACTCCGTTGGACAATAAAAATGTCTCTTCTGTTGAGGCTTGTAGAAGAATACAAACAATTTGAAAGCCGGGGAAACAAAGAGAAAATGTTGGGACACTAATACAATGTTGGTTGATTAGGTCTAACCTCCTAAGTCGACACTTCAAACAACGAGATGGAGGGGGCAATTGACTTAGGGTGCTTTACCATTGTATGAAAACCTGGAGATTCTTTTGAGGTTAGGGGCTCCAACGTTCCCAAGAGTGCCTTACTTGCTTGATTCAGGTTTAGGACTTGAGTCGCAAAGTATTCTCCACACAATTTTGAGCCTCAAGTTTTTGACCTTAGTACAGCTTTTTCATGGCTGCAATTCATGAGAAAGCACCCTTAGTGGTAATGTCCAAGGCTAGGTTCACATATAGCGTCGTCTCCAATGGTGCGCCATATTACCCTATATAAATTGAGTAGGGCCTGTGACTGGTGCTCAAAAAATGGCGAGCCATTTTGTATGACTTCGTACCTCTCCACGATGCATGTGAATCCAGCCTAAGGGCACATCCCATTAGGTTGTAACAAAACCTTGCCTTTGCCTTGTGGCAAGTAGGTAGAAGAGACTTCCGAATTGCCCAATTCCCAACTGGGTTTGCCTTCTAGCAATGAAGCTTTTGTCTTCTTGCTATCAAGAATTGTCTTCAAGCTACCAAGATTTGTCTTCAAGTTATCAAGATCTGCTGGTGCAATAGGTTGCAATGGAAATGGGTGTCATTCCTGCGCCTCTAATTTTCTAATATGAATAACCCATCTCTTTTCTAATGGGGATGCACCCTAAGGGTACACTTCCATGAGCCCAACCGAACCCAGACCCGGACTCTAAAATTTACTACAAGACAAAAGAAAGCGCACAAGCGTTCACGCGAACAACCCAGAGCCCCAGAGGAGCCATTTCTAGGCAAGGGATAGGAGGTTGGAAGTTTTGGGACACATATTTCTTTGACGCTCGATGAAGCGGAAATGGGGGAATTTTGACAATTTTGCAACAAATACGGGCATTTTTATCAATTCCCCGAAATTTAGGAGTATTTTGACAATTTTTCCTAAGCAAGAACCTCCTATAAATATGGAAAACACGAAAAACCACTGCATAACATGGCCACTACTTTGAAAGAAGTAGTGGCCACTTCTACCGCAGGGGTAGAAGCAAATGGACCTCTTAGATCCATCATCTCCGGCATCCCTGCCTGCAAGGTCCAGCCATTCCGTTTCTTCGTTGCATGGCAAGGAGTGCTTACCCTTGCATTTTCTGGCGTACCATCATCTCTATGTCAGGTATGTGTCTCACCTTGTTGTGAATCCCAATCAATTCTTAGTATGTACTTTGTGGCATTGCACAGGTCAAGGAAAATCTTGTTGCGAAATGCAATGGATTGGTGAAGGAAAATCCGGGATCAAAGTGGCCCAAGACAACTCTAGCATGCTTATATGAAGGAAAATACCTTAGCATGGAACAGTTAAAGGAGCTTTATCACATATGCAGGTATTAAAGAGACTTACTGAACTGGGTATTCTTAATTCTAATTGAAAAAATTGCTATGTAATGCAGCGAAGAAAGTGAGGCATTGTCATCTTCTAAGCACGAGCTTGTTGATAACTTGTCTTTGGTAGTTTATGAAAATTGTTGCCTTGAAAAGATTGTGGTTGAAACCCGGTTGCAGTTGGCATTTCCTGCTGATTTGTCTGAACCTAGTCAACAGGAGAAGGACAGTGTCCAAAAGGTTATGGATCAATTTAGTGAAAGCACGTTGGAGGAGTACCACAAGGATGTTTCAAAGGATGGTATGATCATCTTCTTTTCAGTAATACAATGACATTATGATAGGCTATTAGTTGCATTTGTTTTTTCATGACAGGAAATCGATCTCTCCATTATCGGAAATCTAAAATAGGGGTTACACTTGTACACTTCCTTTCTGAATACCCTAAATTCCTTGATAAGTTTAAGCGGAGGGTTGAAGATGCACTTCCTGGAATGTACGACTGGTTCTCAGGAAGTTCGCTTCATATGACTGTCCGAGCTGTCACCTGAGCTCATAAGCAATTGCACAACTTAATAATCTAGAATTCAATACACCAGCTGAATCAACACATGTCTCGATGACAGCAGAATAGCTGATAGATAATCTTCACTTACCATGATCTCATTCAATAACATGTTTTTTATGTAACCTTGCTTTAATAAATAATAGGCTTTATAAAGAACTTGAGTAACCTTTTCCAGGCTGCCAATACACAGATGTTAAGTTTGATGGGCCATTTCACATCTTAAAGGCGAGATAATGCCTTTATTCTTTTTTGTGTTTATTTGCCAATCGATCACATTGTTGGGAAAGTGGAGAATGTGATCAGACATGTAGGATAGAATGCCTCGGCAATCCACCCACACCATCAGAGGTTTATTATTTAGATCAATTGGGAATATACCTCTCCTCAGCTCAAAACTGGATAATGTCTCAAAGATGACTATAAGATGCATCTGCACATAACATTCTATATTTATCGTGATCTCATTTAATAACATTTCTTTTATGACTATAAGATGCATCTGCACATAACATTCTATATTTATCGTGATCTCATTTAATAACATCTCTTTTATGTAACCTTGCTACTAACAAATAACATGAGATTAAATCTTTCCTCTAGGTTTTCAAGCTGCTGATACTCAGATGTTAGGTTTCTGATGGGCCATTTCAAATCTCGAAATAACGCCTTTATTCTTCTTCGTGTGCATGGAAGGGGAGATAGTTCCACCTTGCCATTACAGAGCTTTAGTTGTCATTTGAAAGATAGTCTGGAATTTAAACGAATTAACCTGTTATGTCCTATGCTCAACATGTTTATTTGCCAATCAGTCACATTATTGGGAAACTTCAAGTAGTGTTGAACATTCAGATAGACTGCCTCAGAACAACCAGCAGAGACTTATTAATCAGATGAATTGGGAATATGGCTCAAAACTGGATTAATGTCTCAAAGTGTCATTTTAGATTTTTATGAGTATAAGATGCATCTGCGGCTCTGGACAAAGTATCAATTTTCAGAAGCAATGTGAGGAAGAATGGCCAAATAAAATGCTTGATTGCATGGCCTGCGGAAGGTGCACTAACCTTGTCGACGTGCCAAGTTATGTAATCTTCTTCTGCTCCCTAGTGATAGCAATGGACTTGTAAGTGTAGGAATGATGCATTGATCAGCTTAGTAGTTGGCCAGTCTTATAGTAAAACTATAACAGACATTTGGCAAGAAGTATTTATTTTCCAAAAGGTTTTATAGTTACCGTTACTTACAATAGGTTTTTGACAAAGAAATTCTATTTCTGGAAGATCTGAACAGATCCTTTGTGAAATAATAGCCTTCCTGCCCCACTCTATCTGTTTTAATTAGTTTTGTTCATAAAGTGGTTTGAGCTTTTGAGTTCTATGAGACTTTCTACACCTTTTTCTCTTGGAGCACGAAGGAAATAATTTTTTTCAATCTTTGCTCTATATTATGGAGATAAGACCGTGACAATACCATGATGAAAGACTGCAGGAATGGCGGACTGAAAAGGGTGCCACTTGATTATATATTCCTTTGTTTTTCCATGTGTACATGTATCTAACTTTGGACATTAAACAGGTGTTCTGAAGGTGATATTGATCTTTACATCAGTATGTGTGTCCTGAAGTGTGTATATGAGAATTATGTGTTTGCCTGTTTGAAAAGAGAAGCAAAGTGGTGTGAAAAATGTAAACTTATGAAAGAGTAAAGGTGAGAAGTATCATAACAAAGAAGAATGGTGATGATAGCTTGGTGGTAGCTTGTTGGGCATGAAGCGGATAATAATAGGGAATAACCACCAAAATACCACTATGAGTTTATGTAATTACCAAAATGCCCCTGCATCAACAAAACATCACCAGTATGCCCTTGACATGTATGCATATAATTAATAATTAATTTTTCAGAATGCCCTTGCACTAAATAAATACATACCGAATACCAAATAGGACAAAGTTGTCTCCAACAGCACATTCACAAAAGGGCGCCAAAAAAGCTTTGGTTATGGATGCGGCTAGAAGCAAATTTGGGGTTTGCTCACAGCTCTGGCTATGTATTTTGGCCAGAAGTACAGGGCCGCAGCGAAATTGAGAATCTAAATTGAGAAGTAAACAGGTTTGCAGGGAAATTGAGAAGTAGAGGAAGCACAGGTTTGCAGCAAAATTGAGAAGTAAAGGTCTAAGTTGAATAGTAAAGGCCTGCAACATAATTGAGAAGTAGAGGTAAGTTTTCCGATTCAAGAATCAGTTTTTTTTTCTTGGTTTCAAGAATCAGAAAACCACTCTAGCCGTCGGCCAGCCACTGTAGCTCCAATTCCGGTTCCTTTAGTATTGCCTTAGAAATTTTAAAGGCATTGCACAGTGACTCAATAACGCTTTGAAGACAATTCCTTAATGCTGTGGCTTTTGAAATCCCTTTTTTTTTTGGGTAAATCATCACAGGTTCATTCTAACCGTTCCTAGATTTGCCCCAGCAAATTCGTGTTCTTTTCCTTTTTCCTTTTCATCTTTTTTGTGCAAATTAGAAACCCCATTTTCTATTTTATAGTGCACTAACTAAATGAGATTTTTTGCTTGTCCGGACTGTCTGATCGTAAAAAAGCGAGGCTCAAATGACTACTGTAAGTGACTTGTCAATGTAATGGGAAGTGTTTTTTTCATGGGTTTAATGGGATTTGTTCTTAACGTTCAATATGAACCATCGATTTTCAGCATATCCTCGGCATCGCACCAAATCAATGGCTCACATCTTTTTCCCCAAAAAATGCTTCGTCACTTCCTAAGGTTGATTTCCAACATGCAGAAATTTCATTTCACCATTGATCAAATTCGGCCACATAAAAACCCAATGGTAGCCGCCGCAATGAACTGCCGCTTATGATTCCTGAACAGCATGCTACCGGATTACTGTTGCATGGTCTGAAGATGGCCTGCCATGGTCGCAAGATGGCGGCAAAGGAGATAGAAGCCGGAAAGCATGCAGCATCAGATCTGCCAAATGAAAATCACCATGAACTGCCGGAATATGAAGACAGAGATAGCTCATCAACAAAACCACCGGAATAAAACTTATAGCTCTACCCTGCATGCAAACAACCAAATTCAAAAACGCAAATCAAACAATATATGAGCGGTCGTTCTTTCTTCTTTGCCTGTTTTTCTGAGCAAGACAAATGGTCTGTTGCATGAATCTTGCCACTCTGTTTTTAGAGTCGAATTTTGTGCCGTCTATCTTGCCCAAGCCAAAAAGGGCCGGATTCGTCTGAGTCCAAAATTCGACACTTCAATCTACCTCGGTCTTTTGAGGCTAGAAGCCATCAAGATCGGTGCCATAGCCCCACCCATTGGCATTTCCTGAAAACCTTGATCTGCTGCCTCAACGAAAATCCCTCACCTGCTCGCCTGCCGAAAAAAGAAAGGGGCGTGCACTCTACATTCTAAAAACGTATAAAAAGAAAACAATCACCACTAAATGCAAATAAGCTGCTCAAATCCCTCCAAATATACGATTTCTAATACGATACAGGCTAAAATCTTAGCAAGTCGCAGAAAATTTGCCTCTCATAGTGCAAGTTGGTGTTGCTGAAAGGGTGCCATGGGACTGTCCAAAGGCAAGCAATTTGTCAGATCAGTATATCGCCTTCTTTTAGCACCACAACCCCTCCAGTTGCCAGATGGGTGACACCTACATGTTCCACAGCCCACTTTGTGTCGTACATGGCGATGGCTTTGGGATAGGTTGCTCCACCCTAAAGTCTCTGTACTGTGGTGGCAGGTTATCCACAGGTGCCTGCGGGTTAATGCCTTTCGACATCGCTATGATCCTCGCATATCTGCAATATGCCCGCCTCGCCTCTGGACGTTGAGACTCTTGAGCATTGTCTCTTTGATTGTCCCGAGGTTCAACTGCGTGGTCCCGCTACAAGGTCCGTTTAATAGTACATTGACCGCCGATGCATCCTTTTGGCGTCCTATCCCAACGCATGGCCTCGGCTAAACAAAGGGCATTTCATCTTGGTTCCGGTTGGCTCCTATGGTCGATATGGGCGTCGCGGACACCACATCTTTCGGGGCATTTATTCATCCGCACACGCGTTATTATTGAGGGCCCGAAAAAAGATATTGGCGACCCTCTGAGTGTTCTTCCCTTGACTTCGACCGGTGGAACGATCTGGATTCGGATCTTGAATTGATTCTTATCATTAGTCTCCTATTCTGGAGTAAGTACATTGTGCTCCAGGCTCGTGCTCCTGTGGCATCTCTGTGTGCTTACACAGTTAGATGAGACATGTAAATTTTGTACTTTTTCTCTGATTAATAAACTTCTTGGCTTTCGTCCTTTAAAAAAAAAAAAAAAAATCTTAGCAAAAACCATTGCCACAAGCACCTCCACAAATACCAAACTCAAATCGTGGAAGTTTATGGGAAAGAGCCATTTTTTATTGTCACGCCTATCTAATGCAGTGTCCATTTCTGTTCTCCCTTATTTTGTTCCTTAAAAATTCTTAAAACATGACACGTGTGCACTCATTGATTATAGGGCATTTATTGTGGCCATTAATAAACTCGAATATTTCGTGAGTCGTGACGTTAGACGTCAGGGCATTTATGGCGGGCATTAATGAACTAGAATTTTCGTAATGGGTTACAGGGATTCAAGCCCAAATTCGAAATGAATCATAGTAATTGAACCAAAATCTGGCATAAACAGGGGATAAGCACTCAAATTCGGCTTGTGACAGAGCGTAGGAGCAAAAAATGACAGAGATTGTGGAGTTTGAATTCAAATTCGGCATGAAACAGGGGGTGAAACTCTTCTGGACCTGAAATCCGGCAATAAGCAGAGATTTAACGTACAAATTTGGATGAAATCTAGCAATAAAGAGAGGTTTGCATCACACAGAGCTCGAATTCAGGTAGAATGAAGAACAAGCGCTCTGTTCTGCCCTTGTTTTTAATCAATCCATCTATTTTGATTATTGGATTCATTTGCAAACCCATTTTGGATATCAATCAGATCGCTGTTGGGCTTCAAAAAGGTCGGAGACTATAGCTATGGCGGCAGGCAGCGAAGGTCGAAAGTGTGGGAAGAAGGGGCACTCGTACGAAATGAGAAAAATGACATAGGAGATGGCGCCACTTCTTTTCCCCCTACATTCTTTTTCCTCCTCAAGGCCCTATGCCACGTCACAAGAGGTCATAAATGCTGATGTCTATCTTACTTATCACATGGCATTCATTGCAATATACGTGGCTATATCTGAGCCATTCATGCAGCATATTCGGTGGCCTAGATCAATCAAATTTAATATACCCCCTCATTACACTGCCACCTCATGGGGCCATTAATTTTTTTTTTACTTTTTAATCGACAATCTAGATCAAATGCCCTAATTTCAAGGGTCCAGATTAAAAGCCCCAAATAAGAGGGCTTTTTATCTGGGCCGTCGATCTTGCACATTCGATGGCCCTGGCAGCGACATCTCAATCTCTACCAACAAGGGGGCTGCTTGGGGTGATTCGAGGTGTCATCTTATTGGCGTTCAGACGCCCCTAGTCTTCTGTTCGTCTAGGCATTAATCTACTAGTGGAATCGAACCCGATTATGTGATTGTCCCGTTTTGTTTATACTAGATTCTCAAGTATGGGCATTCCTACTAGGTTCGACCTATAAATGTTTCAAGTTGATAGAAAATCCGAAACAACAATCAAACATCTCTAGGCTATCTCCAGAAACTATATTAAAGAAACCTGAGCAAAATGGGCGAGCAGAAAGAGTGAATCGCACTTTGATTAATATGACTCGCAGTAATCGATTTGATAAAGTAGATCTTGATCGTGCTGTAGGATATGTTCTAATTGCAGCCATCTATTTGCACATGCATGTGGAAAAACATGATACGTCCAACACTAACAGTGATAAGTTTTGCACCAAGTATCATATGCACAAGATGGCTTTGCACTAATTCAACAAAAGAAACGTTCGTGGCAGCTGGAGAAAAATAATTGTGCTAGATTTTGTTACTCTAGACGTATAATAAGTTAGAGAAAAATGTAGATAATGAAATAATTTAGCAACATTTTTCAACAAGGGCTTGCATCTGGGAAGTCTTGGGCATGGGGTGAGAGGAATTCAAAGGGAAGGGAGATTTGAGTTGTTTGAATAGTAAAGTTGTAATGATCTATAAGACATCAAGGAATCATTGAAAAAACTAAGAAAAGCTTTAGACCAATAGTCAATGGTGATCTATGTTGCAACACTAGCCTTGCTGGTTCAACGTCTAAGAACTAGATTAATATAACAACATATACATGTTGTTAGAAATCCGTCATATCGAATGCTATCTACGAATCATTTATAGTTCCAATATACTCATGAGAGACAAAGATATCTCTAATCCGAGTGTGTTTCACAACATCGTATTCAGTGATGACTTTAAGGTGTGAAACTTCGTAAAGTTGCTATATTTTACCATTTTTTAAAATCTGGATTCGATGGTTTACTAGGATGCGTACGCTAAAGAACTTCATAAAATCGCCAAAACTTGATAATATTGCATCCCAATTATAGTAAATTCGTCAAATTAATAGACATTTTACAGTAAAAACCTCAATTTTATGGTAAAACATCCAATTCTACTAAATTCGTTTCTATAAAAATGTTGGAAAAATAGGAAACAATCGCCACCATTTCTATAGTTTAGAAGCAGCTAGAGGATGATAAAGTCATCACTGATCGTATTAATAGATGTTCGTTAATAAATATAATGGGTCTAGTTTCACAGGTTTGGCAAGGCAATAACTTTATGTTCTCACTTCTTAATCACGCATTATTTTCTTCGAGAACACAAGGTGAGAAAATGCAGGTCTAAATCATGTATGTTTTTTGGACATGTAGACGAGATAGATGAAGAGAAATACCGCCGCGATAAATTTCTTGTATGGCTAATTTGGATTCTAGATCGGCTATAGAGAACCTATAAGTTAGCTACTCTTTCCTTTTGAAAAAGCTCCTACAACTATTATTTGATGTCTCACTATTTGAATCTCAAAGATGTAGTGAGATACCACGGTTTTGGCCGAGGGAAGGCAATTTAAATCCTTAAAGAAGGCAAATTTCTTCAATATGATTCACATCCCAAACATTTCTTTTTCATTTTTGACATGTAGTACTTTTGCTAGATTTACTATTGAATGCAAATCTCTTGGATGACGATGGGGATTGCATGCATCCTGTATTGAAGGTGGTCCTGCATGCCAGATCAAGACAAATAGGAAAGAGCACAATTGTGGTGGCACACAACACTTGGGAAATAAAGAAGCAAGCTCAAAATGGTTGGTTGAACAATTGTTAAAGAAGTTTAAAGATCATTCTACCTACAAACCAAAGGGACGCATTGGTGACGTGCATTGAGAAAAAGGCGTTTCTATCTCTTACAAGGTAGCCTGGAAAGCGAAAAGAAGTGCACATGCTCAAATCCATGGGGAACATCTTGGTGCATATCAGAAGCTTCGTAGTTTAAAATATACTAGAAGCTAATCTGGTAGTGTGGCATATATTCAGGAAATAGTTGAAGTTAAAGACGACTTCCTTCACTTCTTTGTTACTACAATGGAAGCATAAAGAGTTTGCGCAAGAATTTGCGCATTGTAGGCCAGTCGTTGGTCTAAATGGAACTCATTTGAAGGGAAGATATCTCGGTATCATTCTCAATGCTACTGACATCGATGCACAAGGTGTTCTGTTTCCAATTGCGTTTGCAGTAGTAATGGCAAAGAATAATGATAGTTGGGTTGGTTTCTTCAAAGTTTGAAGGATGCCCTTTAGGACACAGATGCGCCAACATTTATTTCAGACAGTTGGTATTTGGAAGTGATACATTGCGTGGATATTGCATGAGCCATTTAGCAGACAACTTCAGAAAAGCATTCAAAAGCATTCAGTTAGTTAGTATGGATGTTGTGGAAAGCTGCATATGTAACTAATACTCATTATTTTGATGTTGTCATTGGAATAATATGAGCTATAAATAGGCGGTTGTTTGGATAATGAACATTGTTGATCCTTCACATTGCGCTACATGTAAGTTTTTAGGAAAAAGATTCGGAAATTTAACATCCAACATTGCTAAGTCCCTAAATGCACGGTTGCTAGAGACTAGAGATATGCCTATTATAGAGATGTTGGAATTGATATGCCAGAAGGTAATTTGATGGTTTTGTGAAAGAGGGATTAATGGAGATGCTACATGGATCTGCTTGGGCTGGTAGCACATAATACATTAATTAGACATGTAGAGCAATCCATCAAATGATCTTGATAAGAGGACATGTATCTATGGGAGGTGGCAAGATTTGGGTTCATCTATGCACATGCAGTAGACGCTATCGGTTTAGAAAAGAACGTGTACAATCTTATACACACACAGAGCATATTTACTACAGGCTTCTTGCAACACTTACAAGGAGCCAATATTCCATGTGGTTTTAATGCATGATGATGTTATTGGAGGCATGTTACCACCAGCCACATGCAGACCTCCTAGCCGTGCAAAACTAAAACACATATGCACAAGGGAAGAAGGTCTGAAGAAGAAAGAACAACACTATGGAAGGTGTCACGGGAAGAGACACAATGCCCGCAACTGTAGGGCTCCAATTCAATGATGATTGTGACTTCTGTAATTTCATATTAA
The DNA here is from genome assembly GCA_021234155.1 of Isoetes taiwanensis. Taxonomy (NCBI): domain Eukaryota; kingdom Viridiplantae; phylum Streptophyta; class Lycopodiopsida; order Isoetales; family Isoetaceae; genus Isoetes; species Isoetes taiwanensis. The sequence goes on from JAJEKV010000051.1 coordinate 8,392,393, forward strand.
AGTCAAATTTCTATTCTTAAGGCATTTAGTGTAGCTTGAGTAAGATTGGCATGTAAGGATAATTTGGTGATTAAAATTTAATATGTAGGGCATTTTCATAATTAGGGCATTTTGGTAATTATGTTTTGTAGATGGAACAAAATTGATAGGTAATGGCATTTTGGTAATTAAGTTTGATGTGCAGGGGTATTGTTGTTATTAAGTTTTGTACATAGGGGCAAATTGTAATTTACTTGTATGCTTATTTTATACAAGGTAGCTATTTGAGCCAGGGGCATTCTGGTAATTTTGAAACATCATGCAAGGGCATTTTGATAATTACATAAAGTCATAAATTTATTTTGCTAGTTTTTTCTTTGATCACAAACTTAATTACCAAAATGCCTTACATGCCAAACTTACTCAATCTACACTAAATGTCTCAAGAAGAGAAGCTTGAATTCAACAAAAATTTTACAGAAGTCACAATGATGGCTGAATTGGAGCCCTACAACTATGAGCATTGTGTCCCTTTCCATGACACCTTCTATAGTGTTTTTCGTCCTTCTCTACACATTCTTGGCATTTGGTTTTTGGACATCTAGGAGGTCTGCGTGTGCTGGTAGTAACATGCCTCCAATAACATCAATATGTGGTAAAACCGCAGGGAATACTTACTCCTTGTAAGAGTCGCAATAAGGTTGCAATGTATATGCTCTGTGTGTATACAATTGCACACGTTTTCTAAACAAAATGCGACTGCTGCATGTGCACAAGGTAAGTCAAATCTGACCACCTTCCATAGGTACATGTCCTCTTATCCATATCAACCAGCCTAATGTGTGTCAGAGTATAAATCTTAAAGACAACATTAATAGATGGCAAAGTTCGGTATAGTCTTCCATGCTCACAAGATCCTCTGATGGATCGCTCTGCATGTCCAACCAATGCATTATGTGCTGCCGGCCCAAGAAAATCCCCAGTAGCATCTCCATTAACCCCTCTTTCAAAAAAACATGACAGTAGCTTCTGGCATATCAATTCCAACATCTCTAGAATAGGCATATCTCTAGCCTCTTGCTACCGTACACTTAGAAACTCAACAATGTTGGATGCTAAATTTTGAGTACTCGAAATCTTCTAAACAACGTTCACAAAAAATCATTTGAGTACTCGAAGACGTCTAAAATGTGTAAGTGAATTTCAAAAAAAGAAATTTGTGTACGTGGAATGCAAGAAAACCCTCACGCGACAAACTTTTCGCATACACATTTCAGCGTTTCTTGCGTACAGGAAGCGGTGCTTTTAATTTATAAAATTAAAAAAAGCATCGTATACATGATTTGCAAACCATGCATACGCGAATTTTGGTTTTGCATATGCCTTTTAGAGCCTTTCGTGTATACGAAGAAGTGCCAAAATTTTTATTAAAGGATTAAAGTTTTGCATATGCATTTTGCACTAGTTTGCATATGCGAATCGCAATGCAAAATAATTTATATAGACACGATGCGATTTTTCAGTTATCACGCCGCAAGAGAGAACTCTTCTATGCTTTACCTTTTAACCTATTCCCCTTTTTTGTGTTTTGTTTTTCTTAGTTTTTTAGGCAAAATAAGTTAGATTTTGTGATTATTGTTTCTTTTTTATTTAAATCTAGGAGGAGTCCATACATAGGCCCTACTTGTTGCCTCCCTTGACTGAGGGGCATGACAATGGTGAGCGCCTTATTCTAAGGATGAAGCCAAACTTATTTTCGTAGAAGAAAAAAATACAGGAAGAAAGAAAAAATAAAAGAAAAAAAAAATCTTGTTGCCTACTTGCAAATTGACAATTATTGTAGTGCTAGAGGTAGTTTAGGGTAATAGTAATTCTTGGCTTAGGTAATGGCCCTTGCCTGATATTGTTGTGATTAATTCGTGCCATGCCAAGGGTGGGTGTCATTGCCGATGCTCAAGATAGGTAGAGTCCATCTCTCTTTAAGGTGTATAGGCCTCACCTGGCGCTGTTATTGGCGTCGGATAGGTGTGTGCTATACTCTCATAGAAGGTTACGAGGATTCATTACTAATATATGCCCTAGTCCCTAATGATGATCTTGATAAAAGTCCAATACTGGTATAGAGGTTGACGCATATTTTAGTAAGTATTCATATGGTCTTGTCTTTTGGAAAAGCACGACTTGGTCAAGTGCAGTGTATTGAGCTTGCTAACCTCTGAGTGGGAGCTTCCTTGTTTGGTCAGTACTCAGTAGCTGTGTCAGACTATAAATTGTGTATGGGGTATTTTTGTGTATCCATCCCTGTATGCAGTTACCCAAAAGTCATTAAGTAGTAGTATGTAGTTATCCCTCCAATGGAATTGAAACTCAATGTCATCGAATGAATAGAAGAGAATAGAGAAGTTTAAGGTTAGGGTCTTCCTGTAGTGATGAACTTGAAATTCAATATCGAATTTGAAACTTAGTGTCGTTATGTGGGAGGAAAAAGTGATTTAGTTAAGAGTGTTAACAATCACTAGATTGGAGAGTTCGTTTTGCTTGACTTGTGAGTATTGTTGTTGTTCAGCTATTGTTGGAGTTGTGTTCTGCTAGCTAGACACTTGCTTAGACAACGATCATAGGAAATAGAAGCTAGATCAGAGCCAAGGACCCAGCCATTGGCATCACAGACTGAGCAACATGTTGAAGAAGCCAATTCTTCTTCTGCACCTCGCAAAGGAGAAGAAGTAGATCACAATACGAATGGTCTTCTTTAAGAGCCGAGTTGATGAACTGGCTTTGTACATTTGGCAATGTCTTGGCTCTCGAATTGGCGACAATTACTAGCAGTGACGAAGGATGGCTGAACTTTCATGCAGTACTCATGGAAGATGTTGACAAGGCTTTTAAACCCCGAATGATATCTCTAGCGCCTGAAATGGGCGAACGAGAGGTACACTTATAGTGAGTGGGCAACATTGGCCGCACTATCAGCATATGTTCATGGAGGTTGCAAAACTGGCGAGTCCTCGCTTGAAGCTAGAGCTAAAAGAATAGCCATCTTGTGGAATGCAGCATGGATTACTAGGAAGCTGAGGAATGAAGCCTATCAACCACCCACCTTGTTAAGAAGTATTGGCACAAATGATCAAAGCCAAACGTCCTGGTGAGACTGATAAGGATGCCAAAACAACTTGGTTTGCAATGGTAGATAGTTACCAGACAAAAAATTAGGTCCGGTACATATGAGATAGTGCATTACATTTTGGGTTCTAAGTTTTCTTAGAGATAAATCCTACTGTGTAAAGTTTTAGAAAGATAATTTGCGATTAGGTGCCATGAACCCTAATATGTCAGTGAAGGTTATGATAAAAACGTAAGGGAGTCTGTAATGCAAGTTAGACATGGTTGTATAATACGTTGCATTGGTTATACTACCAACTTGGAGAGACATGGCTTGATATTTCTTTTTTGAAAAGGCGGTTCTTTGGCAAGTTATTTCACAAGCCATGGGGATAATGCCTTTGTCGTGCATGCATTTAGAAGAAGGATTGGCGACTTGGCTATCTCGTTTTGTAGCGGCTTGCGAAAACTTCATCTGGAAAAGTATTTGCACACGGACTTGTATCCGGACAATGTCTCGCTTCATTTCGACTTTAGGAAGAAGAAGCATTGCACAAATTGCCAAGCTGTTTATATTGGCATCTGTGAATGGGATGACTCAAAGTTGATGGAGATGAGCTGGGCGGTGGGCATACAAGGGCATGGCTTCTTGGAGACAATCCACCATTCCACATTGAATTCTTCTACTGGGGATAGGGTGGTATACAGGTATGGAACAATGAGAGTCACAATTGCTAACATTAGTTAGCTACCTGCTTAATTAGTGGATGCTAATGCTTTATAAGACATCATACTACAAGCCAGATTAACTCCATGCTAGACCATGGTTTATAGCAGTACCTATTGTCACACTTGCGCCCAAAAAAGAATAGGACATTTGCATCCATTTTCACTGGTCCACTCTACTGCAAAATTGAAACAAAGCAGCTGGGTACATGAAGAACGAGAAAACAGGGTATTTGGCAAATGGAAGTTATTGAGGATGAGTGCCACACTCTTTAGAATTGTCAAATGGCAGTTACTGATAGACAGATGGATGGATGGATGGAGGTAGGTAGGTAGGCAGAGTTTTTAACGTGTACGGAGATCAAATTGGCCATGGGACTCAAACAACAAAAGGGGCATGGAAGCTCAAAATGTACAAAGAGAAGATCGAGAAAGAACATTCTATTTCAAGAAAAGAAAAGCTAAATATAAGCCAAACAAAAAGAAGAGCCCCCTTGCCCGGATTTCAAGAGTAAGAATAAGTACTTCTGAGAGAAATGAGGAAGCGTATTATAAGTTGATGAAGAATCTTGCAATAAACAGCGATCTCTTGAAATAACTTGGCCCAAAGATGCATGTAATACATGCATGCACTAGATGCGTGCTCGCCCATTCCAGAATTTCGATCCAATGGCTCGGCATTATTAATCTTCAATCATAACATTATTCTGTAGCGTCTAAGAAACATATCATAATCCTTATATTGATCTTATTTCATCCACTTTTACATTGCACCTTATTCGGCCTTTGCATCTTTGATTATACCAGTGAGTTGCACCAAGCATGTTTTGAACCTTAAGATTTTCTTCCTCATTTTCTCCATCTTTTGAATTCAATACCTTTTGTACATCACCAACTCGTCCCAATCATTTGCTTGAACTCTACCACTAAAATGTATAGCTGACAAGGACCAATTCAATATTATTAAACAAATTGAACTAAAACCATCTCTTATATCTGCTTGCTGGATGTAGCTAGGTACAGAGGCAGAAGTCAATCATATGGTACAAATTTCTTTACAATATCCACTATCTGGATCTCAACGGTAGAGACAAAGGCATAGTTGACGCTTCTGGACCTGATAGTCTCAAATGTGAACCAAACCTCTTGAAGCAACCTATTACCTACCAAAGAAAACAGATGTTGTACATAGAAGGAAAGATGTAGTTATTTGATGCAAACAAGAACCTTAAACCGAGAAGTTCCTTCAACATGAACATCTACAACACATCTCTCTTCAGTATAAATTTCTTTTAATTGGCTAGCACCAATACTCTTTTATGGTTTGATCAAAAGGCAGAATCCATTTAGAATTGCTTTTGGCTTTTTGGACGCAAAGCAAGTTTACACCAAAAAAAAAAAAAACTTATAAAAAGGTCGGTTGGGAAAAGTAAAAAAAATTGTCTTCCAAAAAGGGGGGGGGGGGATAACCATCAAGCAATGAAAGCCGCTAGATTGCCTAATGTGCTAAGAGTATGCCCAAAACAACTCTTTATCTAATGAGTTGAGGGGCATCCAAGAAATGTAATAGTGCATTGTAGAAGTTCTAAGACAAGTACACCAACAATTAAGTAATATAGAATAGAATACAATGCAATGCAATGCAATGCAATGCAATACAATACAATTACAGTCTGATTGGTAAGGAACAAATACACGGATTGAGAAGGAATGCGTCAGTGAGAGGTCGGACGTCGAGCACCTTATCAACGGGAGGCGTAACAGGTGGTGGTGGACCTGGGAAATCAGCGGATGATGGCCCTCAGCTTTTCAAAGGGATTATCTGCCACTGCACACCTTAATGATCTTGTTGTCCCTATGCCACGGGCGGAGGCTTAGGTGAGGGTTTATGAGATAATCCTACACGATATAGCAGTAGAATTGTGCAAATGGACACTAGACATGTTTCTGATACGAGAGGTTTGAAATCTAGGACTGAATTTGAACATAGAAACCAGTCGGCATTGAAGGAAGCAAAGATTTATTTGCTTCTGGACATATTCGGATTGACTGCAATGCACAGATAGATGCAATGCTGCAACAAATGGAGATTATGGATGCCGGGTACTTGCCAATTATGTTGGATTTTTATGTCATAGAAATTGACTAAGAAATTTTTGTACATCTTGCCAGGTTAATGTAAAGGAATCTCTATTTTTCTTGTTAGCTTGTCCACTTGTAGAGCAATTGAGATCCAAAGGATGACACATTATGAACTTCATCACATAATATTATTGTATACATTCCAGAAAGAACAAATTCATGTAATAGGTGGTTTCTTCTATAAAGAACGTGTCAATCGCAATAATGGATTACTAATATTTACTCACAAATTATTATTACATAGTTGTAAAGCAAGAGAAGAAGTTGGTCAATGCAAGAGAAAAGGAGCCAACATTCATTCCTCGCGAGGATTACATATCTAAGCTTTGAAAGGCATGAACAGGTAAGATATCTAATTATAAGACAAATGAAACCTCTAAAATTTATCTAATCTTATTATCCATGTAATACGCATTAGGGTCCAGGGTAATTGCCTCCAACCTCCTGAAATCATCGATGTCGAAGTCTTCATACCATGTGGGCCTAGATCTTGCAGCATATGATGCAAGGCTTCAGGGTCGTGATCAGTCCCGGCCAAAAACTCATACATGGGGATGCCCCCTTCCCTTGGTTCACTTGGTGCAACTTTCAGAAGTAAATTTGAGAAACTCCTTCCCTTCCTAGTGCGATCGATCTTTAATCAACCGTGCCAAGGAAATACAGCTTATCATGTCGTGAGGCAACTACACTTGTGTAGCGTGTGCGAGCTCCCCTTGTGAGTCACTACAATCGAGGCACGCTGGTATAATGTAGCCTTTTTATAGGCTTATCTAAGTCCTATATGTTACCCGCACCCCGCTTATAATTGGCTTCATGGCCATGCGAGAGCGCTTTGTTATCAACAGCTTTGAGTTGTACACATTAGTGGCTCTAGTGAGCTCACTTTGATATTGGGTCATATTATGAGCCCTTTGATTTGGTGCTCTTTTCAGTGTTTGTCCGTCATTTCTCCAATTGCATCTGCCAAGTCTGCTATTGTCTTGTCCTGTGATATGAGAATGTGTAATAAAAAAATAAAATAAGCTTATTACATAGGTTCCAATAAAGAATAACCTTGGATCAGCCCAGTGAAGTTCTCAGTTGTATCGTCTATTACAGGTTTGAGAGAATCATGCTTGCTGAAGACCTAAGCAGTCTACAATAGGACATGTATCAAGTATTCTATACAATTGGCCTTCCAACCCTTGGATTAGCTATGTACTAGGGAACCTTCTGAGAGGAGAAGTTTTTGGCTGGAAACTGGCAGGCGGCGGCACCGTTTGCGGCTCAAGTATTCTATACGATTGGCCTTCCAACCCTTGGATTAGCAATGTCTAAATAATATAGCTATCTTAATCTTGTTTGATTTTGGGGCCTGCTTTGTTGTTTTGATTTCTTGTCCCTATGATTTATACTATCCCATGCCCTTTGTTCGTCTCTGTGGATATCTATCTATCTATCTATCTATCTATCTATCTATCTATCTATCTATCTATCTATCTATCTATCTATCTATCTATCTATCTATCTATCTATCTATCTATCTATCTATCTATCTATCTATCTATCTATCTTCACTTTGGATGCTTTCTCATGTAATTTAAGAGATTTTTGACGCCTACATTCATTATTCCATAGCTTAAAGGCCTTCTCATGGCAAGTCTACATAGTGATGATGTATCCAGTGTTGTGGTGTTGTGTGGATGAAGTCGCAACGCAAGACTAATCATGGAAGTCAAAGAAGGAAGCAAGATGCGAATTATCATAGAGAAAGAGTCTTGATCATGTTAATGTCTGATGTGAATTTGGGCATCTACATTTTGATATTTAGCAAGAGTAGCTAGTAAGCATATCCCCTTTGTTATCTGTTGGCCTTGGGTGGCATAAACAATAACCCAAGAGTTGGCTTTGGTGGCATAAAAGTGTTTAGCAATAAGATAAGCAAGTTATTTACTAAAAGCAATAAAGGCAACGATAGTTTGCCATTGTTTTATGACAAGTTCCGCTATAATAAATGAGCAAATCCATCTTATATTCATGACTTATGATATCAAGCTCAAATAGCGTTTGCCTGTGTAGATCTTAACGTTTTGCATTTTTTCCAAAAATATACATGATATCTGAAGTTTCTCTTTGTTTACTAATATGAATATTTAAATGGTTGGTGATATACTATGCACAAACTATTCTAGAGACATAAGTAGTTTGTAGATGCAGTACTTGATGCAGTGGGATAATAGAAAGCAACAATGCATCTTTTGGGAAGATGCCTTTTTATATTTTGTATCTTGGAATGCTGTCAAGTACATGAACAAATAAGGTCACCTTTGTCATCTTGCCAGATGGATAAAAATGCATCTTTGATTGTAGGTAAACGATGCATGCTGATAGTTATTTTTCTATCCCAATGTCTCTTTTTCTTTCTCACTTCGTTGCGTACCAAATGAAGAAGATATATTTTGTGGATGTGAAGTTGGTGCCAGAGTCTGTTCATTTGGATGACCTATAGCCAAGCGGTTCATGGAGATTGCAAACGAACACTATAAATCCTAGTGCATTCTTTTTTTGTGCCTAGTGGAGATGCCTAGGTTCAAATCCTAAGGGGTGCTTCACCATTCTTTAGTAAGCTCTACATCCATTTTGTACTGCATTTGGTATGAAGTACTCTAGAAATAGGAATCATTGCTGCACTATAAGTTTGGATGTTTGGTCTAGTGGTAACACACTAGTTCTAGCAACTACAGGTCTCGAGTTGGAGACTGTCTAGCATCGCACTCTGAGCTGTTGGGCGTCAAATCCCACAGATGCAATGTAAAGTGGTTGGTGACAGGGCCCAACCGAGCAATGTAATGTGAAAATGAGGATCTATTCTTCTGTGGTGCTAATCATCTTTGCTCCTATTATCCAAGTGTTCACGACAACAAAGTCTTTGCAAAAATGGCACGTGGAATTGTTATGGGAATAACATAAACTTGGGGAGCCACAAAGGTTTATATATGATTCTAATATTATTTAATGTTAAGTCCATGTTCACCTTGTATTCAGTTGCACATTCAAATGCCTATTTTGGCCCCCCAAAGGCCAACAACATAACATTACAACATAATAATCCCCCTCGAGAAACCCCCTTTTTTCTGGGTGAATCTTCACATGCAGGGCATCTCTAAGCATCGAGAGCTATTGGATGGGCATATTCGTGAGTGCCTAACTATGGACCGTAGATGGGGATCTTCATTTCTTGGTTATGCTCTCACAAGTTGGGGCATATCGAATAGCGATATTAGTGATGTAGTATGTGGTTTTCAACCAGTGTCCAATGACTTAAACAATAATGCAGCAAATCAAGCGAGGAAGTGGTGAGGAAGGTTATCTCTTGGGTCACACACCAGATCTAGAAAAAATATGTTTAGTTTGAGGCCGCCTAGAGTCGCATTCAACATAAGGTGGTTGGGAGCATGACGCAACTAAAAACAATGTTGTGTGGTGACGCAATCTATCTCTATCCAATTGAATGCTGCAATATGACATGATGTAAAAATTGCTCTTTGTTCTCGTGCTCGTAAGTATATTCAAATGCATCATTTGTTCGAATAAAACTTGTATGTACAAAAGATCCTTTGAGATCGTAAGAATATTACATTCTCAAAACCTACCATAATGAGCGTGGTGACCAGTCCAGAATTCAACAGGAAGTCGATTAAACAAATACATTTGGGAATGACATTTTGCGTGTGTGAATTAAATGCACGATAGTAAAGTTTGTTTTGAATTATTTTTTGTTCTATACATTAATCCTAGATTCCCGAGTTTATATTCAATTTCAATCCAATACATACGAAGCTACCTTTTATTTTTTGACAAGTTCCAATTAAAAGGTCAATTTGGCAAGTGGCCGGATTGGAACTTCTTTTTGACAAGCTCAAATTGAAAGGTCAATTTGGCAAGTGGGAGGATTGGAACAGCAGATGCCTCGTATTCTTGTCCAAAAATCCACAACCCAATTACGTGTTGATCCTCTAAGCATGTACAATTAAAAAAACAAAAGAAAGGAACTTCTTGGAAAGCAAGTGCTTTCGTGGGCTCGCATACATGTATGGCAATCCGTGTAAATATCGGTCATGGTCATGTTTAAACCAGCTTTACATCACCAACTATTGAAGGTAATTTCTCTAAGTAGCTCCAAAACTAGGAGCATTTTGTCAATTTTAGCAAAACATAAGGGTATTTTGGAGTTTTTCCCATATTCTAAATCCAATCTTAGAACCAAATGCAAGGCATGATTTCTTACCTCATAATTTACCAAACAATGATATAGATAAACGCTATACACCGAAGATGCGTGAAAGCAATGAAGCAAACTTGGTCAGTAAAAAAAATGATAAATATGCACATGCAAGCAACCCAATTGCCTTTCATAAAGGTTGGTCACAAATATATAATGTCACATAGCTTTACAGCAAATGCAAACTGCCCCACCCATATTGCACTCAATTGCAGCTGCCAATGAAAACAAAGCCAAAGCTGTTTCTGCAACCACACCTGTGTATCAGATAATCCCTTTATGTAAAAGCTAATCAAGTCTGATCACCTTTACAGACTCCTTCAGGGTTTAATGCAGTAGTCGGCGGCACCTGTATGGTATTTCACTCACTACTTTGGCCTTGTAACAATGGCCTTTATAACAAAAAAATTTGGGATTCCTTTTTCTGTCTATCTCTGCTTCAATCAACTTCCATCACTGTTTTGTGATGAAATCCTCTATGTACAACCATGCCTTCAACTCAAATCACTATCAAAAGTCTATAATCGGCTCTCCGACTGTGAGATTTCGAGAAATCTTACATGGCAAATCAAACAACTTTGCCATTACAACTTTGAAAATTTTTTGGACATTGATATTGTGCAGAGTACTCGAAAAAAACAGGGGAGCACCAATCATTTGAGCATACAGCCTTGCCTGATGACAAACAACAAATGGCAGCAAAATTAAGCAGAGCACAGGCTGATGCATACATACCTGCTCAACTTGAAAGAAAAGAACTTACCTGTTTGATGACTACGAGTTGCACATTTTTTGGCAACAAGACAAACTCATCAAACTTGGTACCAACTAAAACAGGAAGGGCAGCCTTGAAGAAAATATAAGAACCAAAAATGAGTTTAGAGTCAAGATCAAACTAGGGTACTACTGTCTTAGAATAGAATTTTGTACCTTGTTAATCTTTCTGGCTAATACAAACCACTCCTTGACACTGGAATAACGTACAACTTCTATGTCAATAACTATATCCACCAACCCACCAAACATGCTTTAACAAGAATAAATATCACCTGTATAATGTTGAGCGCCTTGTCAGATCAAAGGTTATTAAGAAGGCTGCTGCATCCTGGCATACAACGGGTACCATGTGTGTGAATTGTCTATTCCCTGAGATTTATGATGCATGTCTGTCAGGGTTTGCAGAAATATATTCTTAACATGTTGCAAAATCATGCTTTCGTTTTGTCTTACCTCCAATATCCCATATGCTAAGAACAATCTTTGCGTTCTGAACATTAAGCACCTTCTCTGTAAAATCCACTCCCATTGTCTGCATATATTCATCTTGTCTTTCTCCAGTGGTATAGTTTATCTGATCCATAAAACCCCGGATTTTCGTAAAAACATAAAGATGCGGTCTATTTCTAACTAAAATAGGCATTTGATAACAAAACAGAAATAGGAATTTCTAAATTTCATACCATCAAGCTTGTTTTGCCAGTTTGAGAATCGCCCAGCATTCCCATTTTAACTACTACAGTATTGTCAGCGGTTAAAAGACCAAAATCGAGCCTCCTGCTTCCGGCAGAATTGTTAATAGATGAAGTAGACCTCCTCGCTGGAATACTCTGTGGAACGGGAGAAGATAAGTCGGGAAGGTCACTCCATGATTTGCTGGGCTTTAATCGCTCACAACTACCGGAGATGGCAACATAACAGAGCAACATGCTGAGAGCGTAACCATGGATTTTTCCCATAGCCTTCTACCAAACCACACTACTCCTCTTTTTAAAGCGCCATAGTATTCCGATGACGCATATCCTGGTTCCTGAATTTGATCCGAGTTCTTTCTTCCAACAAACTGATATTCATCACAAAGGGCACATCTAACAGTAACGCGTCTCCTACCATTAGACCGATTCAAACAAAGCATCGAAAGGGGCAAAATTTTCCTGTGGTCTGGGCTTCGATCTTGATAAGAACCCTACTGCATTTTTAAGAGAAAAAGGATTCTAAGAAGCTTTTCAAGCCTGTAAAAGCAGCAACCGAGTCTTTTTTATCAGGATAATCGAATTAATATGATAAATCAATATTTCTATACAAAAATCTACATGAGCTACACAAAACGTTTTGTGGGCGATCCAAGAATAGGGTCGAAAGCTGATAGGGATCAATAAGGGATCAAGAAAACAAAATTCTGATCAAAATCCAAGAGACAAAATGGAAAAGGAGGTTAGGGAGGATACGAAAAAACAGAGAAGGATCAAATTTTCAAGCTCTAGAATGGAGCAGCTCCTGCAAAACGAGGAGGTCAAGGTGGAATGCATCGATCGAAGATGGGATTGAAGGGCCCATAGGCGTGAGCCCTACTCTGCGGCAGCTCCATTTCTTCCCTCTTTTTTTTCTTTCTGTGACTGGGGTCATATTTGACGGCGAGGGCCTTGCCACGTCGTCTTCAAGTCCATTTTTTTCATTTCTATTTTTATCTTCAAGTTTCTTTCTCGACACATAGCTTTTCCTTTTAATCTTTTTTCCTTCCTTTTTTGGTTAAAAGTTCAGATATCCTGCGTGCATATATCTATTTTAGTTTGTGTTGTTTTTTATTTCCATGATGCCCGTGTTTGTATTTCTTTATGGCCACAAGGTTTGATCTGTAGGGTATCATATCACATCAAAATAGTGGGGCATCACATCTTTCCTTACGAGTTTGATGTTCTACCTTCCTATCATTTGTTACTACATATTTTTTTGTTCCTTGAAAGGAGATTTGTGGGAAGATTTGTCACATTTCAATCCCCTCGTATTCTATTTTTCTAGCATTTTCTTGTCTAATTTTGGGTTCATTTGTTAAAGTGCCATTACACTGACTGCCATGCCGCCACAATAGCCTCTTTTGACCCTAATTGCTATGGTCGTGACATAAAAATTGCTTCTTTCTTTTTACTCTTTGCAACAGATCATGGTGTTTCTTAACGATGTCCTAACTGAGTCACGGCATCCATTTTAAGATCGTAAGACATGTCGTCATCAAGCATTGCCTCTGATCTCCTAAAAATAATATAGATGATGCCTCTAAACTACTATGGGCTTATTCAAGAAGGATTAAACGTTGGGCAAATGCATGTGTCCATGCATAATTCTTGTCATTGAAATAGTGGTCAATTTTCCATTGTTGTGACTATATTGGCATGTGCTAAAGATGGGATATGCGTGTGGATCGGTATCTACTCTTGTCACGTGTCACTTTTTAACAAAAGTTGTTTGAAGATGGTAGAACACCAAAATGACATAAGCATATAACATAGGAAAGAGTAAAGAGTGTATGACTTTGCATGGCATCCTTCTATTCTTATAGAACAAGAGAGCATGTAGAACTTGTGCTTGTTGCCTATCAAATGCCCTACAATTGGGCCGACATTTTGGTCTGGCATGCATTGGAGAGGACATGTAAACATGCTACTTCTCTGCTACTAAAAGCTTCAAATTTGTTTTGTAAGAGCTTGCAAATCTTCAAGATCGGTGCTAGAGATTGCAAATATTAAGATTTGTGCCCATCAACTTCTATGCTAGATTTCACCAAAAGATTTGGTATCCCCAAATTCTATTTTGTAGGTAAATATCAAAATTGTGTTCCTTGTCAACCATGGTCATGTTTGAACCAAAGAAAATACATGGGGTTTTTGTGGATTTAATGAATTTTTTTTGTGTTGTCATGTTAAAGCCATAGTGAAAGAAGAAAACACATGGAGCTTTTCTGATTTTACGTTGGTTCAAACATGGCCGTAGTTGATAAATAAGACGCGCATTCCTTGTCCATGCAATGCCCTACATTATAATTGCTTATTAGAAAAGTACCTTAAAGTTCGAACATCTCATTAGAGTTTTTTTTGGGATCTCAGAATATCCCAATAAAAAACCTTTGAAATTCCACGTGGGCATTTAGGATCAACCAATGGCATGGAGGTAGTATTTTGTTTATACCAATATGACGTGGCAATTTTCTTTGGAGTAAATATATTTAATTTATGACAACCTAACACCTCATTAAAGCAGAGAGAAATTAATGCAATATCTTCTAGAGTTTTTCGCTTTAATATATGCAAAGAGAGCAGGTAGGTAACACAAAACGTAGCAAGTTTTGTACAACAAAACTCTACAAGTATTGATAGATGCTTTTTCTCCCCGTGAAGCAAAATCTCTGATTCTGTTGCAAGCTCGTGGTTGTCGATGAATGCCATTTTGGATTCGTTTTAAGGCAGCTGAAATATGTAGCATTATGACAGGGGGTTTCTTTTGTATTTTTGTACTTTTTTTCCAATAGTTTTTATATGATTTGACGACTGTATTTCGTGAGACATATTAATCGGTATATCTAGAGTGCACATACTGTCACTCCAAATTTAGTGGCATTTTTCAATGGTTATACCTATGATTTCTCTACATATCCGAAAGTCAAACATGCAAGCATCGAACAAAGTATTTTAGGGTTATTTAGAGTTTGCTTCACATTTTCTTCTTTCAAGGGCTCGACGAGGCAAAGGCAAAGGAGCCACATCTCAGGATTTTTTGTGCAACTACGTGGATTCCGGAAAGGCAAATGAGCCACATCTCAGGATTTTTTGTGCAACTAGGTGGATTCCGGATTGTACAGCCTAGTAGGTTTTGGGAGTTCCAGAATTTTTTCTCTGTGGAGTTCCTCTTGCATGTCTCTCCTGTAACGCCCCTTTTTTTTCAGAAAAACCTTTTTCCTTTTCGTTCCAAAATCATTCTACAGGGTGAAGATGGATTCGAACCTATTTTTGTAGCTCTTCTTGCCCCAGTTCCTGCAGCTTTAGCGATTACAGGGTGGCAAATATTTCTGTGAGGACACGGCCGGCTGCATATTCTGAGCCTCCTTATAGCCAAGATGGAGACAGAAAACTCGACCTGTGATTTGTAGGTCGATGACAGGGCCGCAGGTTATGGTTGTGTTAATAACATCCAAGCATTTGCCCAGGGTAAGTTGCGTATCTTTTAAAGCTAAATTGCATATTTACATCAATTGTTAACCATAGATTGTTATTCCAGATGCCTGATGCCCGAAGAAAGCTTTGCCAGGGTTTGCTTGATTTCCAAAGAAAGTTATAGATTTCGCTCAATCTAGTATATACAGAAAATGGTCTTCACTTTGATATACATAGAAAATGATTCAATCTGGTAGGACTATTAATTGCTTCATGCCAAATCCTTCTTCTACAAGAGCCCAAGTTGAAGAAACATATCAGTCGGATGTTTCAGGGTGAACAAAACAGGTACATAAAACAATCTTGAAAACATCAAAGTTAAGCTGCACCTTTGGCTTTGTGAATGGCTTGGAAGAAAACGGGATTCACCATATCTTTCTTGCTGTCATTGGATCAATATGGATGTGCTTTGCAAGTTGCAACATGCATTACATTTCCAAAAGAGACCTATTACGCCACTAAAAGATAATTGCAAGAATAGTCATCTGGGAAAATCGAACTGCAATTGTCAAGTGAATTACATTCTGCTTCAAAGTTTTGCCATCTATATGCTTTCAAGTGTATCATTTTTTACCCCTGCTGTTTGACTGATATATGCAAGCCCATCATGTTTTCCACTAGGTATTGGATGCTAGTACATGTGTTGTTTGACTGATATATGCAAGCCTATCATGTTTTCCTCTAGGTATTGGATGCTAGTGCATGTTCATGCATTCAGGCGATAACATGATGTGTTTTGCCTTGCTGGTCAGATTGTTCTTGCTAGCCGCCAATTTAGTGGAACGAGAAGCTGATGGCTCCAAGCTCCAAATGCTACATATCCAGTAAGTGTGGCTTTCATTATTGCTTTGCAATTAAATAGACGATATTAATTTTATTCTTGTTTGTTCTCTTAAGACATTTCTTATGCAGGAATGAAGCTTCAAACACTCTATTTTGGTGCAATTGTCCGATTCTGTTATCATATCATGATGGATGGTTAAACTCTGGGTTCAAATTCCAGACCAAGTCTACTATGGCTATAAGCCATCGCTCCTCCCAGGAATTATGCACACGAATTAGGTGCACAACTATTTAAAAAATTGCAGTTGCTCTTCATAGCCATTCATATACATGATACAATGTTGTGAAGAATCAAATTCCGTTTCTATACCATTCTTTGCTTGTCAACTTGGTTCTTTACTCATTCTTCTTGCTCTTTTATTATACATCATCGTAGTTTTGCCCTTTTTTTTCTTTACATTTTTTTAGCAAAGAGACTAGATGAATTACGTTGTCGTTCAACTCAACCTAGAGGAGAATTCTTACTGTTCTTACCATTCAACTCAACCTAGAGGACGATTCTTACTATTTTGTTCCATTTCCTGCTTCTCTGTTAGGGCCCGAAGGGCCCAAATTTTTTTTATAATATAACAACTAACACATAACTACTATTAATATTAATTAACATAAACCATTGGATCTAACACATTTGAATTATAAATCCCCCTGAAACCCCCTTTGGTTTGGGTGCATATTCACACGGGGGGTAACTCCGGGCATCGAGAGCTGTTGGATGGGCATATTTGCCCTTTATTCCTCGATCAAGGCCATACATAACGACCCTCGTTTGTGGGGTATGCTTGTACAACTTTTTGTATACAGTATATTGAGGTTAGCAATATACTATAAGGTTTGGGGGAATTTACTAAATGGTGTTGATTTTATACATGTATTATACGATTTTAGGGGCTCTCGCTGCCCTATGTCACCCCTCGTGTGAATATGCACCCAAACCAAAGGGGGTTTCAGGGGGATTTATAATTCAAATGTGTTAGATCCAATGGTTTATGTTTCGTGCCCGGAGTTCACAACATTGTATCATGTATATGAATGGTTAGAATTCTCCTCTAGGTTGAGTAGGAATTGTTACGAAGTTCATCTTGTAGGAAGATCTTGGTTTTTTTCTAGGAAAGCTTTTCCTTTTCTCTTATACTTTAGAGTTCACATCGTGAAGGTTATATATTCATTAATTTCGTTTCATTCATGAACGTTTGTACTTAAATACATTTGGTTCAGGCTCAAAGTTATTAAATCTGATAGATCGTGGTTTAGGGTCAAATGCAGTGATGAGAATTGCACATAGCACTTATTTGCTTCTTTTCATTCAGTAGGAGAGCATAATTGTTATGGCAACCACCAGTTGAGCAATAAAGAAGCATCAGCTAGTTGGCTGGCAAGAAAATACAAGGAAAAGTTCAACATCCTCATTATAAGCCAACAGAGTTGATAGATGACTTTCTTAGAGAAGCTGGCTTTACCTATACAATTGCTTACAATGCAAAGGAAATAGCTATGGGCATCATTAATGGAGACTACAGAAGAGGCTACAAAAAATTACAAGCCTTTTGTCGGAAGCTTTTAGAAAGCAATCCAGGAAGTAAAGTTTGTTCTTAAGGAGAGCAATGGATGTTTTATAGGTTATTCTTTGCCTACGAAATAGACATGAAATTAAATCAGTATTATTGAATTGGTTTGTTAGATATGATATTTGTTGTACCTGGAGACTTATTTCATGCAGTTCATTGGCATTGTATCCTAGAATTTTTTCTACTTCGCTTGAAAGCGGTGGCCCAATTTTCCGCACTTGAATCTATGGGTTTTGCAAAGAAAATATATCTGAAGTGTATATCTATGGGTCCCATGACCTATTGGTCTCCGTGGACGTTAAAAAAACTATTCTATTCGATTCTATTCTATTCTTGATACCATGCTATTGATTTTTCATGTTGAACCTTTTTTTGCAAGTGTTGCATACAGTGTCCACATTTGTTGGTCTAGATTGATGTAACTTATAGACACTCTCACAGTGAAGCTTTTAGACTTTCATTTTACAGTTATAAAATGTTAGTGTTGGAAATCTTTGGATTTTAAATTCATGTTCTTAGATTACTTTGATTTGTCCAATGTCATGTATTACTGGAATCTTTTAGAAAGGCGCCAATGGCCCATATGTTGGATAATTTTGCCGCAAAGTTGCTGATATCTAAGTCAAATCAGTAAATGAAATATACATTCCAAATAACTAGCTGCAATTGCTACAAAAGTGAGATTTCAATTGCTCGCTATTCCTAAATCCCTATTTTTTGCATACGTATCGGTCAACAATTCAAAAGTGTGTCTTACCCTGTAAGAGAATCTATAGTCTGTGTTTGTATTGTGGGAGACGATTGAAGGTATTAATAAGTATTCTTTATTATGGTATCCATGGCTCTGGCCACATGTCATACATATATTAATCAGACCATTGCTAAGAACATTATTGTAGATTGCTTCTTAGGAAACAATTATGAATGGAACTTAATAAATTATGCGTGCAAGTTCATAGCATGTATTGACTTGCCATTATCTAAGCAAAACTAGTGCATGCTTATACGCGAAGCTAAATGTAAGATACATTTCAAATAACCACCTACAATTGCTAGAAAAGTGAGATTTCAACTGCTCAGTATTCCTAGATCCCCACTTTTGCATACATATCGTCAACATTTGAAAACACCAAGTTATGTCAACGTGCTTAGTCTGACATTTTGAATGTGCATGTTCTCATAACTACTTAAAGCAAGAAGGCCCTCCAATGTACTCCAAATGGCTCCTCCAAGTCCCACTCTTTTCATACATGTCTATGACCGTGTTGCCTAGAACTATATCATCTTATAAATAACTTTCGACAACCAATGGACGAAGATTGCAATGTCTCATTATTTTCAGAACTACTCCACAAGTCAGTTTATTACATAATCACTTTTGCACTAAGAAAAAAAGCATCACTTTGTCTCCTTTTAGTCCTATTTGCCTTTAGCATCAAAATACCGCAAATGAGAAGCACCTGCATGTTTGGTGATGTAAGAAAAAAGATTGCTTCGGAGTAGTTAATAGCTTTTGACAATTGCATAAACACGTCAGCAAGTTGTCAGGCGTACAACCTAATGCAACCCAAAATAATTCACAACAGATTGTGTTGTATTCAAAGCCCAGAGACGGAGTCACAATTGCTGCCTTTGTTAACTTAATATATGTGTGAATATATAGACTTAGTTGGATAGACAATAGCAGCCTTTGGCCTTAAACACCCCAAGATTTTTGCTACAAGGGAAGAAAAAGGCATCATCTATCATTGCAAAAAAAAATTATTTTGAAACTCCAAGTATTTCCTGAGAATGCTTGAACAGGATGGCTCATATGACTAAACAGATGAAGAAAGCACATCAAATATGTCAATGTCTCATTCTTGTAAAAGGCGTGCCGAATGTGGAGCATCATAGATTCAAGCCTTGAATCCTATTGGTTGGGTTTCTCATGACAAATATTAACTTGAGTGAGATTAAGGAAAATGGCGTATTTTCTATTGGAGTTGAACATATGAAGCTGAAAAAGAAGCATCATGTGCTTTAGTATCTCATGTGCCATATAATCTGTATTTGTATTTCAGGAGATAAGCTGAAGGCATCAATATATAGCACAATAATAGGGGGTTCCAGGGGAATTTGATATGGATGTAAAAATGACAATTCCTAAATCCATAGACCATATACCCTTAAAACAATTGAATGGGTGGTTATAAAAAAAACATAGATTCAAGATAGAAAATAATCACATTGGCGTACTGCGTATATTGGTTAAGGTAGTCTTAGTAAGACATTGAGTTATTTTGGTACAGGTTCGAGCCTCTGTATTTTATATCCTAAAATCTTAGGCAAAGTCGTATAGTGTTTCGACATTCCCTCAAAACCTTAGACAAACTCGTATTTCATATTTCAAAATCATAGGCAGTTCCAATCATAAATGGCCACTAGAAACGTGTGCCCGGCGATGCCGGGCATTAGTCGTGGACGTGTGTTGGCATTTATGTGCGTTAGTCATTGTCGTGTCGCGAACGTGCGTAATGCACTTCAGGCAATATATGTTTAGGTGCAATAGACACATATTGAAAGGAAACAAAATTTATCTTTAAAGTGTAAACATAATATGAAGTTCATAAACAAAAATAAATACAAATACAAACATTTTTGGCGCAAACGAAGCTATTGGTGTGCTCCTGGGCGTTAAGATGACATTCAAATTCTCTAGCTAATGCTCTAGCCTTGGCCATAAGTCTTCGATTCTTACGTCGTATCTTCTCCTCCATAGTCTCTCCTTGCTTAGGTGTTTGATAGGTCAAATTTTGTCGTATAACATCTGGGGTTTGAGCAAGGTTCACTGAAGTGCTACACATAGTTACGTCACGTGGTAAACCCCCAGCACGTTCACCATCTCCAATCTCACTTGGCAACAAACTAATGGCACCCGTACTTGTCGATGCATCAATTGATAAACACTCATTCAATTCATGTTGCAAGCTTCTGACAATACTTCCATAGGTAGTTCCATCTCCCTTGCACGCACGATCATTCACAACATCATCTTCTCCCTTTCCACGCGCTCGTGCCCTCCATGTTAACTTACGTTTGCGAGCCAGACGCCTCTTTCTAGCTGACTTTGATTCTTGTTCTGGTGTGACATTCATATCCTTGCCAATCGTTCTAGGACTCATGCTTTTTGATGCCACCATAACCTGATTATGAACATAAGCATATGGATCCAATGGGGAGTTTATTAAAAGGCTTACAACAACATCCTAAGTGTGCAAAATTACATCCATCTATGTATTTTTTTAGTTATAAACACTATAACCAAGCATCTTACATGAAGACATTTATACTTTACATAAGGTCAAAGTATAGAAGCTAAAAAATCATCTTAGAGAGTGTGAGCTAGGGGTTGACCTCAAACACAACACATGCCTATGCCACCCTAAAGAGACCATTGGATAGTAAAAAAAAGTTGAAGAAGTAGCCATATTAAGGGCATAAGGCGAAAAAAGAAATAAAAGTTTGTTGCCATTGGCACCCTAATGAGTTCCTCCTAAACACATTGATGTGGTATGAAATCAAAGAGTTATTGTTTTTCTTTCCAAGAAACAATAATATCAACTTTCAAATTCATGTAAGTGACATGAATAAGGAGGAGGTGCAAGATCTTAAATGACAATAAAAAAATGGAGTGAAATAGATAGATAAGTTGTTTTATCCACTAACCAAAATGATTGAGTTACATAAAAAAGGTACATAAGGCATGTACTTGATTAATTTTGATGAAATACAATAGAAGAGTATTTGAGAGTCATACTCTTTTATCAAAATAAAAGCACTATATAACTTGCTCAAAATGGGCTGCTCACAAAGCAACCTACCATATACAGCTTCCTAAGCACTCAACTATTATGGTTAAACCCCCCCATCTTCCCCATTCTTCAATGCAAAAAGCATCTCGTCAATGACTTCTTTGACATTCCTTACTTCCACGAAAGTACTTTCATTGTAGTTCTCAAGCTTGACCAGCAGCTTATCAATGTCAACCATTGTCATCTCATCTACACATTTTGGACATGGGCGCCAAGGCTGCCACTCATACCACGACCCCAAGGCTTTAACAACAAAGGAGATGCGACTAACATGCACCTCCTTTTGAATCAGACATTCAGCAACATGGCCGCCAAAAGCATACCATGGCCCTAAAATTTGTACCATCTACATGCAAATAGGAAAATGAATTAGACCAAGTTTCGGCAAGGACTGGCATGAACATGTGCATAGTAGAGGACAGTCTAAAGAAGACGTTAATTAAATATCTATTGTTCCTTTTACTTCGCAAGGTGATGTTTCTAGGAGTGAAGTTGATATACGTCTAGCTCCAACGACGTTGTCTCTAGCACCTAAGTATACGCCTATTGTTCCTGCATTTGTACCTTCACATGCACCTATTGTTCCCTTTATTCCTCAAGGTGACACTTCTTCTTCTCCTGATACGTCTAAGATAGTTATGGATGATTGTCCTAATAGTCCGAGTAATAGAGCGTTATGGCAACATGCCACTTGGAAAAAGGTTGCCAGGATGGGGTCTCGTGCAAGGAAGAGGTCAAAGAAGGTATCTTGGTAGGGCCCCCTGCTCATAATCTCCAGAGTTCAGATAATACGATGTCTAGTAATGATTGTATTGATGTGGTAGAACATGCTGATTGTGATGAGGCTATTAAACGCCTCAAGATGGTACAAGATATTTGATTATGTACTGTGTATGGGTGGTTTTTCTTAGGGGACTTCGTAGTCCTCTAGGTTTTGAGTCCCATTTCACAGACCTCTTGTATGTTTCTTGATTTTTTCATGAATAATAAGACTGTCGTCCTTCAACAAAAATATATATATATATATATATATATATATATATATATATATATATATATATATATATATATATATATATATATATATATATATATATATATATATATATATATATATATATATATATATATATATATATATATATATATAGCTATAAATCAGAAGCATAGCTAAAAGACAATCCTTTGCAAAATTAAACTAAACTAATCCGAAAGCATTTAAAAAGGTACTAACCTTGCAAAAGCTCTTGAATGAACTGCTGGTTTTGTCTGAGCAAGGGAATCAACGCCCGGAAAGCCGCTGAAAGAAAGAATTAGAATCTGGCTGCTGCTTATGACCAAGTTTGATATAACAAAACTGTGCAAATGCTGATTTTCAGTCCTTGCAAATGCAAATGCAAGTTCGAGGCGATTTATTTCAAATTGTACCATGGACAACATTTTATAAAGGAAGACAATCAACATAAAGGAAGACAATCAACATAATAGGTCCAAATATATGTTGGCAATAATATGACCGGTATAGTCTGACATATATCTCGTCCAATGCCAAAACACACCTCTGCAAACTTGAGAACAGCAAAGCATACTCCAAAAGCTTACCAAATTCGAGGCTTTTAACTATATCAAAATTAAAGTGCGTCTAATTCATACGCCGGGCTTCACTTTTTTATTTCACATATTATTTGGCAGTTATTATGCCAAATCACATTTTGCAGCCATTCTTCTGAATTATGAAACCACGGTGAATCTGCACTATATGTTGAAGAATTTCAAGCAAATGTAATGCTAAATCTTATTTGGTCAACACTGTGGGACGTCCTAACATATTTCTAACAGGAATCTTTCCTTAATTCCTGCATATGCCTATTAAAAAAGCTTTACCTTTTAGGAAAGAATGCATAGGTCTACAACTGTCCTTAACAGCCACACTTTTTTGTCTTTATTTTAAGATCAATGTGACTTTAAGATCTGTTAATCTTTATCCAATATAATTAAGCTTAGCATGCATTATTTATGGAGCATAGCTGTCCAAAGCATGATAGAAGAATGATAGAACAAACTTGCAATGTATATTTAGCAAATGCTCTAAACCAAGGTATCATCAACATGTATAAACAGATTGAAAACTCCAATAGATTGCACATGACATAGGTGAGAGTTTGCAAATCAAGTTTGAAGCAGTTGAACGTGCCTTTGTCCACTTGGATTTTGAAAGCACACATAAGCCAGAGCATGAAAGCAGCATTGTGTTTGATAATTAGTTCATTGCCTCATAGAATAGAAACAATTTGGAGGCCTGATATGGAGAGTGGTAGCTACAAATAGAGTGGTAGCTGCAAATACAGTGGTAGCTACAAAAAGGACAAAGGCAGCCAAGAGAATAGACAGGATTTCCATGCTGCAGAATTGGGCTCGAAAGGATTTCAATAACTAAAGTCAAGTGTTCTGCTCACAAAGCACTGAAAAACGCTCAAGCAGATATAATGTTTTGCAATGAAAGATTGGTCCAGAACACTAAAAACCAGCATGTAATTGGGATGAGAAGCCTGAGCTCAGAAAGGAGCTGAAAGATGCAAATGCCAAGAAAGGAGCTGAAAGATGCAAGATGCAAACCTTTTCCTTGCACAAAACCCCAGCCAAACCCTGCAGACCCTGCCCAAAGATTCTGCAAGTGAGCTATTTGCAAGTGAATCTGTTGCTGAAAATAAGGATCTACTCTAACTCAGCCCGATGGAATCAGCTGCCCAATGGCAGGACCAGAAGATCAACCACAGTTGGGTGGGTTATCAATGGACTACAGGGAACATCTTATTTTTTAAATACGATTCCATAAGAAACAATTTATCAGACTGAGTCGAAACCTCCTCTATGAGTCGAAACCTCCTCTTCCTGCTCCTGCACTGGAGTTACAAAGGATACAATGAACAGCTCGAAAGGATAACCTTCTTCAGAGTGCAAAGAGAATAGGAAGAACATACACAATAACCCGGAAGATGGGCGCCAGCTCCTTTGCAACGAATTTACCCTTAGCTTCGATTCCAGAAGCTAAACATGCAGCTGCAAGCCTGAAAAAAAAAAAAACAATCGTAATGTAACAAATATCTTGCATCATAGTTTGCATTCCAAGCATTCAAGGCCAATGCTAGATGAGGAAACAATCGTAGATGAGGAAGCACCGAGGCTGAAGATGAAAACCGTGAGGCGAGTAGTGAAGAATCGTAGGAACCCGGGAAGACTTCATCGAGGTGCTGCTCTTGATGGCTAGTTTGAAAATTGCATTCAATGCCGGCAACCAGGATGTCGCAAGGGGAACGCAGACGGGAAGGGAACGCCGCATGCGTCTGTACATGCGGCGTTCCGGGCTTGAAAACCAAAGCCCTACCAAAATAAAAAAAGAAGATAAGCAAAATGAAAGGTGCCCGGAAGCCTCAACATACGATCTAGGCCGTAGAATAGGCGGATCTGACGACTGTGGTAGTCCAGGGTGCAACCTTGCCAAATAATCGCCTATTATGGGATCTCCATAATAAGAGATCCCTTAAGAAATTGCCCTTTAATAAGAGACAGAAATACAGCATGAATGGAAGCAAAGACATATGCATGTGATTAAGAAAAAAGAAAGAAACTAAAAGCTGGCCCCTATCTACGTTTGTTCACTCAACCTTTGAAGCATTGGTTTTCTACAAATCACTAAAACATAGTCTCCTTCTTGCTGTTTTATCCTCAACTACATTTTATAACCTTTTACCATTTCATTTACACAAAAACCAAGACATCTGAGGGTCATTTTAGAACTATGGACCAATACAGGAGAAACAATGCAGGAAAAAGGAGAAACAATATAGAAGAAACATATGTTAACTGGGTCATTTGTTTCCTTAGAAAGTAAAGGAATAGAATCATGTTCAGACCTTACATGTTTAGCAAAAGTAAACATGTCCATGAATATATCATGAATAACCAGTTTTGCACTAATGATAGTTGGTACTGCAGTACAACATGTCCTCTACAATCTCAAGTTTATTTCCTACTTAAAGTTATAAAAAGTGACATAGCATAAGTATTTCTGGCTTTTATAGGGATTCTAGGACTAACCTTAAATGTAGAGAAAGAGTAGAAGGAGATCGGAATATATCCAACAAAGTTAAACCATCCCCGCCAAATTAGAATTCAAATGCATTAAGACACTCAAACGTTTATACACACTTTGGCATCGTGGCAACGCAGAACATTGACCAAGTCGATGCCAAGCACATGCAAAACAACTGTTGTTTTATTTCATAGAATTGAAATCGCATGCAAAACATCCGTGAAAAAGACAACATAAACACTATTATGTGAAATAAATGCGACATGCAATTCTATCAATTTGTGATCATATTAGACAGTCACTTTTACCAAATAAGAGAAGAAATAATGCACATGTGGCATTAGACAGCACTGTGGTATTGGGCCATTTCAATCACATTTAGCAGCGTTATCTTCAATATTTTCAAACGTTAAAACCCCTAAGTTCAAATCATATTGCAAGATTTGGCTGTTCATTGCCTGGTTTTTCTTCTATGCAGTAGTGGTCATTATGGTGGATTTTTTGCATGTGTTGTGCTATTGCCTATATTTATTAGTGAGATGCTATCTTTTTATAGCATCTCTGAGATGCCATTGTGCAAAATATGGAGCAAAGGAAGCTTCATTGTATCAAGGTAACTCTGTGACATAGCTTTGGCAGTCACGGTTTGGTTAAATTTTTGGGATAAGGATGCATGATCTAGCCTGCTTCTACAATGGTATAGAGACATTTATAATGGTCAACAAAATTTGGACTTATTCAGATTTAATAGATAACACTTCAAGAACGCCATTATAAGAATATATGTATTGTGTGATTCTTCTTGATTGTTATAATTTTTATAAGTTTATCTTTAAATTAAAACTATAATGGTTATCAAAGAATAAACTTGATTTTCAAACTAATTTTAATTTGAATCTATTTAGAATTAGACATTTCAAGAATATAAAAATTTCAATTTTTATTGATTTAACAGATTCAAGATTTAGCAATCATGATAATTAAATGAAATCTGATGGTTTGATAAGCAATTGACTTAAAATTATTATTAGAATTTCACAATTTACAAACTTTTACACTTTTAAAAATACTTTAAAGGAAGGTTTTAGGTTGAAATTAATTAAATGATATAAAGTTATTGGTTGAATAATAACTATTAAATAATTTATTATTGATGAAATAAAAATATTTTAATCAAACATAAACGTAATTATTTAATTAATTTCAATGTAAAACTTTCTTTAAATATTTTTAAAAAAATAGCATTTTAATTATACAGGGTTATCTTAGATAAAATTTTAATTCTAAATAGATGGAACCAAGAATTAGTTTAGAAAGCAACTTCAAAACTTTGGTAAGTATCATATTTTTTTTCTAAAGATAAACAGAACAAATTATTAAAATCAATAAAAGATAAAAATACATTTATTAGATTTGAATAAGTCCAAATTTTATTAAATATGTCATATTTTGGAATGGGCGATTGGAAATAAAAAATATATTATTGCCTCGTGCCTAGATTTTTGCTACTCGTTTTTCTTCTTTCGCCAAACAAATGACAACTTCATTCGTTAATTTTAATCAATCATTGAGTTGAGGGATATTGGTTAAATTTACTAACCTTCTTCAACACATGTCTTGTTAGATTTTTGCTACTCATTTTTCCTTCTTCGCGAAACAAATGACAACCACATTCATTAATTTTAATCAATCATTGAGTTGAGGGTATTGATTAAATTTACTAACCTTCTTCAACACATATCCAAGTATTTTTTGGTAAAATCCAATAGTAGATAAGATAGTAAATAACAAACACATATAAATAAGTATAAAACTATATTCAGAGAAGGTCCTAATCAAGAGGACTCGTTAACAAAATAATTTAATGTTTTTTCAAACTGATGCCCTTATTTTCAAGGGTCCTCATTTTTTTGCCCTTTTATGGTGAAGGGCAAATTTTTTTGTTGCCCTTATAAATAATGGCTCGTAAGAAAATCCCCTTAAGCCTTATAAGTTAATCACTGTTGGTTAATCGATGCCCGCATCCCGGAGTATCTTCAACCACTTATTGAATTTGATATAATCAAAGAGGTTGCTTATCCGGTTGCTTATAATTATGAATGCTTAAGAGAATATCATTGCTGGTATTGATAAATTTATTGCAGGTGACTATTTCTAATTTATGAGTTGGGTCTAATCTAAGTCGGAACTCTTTTTCTAATGGTCGGAACCTTTTTCTACAGAGTAGAGAACTACAGAATAGGGAACAAACCATTTTATACCATATTCAACAAAATTTGGACTTATTCAGATTTAATAGATAACAATTCAAGAACGTCATTATAAGAATATATGCATTGTGTGATTCTTCTTGATTGTTATAATTTTTATAAGTTTATCTTTAAATTAAAACTATAATGGTTATCGAAGAATAAACTTGATTTTCAAACTAATTTTTATTTGAATCTATTTAGAATTAGACATTTCAAGAATATAAAAATTTCAATTTTTATTGATTTAACAGATTCAAGATTTAGCAATCATGATAATTAAATGAAATCTGATGGTTTGATAAGCAATTGACTTAAAACTATTATTAGAATTTCACAATTTACAAACTTTTACACTTTTAAAAATACTCTAAGGAAGGTTTTAGGTTGAAATTAATTAAATGATATAAAGTTATTGGTTTTATAATAACTATTAAATAATTTATTATTGATGAAATAAAAATATTTTAATCAAACATAAACGTAATCATTTAATTAATTTTAATGTAAAACTTTCTTTAAATATTTTTAAAAAAATAGCATTTTAATTATACAGGGTTATCTTAGATGAAAATTTAATTCTAAATAGATGGAACCAAGAATTAGTTTAGAAAGCAACTTTAAAACTTTAGTAAGTATCATATTTTTTTTTCTAAAGATAAACAGAACAAAATATTAAAATCAATAAAAGATAAAAATACATTTATTAGATTTGAACAAGTCCAAATTTTGTTAAATATGTCATGGTGGTTGCATTTCCAACAGTCTCAGAATCTTATGGTGTCCTCCACACTTACTATTTATAATCATGTTCAGAGCTTACATCTTTAGCAAAAGCTTACATATTGAAGATAAGAATAGTAGAATACTGTGAAAAAAGAAAGAAAAAAAATGCAGGGAGCGCTGTCCAGCTTCATCAATGGTTTGTTTGCTGTAGGTTATGGCGCTGTTATGGCACTAGGTTATGGCGATGTAGGTTATGGCATCTTTCGTAGTTTCTTGGAAGAGGAGGATCGGAGCTTACAATCGCCTATTTTTGGCACGCGAAGGGAGTGAAAGTTACAATCGTGGGAGAAATCTGAGGTGGCGTGTGGAGCATCCGGAAAATCGTGGGTTTTTGGCATTAGATTGGTGTGATCAAAGCCCGTGGGGGATCTTGCAAGGGCGCTTCAATTTGCATGAAAAACTTGCCGCATAGCTTGACGGGGAGCAACGCTATGGCTATCACCGCTCCACACTATGAGTGTAACGGTAGATGAGGCCAATCGTCGAGATCCGCCATTCTTCATTGCCCTCTTGGGTGGGCGGACCCATCGCAAAAGCTTCGTAGCATTGGCAATCCTAAAACAAGCTAGAAGTTCATCCGGTCTCTTCACAAACACAATTGTGAATTTTTCCAGAAAAATATGGTATGCAAGTGATGCATGGAGAAGTGCGACAAGTTAGGGTTGATCCTGCACAAGGTAAAGTGGTCGGAGTTGTTGTGGATGGAAATCTTATCGCAACCAATTTGGTGGTAATAGCTCGGGTCCGTGGTCTAGTAGGAATATCAAGCTTGTTTCGGATGTTACAACTATTTACGCACTTAAAGCCCATAGCATAGTTCTGCAAGTCCTTTAGATGAACATGCCATAACGAATCATGCACTCTTTACGAAATATCGAGCAATTGGAAGGAGAAACTATGGATCCGTAGATATACCCAGACCCTCACCGGAGAGGTCTACATATGTGGAATATCGAGAAAGGTTGAACTTCCTTTGTCCGCATCTCAAGTTGAACCAAGGAAGGAGTGTAGTCTTAAGTTACAAATGATTGCCCCCATACGGTTTCAAGTCACTGCGGGAGCAACTTTGCGAGCGGCGGGCTTGCTTTGCCTCTCTAACAATGATGATAACCAACCCCTAATTGGCAAGATTCCAAATGGTGAAGGTGCATATATTGCTACCGGCCAAGCTGTTGGGGAATACTCAATGCTGCTGCTACTGGAGCCTCCCTATGTTGGGGAATACTCAATGCTCCTGCTCAATGCTCAATACTCAAAGTGTTGAAGCCGATGGTGGATTTCCTCCAATATCTGCCGAAGATGAGGAAATGATGAAGAAAATCACGAGAACTTGTAAAATGCGTAAGTATTTCCGAGAAAGTGCAAATGGCTAGTGCATATGGTGATGGCTGGTCTAATCGATGTATACGCTTAAGTGCTAGGTCGAAAGTGTCTCACGGATCTAGATAATAGAGTGTGGGTATGCTGCTAGTTTAAAGATGCTAGTACCATAATATGTATGTAGTAAAGGACAAAATGTTTCAGAAGTTGTAATGCTGATGGATACTTACATGCCGCATAACATTTGGACTCAAGTAGGAGTGGTTTTGGCCTCCGCTTCCATCCTAGTGTATGCTGTTAGAGTGGCACAGCCCCAGCAGCCTTGGGCACGACGGCCTGGTCCTCAAAGCAAACGTAGTTGTTAGAGCGTTTGGCCCCATCAACTTAATATATAGGACGGCTAGAGCGCTATGCCCGGCCGGGCCTTATCAAAACCACAAGTCGTTAGGAGTGGTTTAGGCCCTACTCAGCATTCAATGTGAAATAAAAAATGAATACTCAATTATAGTAAATATCGGAGATCTACTTGAAAAGCTGAGTCAATCAATTCAAAGAGATTGGCAGCAAAGGTGTATAAAGAGTTGATATACATAAACATCTCTACCAATATTATGATCCCGCTTTTTTCTTCCTGGCAACAATGAAATAAATAATGAAATAACAAGACAAAGTAGACAAGCCTACCAATGCTAAAGAAGTGCAACCTCGTAAATGCAGCACTTCTTGGATGGGGAATTGGAGCAGAGAGCAATTGAAGGAGGTCTTGACGGGAGGTAGCTACCGTAAGCTTCGCTACTTTGATATTCCCACGGCGACTGTTTGAACAAACTTCAAGATACCCATGTCACCTTGGCCCTATTTGATCTAATCCATGCCGCCCGCACGCATCACCACCAATCGCGGCTTTACCGGCTGTGGACTGCGGCTCTCATCCTGCCTCCTCGCACCACGCTCGGGGCCTAGTTTGTCTCCTTGTCATACCGCCTGCCACTCTTTACTCATGCCCGCCCGGACCCGGGAACTAAGTCTATTTATACCGCCTACTTACAAAACCACCAAAGAGATTTTAAGCCCCTTATCCCATACCAAAGCGTAAAATTACAAGAACGCCCCGCATAAACAAATGCGAAACTTACTTATGATATCTACAAGAAATATACCTGTGAAATAACCAATTATTCAAGAGAAATGAAATAAAACGCATCATCGCGACTGGCTTTCGGTGCCTCGTAAGGCAACAAAATATGATTGCATTACATGTACCACAACAAACAGCTCTGTAAGAGTTACCCGCGTAGTTACGTATCATTTATTACCGCTTTGTCCGCCAACAGCATTAGTTCATTCCCATCATTAGGCTCACACATAATGTATACATAATTCTCTGCCAACTAACACAAGATTACCAACATATGACCTTAAAACCAACTTTTAAGCCCAATTTTTTCTATTCAGCCCACATGCGCACCCTCCTACATACAATTCCTTTAACACCCATTGCATACTTAGGCTTTAAATTATGTCCCCATAATTTTGCACCACATGACCATTGCCCCTCAAGGAACGCATCGATCTCCAAACAAGATGTTAGCATGCCAATTTCATGATATACATTTCTTCCTAGTTGTAAAAATAACCTCCTATATCCATATCCCACACGTGCTCTTGCTATTGTCCACTCATTAGGTGGTCTCTTTCATTACCCCAATAATCTTTAGAGTAAAAATTAACCTATTCAGTTAAGGGCCCGTGACATCATCAAGGCCATTAATGAGTTCCTAGAAGCATACCTTGGTATCGAAATTATCTTTGATCATAGCCCTTATTGAAACCCACATACATATTGAATATCATCATCAACAAATCGTCCCCAATATTCAAATTCCAATTAATATTCCTATAGTATCAAATTAACCTTTGCCCCTACTTCCATTGTCGCAACCCAAAAGGATATTAACTACCAACATCATAAATGTAAATGTTCATTAGTCTTAAGTAAAACCAAGAAAGTCTAACTATATTATAACTTAAGAAAAAATGTCCAAATTCATTTATATAGCACTAGACAATCAAGTGGCAACAAATTATCATTACCAAAGTCAACCATCATACTATCAACCATTATTGTGGGATATGAATACCATATGTAAAACACCATCAAGCCCAAGGAGCAACAACATTTTATTTAATGCATAGGTTAATTTTAAGAGAACAAGTTCATTCCAACATAATGATGCAATGCTCCGAGTCATATAGATAAATTGATCCCCTTATCCTAGACAAGGTACCATCACCATATTAGTTGCATTTATAGGATCAGGAGACATGTCCATGGACAACTAAGACCACTACATATGGATTAGAGGATGGTACTAAAGACTTAAAGGGGACTAAGGCTAATGACCAGAGTAAGATTGTATATATATATAGAGATCCCCCGCCCCCACCGGAGGGCAGATAAGGTCCCATATGATAGCAAGTGATTGAGGATCCCTTTGCTAGCAAAGGGACCCTCCTGCCGACTAAGAGTTAAAGGTTGTCTCTAAGGGACATTAGTGCAACAATACATAGAATGAATAGTTAAGGAAGAAACTGATAGTCTATATCCAATTAATTTGGTTCCAAAATAATTAAGAATAATACCAACCGTATATGCCCATTTTATTCTCGGGTTCAATTAATCAAGAGAGTTCTTATCCAAGGCATATAATACTATTAGCATAGCCGCTACCCCACGCTTGTAATAATTAGAGTAGTCATATCATAATTGCATTAGCTCATATATTGAGCGCATATATTTATGGTGTATCCCGGCCAGAGTAACCCTTTCATTTTCCAGTCGATAGCTATTTCATATTCCAAGCAATGGCGACAAGAAAGTTTTTGTAGATGTCAAGTTCTGCCACTTTCTCGTATGCTAAAACCATGCTGATTCATAATATCTTAAGCTTAGTTTCAAAAGACGTGAGACTTTCACTGTTAACACAATCGAGATTTATGCAGGAAGCAGAGGGGATAATGCTTGCCAAAGATCAGTATATCGTTGGTGTAGGCCCAAATCGAAAGGAGTACAGTATTTACATAGCATCAGTAGGCGGGCGAACATTCTTCACTGAAGGCTGGGAATCCTTTTTACAAGGAAACAACATGGTGGATGGAACCGCACTTTATGCAAAGATATCGTAAAATGGAACACGCCTAACAACCCGTATATGTGATGGAAATTATCGTGGTGAAACCCATCTGAAATTGGCAAGTGGGGAAACCCCACCATAGTACACCATCA
Organism: Isoetes taiwanensis; assembly: GCA_021234155.1. NCBI lineage: Eukaryota > Viridiplantae > Streptophyta > Lycopodiopsida > Isoetales > Isoetaceae > Isoetes > Isoetes taiwanensis. The sequence goes on from JAJEKV010000051.1 coordinate 8,425,581, forward strand.
AAGAATCGAAGGTATTAATGATCGGCGAGGTGCAAAAGATACACCTTAAATAACAAGTTTGATTCATCCGATGATGATTCATCCGATGAGGATGAACCCCATCCCATAAGCCTCTTTTCCGAGTCGCCTCCTCAGAGCAAAACATAAATAGAGGCTTGGTATGTTTATGCTTTTGATTCCATCCATTACTTTAAAATACTTTATTATTTTCTATTATTTGCTTGAGTAGGTACCGAGAATGAGAACAAATGCATGTAGTCCACCAAAGGGATATACTGTTGACATCTTTGGACCAGGAAATCAGAAGAGCTCACTGGTAGCAAAGAGTAGCCGAAGCTGCCTTGGTGTTGGCTGGAATGGTTTTAAAAAAAAGTATGGTTTAAGCCTTGGAGATGTTCTTGAGTTTACATACACTGGAAAGAAATTTACATGGAACATGAAGATACTGAAGGGCGCAGCATTGCACAGAGTAAGGAAGGTTTAACAACAGTCTGTTATGACTATGAACATTAGTACTATGCTGTATATTCACTATATGTTAAGCATTAGTCTATGTGCCAATTTACCAAAACTATTGGCTACAGATTTTTGTAATTTTTGCTAACTATATAACTATACTACAGACATGCATGTAGCTTTGCTGTAATACTCTTTTAAATCCAGTTTTTCAAAGTAATAATATCAATCAGTTGTATTTACTCAGTTAGTTTTCTGTTAACCAAGGTTTATAAAGTTTCCAACACATAACAGCATACATTGCACCAAATGACACAAGTACTTATTTATCTCAGAAAATGACTCAAACCAACCTCAAAGATTGTATCAGATACCATAAACTTCCTTTGCAAGCAGTACCAAAAGTATTAAAAACACATAGAGAAGAGTCCACAGCCACCAATAAAGACTATGATTCCCATGAATGGGAATTCCTTTGCTAAGTATATTACACTAACATGATTCCATTCAGCATATATCATTGATCATATAAATCAATCTTAAGAACCATTCTTTACTCAAGAACTTTGAGTATCTTGTGTCAAAATTTATTCTTACCAAAACCTTTGCTATTAACTCAATAGATCCCTATGCTTGGGAAATCATTTAACCTTTAAATCAAAATATTATCTGGATTTTCCTAATTCGAATAGCAATGTCCTGATATCATATTTTAGGCCTGGGAAATTTTCATTTCTCAATACCCCTCGAAAGCACCTTTATGCCACACATCCTTCTTCTTAAATCCTTTATCAATAAAGCAGCTTGATAAGAATTACCAAGTCTTCAGCAGCTCGAATAGGATTATTGTGCACATATAATATCGGCTGAACCCGGGCGGAAATGATAACATTGCACGCCATAATATATGGCCTACAAGCTGCAAGCATGGATAAATTTAAAAGTTTTTGAAAGGTAGGTTGTTCCTTTGTCAAACCTATATGTATTATATAAACCAAAGATGACTTGCAATGATGTCAATAGTAACATTAAGGAAATCTGCTTTCATTCCAATGTGAGCATCATGGTCGTGGATATGTCGCTTCATCCTTGATTACAAGGTGCTCCAAATTGTAGATAGTAACACCATTACCATTATTGTTGAGTCCAAGGAAAGCCCCGACATATGGATTGTTAACACTAAGAAGATCATCCATATACCCTAATGTATATCCGAATGCGCAATTCTCAAGAAGTTTTACCTTCGTAATTAATTTAGAGATAAAATCAAGCTCAAAAAGCAAACAGATATAAGTTACACCAACCAGACTAGAAGCAAATCCCATTGGGATACCCCTTTGATTTGCCTAAATACCCCATTATGCATTAAGAGAAAACAATTGTTCAAAGAACCATTTGTTTAACCGCGGTAAATAGGTCCATATCCATTCTCAGTACATACTTTTGCTTTCGTGAACCATATTCTTCCATTCCATTTTGATGCTGCCATTTTCCAAGATTTTATACCACATATCATAACCGCATTAGCTTTTTTTTTTAATTCTCCATGTCATCCTTATCACACTCTCCATAATGTAACAGATCCCATGTACCCCATCTAATGGGATATTCTCAGAACATTTGGTTATATCAAGAACAAAACACATCGTTAACCTTAGGAGGTAAGTTACACATCACGCCATAGATGGAATTGACTACCCGTGTCGCTTTGATCTTATTCTTTTGGAAAACATTAGCAAAGACTGCATTTTTCATAACAAATTGTTGGCCACATGTCCGTACGAGATTAAGTCCAAATGCTACAATTGCAAATTGGAGTAGAAAAATGGTTTCATGCGCATTGGTGATCCACCCAGATTCCAATTTATGGGCTTTAAAAATGCCTAAAAGGTATGGTAATTCCATAATCAACATGTGTCCTATTCCCAACATGGAATCAATATCCTCCCTCGCACTTGATTAATCAACTCTTCTCTAGTGATATCACATTTACAAAAATCATTGCTATTAAGCCCGATAGTGGCGCCTTTCTCCGATATGTAAGGGGCAAATAAACACGGATTATTAGCGTTTTTATCCACACCGAGATATATAAAAGTTATTAACCAGCATTCAATATTTCTACTCACATTATCCTCCATACATAAGAATTTTTTCTTTGATTCATGCTACTTTCTACAAACATTTTGGCCCCATCCGATTTCTTTTCTAAGATCATTTTTACATCGCCAATAACCGCTTCATCATATTCCACAAGAGAAAACCCGTGCACTAGAAAAATTGTTCAATGGTATTTCTATTTCTCGCCATAAATTGCTCAATAGTGAATGGGTGATCGTATAAAGTTTAATCCAAGTTGAAACCAATTCCTCAAACCCTTACAATGAATAATATTCGTGTCGGGTCTTGTCCTTATGTGTCCGATTTTCTGATCAATAAATTTTTCAAGAATCTTGGGATGCTACATACACAAAGTGTGTTCCAAAGGGTCGGTAAAACAATTTTAGGTTTGTAGAACATATCCTTAAGGTTGCCGGGTATACTCCAACCAAATATTGTATTTTCCCATATATATATCAGAATCCAGCAGGATCAAAAAATCAGACAAGACACTCTTTAAATGCAATCACAGATGCAATTTTATCCATTAACCTTTGAAAAATATGTTAAATGCACATATTTTTGCTTGTTTTCTCCTTAATAACTTGTAATTTTATTTTCCATCGATCCCAAGGTATTAAAGATCCTTCTTTTTCGCTTTTAACAACAATAAATATTCGTAAAAGGTATTCAAAAAACTTTTGTAATTTTTATTTAATATTCTTGATAATATCAAAAAATTTGGGATAAACCCATATATATGGAAGAATAAGGGTAAAACCATATATTTTGACCATGAGGTCGAAAGTTAACATGCAAAGCATGTTTCATCGTAAAATATCTTATAGCCCATCGATAAGCTATGCATGTTATACCCGAAGTTCTCAAAAAAGAGATACTATTATCAAGGCTCCAAACAGATGCATCGTATGTTGATATTCTCAATCCCCGCCATATTAGTAGCCATTTTCACCAATTTTGGTGGCCTAAGCATGCCCTGTAAGAATAGTGATATTATTTTGGTTTCTTTTAGTGTGGGCATATCTAAGTCGCTATTATCATGAAGATGGTCCATCAAGAATTTCCCCGGATTTGATAGTCTTTTCAATGATGTCAATGTTTTTAGAATTACCAAACTCAAGGCTTGAAATTAGCATTTTCATTTTCAGCCAACTGTGAGTCATTTCGATCATGAGATCCCGTGAACTTAAGATATCCAACATATGAAATGACAACTTTCCTTATCGGATCCGAGGCCAACCATCCGCCATAAATGCAAATCTCATCCAATTCTCCGTTCAGCCATATCTTGTCCAAATTATTAAACATGAACCGCAATTCATATGGTCAAACCAAATGATATTATCAGACACTTATCATCCGTCACACCGATCACAGCTACATCCAGAAATGGGGCGAAGTTCTCCAAATATGCTTCGTGTAAAAATCAACCTTGCTCATTGGTTTTGGCCATATGGCCCTTTTCATCCAATGTACGCTTCATTTCCAATTTGGCATTTCTTCTCAAGAAGTGAAATAATCGAAAAGGAAGCTTAACATTTATTTTCCCCGATATGTTTTGTAAACGAAATGGAATCTCTCTCAAATTTTATTAACTTCTTCAGACTCAAACGTACAAGATGATAAACCATTCTTTACTAATTGGAGTCAGAATTCTGTGTTTTTGCTAGCCCACAACATTTGTCGGAATTGATCCCCATGGATTTCAATATTCCTACTAGACATAATAGGAAAGTCGCCACAATTGAACAAGTTCAACTCTTTAAGACCAGAGGTTTCGATTTCTCCATAATTTTATCCTCTCAAGAAGGAACAACATTACCTATGCTAGGCCCAAGAAATTGATCCGCATAATCCGCATCATCAATATCAAATGCATAATTGTCCAAGGAAACAAATGGCTCATCGGGCTTTTTTTCCATGCTAGTATCCACTTTGTTGTTTGGAGTATAAGTATACTTGAGTGAATTCTCGCTTTTCCAGAAAGCAGCTTAAGCCTTTAATGAAAGCAAGTAAATCTTGCAAGTCCTTGCTATCCGCATCCATGTGAGCACTTGGAAGTTTCTTATAGGTATCCACAATCAAGTCATGACATCTACCATAATCAGCATCTTTAAAGCTTGAAACTAATCCAAGCATGTTGTTGAATCCAAGGAACAAAACCACTGACATATCTCCATCACCTAGTGTGCATTCTTTGCGTATAAGATAATTGTTATGTACCTCAGAATTTGATGCAAGCCATGACAGCTGGGACAGCCTTGTTGGGTGCCAAAATACCGGCCGCGTAATATCCAGCCTTTGATAATTCAGAGCCAATTAGGGTCTACCAAGATTGGGATTCCGAGACCGTTTGTTGAATGTTAACAAAGATGGTTGAAGAGACCAGCATCATTATTTTGAGCAACAGCTTCCTAAATAAAGCATAAAAATCAGTATAAAAGAAAACATAAGAGAAGGTATAAGTGAAAGCATAAGAGAACAAACTTAAAACACTAGTCCCAATGGCCTCTATGGTTCACACCAAGAAAACCAAAGGATTCAAAATGGGGAGATATATAAATTGGCCTAGCCAAGACCCTCATGCATTAACCGGACATCCAAGGAGTCCTATACTAACTAAATAGGAAACCTGAATTTATTGAACCCTAAAAAAGGAAAACCATAGAGGTCATGGGACTGAAAATCATAAAGAATTAACCATATTAACAATGTCCTAGTCACCAATAATATTAGATTAATCCCAAGCATATAAAATTGCCAAAAATCATGCTCAAATATTTAACTCGCAAAACAATCGAAGTTACTAAAGCCACATCAATTAGTTAACTCTTATCAATCCATATTATTCAATCCACCATGTGTAGCACAATAGCATAATAAATATTCAAACAGATCCAATTATAGCACAATTCCTCAATCAAGTATTAAGACCATTATAAAAACAAACCTACACGATTTAGACCACATAATTATAGGAAAAAATAGACCGATATTTATTGCAAAGAAAATCTTTAAAAATAGTCAAGTTTCATAACAGTAGCAAAATGTATCCATCAAATAGAATAACCCTGAACAGATTTAAAGTAATATCTTACCATTCAGATAGTACATTACAGAAACACTCACACATAAATGGTTCATAAGCAAGTAAAAATCGTTCATAAGCCAGTTACCATCTTCAAACATCATAATAACAATGCAGAGAAGAGAGAGGGTGGTTACCGCAAAGAAATAGCACTTATTAGCCTAAAGAGGTAAGAAATACTAATGCTAAAGGTAAGTTATGAACTCTTGGCATTTCGCCTCTTTACCCACGTAATTTTCTTGTAGGTATCCACAATCAAGTCATGACATCTACCATAATCAAAGATCTTTAAAGCTTGAAACTAATCCAAGCATGTTGTTGAATCCAAGGAACAAAACCACCGACATCTCCATCACCTAGTGTGCATTCTTTGAGATAATTAAGTTATGTACCTCCGTAATTTGATGCAAGCCATGACCGGCTTTGGGACCTTCTTGGAGTGCCAAAAATACCAGCCACAGAATATCCCGCCTTTGATAATTCAGAAGCCAATTAGGTCTACCAAGATTGGGATTATGGAGACCGGTTGTTGAATGTTAACAAGCATGGTTGAAGAGACCAAACATCATTATTTTGAGCAGCGGCTTCTAAACAAAGCATAAAAATCAAGTATAAAAGAAAACATAAGAGAAGGTATATGAAAGCATAAGAGAACAAACTTAAAACACTAGTCCCAATGGCCTCTCTATGGTTCACACCAAGAAACATGATTCAAAATGGGAGATATATAAATTGGCTAGCCAAGACCTCATGCATTAAACCGGACATCCAAGGAGTCCTATACTAACTAAATAGGAAACCTGAATTTATTGAACCCTAAAAAGGGAAACCATAGAGGTCATGGGACTGAAAATCATAAAGAATTAACCATATTAACAATGTCCTAGTCACCAATAATATTAGATTAATCCCAAGCATATAAAATTGCCAAAAATCATGCTCAAATAATTAACTGCAAACAATCAGCAAGCTACTAAAGCCACATCAATTAGTTAACTCTTATCAATCCATATTATTCAATCCACCATGTGTAGCACAATAGCATAATAAATATTCAAACAGATCCAATTATAGCACAATTCCTCAATCAAGTATTAAGACCATTATAAAAACAAACCTACACAGATTTAGACCACATAATTATAGGAAAAATAGACCAGATATTTATTGCAAAGAAAATCTTTAAAAATAGTCAAGTTTCATAACAGTAGCAAAATGTATCCATCAAATAGAATAACCCTGAACAGATTTAAAGTAATATCTTACCATTCAGATAGTACATTCTGTAAAACACTCACACATAAATGGTTCATAAGCAAGTAAAAAATCGTTCATAAGCCAGGTTACCATCTTCAAACATCATAATAACAATAATGTCTTGAGAAGAGAGGCGGTTACACCGGCAAAGAAATAGCACTTATTAGCCTAAAGAGGGTAAGAAATACTAATGCTAGCAGGTAAGCTATGAACTCTCTTGGCATTCCCCGCCTCTTTACTCCACAGAATTTTCATCTTTGAAAATTAATAATGTAATTTAAAGCCAACCCAAAGCTATCATACATCTTGCATTTAAATAATTTGTGAACGGATCAAAATTGTCCGTACCATTGTAACCCGGATATAAGCCGCATAATAATCTCTTGAAAAATTCAGACCATCTAAGTATAAATAATACGAGCAAACCTGATTTGGTTGAATTTCATTGCTAGAATCCTCTTCATTGTCGAGTCCGCTACAATCTCCACATTAGAATCGACCACAATGACCACATTATCTGCAAGAAGTTTACGCGCTACTTTGGAGACATTCCCACAAGGATTAGTGCTTGGAACAAACTTCAAGATACCCATGTCACCTTTGGCCCTATTTGGATCTAATCCATCGCATGCCCGCCTGATCAATTAACGTGCTTTACTTTCGGTTGTGGATCTGCCGTGCTCTATCCCATGCCTCCTGAAATTCAATAAGTTTGGGCCCTAGTTTGCCCCCTTATTACAAGCCCTTGGTCGGCCACTCTTACTCGTGCTCAAGCTTTCCGAATTGGGAAACTAAGTCTATTTATCTTTCATTTGCTAAAACCAATTAAAGAGATTTTAAGCCCTTAATCCCATAATGCTAAAGCGTAAATTACAAGAACGCCCGATAAAAATGAAACTTACGTAGATATCTACAAGAAATATACTAGAAATAATCAGTAATTATTCAAGAGAAATGAAATAAAAATGCATTATCAAGATTCCTGTAGCTTTTTCGAGAAGGCAACAAAATATGATGCATACATGCAAAATGGCCGTCCTTGGCGGTTTCGGAAGAGTCATCTCCATTTAGTTCTGAATCATTTAGTCTTTGCCCAAGTCAAGCTTTGTCCGCCAATGTGAGCATTAGGGTTCATCCATCGATTAGGGTTAGATCAATAGATAAGGGTACATATTATCGTATAATATAATTTCACAACTAACAATAAGATTACCAACATATGACCTTTAAAACCAATCCTTTTTTAAGCCCAATTTTTCTATTATTAAATCCACATCGCACCCTACATACACCTTTAACACCCATTGCATACTTAGGCTTTAAATTATGTCCCCATAATTTTGCCATAATCACCACATGACCATTGCCCCTAGTTAACTTACTGCATTCCAACAAGATGTTAGCATGCCAATTTCATGATATACATTTCTTCCTAGTTGTCAAAATAACCTCCTTATATCCATATCCTTACTTCACGTTCTTCTTGCTATTGTCCACTAGGTGGTCTTTCATTACCTTAATAATCTTTAGGAGTAAAATTAACCTATTCAGGTTAAGGGCCCAGATTATCATCAAGGCCATTAATGAGTTCCTAGAAGCATACCTTTGGTATCGAAATTATCTTTGATCATAGCCCCTTTATTGAAACCCACATACATATTGGAATATCATCATCAACAAATCGTCCCCAATATTCAGTCCCAATTAATATTCCTATAATATCAAATTAACCTTTGCCCCTACTTCCATTGTCTGCAACTAAAAAGGATATTAACTTGACCAACATCATAGATCTTTTGCAAAAGTTCATTAGTCTTAAGTAAAACCAAGAAAGTCTAACAATATTATAACTTAAGAAAAATGTCCAAATTCATTTATATAGCACTAGACAATCAAGTGGCAACAAATTATCATTACCAAAGTCAACCATCATACTATCAACCATTATTGTGGGATATGAATACCATGAAACACCATCAAGCCCAAGGAGCAACAACATTTTATTTAATGCATAGGTTAATTTTTAAGAGAACAAGTTCATTCCAACATAATGTTGCAATGCTCCGAGTCATATAGATAAATTGATCCCCTTATCCTAGACAAGGTACCATCACCATATTAGTTGCATTTATAGGATCAGGAGACATGTCCATGGACAACTAAGACCACTACATATGGATTAGAGGACGGTACTAAAGACTTAAAGGGAACTAAGGCTAATGACCAGAGTAAGATTGTGTGTATATATATATACATATATATATATATATATATATATATATATATATATATATATATATATATATATATATACAAGTCCTAACCCTGTACGAAGACAAGGTTCAGACATCTAGCCTTGCCAAGGATGTCCATGACCAGGCTAGACTTATCAGCTCCACATTTATGTTGGGACAGTCTTATAAACCTTAGAACCTGTGTATGTGAACACATAGTGCAACAATACTACGAAAACTGCATTTAAGTTTACTATCAGAGTATCAGTGTTTTTTATGCAAAAGTTATCCTCTTACAATACATTACATTTTGGCTGAACATTCATGACCACTACGGGTAGATGAGAACTTTAAATAGAAGTTCTATATCCTCAAACCATGAATTTTCATTATGCATTTTCAGTTTTAACATCTTGCTACTAGTTTTAAGCACACCTAGCAATCCTATTGCCTGGATAAGATTCCCAAATGTACATAAGAAGTAGATTCTATAAATTATAACCATTTGACTGGATAAGATTCCCAGATAGACAAAAGAAGTAGATCCTTTAAATTATGACCTTTGTCCAGAAATGTAATAAGCAAAGAAACAAGTTTATAGTGCATATATGGAATGCATTCAAGCAATTATAATCTCATATGATTCTATAGTATTGCTTGAGCAAGACAAAACTGTAATAATATCATTATCCATGTTTTATCAGATTCAAGATCACCTATCCACCTTTACCATTCCAGAATCAGCCTGTTTTTTCAGCAACACAATAGTAGAGAGAAAAAGCTTGACCTGTAGGAACTCAATCCGCAGATTTACCACATTCAATACTAAGGACTTTTTAACAGTAGGAGCATGACGGAGTTATCATGCAGTAGAAAGTCATAAATAGAGTGTGCACTGCCATCTGATAGTCTTTGGAAGTTTCCACAGTAATTGCAAAAATGCTTCATCAAGAACAATAGTAGGTAGAAGAGATCCTGGTTACCTGCAGTCCAACCATCCAATAATTAGCCAAAAATGGGTAATAAAGAAAGGGACTAGCAGGTAAGCAAAAGAATCTCTTGGCTTTTAGCCTTTCAACCCGGAAACCAATAAATGCGTGAACATAGTCTTATAGAGTCAATGATAGAAGTACTTCCTGTTAGAGCACTTTAATAACACCTTCAGTCATATACGCCAATGTAGATCAGAAGTTATATGCATTATACTCATATTGTATACCGCTGTCCATTGCTTTTTCAGTCCATTAATAGAGTTACAGTCACAGCATAAGTAGCAGTTTCAGCTAGCCATTAGATTCAGCCTAAGAAACCACTCGCCTAGGCTCCATTCTTATGAATATTGAATCAATTTAATGAGGTAAACAACTGTTATAACAGATTACTAAAGCTGACTACCTATAAGACATTAGCCATGTAACATAATGTATTTTTCAGCAATCAGCATTATGCAAGTGTATTCTTTACAACCCCTACCCATTTAGGTTCATTTCAACTTTTCTATAAGCACAAAAAACCTGATTAAGTGGAACTTCCTCCTCCTCCGGATCGTTTACTTCATTGCTTGTAATGTTCAGCTTGCTCCTGATGTCCCCAGATGTGTTGATGTTTTTTCCATGTATAGTCACCATGCATGCTTCGATGCTGGATCCTGGTCGCTTTCCCGCAGCCCATTCTCTTTTCTTTGCAAAAATGTCAATTCCAGCATCTTTTGCTACTGCTTCCAGCATAGCTTTTTTAGTGGCCACACCATCATTTCGGTAGCAGATCCCCTTTTCTTTCAACATGCAGATAATATCTGCCTTAGTAGGCCTGAGATTAGAAGCACCTTCCGGCCTGGTCATGCTTTGGTTGCAGGTAGCAGATTCACAAGAGTGCTCAACCCAAAGGCCGGATTCTAAACTGTCAATGCTCAGTCTTGGGTAGCCAACAAAGCGCCAAGGTGAACCGTGGCCAATGTTAAGCTCATTCAGAGAAGCATCAAGCGCTTCAAAATCCGGCTCCTGTTGCTCAGGAATGATCATGCTGTGCTAGTTAATGTATTTCAACCTTTCTTGCATTCCAGTCTTGCCGTCAAAGAAACTAGCGGGAAGATTTACATGTGCGAAAAGATATAGAAAGTACCATAGGATTGTAATCGATTGAGTATCGGTAGCCTCTGCCATAGTTTTTCTGCCAGAGGTAGGGCTCGTATCAGGGCGCCGCCGTTATGCTGCTGCTTAGAACAATAACCCTAATCCTATTAGCCAGTCAAGGTCCCGTTCACTAGGTTTTTAGCCCCAGTAAACCCATGTGTGAACTTAAAGTATTCACCAACCACGTCAAAGGCATATAATGCCACCGAATATTTTAAAACAAGCTAAGGTTCACATGTCCTATATAATCATTTACCTATGGCCTTTAACATGTCTAAATCTGTCCCAGAGTTAACTACAATGGTTAATCAAGAAAGTCGACCAAAACCGTGGTGTAGTTAGATAAATGGTAAAATTTACTAGGTCTATGGTCATGTCCAACATAAGCAGTTTCTATAGCCCTGCCAAAGGGATGCCCGTTCCACTAAAGTTATGACTTAAAATATCACATGTTAAGTGTTAACATGTCTAGCCATGTAGTCATCCCAACTATTTCCATTCACTTTCCTATAAAAGCTTATGCTTACCCCAACCTAAGCTTTATGTCATGTCTTACCATGCAGTTTGCATATTGGTACTCAACTTGTCAAGTTACCTCCAAACGGGAATAGTATCACAATGCCATGTATCTATCTTCTTGTTGTCTTACTGACCCAGCATTTTCATGATATCAGAAGTAATGCATCTTTCTTGTTTGTATCAGTAGGCTGCCTATCTCCTTATTGTAATCCTTCCTAATGTGTAAATATTGGGAAGATTAGGTAATTTAAGAACTGGGGACATACATTCAAATGCCATAGCAGAACATCAGAGATCATGCCAGCCATTGAATATATAGATATATATATATATATATATATATATATATATATATATATATATATATATATATATATATATATATATATATATATATATATATATATATATATATATATATATATATATATATATATATGTATATATATATATACAAGAAAATTAATCGTCCCCTGACGCATTGTTCGATTACAGCATGTGCTTACGATGCAAGGCCCTGTCATGTTCTAGGTAACCAACGATTCTACTGAGATTCTCTTGTGATTCCTCTATATTCTTCAACATTCTATGTATTATATTTAGCATTCATGAAGATTCCCCTAGATTTGATTGAGGTGCTTACCCATGAGCATTTAGAACCTTCCAAAATAATTTATTTTGGATCTGGCATAATAATTCTAAAAACACTTTTTATTTTTTCGAGGCGCCCTTCGAAAGCATCTAGGATTTTTTTTTTTTTTTTTTCAAGATTTATATTGTACCCTTTATTATGAAACATTTTTAGAACATTCTATTGTGGCTCTTTGCAAAATCTTAAAAAAACTCTAAGATTTCATCAAGATTTTCTTAGATTCCATTAGATATTATGAATATTCCCTTAGATTCAACTAGATTTTAAGAGAATGCATTAGACTTGTAAATATTTTCCTAGATTCTCTTACAATTTATGAGATTTCCTTATATTCAGATTAATTCTCCTAGATTCCCTTACATTCTAGAAATTTCTAGAACATTCTAGAACTTTCTCGGAACATTCTGAAACTTTCAAAACATCCTAGAACTTTTGGAAGTATTTCCCTAGATTTCCTTACATTCCCATAGATTCCCCTACATTCTAGAACATTCTAAATCTTATTAGAACAATTTGGAACTTTTCGGAAGAATTTTCTTAGATCCCCCTAGATTCTCTTATATTTTTATAAGATTTTCTTACATTCTATTAGATTCTTGGATTTCCTTTACATTCTAGAACTTTTTAGAACATTCTAAGACTTTTTACGAAACATACTAAAACTTTCAAAATATTCTAGAACTTTCTCGGAAGTATTTCCCTAGATTTCCTTACATTCCCATAGATTCCCCTACATTCTAGAACATTCTAAACTTATTAGAACAATTTGGAACTTTTGGAAGAGTTTTCTTAGATCCCCTTAGATTCTCTTATGTTCTAGAACTTTCTAGAAGATTCTAGAACTTTCTAGAGCCTTCCGAACATTCTAGAACTTTCTTGAACTAGCTAGAATGTTATAGTCTATTTTATCTTAATGGGAACATTACCCTTAAGTATATTTGAAACATAAATTCTTCATGGAATTAATGCTTGGTCTAGTGGTTAGAGTGGGGGGTTTGGGGGGTTGAGGACCAGGGTTCGAATCCCCCCAATAACATAAAAATTTTTAAAAGCCTTTCCTTAAGGGATGAGCATTCAACATGAGCCATAGGATCTTAGACTCAATCAACGATCAAGATCTCATCATATAAAAGCAATATGAGCCGTAGGATCTATTACATATAATTCCCAAAGCCATGTGGACCGTAAGATATGTGTCAAGCAACGTGAGCCGTAGGATCTCGGATCGACGGTCAGGATCAGATCAACTGGGCCAGAGTAGGATCGTGTCTATATGAGCTGTATGTAAACTCCCAAGCCATCTGGGCCGTAGGATACGTCCCAAAGCCACGTGAGCCGTAGGATCTTAGATCAACGGTCGGATTCAATGGGACAAACATAAGAACATATATATGTTAGATAGATAGATAGATATATATATATATGTATATATATACATATATATATATACAAGAATTTGGCGTCGGCGGAGCCGGCGCCCTGTGCGCTCCCGAAGAGCAAGCCCAAGTGTGCGGCATGTAGAAGCTGCTTATTTATGGAGTGCTAGAGTATTGGTGAATTTGGAACACTTGCTGAAAGCCCTTGAAAGAATATGAATTACTAAATGAATTTGTTCTTTCAAGATTAGTTTGTTGTTGGACGAAAGAATATGAATTACTAAATGAATTTGTTCTTTCAAGATTAGTTTGTTGTTGGACATCACGTAGGTTGAGTTTAAAGTAGAAAGATAAAGGCAATATTTGAGAAATATTGAAAGTGTGATAATCATACAACAATACAGTTTCTCCCATTTTTCTTTTGAAATTGAGAGACATGAAAGATTGGGTAGTTAGATTGACAACTCTAATCCATCATTTCAACATGATAACATGCAAATAGAATATTAACAAAGGTGATTCTATCTAACAATATCTCTTCACCTTGATGTTGGTGCAAAACTTTGAATTGCTTCTCATTCATATTCATATTCAAAAAAAGTGATAATAATGAAGTTCATACTTATTTCAGACGTATTATTTAGAGCTTATGCACTGTATACGTTCAAAAAGTCGAAGTGTTTATTCCAAGTTTCCATGTTGTGCATAGAATGCAATAGTGCAGTGTGTGTAAATCACATTAGATCTGCAATGTGGTCACACAGCAGTTTATGAGTGCAATGGTGCACTTAGTATTTCTTAGGCTAGGGGATGCCAGTGGATGACATATTTATGCCTAAGGGCATTGATAAATAAGGTTAAGGCATTAGTCGCTATAATATATTTTTATCTAAAACAAACTCATGGGCAAAAACATTTAAGCCTAAGCACAAATTAGCTCTATTGTTTTAGTCCATATGGCATCATGAAAACAAAGATGCAAGGATGATTTCTTTTGTTTTTGCACCACTCACTTCACTCATTCTCAAATGCCCCAGGAGCAATTAAGCCAAACGCATTTGTGGATGCCTTAATGATGGCATTCCCCATAGGCATGAAAAGCCTTCAATTTCGTCATTTGCAGTTGTTGAGTTTAAGCTTTTTGAGATTTTTGCAATATTTTGCTACCAATAGCATGGTTTCATCGCCCATATCTGGAGTCCTTTGTTGCATTTAAGAACCAAGTTGGTTACATGACCAAACGTAAGAGCAGAGAAAACCATGGCATTGTTGTTTTACAGACTGTGCATCTTATAAGCCTATCGCAACTAACTACTCATACCAAGCCATCAATTATCCTTAGGAATTTTGATGCAGAACTATGATGAACAGCTCTCAATTGCCACTATTTTTTTGCAATTTTCCATCTAGATATCCCAAAATTTCTCTTCCCAATTTCGGATTGATGAACAGCTCTCAATTGACACTATTTTTTTGCAATTTTCCATCTAGATATCCCAAAATTTCTCTTCCCAATTTCGGATTGGCAGAGCTGCACGGCCTTGCTAATACTCAGAAAGTCGGATTCAATTCAACTTTGTGCTATAGATCCTCTATGTTGTTTAATAAGCATGTATTTCTATATTTTCTTGCCCATTTTCGAAGCCAAGCATCATAATTCTATTGCTTTGCCATATCTAATATGTGGTTCTCGCCTATGTTTGAGGTGGTCAATATCAATACACTTAATTGGCCGACTTTTAATGGTTCTAATAACCATTAAGATTTAAAAAGGTGAGCACCTGGAAATAGGGTGGCTCACCATCAATTTGAAAAAAGCAACAGCATGGGGGAGCGCAACTTCGCAGAGCTGCTGGAGTGAAAGAAGCCAAAAGCTTCAGGTTTCAGGATGTCTGAAATCATAGATTATGGAAAAAACAATTTGACGAACTAAAGCTACATGAATCTGATCTTCACTGCATCGATCTCACCCAGAAGCGCCTTAACCAACTGATTTGGATCAGGGGATGCAGTATCCATCTCCTTGATAATTTGCATCCTCGATTTTTGCAATAAGTTTTGCACATCCCCTTCTTCTAACGCCTCTATAATACCTTGGAAGCTCTTCCTTGCAAGCTCTTCCCTGCAAATGGGTTTTTCGATTTTGCTCAACAGCTGCTGGATTTACAGATTGACGTGGAGTTGTGGAGTTGCGCCTTCATATTGAAGCAGGGCAGAAGTTGCAAACTCAAAATCAGCGCCAGAACATGCACCAGCAAATCAAACCCCTTTCTCATATCCCACAGTAAAAAGCCGGCCATGTTTTAGTTCTCACCTTGTATTTCCAATGCTCTGTGCTGTGTAACAGGGTGTGTCAAATTCATTTGCCTATTCTCATAACCTATTATCAGAGACAATACATCCAATTTCTAGGGGGGAAATTGACCGGAGGCAGGTCTGGGCAAAAAAAATCAAGCAATTTAACAATTCAATAATCTGACCGCTCATGCCTTTTAAGACAGAGGCTTTGAGGATGGAGGGCCGACCACAGCTTTAAATTCATAGCTTAGAAACTTAAAATTAAACTCAGCATAACTCGTAACTCAGATAGAGTCTGTTACCCTGCTTAGGCAGCGATTGGGAGGCTTTGGGCGGCTTTAAAACAGAGGGCTTCCAGTTGTGTGCATCATCGTATCCTTGCTCCCGGGAGGGGGAGAGCCGCGGGCTTGGGAGGGAGCTCTTGCCGGAAACAAATGGGTCTGCAGTCTGGAACAAAAAGCGGCAAATTAAATTCTAATTTCGGGCCATTTTTTGCCGGAAAGTTGGATATTTATAATTCCAAAAAGGCAGCTAGTAATTTTATATATAGGAAGATATATACATATATATATATACAAGAAATTTAGCACGTCCTACGGTGTATATTCCCATGGTGCAAGTTCCAATTTTAGCATATTTCTATGGTGCAAGGTCCAATTTCAATTGACATTTTCTTAAATTTTATCAAGATTTCCCTAGATTTTCTAACTAAGATTCTTCTAGATTGCATCAAGATTCGCTTACATTAAGAAGG
Source organism: Isoetes taiwanensis (assembly GCA_021234155.1). NCBI lineage: Eukaryota > Viridiplantae > Streptophyta > Lycopodiopsida > Isoetales > Isoetaceae > Isoetes > Isoetes taiwanensis. Next base: position 8,442,468 of record JAJEKV010000051.1, read on the forward strand.
TCTTCTTAGATTTTGTTAGATTCAATTAAGATTCCACTAGTTTTGTAAGAATTTTATGACGATTCCATTAGAATTTATGAGATTTTCGTAGATTCTCTTAGATTTTACGATATTCTATTATATCCCATCGAAATTGCTCTAGATTACGCATAATGTTATGAACATTCCCTTAGATTCTGAAACTTCGATGAGATTGGTCTAGATTCCCCTACATTTTCTTGGATTCTATGAGATTCCCTTAGATTCTATAAGTTTCTCTTAGCCATGATGTTATGAAGATTCTTAAGTTCCTCTCAAATTCTATGACATTCCCATAAATGCCTTTAGATTTGCTTAGGTTTTATGAGATTCCCTTAGGTTCTATTATATTTCATGTGATTCTCCCTGGGTTCTCCAACATTCCATTAAGTTTTATGAGGATTCCTTGGATTCACTTAGACTTTGTGAGATTCTGTTAGTTCTAAAACATTCTAGCATTCTAGCTAGAACATTTTAGAAGGTTCAATGATTTTATATTCTAGAACATTCTAGAAAGTTCTAGAATGTTAAGTTCTAGAACATTTTAGAATGTTCTTTCCTTTATGTTTTATGAGATTGCCTTAGATTTTGTGAATTTTTCATACTTTCTACAACTCTACAAAATTTTACAACTTTTTTTTATTATTCTAGAAGGTTCTATATTGTAGAACTTCCTAGGACCTTCTAGTCTAGAAGATTTTGGAACTTTCAAAACATTATAGCGAGAATGCTTAAGCATTGCTTATCGGTTGCCATAAACCAGAGCTTTAATTTATGCTAAAACAAAAGGAGGACTTAGCTCTCAGAGGAACGTTTCTTCAAACGGTGGCATCAATGAGTTCTAGAACTTCCTAGAACGATGCGGGACTTTTGGTGCAAAGGTAGTAGGTGAGTTGTAAAGGTGGTAGTAGGTGGCACAATTTTATTTCAAAATTGTGCCATTTCTAGAAAACATAAGTTTGGGCTGATGCATGAGTAGTGCAAAGATTGTTTGGAGTTGGCTGCCCTTAGATACTCTAAAGGATGTGATGGTGAAAAAGGGACATTGTTATTAACCTATGAAATTCCCTAGTTAACAATCCATGAGTAGTATTTGCATTAATTTGGACACAAAGTTTAGTTGAATTCCATCCACGGATTAAACAATGGCAAGGTTTTATCCCTTGATGGTTCACTTTGCAAGTTGTGCATTAGCCTTAAAGTCAATTGCATGAAAAACAAATGATGTATTAGTATCTACTATGAAGTTTTTATTTCTAGATTGCATTGTTGGAATCATTTTAGAACATAAAGCAATCAAGCCCTTGAGCGTAAAGGTTTATCCGCACTTAACATATCATTAATTAGATCACGGAAAAACACCAACTGGCATTTATCTTCTTTTTTTCGAGCCCATGTTCTCTCCCTTGCTTGAAGAAAAATGTATGATGTTTCTAACTCCATAAAAACACATCTACTCTTTGTGAGATTTCATCATGCAATTCAAACAACCATTAGATTCATTTTGTAACATCCATGGTAACAAAGGAACATGTTCATCATTACTTAGCCCATAAAAGCTTAAATATTATTCCTCATTGTTTTCTATAAGCATTATTTTATAAAGCATATATATATATATACGTTGAAAATGTGCAAGTTTGTCCCCTTGCAGGTGTTCTATATCCAACGTCAACTAGGCTAAAATATAAACAAAGTACAATCTTGAGATTTGAAGGCTAGTATACGCCATGGATTTTGGATACCATCTAATATGGTAGTTGGACATGTGGCTATTTCAGAATTTGTGGAGCGGACATTTGTGAGAAAGAGTTGTGGATGCTTTTGACATCTAAAAGGGAAAATGTAGTTTGCATAAGGCTTGTGTCTTTCAAAAGAAACATTGTATATACCTATAACTGCTCATGTATTTTTAGCCCATGCTATAGACCCTTAAACAAATCTCAAAGACTATTCAAGTTTGTCAGCAGATATGGCAAGGTATGGCGGATATGGCCCATATGGGCACAAAAGAACTCCCACGATTGGTCATTTCTCAACGAATCCGACTTTATGCCCATATGTGCACATCTTTTCTAGTTGGACATTTTTTATGACCTCTGCAAATATCGAAGTCTTGCGGATTTGGCTTAAGATTTGGACAAAAACCCCTTCGCCTATAAACTCGTCCAAGCAAAATCAGAGAAATGATAATTATTTGCATATAAAAAAATCAAATGTAAAGGGCAAAACTCTGGCATCAGTGCATCAGAAGGGTTTTCCAGTTGATATCTAAGGGTACGCTGTTGAGCACTTTAAATCCACAACTCATCCCTGTCACAGGTCTCCCAATCACAGTTGGGTTGCAAGAAGAAAGATATGCCAATGAAAAAACACGCATTCCAAAGCTCCATACCTCCAACCGGAAGAACTTGTTTGCATGAGAGAGTACCACATGAAATAAGCATCCTAAGAAATCCACGAATTCGAATTAGGAATCCACAAACTGCAACAACTGGCCTACAAAGTTCCTTAGATTGAATTGATAGGCCGAGATGATTATGATGAGGAGGAATTCAAAAGCGTGCTCAAAGAGAATATGGATTCGGTTATGAGAATCCAAAGAAAGCTTGTCCGAAAATCGCGTAATTGGATCGATAGGTTTATTCAATAGACTCACAAATTTGTCCGGACAAAACGAGACCCACAAATTTACAGCCGAAATGGTCAAGAAAGAGGCTTCCAGGTTTAGAAACTCGCAGTTTCTTATTCTCTCGCAAAGACCTTTGCGACATGATCTTTTAGATTCTGTTGATCTTGCCATTTTGCATCCATAGAAGCTCTATTGTAATCCTCACACACGATGCCACCGTAATCATGACAATATCGCCGGGGGTTTTGAACCTCATTTTCGGTAGCAAAATCGGACTTGGTAATTGCCAAGAACGGAATGAATTTTAAGCTTAGAAAGCAAGAGCTCTGGGGCTAAAAAGGGGGATATGATATCCGAATCAAAAGAGCGGGGGATTTTTTTAGCGAGAGGCTTCAAGTAAGGCTTACGATCTATTTTAATGGCGTGGGCAATGGATTTGCTCACCTAATTGAAACTAAAGTCATGATTCCAACCGATTTTCGCTTATTCTAAGGCCGAACTGCTTTTATGCTACTTGAAAGACAGAGAGCGAGGTTTTGGGGTTTTGGGGAGATAAATTTCGTCACTGGGAATTCAAAGGAAAGGATGGGCAACTATATACCACAGAGCAAATTTTTGGAAGCAACTCACGGGGAGTTTTTTCTAGCTCGGGCTGGGCCGGTTGGTGCTAGTCTTGTGCGAGCTTACGCAAGGAATACACCAAATAGAGCTAGTTATAAATCGATTTTGTACAAACACGTTAGTGGGTGAAAAGGCGGCATACCCGCAAGGGGGAGGAGGGCGATGGAGATAGCACGACCTTCTTGAGGATTCCGGATGAATCCAGGAATATATGGGCAAAGGCTGGCTCGAGAATCACGTTCTGGGGAGCTTGGAAATCATGGCAAAACCTATCATAAAAAATTATAAGAAGTCCAGTGGAAATCGACTAAAAAGAATAGTGAAACCATGGCTAAATCTTGGTAGGAACCATACATCATCAATAAAGAGACAAAGCATAACCTAAGGCGAATCAAGCCTTGGGTTGTCTGAACAACATAAAACTACCAAATGAAAAAGGAATCGATGCAAAAGGACAAAGAGGACAAAACCACAAATGTCGAGGAGAAACCACGCTCCATAAATCTATCTACATTACCCTTAAATCAATGCTCGTCGACGGGTAAAAAATAAGGGATTGATTGAGCCACATAGCGAGGAGTAAACTACCGAAGCAAGGAAATGCCTCCATGACCATAGCTCCAAGCTGGAAAAGTATGCGAGTATAACAGAGGGCCAACCCTATATAGAATAACGATGGCTTGCATAACCGAAGCTGCCCGCCAAAGGATCCTGAGATAATTTCCAAAATTTGGAAAATATGCGAGGATAAAAAGGGGCAACTCCAAAGCCCTTATACCATGACGGCGCCAACAAAATATTGGCTAAAGCTCCATGGTAGTGGCTCCAAAGCTGGAAAATATGGAGAGCACAAAAAGAGGGGGTGGCTACAAATGGCAAAGCGGTACCACCAAAAAACAATTTCGACATCAATAATGCATTATATGTGCGTGGATTGAACATTCTTGAATGTTCGGTATTCTAAAGGCGATTGGGCCAACAAGAACCACCAAGAACCTTCCGAAGCCACGGATCCGATGGCCCGGTCCGAGGGAGGCGAATGGGATTGAGATCCTGGCTACCGATATATAATGGAACTTTCAGGAAGCCACCACTAGAAATTACATATATATACTGATATATATAATATATATATACAAGAAAATTAATATGCCCCATCACAAGAGCATTGTTCCAGTTTAGCATGTTCTTACGGTGTAAAGGCCCTATAGTGCTCTAGATAACCAATGATTCTACTGAGATTCTCTTAGATTCTCCTAGATTCTCTTGGAATTTTCTATTTTGATTGAGGTGCTTACCCATGAGCATTTACAACCTTCTAAAATAATCTATTTTGGATCTGTGCAACATTTTTAAAACATTTTTTTATTTTTTTTAGGCTTGCCACGAGCATCTAGAATATTTTTTTTTCAAGACTTATATTGTACACCTTTGTTATGAAACATTTTAGAACATTCTATTGTGGCTCTTTGCAAAATCTTAAAAAACTCTAAGATTTCATCAAGATTTTCTTAGATTTCCTTAGATATTATGAAGATTCCCTTAGATTCAATTAGATTTTAAGAGATTAGTTAGACTTGTATATTTTCCTAGATTCTCTTACAATTTATGAGATTTCCTTATATTCCTTTAATTCTCTGGATTCCCTTACATGCTAGAAATTTCTAAAACATTTTAGAACTTTTACGGAACATTTGAAAGTTTCAAAACATCCTAGAATATTATAGTCTATTTTATCTTAATTAGAACATTACCCTTAAGTATATTTGAATCATAAATTTTTCATAGAATTAATGCTTGGTCTAGTGGTAGAGTGGGGGTTTGGGGGTTAAGGACGGAGTTGAATCCACTTAATAACATAAAATTTTTAAAAAGCCTTTCCTTAAGAGCGAGCATTCAATATGAGCCTTAGGATCTTGGGCTTCGATCAGCGATCAAAGATCTCACCATATAAAAAGCAATATGAGCGTGGGATCTATTATATATAATTCCCAAAACCATGTGGGCCGTAGGATGTGTCCCCAAACCCCGTGAGCGTGGATCTCGGGGCCAGGCGGTCGAGGATCGAATCAATGTCCCGGGCCGTGGGAGGGCGCGGTACACATATTATATGTAAACTCCCAAGCCATGCGGGCGTGTAGGATGCGTCCCAAAGCCACGTGGCCCGTCGGATCACCGAGCGGGACCCGGTAGGATAAAGCGACAAACATAAGAACATATATAGGTAGATAGATAGATATATATATATATATATATATATATATATATATATATATATATATATATATATATATATATATATATATATATATATATATATATATATATATATATATCCGATCTATATATGTTCTATGTTTGTCGCGCTTATCCCATTGGCCCCGCCTCGAGAAATTGTCACACGCGGGATTTGGGACGATCCTACTACCAGATGGCCCGGGAGTTTACATATAATATGTGTACCACGGTCCTACTACCGGATTGATTCGACCTTGGCCATCTACCGGTCGAGATCGGGAACTACACATGGCTTGGGACACATCCTATTGGGCCCACATGTTGGCTTTGGGAATTATATGTACTTTTAAGATCCCACGGCTCATATTGTTTTTTATATGGTGAGATCTTGATCGCTGTACCAACCACTTGGAGTTTAAGATCCTAAGGCTCATATTGAATGCCTGTTTCTTAAGGAAAGGCTTTTAAAATTTTATAGTTATTGGGGTGATTCAAAGTCCTCAACCCCCAAAACCCCCACTCTAACCACTGTGACCAAGCATTAATTCAATGTGAAAAATTTATGTTTCAAATATACTTAAGGGTATAATTAAGATAAAAAAGACTATAATATTCTAGGATGTTTTGAAATTTCAAAAATGTTTAGTACCCTAAAATGTTCTAGAAATTTCTAGAATGTAAGGGAATCCAAGAATTAAAGGGAATATAAGGAAATCTCATAAGTTGTAATAAGAGAATCTAGGAAAAATATACAAGTCCAATCTGGACTCTTAAAAATCTAATTGAATCTAAGGGAATCTTCATAATATCTAAGAGAATGTAAAAAAATCTTGATGAAATTTAAATTTTGCAAAACGCCATAATAGAATGTTCTAAAATGTTTCATAATAAAGGTGTACAATATAAATCCGAAAAAATATTCTGGATGCTCAAAGCAAGTGTTTAGTCTAAAAAATAGAAAAATGTTTTAAAATGTTGCACGATCCAAAATAGATTATTTTAGAAGGTTTTAAAATGCTCATGGGTTTTTAAGATCTTGCAAAGAGTTTTACAATAGAATGTTCTAAAAATGTTTCATAATAAAGGTGTACAATATAAATCTTGAAAAAAAAAATATTCTAGATGCCCAAGGTAAAGCCTTTAGTCTAAAAAAATAGAAAATGTTTTAAAATGTTGCATAGATCCAAAATAGATAATTTTAGAAGGTTTTAAATGCTCATGGGTAAGCACCTCAATCAAAATAGAAAATTCTAAGAGAATCTAGGAGAATCCAAGAGAATCTCAAGAGAATGGTTGGTTATCTAGGAGCACTATAGGGCCTTACATCGTAGAACATGCTAAAACCGAACAATGCGTGGGGGCGATATATATATATATATATATATATATATATATATATATATATATATATATATATATATATATATATATATCTATCTATAATATACATATATATATATATATATATATATATATATATATATATATATATATATATATATATATATATATATCTATCTATAATATACATATATATATATATATATATATATATATATATATATATATACAAGTATTTGTACCTTGAGGGGGGGTGTATGAAGTGAATGTAACGCACATTAGAAAGTATAACCCAAGTTTTGCCAACATTCTATTAAGGCTGCCCAATATTCTAAAAACATCCCTAGATCCTGTGCATTTCTCGTAGATTCCCTAAAATTCTACAAAGTTTCTCTTGGTTCCTAAGATCCTACAAAGATTCCACATTATTCTCTGGGGATTCACATGAATTTGTTTAAGAATCCCTAGATTCCCTTAAGATTCCCCTATATCCCCTTAGATTCCCTAAGGTTCCTTGAGAATACCCAGTGATTCTCATAAGATTCCCCTATGTTCCCAAAGATTCTCCCAAGGTTCCTTAGTTTCGCTTAGACTCTATGAAGATTCCCTAGTGCGAGAGAGTTTTAGCGGACGCTCATGGAGTCTTGAAGCTAGAACCATTAGAGAAGAAGGAGAGGAATAATTTTCCAAAGATTCTAGGCCCTTAGTTTAGAAAAAAAAAAAAGGTGTTGGAAGGAAAACCAAATAGGTTGCCCACGTAGTTCACATGACATCAAGCTCGTCCTCATGGTTAAAGATCGAAAGAAAACATGAAAAGAAAGCAAAATATAGCTTTGCCACGTTCCACGTTAAGGTTTTTCTATAATAAAAAGGCAAAAATGTTGCCATGTGGTTACATCAAGCTCGTCCTCATGGTTAAAGTTTGAAAGAAAACTTGAAAAGAAAGCAAGATATGGCTTGCCATGTTTCACATTAAGATTTTTATATTCTATATTAAAAGGCAAAAAAATGCATAAATTAATTACAATGCCACCTCAAAATCTATATATTAAATATAGATAAGATATGGTGGAAAATAAATGCACATGCCACCTCAACTAACACCTCATGATTACAATAAATGCTTGCATGCACATGTATGCCACCTAACCACATGCATAGGAACTTCTTGTCACCTTCCTCTCTTATAGTTTGAGCGATCCAGATTTCACCTTCCCCATCTAACGGCCCATGTGCATGGTGCATGGCCCATGCATGTATGTGCATATGTATGCATGTGCACATCGCGGCCCATATCCATGCATCACATGAGGTGGAATTATAACAACCCTTGATTTTGTCATTTTGACGGCTAGGATCAATCTCTATGAACATGACCCATGGGATGACAAAATCACACATCGATCACTGGTTTGGCTCCAAATGCGATAAAATAGTGCCAAAGCACCACTCCTTAGAAAGGTCTCGGCCGAGAGAGGAATCCAACGGCCAGAGGCCCCACCTTCATCCCACCCCTCTATTGCAAGCTACGGGCCTTCAAGACGATTAAAGCGGAAGGAAGCTTCCTAGAAGTCCATTCATAAATACTTTGCCACCTCACTACCTTTTTATTAATGAGGGTGCCTTTTTTATTAATTAGGGTGCCACCTCACCTCCTTTAAAAAAAAAAAATCAATTTAATATTAAAAAGTTAATGGCTAGGATTTATGCTCACCTTTAATCTAACGGTTGAGATCCGGCCTTTTGCACCAACTTTTTTTTTTTTGGCACCTTCCTTGCACCTTCTTCACAAAAATCAAGGGCTAGGATTTATTCTCCCCTTTTGATCCAACGGTTTGGGGATGTGGTGCATGCCCCCATGCATGCCCATGCATGCCCATCATGGCCATCCATGCACCTCAATGAGGTGGCATTATCCTGGCCTTTCATTTCGTGATTGGACGGCTGGGATGAATCTCTATGAACATGGGCATGGGATGACAAAACACACATCTAATACGTGTATATATATATAATAGATATATATATATACAAGTGAGTGTACTATAAGGGAGTACACAAATTTTGAGCCATCTAAACTTAAGATTCTCTTAAGATTCCCCTAGATTCTCAAAGATTATCCCAAATTTTCTCTACATTTCTTAAGATTCTATATAAATTCTCTTAGATTCCTTTAGGTTCTATCAAGATTCCCCTAGAAAAACACACTTAGTATAAAAGATTCCCTAAGATTCCCTTAGATTCTTAGGATTCTACAAAGATTCCTCGAGATTTCAAACGTTATCACAAGGATCCTCTAAATTCTTTAGAATTCTATGTAGATTCTCCTAGATTTTGTTAGATTCTATAGAGATTCCCCTAGAATCTTGAAAAATTCCATCAAGATTCCCCTAGATTCTCAAAAGATTTTAGCACTTAGATTACGCTAGATTCTCGAGCCATTCAATGAAGATTCTATAAAGATTCACTTAGATTCTTGAAGATTCTATGAAAAGTATCCTAGATTCTCAAAGATTTAAGGAAGATTCCTTAAATACTCTTAATCCCATAAGTTACTTAAGATTCTCTTAAGATTCAACTAGATTCTCAAAGATTATCCCATTTTCCAAGATTCTATATAGATTCTCTTAGTTTCTATCGAGATTCCCCTACTAAACACACTTATTAATGAAAGATTCCTTAAGATTCCACAAAGCTTCCCCTAGATTCTTAAGATTCTATAAAAGATCCCTCTAGATTTTCGAACTTATTCCCCTCTAGAGTCTCCAAAATTCTATGTGGATTCTCCTAAATTTTGTTAGATTCTATATAGATTCCTTAGATTCTATAGATTTTCAAGGATTCTCAAAGATTTTATGAAGATGCACTTAGATCCTACTAGATTCTCTATGATTCTCTTGAGATTCCCATAAATTCCCTAATTTTGTTAAGGTTCCTCTAGCCTCCTAAAGATCATCTCAAGATTCCTCTAGATTTCCCATATTTTCTATGTAGATTCTCCTAGATTCCCTTAGATTCTATGAAGATTCTTCTACATTCTCAAAGGTTTTATAAAGATTCCTATAGAATCTCAAAGATTCCCTTGCGATTCTCATAGATTCCCAAAGATTCTCTTGAGCTTCCTTTAAATTTCAAAAATCTATGGAGATTCCCCTAGATTCTTTTAAATTCAAGATAGATTCCTAAAATTCTAAGTTTCCAAAAAGAAACTTAGTATCAAGATCACATTAGCTCCAACTCATGAGGAACGATGCCAAAGCACCACCATTGGGAAGTTCTCACGAGAGGAACCAATGGTGTGGGTCTCACCTTCATCCAGAACCCCCCATCGCAAGTTATAGAAAATTTTGAAGTCCGATTATAAAAAAGAAGCTTCCTAGAAAGTCCATCTATTAATGTTGGTGCCACCTCATTACCTTTTATTAAATAAGGGTGCCACCTCACCTCTTTTTAATAAAGAAATTGCAATTTAATAAAAAATTTAATGGTTAGGATTTTTCCTCCCCTTTTGATCCAACGGTTAAGATTGATTTGCACCAAAAAGCACCTTTTAAGGGACCTTCCTTGCATCTTCCCTTTAAAAATCAAGGGCCAAGATTTCACACGCCTCATCAATTTTTCATGGATGGGGTGCATGGCCCATGCATGGCCCATGCATGCCCCCATCAAAAAAAAGGGCCATTTAAGTGCCACCTCAAAAATTAGACGGATAGGATTAATCTCTACCCACATTCAACCCCCCATAGGACCCATCAAATAATTGTATATATATAAGAGATATATACAAGTTTTTGTACTATGAGGGGTTTACTGCAAGAGGTGTACTACAAAGGAATTTTGCAAATTCAACAGGCTGCAAAGACTTTATTAACCTGTTATTGTTTCTTTGAGTAGTTGTACTATGAGTAGTTGTACAATCAATGATTATAGGAGAACAATCTTCGCATAATAATTTCAGCAAAAAACGTGGTTAATTCATCCTCAAATTGATCAGCATAATGTCCCTATATAGGAAAGCACAAAACCTTCTTATTTGGTTTTCTCTCTCTTTACTATTAAAAATGCGAATAATATGTACCTTTCCCTCACATTTATGCATAGATATATTTTTTTGGATGGTCACATATACAATTCCACTTTCTCTCTCCCAACAGTTGTAGTTTTATATGTGTTTTGAATGCCTACCAAATTAAATATATCCATTGACAATCCCCAAGTACCCAAAGATCAAGAAATTATCGCGGCAACTTTTAAGCTATCCTTACTTTATGATATGAATATCATGTTCAAGCAAAACTATAATAGAATTAGCTCCTTCCCATTCCAATAAAAAAAAAGGAAGGAAGAAGAGACGCCTAAGCATGATGCATTGTTTCTTAGTTCTACATCAATCAAATTCAACATCAATTTGAAGTAGCGTGCATGAAAAACATTTGTACAAATAATTTAGCAAGATAGAAGTAAAAGTCACTCCATTCAGCAAGGTTAAATTGAAAAGGCAAGCTAAAATTTGAATTAAACGGGAAGAGTCGAGCTATAGCCGAAGAAGCCAAAGTAAAAAATAGCATTTGATGCATGATGTCGAGAAAATACATGATAACAACATCCATGCAACCTACCAAGTAGTTCCACAACGTCTAATACTACACAAAGCCATGTTTTCTTACATGGTCATATTTAAACAAATTCAAGTGTTGCGCATTTACTTAGTCGTCAATTGCTACCATTTGCTAGCATTCTAAATTAATTCAAGTGTTGCAATTGAATACGAAACCCAAAAGGCAATAGTGGTTGCGACTTTGCATTGCCACTAAAATCAAGGCCAATAGTGTTTCCTCGTTAGTTTTGAAGTGAAGTGCTTAGCTTAGTTTTCCATTGCTAGTAGCAGTCAATATGCTTGTGACTCATTCAAAGGGTAATGAAACAACAAGTCTTCACATGTGCGCCCACTGCACATGCAAACACACAACATGAAAATGATATCATAGAATTGGGGCAGTGTAGGCGACACCTCTTGAGTGTGTATTGGCAAATATGTTCGAGGTGTTTATTCACACTAATTGACCACACTAGTTCACACTAGTTGAGGTGCTTATTCATGGTGACTTAGTAAATGGATGTTAGCCAACTTGCATAACATTTTAGGTTATGTTGTGTTTCTGCATGATTTCAGCATGTGTCTTTCAGGCATGATGTTCAATAATTAAAGCATCTATGGTCCAAAGCATTGTGGAGTTAGTTTTATGCAATGTTGGAAGTAGAAATGCATAAATATCGTATCGATGTATAAGGCAATCTTAAGAAAATAGTTGCCATCTGAAGGAGAACTTACGCAATCTCTTAAGTGGCAAGGTCAATGTGCATATGGAAACCGTGGATCGTCCAACTATAAGTCCAGGTGGAACCGAAAAGGGAGGTAGGCTTTGCGTAAATATCTAGATTTTCAACTATAAGTCCGGTGGATCCGAAAGGGAGTGTCGACTTTGCAAAAATATCTAGATTTTCAAGTTCATGGTAGACATGCAATGGACTCGAAACTCAATAAGCATACCTATCGATGTGATAAAGAAATTTTTAATAAATCGCTAAAATTCCGGAGAATAGATCCTATTATTAATATGACCGGCTGGGGAGTAGTTCCATAATAGTCAATAGGCCTTTCCATATCAACAGTTGTCATCCAGGTGGCACCATATCAAAGAATATTAGTAAGTCGTTGGACTATGAACTTTGGATCTTAGTAACAACAAAACTGTATGGCGGTGATTCTCGAGACGTTTTTCCCCTTCCCAAAGGGCGTAAATATGACTAGTGGCGTAAATATTTCACATCAAATATGCAAAGCCAACACAAAGCTAATACAACCAATAAATTCCAATGAATTTGTTCTAGGCTTATTAAAGAGACTAATTTGTGCCAGTTATGGGCGAAATTGTAGCTCAACCAACTAAGCTGCTACTCGAAAGAATTGTGGGATGATATCATTTGGTCGGGCTAATAAACTTAATGTACAAGCAAGAAGAATCTGGTGGACTCCCATGTCTTTGGGTGTGAAGAAGTTCTTCCCTAGTACTGGAGAAGGTTCAAGCAAAGATACACCATGTCCTGAGATTACTAGATTGGCTGAAGTAGAAATTCTTGAAACTGATGAAGCAAATGCTGCCAGTGAGGAAGATGCTGACGAAAATCTGATCATGCAACCCAACCAGGTTTATTTTATAGCCTCTACTTGAAGCTTGCTTTATGCATATTCAGCCTTGTTTTTCTGTTTAATATGTTTGTTGGTGAAGGGCGATAAGCTGAGTAAAATAACTGCTGGTAAGAGAATTAACAACCAAAAAAGAAAAGGCTAACCAGCTCACATGTTTCAAGTAGCAGTTCAACCATACCAGACCCACTAAAAACGATACACCCCAAATTTGCGGTAAGAGGCGAACTCTTTTCACCTAATCCATAAGAGGATGAGATCGTTCGCTTTCGCCGGGCGATGTCAAACTCCCCAGAGACGTAAACACCAAGATTTGTGAGCTTAATGTCCAAACTGTATGCACCGCAAGAATCACAAACTCGATTTCATATCTTTGAAATGAAGGCCTACCATTGATTGCATTTGCTTCTCTCCTAATAAGCTGCCATCGCCCACAGTTACGAATGCAAGATGCAGGATTATTCGCTCCTCAAATCTAAATCATCTCCCTTGGAATTTGTACCCTCCCTTTGAAGGCTAAATAATCCGTAAGATCGGCTCTCACACATGGATCTTTCTTGCTCCACCGCAAAGAAGCAACTCCCGGCTACAACATTTTAGATGCAAATTTTGAGTCTTTAAGGAATCATAAAATTGCAATTATTCTCAACAAAAGGACTACTATGGGCATTCTCTATATATATTGCATCCAATGCAGATATAGACAAACCTAAATGCATGGATTTGCAACCACTACATTCTGCATCTGAATTGTAAATGTGTAGAGCACCTATTTTCCTGACAGCTAAATTAACATTATGAAGAGGCACAGGTTCAAGACTATTGACATCCCAAAGGCTTGTCGCCTCCTCTTCTCCAACAACTAGCTTTCCTTCATTTCTCCATTGCAGTGGAGAACTGAAATCCATTTGCGTCACTGCTGTTATATCATATAAAGATATAACTTTGAGACCACTGCCCCAGATGCCAAAAGTGGACCACATGCTATACCACCAGAGAGGGCAATCACCAAGATCGGTCCTCCTTGCCACCCACCGATGACATTGACTCGACAAATCGCTTTCGACAAACTGCCGCAAGGCATTACTACTCAACAAACTGCCGCAAGGCATTCCATCAGGAGATGATCTATCTTTCGAGGACAATGTGCCTTCTAGGCTAGTTGGTGTAGCGGGCCATGGTTGAGACTCCGAATGGTAAGCGGCTATAGATTTATCATAAAAGTTACAAGAACAGAAAGCAGGATCAAGGGCACTTCTGCAAAGCGGCGACAACATACTTGGTTGAACATCCATCCGTACAAGAGCCCCGACACGATCAACAGCCTTGCCATACATTAGCAAAGAGTCCATCGGGACCTTTATATTGTGTCTTCTCCGCAAAGACAATACATGTTTATGATGCAACAGATTGTTTGCTCCAGTGTTACAAATGGCGGCATCCTGAAAATAGGTCTCAATTTCTTCAACCATTATTGAAACATTCTCATTTGTCATATTTCACATGAAACGCTTTGGCATTAAACAATTGTCAATAACCGGTAATTCATTTTCTCATTGCCTTTTGCATTGCTTTTAGCATTGTTTAATCCTCGGTTAAAAGCATTCTCTCCATTAACTAGTCCTTGGTTAATTATCGCTCGATCTGGACTCACCTAGTTTTGTGCACATGAATTTCTCAATGCTAGAAAGTTTCATCTGAATGTCAGAAAGAATATCTTTTGAAGGATTGGCAACCTGAATTATTTCTCTAGTCTCCTTTAATTCTGCAGCCAACTGATTGACCCTCCCTTCTAACAGAGCAAGCCTTTCTTGAAGTGAAGATGAGATGTTCCTTAATCACTTCCAAAACCAATGCTAAGCCTACGAACAATAAAGAATCTTTTTGCATCCATCATAACAGACAGTGCGGGATCTTTTTCTATAGGTAACAGTTAAGACAATCCCTTGAATACACATGTCAACCTAAAGGAAAAACATGCATCTTTGTGGCTAGGCATAAAACAAATTTAAAAATCTTAGAAGCATCCAAAGTCCGTCTGCTTAACTATTTATCAGGAACCGATAACACATATTCACACAAATACCTAGCATTGTTTAATCGGCGGCAAGATGGGCTTAATTAGAACTATCCCAAACCGCCCATGCTTATAAAAATACAACATCCGAAGGGGAATGGTCTGGACATGCAATGGCCTGAAGGACATGGCTTAATATTTGCCGACGAGAGAAAGATAGAGCACAAATTACAAAGGTTCAAGTCATCTTTAATTAGTGTAACTACTATTAGCTCAGCGGCAAAGTTGCCAGAAAACATAAGAAAAATAACCATCTCTGAAAGGAAAAAGAATCTATAAGAACACTCAACAAATAGAAAACATACCCGATAAAAACTTCGACCACCAATAATCTGTCCTTCCACCATTCCAGAATCTTTGCATACGTATAGATTTAATTGCTCGCATCCATGTCAATCCGAAGTTCATAACTAATGCACAACTTACGTGCATCATGTTGTGGATCCATTTATCTTGAGCTAAGGATCCCAACCAAGTACACACATCCATTACAGTCATGTACGTTATCGTATTTGGTTGTGGTCCTGTAAGTTGCATTTGTTGAAAATGCTGAAAGGCCGCATCATAATAACCACAAAGTTTGTATGCTTGAATCAAGGCAGTCCATAAAACCACGTCTCGTATATCCATTTGGTAAAATCGCAACTCTGCACTCTGAATTTGTCCACCCTTACCATACAACGTTGTGAGACTGTTCCCCAGTTCAACATCTAGATTTAAATTGTCCTTCTTAATAAACTCATGTACCTTCTTAACTTGAACTATGGCTTCTGCATTACATTCAGGAGCAAGGCCAATCAAGATCATTTGTTCTAATAATTGTAGAGCTTGGTGTAGGACCCATTCCTGGCATATGCAATGACAATGGTACTCCACGAAACAGAAACAGCATCCTTCTGAGGCATTTCATCAAACAATACGTGTGCCCCTACCAAGCATCCATAGTGGACATATGCAACCAACATTGTAGTCCATGAGACTACATTTCGATGAGACTACATTTCGATGAGAGGAACTGTATACAACACCATATCTCCTTCAAATACCTGGTCTGCCGTAATAACCTGCACACCACCACTTCATATCTTATGGCATGAACAGTTTTCCCATAGAAAATAGCATCTAGCCAATCTTGCTCACATCAAAATAGTTGAACGCAGATTCTAAAACCCAGCAAACAGAGAATGATTCTCCACCCAAGCATAATATTTTGCACACGAATTTTGGCACATGTACTTGGTAATTCACACAACTATCTAGAGAACCAAACAAAAGTGGCATGCTTCCTTCCGGTTGCATTGCATCTGTTGCGGCTTCGATCAATTATTCCATTCCCACTGTGGAAAGGCCTCCCCCAAGTAAACATATCAGAGAATGTTCTAAGTCAAAACAACAAGCACAATCATAAGGGAATCGTGAAATGAAAACGGGTCCGATCCCGCACTCCACATGTTATACAAACCTTATATATTTAGTTCTTTGAAAAGCTTCAAACCCCAAAGCATTCAGTGGAAGGCGCCATAGTCAAAATGCATCAAGGAAAGCACATGCAAACATTTCCGGATTTACAAACAGAAGGAAACCGCCGCTTGGAAGCCCATACCTTGGTAGTCGAAAAACCAATTTGGTTTCAATGCTCCAAGAGCAAATCGTCAATTCAAGATTATAAAACCTCCTGAACGCCAATGATCACTAGTTAATGCTATTGCTCAATCTCATTGCATGCATACCTTGAGAGTTTGACAAGGACATTAATGAGAACAATGCAAAAAAAAACACTTCCAACTTCAAGACATCTGCGCCTAGAAAGAGTTTGGATTTTTATTAAATTAAAACCATGGCATTAAAAATCTTGAAATTTATTGAAAATGGAAGCAGATGTTCATTGAACATTCATTTGCCATGTTACATAAATTATGGTCAGAGCTTTTAGCACGGTAAAGAATCATACTATCTTCGTGTAGGCCTATGCACTATAGAGGCCACACATTGTGTCTGCTTTCTTGGTATCAAATCCAAGCATCCCGATATAGCAGTTAGGATAAACTTTTTGCATTCATCAATCTCTCTCAAGACCAAGGCGGGATCATTGCATCCAAACATGGGAAGCTTCCACAAGGTCCAATAACGTCCATCGTAATAACCGTGCATCCTAGAATTCTCTCTCAATATATGCCCACCCTACAAAATATAACCTCATAAGAAAAAGTGAGTAGATCCCGGAATAGGCAACATATTTAAAATGCGTAATGATAATAAAAACTCATTTCTAAATTATAGATGGTGATCACGGCATTTCCATATTAGATCGATGACACAAAGATAGGACCAAGCAAACAAATAGATGTAGAGTTTTGCTAATCTAGCTGCGAGATCTTATGCCATCCACTAACCCAATGAAAAAGAAAACGCAACTTTCATCTCCCAATATTTATATTACCTTGTCAAACTCGAGACGGGGATCCGCCTTTGGAAATCATATAGTCAATCTCCTTCGAATAGAATCGAGGGAAGAAAGTGGAGGAACATAAGACAAAGTTTCAAATCTCGATTGGTGGCGGATTCACAATGCGCAGGAGGATCAACATAAAATGGGAACCACGGAAAGAAAATGAAGAACCCGAAGCTCAAAAAGAAGAAATAAAACTTACCGCATGCATGTTTCGGCCACATTCTCGATGAGTTTTTTGCTTCAATCTGAGGGCTTTGAATTGAAATAAGATTTCCAGCAAAGGGATCTTACCGATGGGGACGATCTAAACGTGGAAGGAGATACAAATGAAGTGTTCACACCTCACGATCCGCACAGCCTCCACGCTAACCCATACCACAGGCCACGCCAAGAAATAACCGCCATAGCCCAAAAACAAAGGCAAGAGCTACCCAACCGCCATAGCCGCGGCTTCATCCGCAACCTACCAAAGACAATGGGCGGGGGCGGATGCGAGGCGATTTGGCGGGGGATTATTGGGGGTTTCAACGTGGGCCATCCGGATCCGAGATGGACGGTCCAGATGAAATGCCCCAATTTCAAGGGCCGAGATTAAAAGCCCCAAAATAAGGGGGCTGCTTGGGGTGATTCGACGTGTCACTTTCTGGACCGTCCATCTCAGAGATGGACGGCCGAGATCAATCTCTACACCATGTTGGTAGACCAAATATAATTGTATATATATAAGGATATACAAGTTTTTGTACTATGAGGGGTTGTACTATAAGAGGTTGTACTAGGAGGGATTTTGCAAAGTCAACAGATTGCAAAGACTTTATTAACCTGTTACTATTTTTTTGAATGAGAAATTATACCATGTGAAACCCAAATACATAAACTTCAAACACTAAACCTGACAGTAACCTCTAAAATCTTAAACCCTTAAACCTAAACCAATGCTAGTAGTCAATACTTACTCTGACAGTAAATCTTAAGCCCCTTAACCTAAAACCCATGTATCAAAGGACATTACAGACCTTGGGAACCATAGATATTTACCTTAAGGATACTTAGTTCCAACCAATCAATATATATTGAACATGTAGATGGGCAAATTCTTGGTCAACAACCATAGCCAACTTGGATCAACCTCTCAAGTCAATCTCGCTAAGAACAATCTTCTTTACGCAAGGATGTTTGTTGAATGCCCTTAGAAAAAGTAGGCTACTAAAATAGCATACAGAAAGTGTGTGTACAAAATGGAATAAAATAAAATGCACAGATAGTTTGAAGTGTTAGAGCCAAAGATTATTGTCGAGGAAACTTTAACTTGCATCCTTCTTTTTTTATATCAAGCATCCCAAGATTACACTATGGCAATAAAAATCGGGCAGGAAGTTAAAGCCCAAGTACGAACTAGTAGTTTTGCATTGCTACCAAAGATGTGACATCCGACAGAAGGTCTATCATGCCAACTATTAGTGTTCTAAAGGATGAAAGAGTTTGTCTATACTTTAATCAAGAGTTTGTTAGGAATGTTTTATAATGTGATGGGACAACCTTATGAATTGGCAATAATTATAATGGTAGTTAAATGGCAGCTTCTTAACTCCTGATGTGAAATCTAGCTCTAAATAGAATGGATTGTGTAGAGTTTAGGATATTATTGCATTAAGACGGTGGTAGTTTATCTATTTATTAGACTTTGGCTTTGTCGACGTGTGTAAATGTAATGGGTAGTCAACACGAATGTACTTGAAGCGAGATTAAATAGATATGTGAAGATGTTGCAAATGTTTACACGTTTATAAATATGGTCAAAGGTTTATAAATATGGTCAAAGATCCAAGTAAACGATGAGCATAATATTAGACTATACTTGGGCTAATGGCCTTGCAAGATTTAATAGCCAAATCTTTTTACCATGCTTAAGAAGGTCTAAAGTTGAGTGTCAAAAATTAAGTTAGCAGAAGTCATCCTTCAGAGCTAGTAAAGTGGTTCAAAGCATCATAGCACTTGCAAGCATAAGTTTGAAGAAGACATTCAGTAGCTATTTCTGAAGCAGCATAAGCATTTAAAATGTACCTCCCTTTATTAATGAGATATATGTGCTAAGGAAATACAATTGATTATCTACCAGGATACAAAAAATCCCACTTTAGAATCTACTCAGGCGCATCAAATAAGCATGAGTGCCAAGCTTTCTTTGCCTCCATTTCTAGTGGGAACAACAGTCATATAAACAATAAGCGATTGGGCCCATTTCTAATGATACACGCACATTGCACATTATATATAGAATGTGCATACTCATCTAGAACATTATCAATAGCGAATCTAATTTTCTTTCACCTATAGATTGTGGCAGATCTCCGCATTGCAAGCAAATCCTACAATAGTCCAAATAAAATGCACAAGATGTCTTGAGATGTTGCTGATGTCTTGCTATAATGGAACAATAGCTCAAAGAAAATCCTGCACAGGTCATCCACAACATGTTATTGGAGTATAAAGCAGGGTTTTTGAAATGAAAAATGATAGAGAGCCCTTACATTATGAGAGCTTTATCTTATATACATAAATGGCAATACATTCCGGAACTAGTTATGCCATTCCGGAACAAAAACACCTTTGGATGTTGCGCCTCACCCTATTTTATCCAACATGGAAGGACTCAGTTGAAGACAAAGTTGCATTTAAAATGGACCTAGCAAAACAAATGTAAACAGCTTCGTTGATAGTGTCCATACCTTTAATATAATGCCTGACTCTTGACTCTGCATTATATGGCAAAATATAGGGAAGGTTCAGACATAATCCATTGACAAAACTATGTTTGACACTTTTATGTAAATATGTAGGGCCAACTTACTCCCTTCCCATCACGGAAGCATCACTAGAAGAAATCTGGACATGGGTGTCAAGACTGCAATCTTCATAGCTTTAGTGATAGCTCGCATGCTTATGAAAGCATAAAGCAAGTCTGGAAATGGCCAATTTAACAACTTTCAAGTTACACACATGTTAAATCAAAAGCAAGCTTTCTTACCGAGTGCACCCTGATGTAAATGGGGAATTTGCCTTCTGAACGCATAAAATCTGGTTACGGACAAACAAAGAACATGGAGTCAATTAAAATCCAGAGCAAGATCTTAAACTAAAGAAACTAAAGGCTGGATTTGATGAATACCATAGAACCGAATAACTAAGCAACTGATAATGATCCAATGATCCAATCGTACAAATAAAATCTCAAAATTATGAAGAAATGGCAGATGTTGTTGCTTGCAACATAGGCACGATGAAATATACCCTCACCAGAGCTAGTTATAACAGCTCTTGAAGGCTCAACAAGCCATATTCCCAGGGACATATTTGTTTGCCATGTTCCTTGAGAAGAGCATGTGCTTCGTGTAATGCGGGTTATTTTAAGATGATGTTATGATATCTAGAAAGCAAAGCATTCAACTGGCCGTAACAAAATTTGTTGCAGCTGTAAAAAACCAAGTTCAAGAGCGCATACCTGGTGGTTTGACTCATTCATGCTAAGCATTTGAAAAATGTATGCCAAACAACATTTGTGGACTGACCAATGATCTTTCCAATACATGTTCTTGCACAGACAATAGATCTTTCATTTAGGAGTTATGGCCATATTTTTGCTCAACTGTAAAACTGTGGCAAGCAAAGACATTAGATCATTTGGCACTGTTTTAGCCCATTTATGCTAAGAATTTGAAAAATGGATGCCTAGCATCAATTGTGGATCTTCCAGTGACCTTTCCGCCGGATGTTCCTGTGCAGAAAATAGAGCTTTCATTTTGGAGTTATAACCATATTTCTACCCGACTGTAAAACTGTGACAACAAAGACATTGCCTGATTTGGCACCGTTTTGGCCCATTTCTGCTAGGAATTTGGAAAATGGACGCCTAGCGTCAATTGTGGACCTTCCAGTGACCTTTCCAACGGATGTTCTTGTGCATAAAACAGAGCTTCAATTTGGGAGTTATGGCCATGTTTCTAGTTGAGAAGTTACGGAAAGAGTCAAGCAAGCTCCAGCTAGAGATGGATACATAATTTAGAAAATGTACCTGTAGATTTCCTCCATGTTAGTAATATGCAAACGGCATGTAGAGCAGGGCCTGCAAAAACTAAGAAAGATAATAAGTAACCAAGGTAAATAATCAAGAGACAAGCAAAACTCTAATGGCGAACTAGGTCGGTTAACAAACCATAATGGAGCTGTCGC
This sequence comes from Isoetes taiwanensis, assembly GCA_021234155.1. Taxonomy (NCBI): domain Eukaryota; kingdom Viridiplantae; phylum Streptophyta; class Lycopodiopsida; order Isoetales; family Isoetaceae; genus Isoetes; species Isoetes taiwanensis. Next base: position 8,464,285 of record JAJEKV010000051.1, read on the forward strand.
TGGTGCTCTGCTTCTGCATCTCTGTGCAATGCATCCATTCCAGCCCCATACAAAAATGAATCGCAAAAACACTCGGATATCCACATCAAGAGAATGGGAGACATGACATACTCAGCCATTCTAAACAAGAGGGAGGAGCCGGACTTGTAGGCCATTGCTTTCTGTACACAATCTTTGAGCATGCATAGGCTGCCATAGCAAAGAAATACGTGGATAACTGCAATGGGCAACATATGCATCTGATGAAATGCTTTGTTTATTGAAACCTTCCAGTAGCAACAGCCCGCAGATCTGTGTAAGCACATGTCTGCCCGTATGTTAGAATACACCGTTATTTTTCTCCATCCTTCTAGACAACCATCCAACAAAAACTGTGCTAAAATTCCATTCCACAAAAGTTGGTCTTGACAGATACAAAAGAATAATGATTATTAAAAGTTGTATAAGGGTAAGCTTTTTGGGATGCAATTCCCTGTTTGCCCGGTGGATGCTGCGACCGGCGGCAGCCGGGAGCAGCCCACCGGAAGCAAACAGGGAATTGCAGACCAAAACGCTTACCCTTACAATATCATAATTGGGGAGGCATTTTCTTCAATCAGGAGGCATTTTCTTCAATCAGGGAGCCTAGAACCAGATTTCAGAACCAGATTTCAGAATTTAAATCTTGTTAGATCGAAACATGGGGCTTCTGCACTGCCGAAACAGAGGATTCGAGGGGATTTTGTGTGCAGAAATAGCGAATTCTTGAACGATTAAGAGCAAAAATATGGGCTTTCTATACTGCTGAAACAGGGGATTCTTGTGCAGGAGATTTATGTGTCGAAACAGGGGTTCTTGTGCAGGGGATTTTGTGTTCAAGCAGGCTTCTTGACCGGTTTCATGAGTGCAAATTCTTGATGGCATCACCGGTTGAACCAGTAACCCAGAATTTGTAGACCCAATTGTCATGCCGTGATATTGGCTGATGCCATGTGGCATCACAGAAATACACCACCGAAGAAAATGCCGACCCGATTATGATATTGTTTTATGTCTTTAGATTTCAAAGCATCAGAGCTCCGACTAGCTAGAGAATTTCGGGTTGATAATATACTTTGTCATATTCGACATCAGTTCTTGAATTGGACTGCTAAACCAGTAATATCTACATCGCTAAAAAGCACATGATATCCCAGCCTGGACTTCATCTTCGTAACCCTCTGAAAACACTTTGTCCCAAAATGGCAATCATCAAAGCTTACATTCATGGCAGGGCCAGCAAACCCTGTCCATCACAACCAAACAATGGAGCTTGTTTAAGGGTACAAAGCAAAAGGAATGGGCAGAACATCGGATAAGTTTAGTTGGCACGTTCGAAAAAATTGGAGGACAAAAATAATAAGATCCATACAATGCAGAAAGGTGTGCATTATTTTCACGTTTTTCTTTCGCTTTAAATGATTCCCTGGAGTAGGTACTGTCATTGCCTAGATTGTTGGCATAGACTAGTGAAATCAAAACTGTTACATCCAGTGTAAACCGCAGATCGGAGAGAAATGTCTCATTTAAAAGCCATTCATTATGCCAGCCTCCATGATAAAGAAAAGGAGGCATAACTCCAAGATGAAGGGGCACCTTTCCCGTATTCCATGCCCAGAGCTGAGCTGCTTTACAATCTATGTACATTGCTTCTTGCCATCCCTAACTACGTTACTACATAAATCAATTTAACAAAGACGTTTCCAAGAACTTGCACTTTATCTGAACAATAGAAGCAAGCCCAAACCAATGCCCAGTAATGAAGCAAGCAACTCCAACCCCACTGCTGGCGCTTGTAGAATTTGAAGAGGTGCTATTAGCTATGCCAGTCGGTACACTACTTAAAGTTCCATTATTCCTACATACAACAACAATCTTACTTAGATGAGTACCGGCATTTTCCATAGCCTGGAGAAAAAAAAGACACAGCTCAGAGATTTAGCAGAATATACATCAAAAGTCTAAGCAGTTGAAAGAACCATTTAAATAGTCAAAATCAGAGCAAGAAAGGTGATATGAACCTTAAAGGTTTGGTCGAAAATCACACTTCTTAACTCCAAGGACGACCAGCAAATCATAAACCTTCAAATTTTTGACAAATTTTTTTATAAGCCTGGGCAGGTTAAATAGAGTTGATAAACGACATCTACGAAATATGGTGACGCTTCATATGACCCATCCCGCAAAAAGAAACAAACCGGTTACATGTGTACAGGGCATAACGTCCAAGAAAGTGGAAAAGCATGTTATGGTTCCTCAGAAAATCTCGAAAACCATAGTGTTATCCTCGACAATGCATTATAAGAACCTTACATCAGTAGATGGCAGAGAGGTAATGGTGTTTCTTCGCCACAATAGCCTGTAAGACTTAAACAGGAATTCTCTCCTTCCCTTTGATGCAGATGCCTTCTATTGGTAACCAAAATACAGAATTTTATAAGCACAGATAAAGCGCTTTGGCATGCACAGCATGCATTCCGAACACTATAGCTTAGCTCCATCATATGGTCCGTCTGAATCCAGGTTAGAAGCAGATCGCGTAATTGAGTCACCAATAGCTCTCATTCAAGAAGCTAGCTGAAGGAGATCGGTGCAACCAAGCAAACGCGAGATCCGCGAGATCGGTGCAACCAAGCAAGGCGGGCAACCAAAGCACGGCCATATCAAAAGCTCGACGGATCCATAGCCAGAATCCAAGTAAAAAATGGCTCTGCTAGGGCATTGCCCAGAGAATCCTCGGAAACTACTTCGAAAATCTTGGAAAAATATATAGTAGATGCAATGTATCTGCAAAAGAAACAACACATATCAGATAGAGCCGGATCAGAGCTCGATTCGATTCTGCATCTAAGTACCTTACCGGACTAGCAAGCCTTGGTTTGCCAAAACAAAATTGCAGAAAAACAGAGCTGCAGAGCAGATTTTAGCCCAAGCCCGCATACCGACCAAGCAAATCAGGCCATGCTTCAAATCCATCAAAACCAAATATCATGCCTTGATTGGCTAATAAGGCCTTCAATACGGCGTCCTCTGCCTCTGTAATGGAGTCGCCAATAGCTCTCATTCAAAGAAGCTAGCTGAAGGAGATCGGTGCAACCAAGTAAAGGCGAGATCGGTGCAACCAAGCAAGGCGGGCACCAAAGCACGGCCATATCAAAAGCTTCGATCTACCGACAAAGGGAGAGAAAATTTTTCTTTTTTTTTCCTTGCCACTGGGCTACCTACATTAATTATAATAATGTGCCAACATTAAATATAATGCCAACAAATGCATTAACTTCAATGAGTTACTAATCGATGGCCAAGATGAAATCTTCAAATCCAACGGACCATATCAAAAGCCCCAATTCTTCAAATCCAAAGGTCCATATCAAAAGCCCCAAATAAGGGGCACCTTCCTTGCACCTTCCCTAAAAGAAATCAAGGGCCACGATTTCTCACGTGCCCGATCGACGGTTCAGGGATGGGGTGCATGCCCCCATGCATGCCCCATGCATGCCCCCATCAAATCCAAGGGCTATTGTCGCGACACCTCAGAAAATCGACGGCTGGGATGAATCTCTACATACACTCACCCCCCCATAGGACCCATAATATAATTGTATATATATAGTGATATATATATACAAGTATTTGTACTGTAAATGGGTGTTTGAGCTATGGGTTACGAAGATGGGGAAGAAAAATCTAGGCTTAAATAGATCAGTACCCCTAGATTTCCATAAAGGTTCCCTTAGATTCTCCTAGATTTTCAAATATTCTCTTGAGCTTCCCACAGATTCCCTAAGATTCTCTTGACATTTCTCTAGATTCCCAAGATTCTAGATTCTCCAAGATTCTACGTAGTTTCTCTTAGATTCTATGAAGATTCCCTTGCAAAACAAACCGACTGTGAACGATTCTCTAAGATCCCCTTGGTTTTTCCTTGGTTTCTTCTACCTTGGTCAACCTTCGATCAAACCACAATCAACACTACAGTCAAACTCCCAACCCCATTCGTTTTAATTTCTTTCCCTTAAATTTTATTACCATTCACCTAGATTCTGTTAAGCTTCCCATAAGAATAAGCCATTTTGCTCTTCTCTCGTACCTTCATAGCCCATTTTAGGGCATTTTGAAATATTGTAAAATACATGGATATTTTGATAAATAACATAGAACATAGGGAGATTTTTTAAATTTCCCTCTATATTTATCACCATCGACTTGTTAGAAAGGGTTATGCCTACGCTAATACATATTCCAGATGTATTGAAAGATTGACTTTATTGAAAGAACACTGAAAAACCCAAGCTTTTAATATGCTTCATTTTATCATAAACTAAAGTTCAAGAACTTGTCATTACAAAGGCTAAACATACATTAAGTTGCAGCATCTTTGTCGTGTCAGTATTAAATGCTTCACAGTTGCACCACTCATTATGCGGTCATGTTCAATCTTGCTGCCAAATGTTTTGATCGCCCTCGACTTGTGTTGTGGGCATCAGTTATGGCACGTTAAAATCCATTATGCTTACTCTAATCTCATATTCCAGATCTATTGAAAGGTTGTGTTTAATAAAGAACACCAAAAAAACCAAGTTTTTAATATGATTTATTTCGTCCATGATTATCATAAACTAAAGTTCAAGAACATGTCATTATAAATGCGAAACATATATTGAGTTGCAGCATCTTTGTCATAAATGCAAGGAAAGACGACGATTAAAATGCATACCCAACACACTTGCACAACCACATGTATATCAAATAAAATAAGTCGACATAAAGATTTTAGAAATGTTGTTTAACTCCGGTAAGGAGCTTCATGGTTCAAATAGGAATCCCAAGACTGTGTAACCAGCTCTCGCCCCGTTTTTATGATAAACACATCTCCACCCATAAGATCAATACTGTTGAAAATGCTTTTCAAAGAAACTGATGTCTGGCCAGCACCAGTATCAACCAGAAATTGCTCTCCATTCAATTGAGTCCACTAAATTAGAGGAGTTAGAAGAGATGATGGATGTATTATACAGCCAGAAGACCATTTGATCTCAAAAAACCTATAAATGCACTTCCTGTCCGCATCATATATGCCAGCCATAGAAGTGGTTGAATATGCAAACAAAATGAATTTCATATTCTTATTCCATGTTGAGGTTAACATTGATATTGAGAATATCTCTTACCTTAGACCAGGAACTAGTATTCCCAAGACTGCGGGATGACATGAACAGTTGGCTTAATGCTACAGCAGATGCATTGTTATATGCAAGAGCCTCCTGAAATTTATACCGCTAAGTAATGCAACCAACATACTGAGCATAATCTGCATGGAGCATGTGCCAGTTAAGTCTCGACCTGCAATGAATAATAACTACATGCGTTTGGGTATTGCAATATCTAAGCTAATAGTTTCAAGAACCATGAAAAATTTGAAAACCCTGAGTTCCGCTGCAAAGTAGACATTCAATTCTTGTGCTAAGAATTGGCCTGATGCACCTCTAATTTTCAGGCGCCAGGCACTTGATGGCAAATTTGGCAAATACACAGTCTTACATGTGCATTGGTAAGCATTTATTTGCAAATAGCAATACTGATATCAAGTTTTTGCCTTAAATGGCTATGGCAAAGACAGTGAGTAGATGCCTTGAACCATGGAGCTTGAGCAGTTGCCCTGACACATATGCATCCCCATATAACTCCTCTGCTGGATCTGTTGCCTTTGCAACAATTTAAAATTATGCTGCAACTAAGAATTCAATTCCACATGCATCTAGTAAAGCTCAGCCAATTGATCAAGTTTGACATTGCAAGGCAAAAAAAAATACTATGCCTGGGGCAATGGCAAGAGGATATATTCCGGAGCAATCCAAATGGTTGCGATTTCACCTTTCTTCATAGATGCAACGGCCTTGTTTAAACTTGAGCTGGCTTGCTCTGTGACAATAACCTGCATTAGAATTATAATCATATGCAACATAGCCTTTTCGTGCGTGAACTTCAAGCCTGAATTCCAATGTTTGCTACAATATGCCATTCTGCGCTAAATCTAGATGTAACTGTAGCTTTTTATGCCTAATGCTGAAGGAACTGCATGCAAAAACTCACCTTTCAAAAGCTGTCCTCTTCTCCAACTCAGCTTCATACTTGACTGCATTGTAACAGTAATGAAAAATCAGTAATGCACCCTTGCTATAAAACCTGAGTTAAAATGAGCATAGAACGTACAAACAACCTAGAACGAAATATAACTACAACAGCATGATGGCATAGTTGATCCCCTCAAATACTTCGATATAATGTAATGGCATTAATTTGCAGGCAATTCTAAATTAGGTTCAGAGGCCAAAAGAAGATCAATCGTCCAGAGCCCACAAAAAACCAACTAAACGTGATGAAATTTGAGAATTAGAAGGAAAAAGAGGAGTACTGAAGTAGATGTAGATAGTATATAAATGAACTTCAGTTCTTGGACATAGCTCTCAGCGAATATCGTTCACAAGTACTGCACATCTAGGGCTTAGTTTTGAAAACTGACCACTGATTTGAGCAATATACATGTCCAAAAAGATCTCGGAAATGTCGATCAAGTTCCAAGCAAACTTATATCATAAGTATTTTCATATCATCAAACTAGGTATTAGACCTAGTTATGAAGAGCATACAGCAATTTTTCTGCCTCTAAGGAATCCTGCACGACCAAGAAGATCCACCATGCAATCCATATGCATTGCATTCACTTGGATGCCATGCCATTGTTTCATACTTCTGAAATACCACATACCCTCCTCCACTAATCCAGCATTACTGAATGCAGTAAGAATGCCAACAAATGCTACATCATCTGCTTTAATGGCATTATATTGCATTTCCTCAAACAAATACGCAGAACTCCCAGCCTCGCCAAACTGGCCATATCCTCCAATCATTGTTGTCCATGAAATTATGTCGTGCTTTGGCATACAATTGAAGACTTTATATGCCTCCCACAAGTGCCCAGATTTAACATACATAAACATAAGGCTGTTCCCCACAACAATGTCAGTTTGGAGCTCACTCTCAAGAATATTTTCATGGAATGTCTGCTTTGTTCTGCAGTGCCAGTATGCCACACACCTTCAAGAGACTTAAAAACGTAACTTTGCTTGGCTCCCCTCCTTCAATTTGCAATGCATCATAATATTCAAAGGCGATGCCGCTTTTGTTGGTTTCAGCATATCCCTCAATCATTGCATTCCATGATACTATATCACGATTTGGCAGTCTGTTGAAGACTCTTTGTGCCTCCTCCAAGCTCTCACACTATGCATATAAATCCACAAGACCATACCCTAAGGTGATATCAGATTCTAAACCATCTGCGATAGTCCATGCATGGATACACCTTGCATGCCTAATAAATCATGCCGATCTTGTAGTACAAACTTGGTTTTTAAAAGTTTCTACCTGTAAGAAATGTGATCAAAGGTGATGCACTGTCTCGGCCAAAATATATGCACACTCTACTTGGCCAAACCTGAATGCTTTTCATTAAGGGTGCACAGGGTAGTATTTTTTCGCAGCTTCTAGACAATCCCAAGTGCAAGACATTCCCTTGGGGAAAACTGCAATATCGCCTGTCTCAAACTGAACATGCTCGCTAGCTCCATCTTTGTAAACCCCCACTTTGTATAATCAAGCAACAAGACCTTCCTTGATCATATTTCCATGGAAATTTACTGGTTGTGTTGGATCATAAATTTACTAAATAGACACCATCAGCCGCTGTGTTGGATTGGATCACAATTTTCGAAATAGCCAAGTAATCATCACAAAGAATGAGCAATTATAATGGTTATAATTTTCGAAATAATGAGCACGTATCTTCTTACCTACATACAGTGTGGCACATGCATCCATGAGGTTGAGAAAGCTTGCTTTGTCAATTACCAAGCCTTTGAGTTTCATATGATAAAGAAATTTAAACACTTCATTCCCTTAACCGCGTGTAGTATAGCTTTCAATGATTGTATTTCATGTAATAACACAGAGTAAATTTAACAATAGTTGCCTAATCCAATAATTACTTGTCTGCCACTTACATGTGCTCCAGATCATGCTGCTTGCATGTGTTGCAAACATGCTGAACAAATATATACACCTACAAATAGTGAGATGGAAAAGGCATTCACCTATGTGCAGATGGACTGATTGTGGCATTCTTGGAAAGGAGAAATTTTCTTCACGCCAAAAAACAAACAAATAAAGGACAAATAACCTGCGAAAAAGCCAGAGGCAATTTGAATCATTCAACAAAAGATGGCAATAGTAAGAGGATCATGGCCAGGACTACATACCCATTGGCCCAAATATGCTTACCTTTCTGGCATATTATGAACTGAACTTCTGTCTCTTAACTGCAACTCTTAGCTGGTACCTATTATTGTGGAAAAGCTGCAACTTTACCTTTCACCATTTTGAAGCTTGTTGACTGGCTGTAAGAAATCTAACATAACTTTCAAATGCAAGCTCTATCTTCACAGCAAGAGTATCCATTGAAAAGATCAAGGGAAGACCTAAGAATATTGCTAGGGACACAAATTTCAGATTCCTACTGTAAATGGGCCAAACATGGCAAAATGCATTTGCTGTTCTAATTTTACAGCAGTGTAGAAAGAGAGCCATAACTTGAGCAAACAAACTCTGTTTCTCAAATATGAGCATGCGTTGAAAAGCTCAAAGAATGATCTACCAAAGTCGTTAGGTGCATATTTTTCAAATTCATTATGTAAACATGTCAAATGAACCAGAATGTCCAAGGCTTGCTTTCTGGCTGGCAGTAAGAACTTAAACATAACTTTCAAATGCAAACTCTATCTTTGCAGCAAGAGTATCCCTTGGAAAGATGAAGGGAAGACCTAAACATATTGCTAGGTGCACAAGAAATTCAAAGCTGATATCACCGCACAAGAAGTTCATTCCCAAGAAATTCCAAGCTGATATCACCGCACAAGCAAAAAAAAAGTCACTAAAATGGAACTGTCAGGAGAGATCTTGCGCTTGAAACTTGGAAAAAGCTTAGTTGTGAGCTACTTACTAGTTCCATCTCCAACAAGCAACAAATTAATCAGCTTCTTTTGTACATTCACTTGCCTACATATAAGGATTTGCTACTTTGTGGAAGCATTACAAACAAACCTACAAATAGTGAGATGGAAAAGGCATTCACCTATGTGCAGATGGACTGATTGTGGCATTCTTGGAAAGGAGAAATTTTCTCCACGCCAAAAAACAAACAAATAAAGGACAAATAACCTGCGAAAAAGCCAGAGGCAATTTGAATCATTCAACAAAAGATGGCAATAGTAAGAGGATCATGGCCTGGACTACATACCCATTGGCCCAAATATGCTTACCTTTCTGGCATATTATGAACTGAACTTCTGTCTCTTAACTGCAACTCTTAGCTGGTACCTATTATTGTGGAAAAAGCCGCAACTTTACCTTTCACCATTTTGAAGCTTGTTGACTGGCTGTAAGAAATCTAACATAACTTTCAAATGCAAGCTCTATCTTCACAGCAAGAGTATCCATTGAAAAGATCAAGGGAAGACCTAAGAATATTGCTAGGGACACAAATTTCAGATTCCTACCGTAAATGGGCCAAACATGGCAAAATGCATTTGCTGTTCTAATTTTACAGCAGTGTAGAAAGAGAGCCATAACTTGAGCAAACAAACTCTGTTTCTCAAATATGAGCATGCGTTGAAAAGCTCAAAGAATGATCTACCAAAGTCGTTAGGTGCATATTTTTCAAATTCATTATGTAAACATGTCAAATAAACCAGAATGTTTCTAAATCCAAGGCTTGCTTTTTGGCTGGCAGTAAGAACTTATCGTTTTCCTTGAAAGGAGATGCGGTCTCAATTTCTAATGCAAAGATGCTTAAGAACTTAAATGCACTTAAAAAAAGACAATGTGCATGCAATTGTGAACATCTATGGCAGAAGTTTCGATAACTGCTAGTCCGAATTATTTCTCTTAACATAAAATGTGACTGTAGCTATCAAATGCAGCAAGCTTTGAGTTGGTTACACGAAGCCATGAAAGATAGACATTAGTTAATGCTCAGAATCGCCAGTGCTGGTTTCCAAATTCGATAAAGTGCTGGCTCCTACCGACAGGCTTGCACATTATATTAGGCAGCTTGGACATGCTCGACATGCAATTTCAGATTTTATCTCACAATTCTAGTTGCACAGTCCAAAGGATTTGCTTAGCTTCTAGTTTGAACACATCGGTGACACTGATGAGCATGCACAAGCAGCAGAGAGGGATCTGTGCTGGGATGATAATTTTGGGCCCTAAAGGAAAGCACTAATTGGATGGATTCATCACTAGATTGTGATAACGGTATATAAATGAAAGAGCACTCCACTACTTCACACAAAGAAAATCTACACACAACCTGCAAGTTATTGCAACTGATTCAGAAACAAAACCTAGCCAAGAACAACCATACCTTATTTTGATTTCGAAATGCCAAGCAATTCGTCTGTTGTGCTTTCGATTCCGCTGCCAACCTGCACAATCGGCACCATTCATGTGTCACAACCAAGCCCATGCTACTTAGAAATGCATAATCTAGCCAGATGAGTAGTTCCCAGTATGGAATACATTAAAAAAGGCCACAGAGAGAATAATCTAGAAGCCTAGCTTCTTGCCTATAATACCCGTTGCTTACAGAACCAAAAGGCTGGCCCTTGGTTTTTGGGTGCAACACAGGCTATTAGCTGCAGTTCCGACCTGATCTAGGAGATCTAGGCATCCGATTCTAATGAAACTCCTGAGGAACGAAATGGGCGGGGAGGATTCCGGCAAACGGATTTAGATGCATGCCAGAAGCCCTTTGCATACCAAATATTTGCAAAACTCCAATTTTGCCACAAAGGCATTCGTAGAGTTGAAGCCAAAATCCAAGAATGCAAAGAAAAATCGGCTCTTTCTGAGAAAATCGGTTGCCAGCCTTCACTAGTTTGGATCCAACGTCCAGGACAGCCGCCTCTGTCGCCATACCCAACAAAGCTACTGCTAGAACAGTTTAGATTATCCTCAAATCCGACGGCCAATATGAAAAGCCCCAAATAAAGGGGGCTCGTGAAGAAGGCTCAGCTCCGGCGTGAGAACAGAGGATGAAAATTTGGGGCTTTTGTTGTGGGCCGTTCATCTCAGAGATGGACGGCCGAGATCAATCTGTACCAACATTTTGGTACACCAACAATAGGGATGCTTGGGGAGTTACGAGGTGGCACCGTCTGGACCGTCCATCTCAGAGATGGACGGCCGAGATCAATCTCTACCAACATTTTGTGGCATCAATCTCTACATCATTTGTGGCATTGCCAACATTTGTGGCACTCAATATAATTGTATATATATAGTGATATATATATACAAGTATTTGTACTATGCAGGAGTGTACGAAATCGAATGTACATACATAGGTTCTCTAAGAATCTATTAGGATTCTCCAGGATACTGTGAGTATTCCTTAAGATTATATAAAGATCCATTCCAAAGCACACCCAATGTGAATGATATACCTAGGTGGAGTGTATGAAGTTGATTTGTCATTGTGTGTCAAGCCATTCATGCAAAATTTGATAAAATTCTATGAATTCCCCTCAATTACCTTAAGATCTCTCTTTATTCTAAAAGAGTCTATAGAGATGAGATTTCTTTTCAATGAACATGTGCAGATGTGAAGATTTGACTTCTCCAATTCTTGGCAAAACTACACGAAAAAACAATGTCAAAATGCAACATTCGATATGCACAAATGCTTTGGTAGCTTTCTTCTAGATTTTCAGGCACACACTGAGTGGCTTATCATTATGTAAATCATGATAGTTGTTTTTGGTTTTTGGATGCTAACATTAGCAGTCTGAAATTTTTAAGATAGCTTCAAGAGTCCATAAACACGCTAAATGCATAATATTACATGAACTTAGAGGCTCTAAAACTCGTTGGCATTGCTTTGGCAGAGTCTTATGACCTTATCTGATTATTAACCACTAATTCATCGTTTTATCTGATTATTGACATGTATATAGCCAAGCTTTTAGCAGGACCCTGCAAAGGCAGTATTTATGACTCGTATTTGGGGAAGCTTTTCCTTAGATGAGATGGAATTTCAGCCAACTCATTCCCATTCACTCGTTCCCATTCACTCATCTAGTTAGGGGGTGTCATAGAAACGATAAGTTCGGAATCACAATCAATTCCTTTCTCAAATCCGACTACAGCTGCACAAGCTTTTCTTGCATGTTGTAAATTATCTACAAAGAAAAAGAACCCTAGAATAGTTCACTGCATTAATCTTAATAGCTACTCCACCTACGGACGTCAACCGAAAGGGGCATGATTCATATATTCATCAACCTAAAGGGGCATGATTCATATATTCCATTGAGCGTCGTCCTTAATAGCTACTCCACCTATGAACGTCAACCTAAAGGGGCATGATTCATATATTCGTCAACCTAAAGGGGCATGATTCATATATTCCATTGAGCATCCGTTGGAGGCAGGTTAAAAAAATTGGCATGTTATTGGGGTTCAAACATGCTTATGCATTTAGAGGATCAGTACATTTTAAATGGAATTCTAGATCGAGTTGCGAGCCATCTGCATGTCCATCCATTTTTCAAGTTCTACATGTTTCTGTTAAAATAGGGATAACATTAATTCTCTTCTTTTCGTTTGTTCTCTGGATCAAAGAAAGGGCTTCTATTTACATTCATCTTTCAGTTACCAGATTGGCATTGAAGCTAGGATTCTTACACTTTTTGCTGGAATATTATGTGGCAATATCTTTACATATGAATTTCAGCATAACAAAACTATACAGTACCTTTCATTTGCAGAATTACGTTATGTAGCATAGAGCACACCATAAGATATACTATAGCTTCAGATTGTGAAACGGTCGCAAATATATTCACACTTTTTGTTTTAAGAAACAAAAGAGCAGGCCTGGCCCTTATTTTGTTTCTAAAAGGGCTATCAGTTTTAAGCTCGAAAGTCCTTCAAGGATTTTTTATTCTTTAGCACTAACAAAGTTCGTCATCAACAAAAACCTAGTTTGAATTGCTACATGTGGTCATTTGAATATGCATATGCAATTGGAGACCCATGATATGGTGAATGTTATTGAGAACCCATATAGATGGTCATGCAAGGATGTGTATTGCTCTCACCAGAGCCACACCATAAGATATACTATAGCTTCATATTGCAAAAATTCACACTTTTTGGAAACAAAAAAATATATTCACACTTTTTGTTTTAAGAAACAGTTCTAAAAGTCCTTCTTAGCACTAACAAAGTTCATCATCAACAAAAAACCTAGTTTATTTTGTTTCTGGTCATTTGAAAAAGCAATTGGAGACCCATGATATGGTGAATGTTAAGAGCACCCATAAAGTCCTTCAAGGATTTTTATTCTTTAGCACTAACAAAGTTCATCATCAACAAAAAAACCTAGTTTGAATTGATGTCCCATGTGGTCATTTGAATATGCATATGCAATTGGAGACCCATGATATGGTGAATGTTATTGAAAAGCACCCATATAGATGGTCATGCAAGGATGTGTATTGCATCTTCTCACGAGCCAAATGCACCATCGCTATGACTAAACACCAAAGCACCCATTATTCGCGTCTTGTGTTGATGTCCCATGCCCCTCAAGGTGCATTCATGTGTTGCTAAATAAAGGGGACTACATTGTTCCTTTCCTTTAATGCTTCAACTTTGTACTTGGAACAAGAAAGAAAGTGGAAAAAAAAAAAGGAAAATATTGGAAATGGTCTCCTAGGGCATCCAAGCCCACGCCGAGGGCATCTCGATGTCCCCGATTATAATTGTAAAGGTTTGGCTAGCATACCTAGCGGCAAAAAAAACCCAATAAAATTTTCTTTTTGGGGACAACACAAATGCTTTTTCGCCGGGATCAAATATTTTGCATCTTGTGCATGAAATTTTATTCCATGCCCTCGACAAGATGCATGCATTTGTTGCTGCATAGGAAGATGCTCCCAGGGCATCCAAGCTGAGGGATCTCTGTACTATAATTTAGCTGTCATAATTCTGGCAACTTTATGGTTTTGCTTAAATTTATATACAGACTCTGCCCCTTATCACCTAATGCACAAAAAGTAGAGCTTTCTTCTGTAAGTTATGGCAATCTCTTCCTAACTGATTGATAAAAAAAGGCTTTCCTGAATCATCTCTAGTGGATGTCAATCTCAACAACTTCAAAAACGTCACCAAACCCCAGACACATCAAGGAAAAGAAGTTACCCCAGTATCAAGGAACACCAAGGAGAAAAGACCAGGTATCGCAGATCACTTACCTCTGCTATGTTTGCTCACTTCCAAAAATTAAAAGATTCTGAAAATGTTACCTCACCCTTTTGTCTTGCTTGTTCATGTATTTGTCGCACCAACACCAAAATAATGCTCTCAATAATCTAGAGCTTCCTTTGCGACTCCAACTCCATCATTCACAACACATTAGGAGGAACCAGAAATGCTAACTTTGAATGTCCTAAATCCAGATACCATAAACCTTCATGATAAATTCCATGGCTACGTACTGCAATCAGAATGATAGATTAAGTAATTCCCAATCTACAACCATATCCCGCACATTTGAAAACTGAATGACAAAACCATAAATGTCTAGAAATGGTCAGCCAAAAGCAAGCACCAATCTGCTTGCAGCCTCAAGTAAGCATTTGTTGGCTCCTTGCTATGAGAATAGACTGTCTATGCTGCATATGAGATAGTATCTCAGATACACATTTTGTTAAGAACCGCAATAGATTGCCAAAGTTTGCAATAAATAATTTTAAGCGCATCCACAATGGCCACATCTTGATCATGTCCACATTTAATCACTTTTGAATGGATGGGAATGCCCTTTGCTAGAAAACCTCCCAAGCTAGAAAACCTCCCAAGCATCTTGAGAGGTTTAGACTACAGCAGCTTATTATGCTATGAAACAATAAAAAATGACCAAACATGAGCATGGGTATTGCCTAAAGATGCTACGCAGACTCAAATTTTAGCTGCTACTAGGATCAAATTAGGAAAAATCGACTATGTTCTTTTCTGGCAACGAATTACTAATGTGCTTTACAACACAGGCCAGAGAACCTCACGGACCAGAAATGATGAAACTGCTGCCACATAAATGATGGTCATTTGCCAGGACCCCAAGAGATAGGACTTCAAAATCTGCAACTGATGCATGCAATTTTAATGTGGAGACAAAGCAAAGCACAAAGAAATCTAACCTGCACTCCATGCCGTTGAAGAACCTCACAAAGAACCTGCTGATGGAGTGCTTCTTGCAGTAAATAAAAGAATGTTGTTGCAACCTTTGTCCGTGATAATCTGGCGCAGCCAGAGGAAATCACTGGAAAAGGTGTTTTTTCTTGTCCGAGATTGCACATGGCAAAGTGAGGCACCAAATTCACAATCTAATGGGGATGCAACCTAATTGCCCTTATCGAGCCACAGCCATTGACAGAGCCACAATTATCAATCAATAAATGCAGAAGACTTCCTTCAAATCCTTTAATTGACGAGAATAGACATGGCATGGGCAGAACAGCACTTTGGATCAATTAGGGACTGAATCAGTTCAAAGTTACGCAGCACTGCATGTAGATCTAGAAGCCCTGCTAGTTTGAGCAGGCCTACATGCTAACTTATCTGCATTTTTTCATATTATTAGACTACTCAGTTATGAAATACAAAACATGTGCTTGTATATCTATTTTCCAAAACAAACCTTGTCAATTAGATCCGGTGGAGGAACTTGTCTCATTTGAGAATTTGCAAGAAGAAGACTAAATGCTCGCTTTGATTTTTAACATTTTTCTTCTGGAGATGGAAAATAAGCACGTCAAATTGCAAAATAATGGCAAATAATGCCATTCCAGTAAATATGCAGGGGCTTCCTAAGCTCGCCAACACTTTGCAAGGAGGCCACAGCTATCGGCACCTATAGTAGACATGTCTCCATTACAATTACCTGCAAATCGGAAGCTTCCACAACATATAGTTCTCACATGCATAGAAAAGCCTAAGGTACCTCCATTTGATCCCAAGTTTAAAGATTTTGCTTAGAAGAATAGAAGTGAGTTATGTTTCCAAAACAAACCTTGTCAATTAGATCCGGTGGAGGAACCTGTCTCATTTGAGAATTTGCAAGAAGAAGACTAAATGCTCACTTTGATTTTTAACATTTTTCTTCTAAAGATGCAAAATAAGCACGTAAGGAGGCCACCTATAGTAGACATGTCTCCAGCTGAGTAACATGAGTTGATCAGGACTCTTAAGGCAGCAAGCTGTAACTGAATATCAAAGCCCATAAGGCAGGTCCTGCAACAATATGCTTCCATGAGGTGTTTAAAATGGCAATCATCTGAAGCTGCATTAGGCAATACATGCATTAGAATGATAAAAATGACGACTCAAGAATTGCAAACGAACCCATCATAGCCTAACATTACCCCAGTGCTTTGAATATAGAACTCACAACATAACACATGCAAAGCAGACCTTTAAAACTCACACCATAACATGTCCATTTGGGAGTCAGCCTTTATATAGCTTAGCATGTCCACCACTTCCCACTGGATTATTTGCCAAATGATTCACTCTGAAGATATTCTTTGCGGAAAGATATTCTTTTGCGGCCATTCATTACCTTTGACAACAAGATGCAAAATGATAGGGAAGAACTCGAGATAAAACATGCAAATTTGTGCATATCTTACATCCTAATTTCTCTTCATTCAAAAATAAAGACATGAATTGCAATGGCCGCATCCTTTGTATTCTCGCTTCTAGTAGATCGATGCTCAAAATGACAAAATCCATCTTATGCTTATGAAAATCAAATAGAAACATTAATCGAGAAATGCGTAATAGCCGTATAAAAATCAACCAGTGACATCGTCACTTGGGAGAACTCCCCGGCTACTTTGAGATGTAATGTTTGGGTCTCGACTCATAAAGAAAACGAAAAAGAAAAATCCCTTCCATAACTCGCCATAGTCGCTACCATCAGCCGCCAATGCAAGCAAATAAACGTAATAGAATTAAAGGAAGACTTTTACACGCCCTCTCATTATAGAGCAGAGCTCCAATTCCGTCATATTTGGCCCAGATTTAAAATTACCATAAAGAACCGATCACGAGCAAGAGTCTTGATCAACATTTCCTTTCCAATTGCGTAAAACGAAATGCTAATAAGAACAGAGCGATTGAACAAAGATTTAGTACATAAATAGGAGCAAATGCAGGAATAATTCTAGATCGGTAATCGCCTCGTAACAAAATTGTTCGCCATGAAACCAAAGGGTAACTTAGAAAGCAATGCTAAACCAACCTCAACATTATGCTCATCCCAACGAAGGATTCCCCTCTAACTCGAAATGTGGAGCAAAGGCACGGTCCTTTTGATTGAGAAAATCCTAAGGACCGATAGGATCAGATATTCGATTCTTTCAAGGGTTTTAGAGCTTGCTTTCTATCTCGCCTTCCAACTCCAAGAATAACCGACATTTCTAAGGAAGCAAAACCGCGGGTCTTCTTCATCGTCGGACGCTCTAGCTCTTCTATAGCCGCACGTAATAGATCGAAAGAGGAGCAAGGTTCTAACAAAATCGTTTCTTCTAGGATTTTTGCGGACCACGGATGAACTGTGAAGAAGGCGGCAAGATAGGCGCCAAATTCAACCATTTTTGCGCCAATATTTGCGCAGATCGTCACATCGCTAAAATGAGGAGCCATCGAACGGTAAGCGAAACTCCAATGGCGCCCACATTGCCGCCATAATACGTAATAATCTAAGAAATCCAAGTTTCGAGCTCGCTCCGGCGTGAGAACGAGGAGGATTTCAATTTGGCGCTTTAGGATCAATCGCAAATCTAATTGCCGAAAACAAAAGCCCCAAATAAAGGGGCTCCAAATCTAACGGTCGAAAATAAAAGCCCCAAATAAAGGGGCTTTCGGTGGTGGCGAACGCGGGCCGGCCCAGATCGGAGATGGACGGCCGTGATTCAAAGATCTACATTCAATATAATTGTATATATATACAGTATGTGTACTATAAGGGGTGTACTGGAGACGAAATACGCACGTAAGTTTCTATAAGATTTTTAAGTTTATCAAAGATTCCATTAAGACTATCCAATATTTTGGGAATATTCTTTAAGATTCTTCGAGAGTTTCTAGAGATATATTAACATTCCCCAAGCTACTGGAGTATTCCTTAAGATTATTCAAAAAATCATTGCAAACCACACCCTCCCTTAAGATCCCTACAAAACAATGCCAAAATACGCCCTACACGCTTCAAGTTTCTAGCAATGCGTAACCTCAACTCAAGGGCTAACACCTTTTTACTACCAACTATCAAGGGAGCACATGGCTTAACGGTTATTGGCGTGATTGTCGCCAAATTTTCAACTTATTCTGCAAGTCGTAGTATTGTCACCAAATTCTCAAAATATTGTGAAAGTGAAATTTGAGCTTAAATAGATCAAGATTCAAAGTTGAGTGTCAAAAATTAAGTTAGAAGAAGTCAATACGCCCCGCACATTTTAAGTTTTCGGCAATGCGGAACCTCAACTTAAGAGCTAAGACCTTTTTATTACCAACTTTCAAGGGAGAACATGGTCAAAGAAGTTATTATGATTGTCGCCAAATTTTCAAATTATTCTGCATCTTGTAGTATTGTCACCAAATTCTCAAATTATTCTGCAATTGTCATCTGAAAGTGAATTTTGAGCTTAAATAGGTCAGTATCTAAAGTTGAGTGTCAAAAATTAAGTTCGAAGAAGTCAATATAATAGTGGAAGTTGGATTGATCAACAATGCCATATATAGATTTATATAATTGTCTACTAGTCATTTAACAATCTATAACAAGTAATCATTGGTAAATCTCAAAATTCTATTTGCTTACATCGAATATCATAATCCACTAATTTATTGCTATCACAGGGTGAATCCAAAAGTGTGTCTTTTAATTTTACCTTCTCAATTATCTCAATTGTCCTGACAAATGGGAGTATGCATCTAGACCAAAGTCACAAAGTTTTCAATTAAATCCCTCGCCTAATAGCCATTCGATTCCTAATTCAAAAAGCATATAGAATATTGGGGACGTAGAAGTTTAGGAAAGTTTACGAAAAGTCGCAACATAATATACATTGGTGTTCTCAAAAGACATATACTTTGAATCTCTATGGTAACAATGTCTCAATCTCTATGATAAACCCAAAAGCATTAGCAAGAACCACAAAGATTATTGTAGCACATTCGAGTACATATATTTAATGGCCCCCAACCATCAATAATATGAAGAGCAAACCCTATAGTAGACATGCTTGCTAATACTAATTTGATTAAAATAAGGGTACTATGCAGCGCACAAACCCTACACAAACAATGCACAAAAAAATCCACAAATAACCTTGCAATCAAGGACTCGTTATTATTTGACTTATTTGAACCACTCTAGCAAAGGTGGCTATCTTTCATGCTAATACATGAAGTTACTCAAATCAAGAACGTAAGTTATTATATGCTTTTAAGCTAGCTCTTTCTCTCATTATTTAAGATCTAAAAGAAAATCTTTTCTTTTGTTTTGCACCACCGTGTATTATTCCATAATCGCATTGTGTACAATTCATGACATTCAATGTCAAAACTAAAATAAAGTTCTTATCGACATCAAAAAGAGCTGCAGGGTTTGTACACAAGCTTGATTTCCAAAGTTAAGTCAAGCGTACCACAACAAAAACCACCATGAGAGCCCTTGCAATTGCTAAAAATTCAAGGGAGACTCGATAGTTGCAAAAAGGCCATCTTGAAGGGCTTCTCTGCGAGAACATTATACCTTTTACAGCTGGTGGATTAGTGAATCACCAAATTTTGATGTCTGGACATAAACTTCAGTAGCCTACATTTTTTTTTGTCTTCAAAGCTATGCCGAAATTAGATGTGGGTCTTCTTGCCATGAAAAACATATAAGCCAAGTTAAACAGGCCAAGTTTTGTGCTTCCTTTAGCAACCATCTTTCCATGGCGTTCTTTAGATCAATTAAATTCAGTGATTCCCACAATAGACACCATAAGTGCATTTAGTGGCTATCCCCATAGAGTTCTATTCAGATTTAGTTGCATTGCTAGAAACAAAAAAACGAGAGATAGCTGATAAAATACCATGTGTATCCACACTTCAGATCTATATAAACTTGTCTATTTATACCAGCATTTGGTGGGAGGCAAGAATATTTTTTGCAAGTAACAATTTTTTTTGCATGCTTACTATATTGTGGCAAATTTTAAACCTCAATTGCGATGTATCTAAGATATAAGGAAATTGTGATGTATCCAAGATATAGAACCTCAAGTTTGTCAAATCATAAGTCCAAACATAGAATTGTAAGTCCGATTGATTGTCTCAATTTAGAAGGGTTGACTCTGATAGAATTTTGAATTTAACTGATAGAGATTGTATCATCGACTCTAAACACATAAAAAGTTATCGAATCAAAGAGGACATTTGAAAATGCTTAAACATTTATCCATTGTCAACCTTGTTCCTGAGGTAATTTGTAACTCACCTTTTAAAGTGAAACCATGCCATTGCATTAGGTCTGCACTGGCTTTGCATTGGGTCCTAATCTGCAAAATGAATGACTATGAAAAATAAACATTGCCCTAATGCTACAATCTCTTTGCTATATTAAACTCCATTCAAGCAAAGATGCACTTATCTAACACTAGCTTTGAGCAAAGGACAAGTTACTTTTCATCTATTATAAAGTGATCTTAGAACATGGCCATTGAATCCATATCATGACTTCACAATCTGCTCCCACCCATATAAGAATATGACATGTTCAACAAGGAAAATGTCACAAGACGTTCAACTGTCGTTCAAATAATAAACACGACCACCTATCTGCATGCACTAGAGTGACATAGGAATAAATATCGGAGATAATCAGAACCAAGCAATAAATAAATCATTTGTGTAATCGATGTTCGTGAAATATGCCTCATTCATTTTGACTTGGTCTTGGCATGTCAAATCAACTGTACAACCAGATGCTTCAAGATACTCAAGAACGTAACTTACTATGCCTAAGTCTTGGGTATCATCAACAGAACGTAAGTCTTGATTGTGCTGCTCATACCCTTGCACTAGTATTCCATCAAACAATATCTTCAACTGTCAATTCATAAAAGATCACACATCTCTATTTCATTGCTTCCTACCTTATAACTAGAATAGCTTCAAAAAGCTTGAAAATGCAGCACCGAAGATCCATCATACTCAGAAGTTTCTGAATGGCCAAGAAAGGACTATTGTTTCATCATAAAAAAACAATTGTGCTCCTGCAAACCGCAAGTAAAAAGACCATCAGATTCCATGGATAAAATACACAAAGAAATCACTAGTGGCTTGGATATGGCTGCACAATATCTTCTTGCCCATTTGGGAGTAATAGTGTGTAAGAGCGCGACTTTACTACGCAATAAGTCATCACAGGGCCATTAAGCACATCTTAATTGAGGCTATAATTAAAAGTTTGGGAGCTGTCTAATTCTGCCTTTCAAATCCAAGAGTGCATTGTCCTCTCGGAGCAATTATCGTAATTACTATACCATTCTCATTTTCTCGTGTCATATGACATGGCCGAGGTAAACCTGTCGACTGGTTTTACTTCATGAGGAGGTGGCTGCAGACCCAAATTGGCTCGTAGTATATAAAAAGCTAGGCTGGTGGCAAAAAGTTGCATTGGTCGCTAGTAAACATTGCCCACTTTGGCAGCACTAGATGTTAATGAAGCATTTTACATTCCATCATGATATTATAAGTATGCTAATTCTATTTACATAAATATTTCGGCATTACACTATGTATACACAACATTTAGCAAAAAAACTTCTTCCAAAATCCTCAAACCGTTTCAAATGCTAAACTTAAAAGGTCACCAGTATAAAGGATTATCATTTTGCCTCTTTCTAGATCAAGATGTATTTGGTAGATAGTAAGCAAGATCATGCATAACATTCCACCGGGTGTCAAATTGCAAGTTGAACATCAAATTTGTGCCCTCACGGAACCATCCAATGCATCCAAGCATATGATTTATGCAAAGTTAAGATGTTGCCGTTGAGCTCCATTTCTCTAGAAACCTTGAGCATCTCTTCGCAATGGTTTCGGAGGGCATAATTACTAACCATTGATGGTCCATGAGACTGCATTTTGCTTGGGCAGCCTGTCAAATATTCCCCGTGTTTCCTTCGTAATTCCACATTTACCATAAGTAGTCACAACGCCATGTACCAAAGGTGACGTCTGAGGTAAAAACATTCTAGAGAACAAACCATGACTAAAAAAGTCTAGGGCTTTGTTAGGGCAAGCAAACGGTCACTTCTATGTCTACCATTAGAGACACGAAGTCTTCGCACTGAATGGATTTGTGAAATACATTTAAGGCACGCGTTTGAAAGCATGATTTACATTAATCGACAAGCATGATACATAGACCGATAGAATTTAACTAACCATCAAAACCTAGACAATCAATGATTGGAATCATAAGGGCATTTGTAACGGTACCGCTACCACAGCAAGGGAACACATTCCAGAATATGGAAAAATAGCCCGACCTTACAAACATCGAGATGTCTAGACTTGCAAAATGCAAACCTTTGGGTGCCGTTCCTCGCGATGCGGGCAAAACCAAATAGCTCGCCTAATGAACTTAAAGCTATGCCAATAGGGAAAGGATGGGACAATCCACAAATAGATTCAAGAGCACCCTTACCGCCAAGAATAGCATAAAGTTCGGCGCTGGCAATCGGTGAATTCCGGGCCAGAGCTGACCAAGCCATGTCTTTGTGGTCGATGAAGCCAATCAATCAACTCCGCCATAAGCTCCAAAGATATTTGGGCTCACGGAACTCTGATCCAAACAAACTAGAAATGGAGATGCCATACAAAGCGGATGTTTACGGCATTAAGGCCAGGTTGCATCTTTGGGCATTAGTAACATGTTAGTTGAAGAAAGGTCCCGTAAGTAAGGGAAATTAACAGGTTGACTTTCTAATCCAGCTTAACGTTGTTTCAAGTAGTTTCAAAATTTTAACATGCAACCGCTCAAACTCCATGTTAAAGACATCATGGACGCCGATGTCCACATGAAAGACAATATGTGGCGCACTGAAAAAGTGCAAAATAAATCCTAGTGGAGTAGAGCTATTGGATGCCTCTACCTGGTTAGAAAAGAAACCGCTATAATCTACACTCAACATAACTCTCGATGGAGCTTATTTGTCCCGACCATGATACACTCAAACTCATATACCATGTTGCGTGATAATTCACAATGTTCTTTCTTTGTATATAGCATAATCAAGAGTTCCGTGGGACCTTGATTCTAACTATATTTCCAACTTTGTATAACGAAGATCTGAAACAACAAAGAATGCGAGATCCAAAGATGCATGTATGCAACCCGAGAAGCAAAAGGTAATGATTTGCAATCCTCTAACAATAATCGCAATTCTCTAATATCATTTGATACACCCTATGTTTGTCTCCATACCCCGTTACATTCAACCAGCCACCACCGATTTGCTTAATTTGTGGTAGATCTTAACTAAAGATTTCTCCTTCTTCAATGTTAAACCTAGCATCAAATGTTTTTCACCAAGAAGGTCGCAGATAACTGAAATCTCACTTCTTTGTGGGAAAGTATTCACATCATTTTCACGTTTTGGATCCTCCAAAGCCCTATTATCCTATATAATAGATAATTCATCTAACCTTGTCTGAGGTATTCATAAACCATTTGCTCGCGACCTTTGCTTTTAAAGGTGCATTTGCATGTCCCGCTGTATCATGAACATAACGCATAAATTAGTAGCAAAGTCCATTCATAACATCATACCTAGCAAAAGATGTAGAAGTATATTATTCACCCATCGGCTGGTATGAAGGTTTTCGATATAATGATGCGACTCATTTGAATAAATGCATTCCGCAAAAATCCACTTTGTCACGAGGGAATGAAGCCGTGCAAAAATTATTCTGGCCTGTCACATGCAATTGGGCTGACAACATCATCCTTGGCATATCGTGTTGACCTTCTCAATTCACAGTTAGTGGTACATGTGAGATTGGCATGATGAGGCCTGATTGAAGGGCACATATCCACAAAAATTCCAAACTGCTTGCATAGCTCCAAACAGTAACTCCTTTCAAAAGCTCCACGATGCATCTGCAATAACAAAAACACCACGAAAATTCAGACAGGTTGCATAGTTCCCTACATGTTGCAGAATCGCTTGAAGACTGGTTGATCTATCTAAAACTACCTGCTTTAGAGACTGGTAGGTGAAGACGCAGCTAAGGCAGACAATATGCTCAGTTTAAGGTATCTCAGTTATTAAACAAAATCTATTCCTGAATGGCAAAAATTTGATTTATATACAAATTCACAAAACTGTCAAAGATGCTTAAACTTTGTGTTCTTTAACCTGGATCTAAAGCACTGATGAGAATGAAAAAGCATAAATATGCTGCTTACCGTCAATTTTGTCTAGTGTTTCCTTTTTGCTAGTAAGAAATTTCCCCATGATTCCTGAACTACACCTGTTATTAGGTTCAGTAACTACACCAGAGATGGCGTAATAGAATGATTACCACCTGAATATAGAGCATGGTTCAAATGGGCTTCCGCCGCTGCAACATTAAGATGGTTTAACAATGCAAATTTCAACTTAACATTTAACTAATTGGTAAAGTAAATAGCACCTTCCAGGTGTAGCCATTCTCTTTACAGACGAAAATATTCTCCTGTAGCTAGATCTGGTTAAGTTGAGCTAACTCCAGAATAATGATAAAACTCCTAACGGAAATGAAGACAGCGAGTGCGCTTTTATTGCTTGCTAATAAAATACCCCTGTTTCGCGGAAAAGATTAAACACACCTTTTGTTGGAATGCGCAAGCAAGGCGCAAGATTCCGTGAAGTAGGGGAGAAAGCGAGCAAACATAGAGATTTTTTACAAGCATTCTGCAGGGAAACCCTAGAATATGCGATTACCGATCTCCATGACACCCAAACTAACGTTTCACTAAAATCTCTCAGATGGCTGATTTAACAAAAAACGATGCATGCGATTAGGGCTAAGCTACTCTACACAAAATGCATTTATTTGCCTCACAAAATTCGTCCACCTTGGGATGCTAATGGCTCCGTTCTCGAGACACCGGAAATCCCCACCGCCATTAGCTATGAACTTGGTGATGATCTTTGCATGGAAGCCAAATTTTGTCTATTCGCGGAATACGATAAATAAGAAGAAAGATAAGGAAATCGTGACATCAATTTTAGTACCCGTTGTTGCCTTCAAGCTTTCTCTAAACGAAATGAGGGCGGCAGCTTTTGCTCTGGCCGCATACAAAGGACCATTTAAAGGCATAGAAGCTACTGGCTCCATATCTGAAACCACGGAGTGATTGAAGACCTACACTAACATATTTCGGAGATGCAAAGGCCTTCACATTTCTAACACAATGAAGAACCCTCCCGAATGAAGAGCTCAAAAATCCGCTTTTTTTTTTCTTCCTTACTCTTTCCTCGAGAGGACCGGCTATGGCGGACCTCCCAATTGTGGCTCGAAATAACACTCTAGCAAATAATCGCACAAGGAAAGAGAGGCAAACCAAGTGTTCCCCGTTCTCCTCACGCCAATTCACAATAATTAGCAATTAAATGCCTTGCCACACTGGCATCACCGCACGTCATAAAAATTGGCATCTTTGATCCCCTTCCATTGTTGTAGCCCTTCTCGGACTTTCTAGCCCCTCACCCTATTCCATAGGCGGGGCGTGGGCAACAACCTTGTCGACACTTAGACCACTCGAACTCCTCCTATTTAATTCCCTTATCAACGTATACAAACCTTTTATGGACCTAAAATAGACCTTTAGATATAATAAATGCCCCTAACCTAAATTCACAAGGCTTTATCTCATCCATCGATCTCACACACCTGCCAACCCAAGCAATGACACCTCAAGCTCCACCCACAATTGAATGACCTTTTCATTAACGACCAAGATCAAATCCCTAAATTCGATGGCCGAGATCAATAGCCCTAAATAAGGGGCCTTTGTATGAACGGCCAAGATCAAACCCCTAAATTCAAGGGCCTAGATCAAAAGCCCCAAATAAGGGGCCATTTATGGTGGCATTTAATATCATTGACTTTTTATGGATGGCCTAGATCAAATCCCTAAAACCGATGGTCAGATTAAAAGCCCCAAATGAGGGGGGGATGCTTGGGGTGTTAATGAGGTGAAAGAAATGCGGGCCGTTCATCTCGAGAGATGGACGGCCGAGATCAATCTCTACCAAAATTTTGGTACACCAATAAGAGGGATGCTTTGGGGAGTTACGAGGTGGCATCACCGGACCGGTCCATCTTTGAGATGGGCCTACCGAGATCAATCTCTACCAACATTTTGTGGCATCAATCTCTACACCATTTTGTATGCTCGCCAACATTTGTGGCACCCAATATAATTGTATATATATAAGGATATATATATATGTATATATAGCTATAAATCAGAAGCATAGCTAAAAGACAATCCTTTGCAAAATTAAACTAAACTAATCCGAAAGCATTTAAAAAGGTACTAACCTTGCAAAAGCTCTTGAATGAACTGCTGGTTTTGTCTGAGCAAGGGAATCAACGCCCGGAAAGCCGCTGAAAGAAAGAATTAGAATCTGGCTGCTGCTTATGACCAAGTTTGATATAACAAAACTGTGCAAATGCTGATTTTCAGTCCTTGCAAATGCAAATGCAAGTTCGAGGCAGTTTATTCAGTCCTGTACCATGGACAACATTTTATAAAGGAAGACAATCAACATAAAGGAAGACAATCAACATAACAGGTCCAGCCTATGTTGGCAGTCAATATGACCGGTATAGTCTGACATATATCTCGTCCAATGCCAAAACACACCTCTGCAAACTTGAGAACAGCAAAGCATACTCCAAAAGCTTACCAAATTCGAGGCTTTTAACTATATCAAAATTAAAGTGCGTCTAATTCATACGCCGGGCTTCACTTTTTTATTTCACATATTATTTGGCAGTTATTATGCCAAATCACATTTTGCAGCCATTCTTCTGAATTATGAAACCACGGTGAATCTGCACTATATGTTGAAGAATTTCAAGCAAATGTAATGCTAAATCTTATTTGGTCAACACTGTGGGACGTCCTAACATATTTCTAACAGGAATCTTTCCTTAATTCCTGCATATGCCTATTAAAAAAGCTTTACCTTTTAGGAAAGAATGCATAGGTCTACAACTGTCCTTAACAGCCACACTTTTTTGTCTTTATTTTAAGATCAATGTGACTTTAAGATCTGTTAATCTTTATCCAATATAATTAAGCTTAGCATGCATTATTTATGGAGCATAGCTGTCCAAAGCATGATAGAAGAATGATAGAACAAACTTGCAATGTATATTTAGCAAATGCTCTAAACCAAGGTATCATCAACATGTATAAACAGATTGAAAACTCCAATAGATTGCACATGACATAGGTGAGAGTTTGCAAATCAAGTTTGAAGCAGTTGAACGTGCCTTTGTCCACTTGGATTTTGAAAGCACACATAAGCCAGAGCATGAAAGCAAAGATTGTGTTTGATAATTAGTTCATTGCCTCATAGAATAGAAACAATTTGGAGGCCCCGATATGGAGAGTGGTAGCTACAAATAGAGTGGTAGCTGCAAATACAAGGAAGCTACTAAAAAGGACAAAGGCAGCCAAGAGAATAGACAGGATTTCCATGCTGCAGAATTGGGCTCGAAAGGATTTCAATAACTAAAGTCAAGTGTTCTGCTCACAAAGCACCGAAAAACGCCAAAAGCGGATATAATGTTTTGCAATGAAAGATTGGTCCAGAACACTAAAAACCAGCATGTAATTGGGATGAGAAGCCTGAGCTCAGAAAGGAGCTGAAAGATGCAAATGCCAAGAAAGGAGCTGAAAGATGCAAGATGCAAACCTTTTCCTTGCACAAAACCCCAGCCAAACCCTGCAGACCGCCCAAAGATTCGCAAGCAAGTGAGCTATTTGCAAGTGAATCATTGTTGAAAATAAGGATCTACTCTAACTTCAGCCCGATGGAATCAGCTGCCCAATGGCAGGACCAGAAGATCAACCACAGTTGGGTGGGTTATCAATGGACTACAGGGAACATCTTATTTTTTAAATACGATTCCATAAGAAACAATTTATCAGACTGAGTCGAAACCTCCTCTATGAGTCGAAACCTCCTCTTCCTGCTCCTGCACTGGAGTTACAAAGGATACAATGAACAGCTCGAAAGGATAACCTTCTTCAGAGTGCAAAGAGAATAGGAAGAACATACACAATAACCCGGAAGATGGGCGCCAGCTCCTTTGCAACGAATTTACCCTTAGCTTCGATTCCAGAAGCTAAACATGCAGCTGCAAGCCTGAAAAAAAAAAAAAACAATCGTAATGTAACAAATATCTTGCATCATAGTTTGCATTCCAAGCATTCAAGGCCAATGCTAGATGAGGAAACAATCGTAGATGAGGAAGCACTGAGGCGCTGATGAAGATGAAAACTTCGTAGCTGAGTAGTGAAGAATCGTAGGAACCCGGGAAGACTTCATCGAGGTGCTGCTCTTGATGGCTAGTTTGAAAATTGCATTCAATGCCGGCAACCAGGATGTCGCAAGGGGAACGCAGACGGGAAGGGAACGCCGCATGCGTCTGTACATGCGGCGTTCCGGGCTTGAAAACCAAAGCCCTACCAAAATAAAAAAAGAAGATAAGCAAAATGAAAGGTGCCCGGAAGCCTCAACATACGATCTAGGCCGTAGAATAGGCGGATCTGACGACTGTGGTAGTCCAGGGTGCAACCTTGCCAAATAATCGCCTATTATGGGATCTCCATAATAAGAGATCCCTTAAGAAATTGCCCTTTAATAAGAGACAGAAATACAGCATGAATGGAAGCAAAGACATATGCATGTGATTAAGAAAAAAGAAAGAAACTAAAAGCTGGCCCCTATCTACGTTTGTTCACTCAACCTTTGAAGCATTGGTTTTCTACAAATCACTAAAACATAGTCTCCTTCTTGCTGTTTTATCCTCAACTACATTTTATAACCTTTTACCATTTCATTTACACAAAAACCAAGACATCTGAGGGTCATTTTAGAACTATGGACCAATACAGGAGAAACAATGCAGGAAAAAGGAGAAACAATATAGAAGAAACATATGTTAACTGGGTCATTTGTTTCCTTAGAAAGTAAAGGAATAGAATCATGTTCAGACCTTACATGTTTAGCAAAAGTAAACATGTCCATGAATATATCATGAATAACCAGTTTTGCACTAATGATAGTTGGTACTGCAGTACAACATGTCCTCTACAATCTCAAGTTTATTTCCTACTTAAAGTTATAAAAAGTGACATAGCATAAGTATTTCTGGCTTTTATAGGGATTCTAGGACTAACCTTAAATGTAGAGAAAGAGTAGAAGGAGATGCGGAATATATCCAACAGGTTAAACCATCCTGCCAAATTAGAATTCAAATGCATTAAGACACTCAAACGTTTATACACACTTTGGCATCAGGGCAACGCAGAACATTGACCAAGTCAGATGCCAAGCACATGCAAACAGCCTGTTGTTTTATTTCATAGAATTGAAATCGCATGCAAAAACATCTGTGAAAAGACAACATAAACACTATTATGTGAAATACGTACAGCATGCAATTCTATCAATTTGTGATCATATTAGACAGTCACTTTTACCAGTCAAGAGAAGAAATAATGCACATGTGGCATTAGACAGCACTGTGGTATTGGGCCATTTCAATCACATTTAGCAGCGTTATCTTCAATATTTTCAAACGTTAAAACCCCTAAGTTCAAATCATATTGCAAGATTTGGCTGTTCATTGCCTGGTTTTTCTTCTATGCAGTAGTGGTCATTATGGTGGATTTTTTGCATGTGTTGTGCTATTGCCTATATTTATTAGTGAGATGCTATCTTTTTATAGCATCTCTGAGATGCCATTGTGCAAAATATGGAGCAAAGGAAGCTTCATTGTATCAAGGTAACTCTCATGGACATAGCTTTGGCAATCCACGGTTTGGTTAATTTTTGGGATAAGGATGCATGATCTAGCCTGCTTCTACAATGGTATAGAGACATTTATAATGGTCAACAAAATTTGGACTTATTCAGATTTAATAGATAACACTTCAAGAACGCCATTATAAGAATATATGTATTGTGTGATTCTTCTTGATTGTTATAATTTTTATAAGTTTATCTTTAAATTAAAACTATAATGGTTATCAAAGAATAAACTTGATTTTCAAACTAATTTTAATTTGAATCTATTTAGAATTAGACATTTCAAGAATATAAAAATTTCAATTTTTATTGATTTAACAGATTCAAGATTTAGCAATCATGATAATTAAATGAAATCTGATGGTTTGATAAGCAATTGACTTAAAATTATTATTAGAATTTCACAATTTACAAACTTTTACACTTTTAAAAATACTTTAAAGGAAGGTTTTAGGTTGAAATTAATTAAATGATATAAAGTTATTGGTTTAATAATAACTATTAAATAATTTATTATTGATGAAATAAAAATATTTTAATCAAACATAAACGTAATTATTTAATTAATTTCAATGTAAAACTTTCTTTAAATATTTTTAAAAAAATAGCATTTTAATTATACAGGGTTATCTTAGATAAAATTTTAATTCTAAATAGATGGAACCAAGAATTAGTTTAGAAAGCAACTTCAAAACTTTGGTAAGTATCATATTTTTTTTCTAAAGATAAACAGAACAAATTATTAAAATCAATAAAAGATAAAAATACATTTATTAGATTTGAATAAGTCCAAATTTTATTAAATATGTCATATTTTGGAATGGGCGATTGGAAATAAAAAATATATTATTGCCTCGTGCCTAGATTTTTGCTACTCGTTTTTCCTTCTTCGCCAAACAAATGACAACTTCATTCGTTAATTTTAATCAATCATTGAGTTGAGGGATATTGGTTAAATTTACTAACCTTCTTCAACACATGTCTTGTTAGATTTTTGCTACTCATTTTTCCTTCTTCGCGAAACAAATGACAACCACATTCATTAATTTTAATCAATCATTGAGTTGAGGGTATTGATTAAATTTACTAACCTTCTTCAACACATATCCAAGTATTTTTTGGTAAAATCCAATAGTAGATAAGATAGTAAATAACAAACACATATAAATAAGTATAAAACTATATTCAGAGAAGGTCCTAATCAAGAGGACTCGTTAACAAAATAATTTAATGTTTTTTCAAACTGATGCCCTTATTTTCAAGGATCCTCATTTTTTTGCCCTTTTATGGTGAAGGGCAAATTTTTTTGTTGCCCTTATAAATAATGGCTCGTAAGAAAATCCCCTTAAGCCTTATAAGTTAATCACTGTTGGTTAATCGATGCCCGCATCCCGGAGTATCTTCAACCACTTATTGAATTTGATATAATCAAAGAGGTTGCTTATCCGGTTGCTTATAATTATGAATGCTTAAGAGAATATCATTGCTGGTATTGATAAATTTATTGCAGGTGACTATTTCTAATTTATGAGTTGGGTCTAATCTAAGTCGGAACTCTTTTTCTAATGGTCGGAACCTTTTTCTACAGAGTAGAGAACTACAGAATAGGGAACAAACCATTTTATACCATATTCAACAAAATTTGGACTTATTCATATTTAATAGATAACAATTCAAGAACGTCATTATAAGAATATATGCATTGTGTGATTCTTCTTGATTGTTATAATTTTTATAAGTTTATCTTTAAATTAAAACTATAATGGTTATCAAAGAATAAACTTGATTTTCAAACTAATTTTTATTTGAATCTATTTAGAATTAGACATTTCAAGAATATAAAAATTTCAATTTTTATTGATTTAACAGATTCAAGATTTAGCAATCATGATAATTAAATGAAATCTGATGGTTTGATAAGCAATTGACTTAAAACTATTATTAGAATTTCATAATTTACAAACTTTTACACTTTTAAAAATACTCTAAGGAAGGTTTTAGTATGAAATTAATTAAATGATATAAAGTTATTGGTTTTATAATAACTATTAAATAATTTATTATTGATGAAATAAAAATATTTTAATCAAACATAAACGTAATCATTTAATTAATTTTAATGTAAAACTTTCTTTAAATATTTTTAAAAAAATAGCATTTTAATTATACAGGGTTATCTTAGATGAAAATTTAATTCTAAATAGATGGAACCAAGAATTAGTTTAGAAAGCAACTTTAAAACTTTAGTAAGTATCATATTTTTTTTTCTAAAGATAAACAGAACAAAATATTAAAATCAATAAAAGATAAAAATACATTTATTAGATTTGAACAAGTCCAAATTTTGTTAAATATGTCATGGTGGTTGCATTTCCAACAGTCTCAGAATCTTATGGTGTCCTCCACACTTACTATTTATAATCATGTTCAGAGCTTACATCTTTAGCAAAAGCTTACATATTGAAGATAAGAATAGTAGAATACTGTGAAAAAAGAAAGAAAAAAAAATGCAGGGAGCGCTGTCCAGCTTCATCAATGGTTTGTTTGCTGTAGGTTATGGCGCTGTTATGGCACTAGGTTATGGCGATGTAGGTTATGGCGCATGCTGTAGTTTGCGGAAGAGGAGTGATCGGAGCTTGCACTGCCTATTTTTTGGCACAGAAGGGAGTGAAAGTTACAATCGTGGAGAAATGCGAGGTGGCGTGTGGAGCATCTGGAAAATCAGGTGGGTTTTTGGCATTAGATTGGTGTGATCAAAGCCCCGTAGGGGATCTTGCAAGGGCCAGTTTCAATTTGCATGAAAAACTTGCCGCATAGCTTGACGGGGAGCAACGCTATGGCTATCACCGTCTCCACACTATGAGTGTAACGGTAGATGAGGCCAATCAGAGATCCGGCCATTCTTCATTGCCCTCTTGGGTGGACGGACCCCCAAAAAGCTCATTAGCATTGGCAATCCTAAAACAATCTAGCGAGGTTCATCCGTGTCTCTTCACAAACACAATTGTGAATTTTTCCAGAGAAAATATGGTATGCAAGTGATGCATGGAGAAGTGCGACAAGTTAGGGTTGATCCCCGCACAAGGTAAAGTGGTCGGAGTTGTTGTGGATGGAAATCTTATCGCAAACCAATTTGGTGGTAATAGCTCGGGTCCGTGGTCTAGTAGGAATATCAAGCTTGTTTCGGATGTTACAACTATTTTCGCACTTAAAGCCCATAGCATAGTTCAAGGTCCTTTAGATGAACATGCCATAACGAATCATGCACTCTTTTACGGGAAATATCGAGCGATGGAAGGAGAAACTATGGATCAGGAGATATACCCAAAACCCCTCTTGGGAGAGGTCTACATATGTGGAATATCAGAAAAGGTTGAACTTCCTTTGTCTGCATCTCAAGTTGAACCAAGGAAGGAGTGTAGTCTTAAGTTACAACAGATTGCAGCCACAGTTTCAAGTCAGCTTGCAGGAGCAACTTTGCAGAACGAGCAGGCTTGCTTTCTGCCTCTAACAGATGATAACCAACCCCTAATTGGCAAGATTCCAAATGGTGAAGGTGCATATATTGCTACCGGTCAAGCTGTTGGGGAATACTCAATGCTGCTGCTACTGGAGCCTCCCTATGTTGGGGAATACTCAATGCTCCTGCTCAATGCTCAATACTCAAAGTGTTGAAGCCGATGGTGGATTTCCTCCAATATCTGCCGAAGATGAGGAAATGATGAAGAAAATGCAGAACTTGTAAATGCAGAAGTATTTCCAGAAAGTGCAAATGGCTAGTGCATATGGTGATGGCTGGTCTAATCTGATGTATACGCTTAAGTGCTAGGCTGAGTGTCTGTCAGATCTAGATAATAGAGTGTGGGTATGCTGCTAGTTTAAAGATGCTAGTACCATAATATGTATGTAGTAAAGGACAAAATGTTTTGAAGTTGTATCTTTGATGGATACTTACATGCTGACAATACTTGACCCGCGTTAGAGTGGCTTTGCCCCGTCTATCCTAGTGTATGCTGTTAGAGTGGCACAGCCCCAGCAGCCTTGGGCACGACGGTGTGGTTCTATCCCCGGTGCCAAACGTAAGTTGTTAGAGCGGCTTGGCCCCATCAACTTACGTCAATATATAGGACGGCTAGAGCGGCTATGCCCCGTCAGTTCCTATCAAACCACAAGCTGTTAGAGTGGCTTAGCCCCATCAGCATTCAATGTGAACAAAAATGAATACTAATTATAGCAAATACTGGAGATCTACTTGAAAGTTGAGTCAACTGAATTCAAAGATTGGCAGCAAAGGTGTATAAAGAGTTGGATATACATAATGATCTCAGTCAATATTATGATCCCAGTTTTTTTCTTCCGGAAGCAGCGAATGAAATAACAGAATGAAATAACAAGACAAAGTAGACAAGCCGGCCGAATGCGTAAGAAGTGCAACCTGTAAATGCACTTCTTGGATGGGGAATTGGAGCAGAGAGCAATTGAAGGAGGTCTTGGACGGGGAGGTAGCTATTTCTATCAGCCATGGTCATGGTAAAGAATGGAATAGAAGACGGGAGAAATAAGGAGAAAGTAGAGATGCAGACATATTTAAGATCGAGAAAGAGAGGCACACCCTTGATTCCGAACAGTTGAAAGGAAAATCTAGCAGTTTGGATACAGAACGAGATCACAGATAGAAAATGGGAAAAGCAGGAGGGAATCCTTAGGCAGTGGCACAGACAGGAATTTAAAGTAAGGACAAATACGCCACTGACAATCATGATCCTCGAAACAGGGCAAAAACCAATGGAGGTGAGAGCATGGGAGAGAACCATAAGGTACCTGATCAAGGACAATGCAGGAGACATTCAAGGGAAATTGTCCAGGATTGCAATTACCGAATCAACAAAATCACACATCCTCACAGGCAGTGGATGGTTTAAAGATGTGGCAAATTGAACCAGAGAAATGGGATTAAACTTGAGCGACCTAATAAAGGAAGGGCAGTGGAATGAGGAGTGGGCAGACAGAGCCACAAGAACGTGGCTGCAAAGGCACACAGGACCCAAAACAGCCTGGCTCATGCAAGTTTTCAACCCAGGTCAGCAAATAGGACACCAGATGTATCGGGATAACATACTGGGAAAAACTAGAAGAGACACTCTGGCTAGATTCAGGATGGGAAGTCATAATCTAAGAATCGAAAAAGACAGGTGGAGAGGAATAGACAAGGAGGACAGGATATGCAGAATCTGTGACAGTGGGAGAGTAGAGGATGAGAATCACATGATTAACAATTGCCCGATTTATGGAGACATCAGAGACAAATACAGAAACATAAGATTGGGGGAACCGGTCTACATTCTGATGACAATAACAGAATCGCTTCGGGATTTAGCAGACGCGATCCAGAGAATGTTGACCAGACATAAAGAAGTACACAGTGAAAGAGGGTTCCTAATATGATCCGTACAAAAGCGGGTCGTAAAACCCCATACAAATTGTTCAGTTAAAAGCTGATTGATAACGACGCATCACTGCACGGCCACGAAGCCGAGGTAAAGCGGGATGCTGGTATTAATAGAAAAAAGTCAGCCTTCAGAAAAGGCTACATCATAACAACGTGATGTGCTAGTAGCGCCCTTTTTCGGGAGCTCGCCCATGCTACACAAGTCCAGGGGCCTCGCGGCACAAGGGACATTAATGTATTCTATTCTATTCTATTCTATTCTATTCTATTCTATTCTATTCTATTCTATTCTATTCTATTCAATGAGATCAGATCTGATTTGAATTTAAAGGAAGTAGAACACTTACCCTACACCTGGACAGAAAGTAGAAGCAGATACGAAGAAACAAAAGACACAGTATGTCGGCGAGTCGTGTATCCTCCTAATTGTTTTTCTTTTTTCCTTCTTCCAATTGTTTTTTTCTTACCACGGGGCACCCTTACAATCATACCTTTTCAGCCAAAATTATGCCCCCTTGCGCATTCTGGGCCATCAGATGGAAAACCAAAACATGCAATGATCTAGGCCGTCGATTGGGGTGGAGGAACAGACACACGCCATAGTTTTATAATACAGGATTACATCCAAATAGTTATAATTTTTTTGTTGCAATAGTAAAAAACATCAGATTCAATCTTTTTTGTTATATTTATGTAAAGGACTAAGACTCAACAAACATACCTCCAAATTCTTTATGTCCTCTGTAATTGTACAGAAAAGTAAAGGTTTTTTGAAATCAAACCGCTGTCTGTAGTGGATCATTTTGGAACTTTGAATTTGCAGCCAACAAAGCATCAACCATAAGAGAACCCATCTGCATACATCAAGAAATAGAAAATCTAGGTTAAGATTGAATTGCTTAACAATCTACATTTTTAAATGCAATCCTAAATCTGCAAAATGACAATCATATTAGTCAATACAAAATTAGTACCTTATATCATAGCACTCATCAGCATTCTTTAACATGGCAGAACTGATATCAAAGCATATGAATGCTTTGAGTTAGTAGAAACAGCTAAATACACACTTATAGCCATGGTAACAGCATAATTGATAATCTCCCATCATCCTGGATTTATGATTGAAGACAAAGGATAAGGAGTACGGATCACTATTGCCATAGAAGCTTATCTATAGAGCGTTGAAAGTACAAATAGACATGCCTGAGCTGTCAAGTATCATTTACAATATATACTTCCATGTATCATTTATAATGCATAATCATTCTTATTCATGCTTACAGCCACAATGTCGTGTTCCTTCCAACATCCGGTTGCATGTTGCGGTATTATTACAGGAAAGAGATTACTCAAATATTATAGAATAAGCGTCATTGAAATTGATAAAGGTAATTACCTATTTACTGCCTGGGTACATTTTCTTTCCGATTTTACCAGCAATAAAGCACATCTTTCAATTTACTGCCTGGCACAATTTCTTCCAGGGTTTCCCAACAACAAAGTACATCTTTCAATTTGTGCATGCACGTTAGGAATTTATGCCACGAGAGACGTTATTTGTCTAACTTACATGAACTTTGTTGATGGATGGAGAACCAAAGCATGTTCCTAACCTGGATGCACACTTGAAAGTTTATAATAATGAGGACCTAAGCCACTTGGTAGAAATGCTTCAGTCTAGCTCTGTGTCTTTACAAAAAGAAGCTCTTGGAAAGTTGATGTTGCTTGCCAGGAAAAAATCAATGGAAAGAGCTATTTTTGGTGCATACAGCTCCATAATAGATTGAACAATTTTTTATATAATTCGTCATAATAAATAACAATAATATTATTGTTATTTATTATACAATATTAGATAGTAAATATTCTGGATATCGAAGATAGATGAATAAGATAATCTATGTACCATCTTTTTCTTTCAGAAAAGGAAGATACTGTGATGGTTCCATTGCTCCATACATTCCCTCCGTTATGCCATGGCAGAATTGGAAGAAGGAGATATTTCAGCTCAATTAAATGATTATGAAGAGTTAAAAAGACTTTGTTCTCAAATAATAAAAAATAGAAATCCTAGTGTTATTATATGGATCGGTACTTGTACCATAGAAATAATAAAGATGGATTTGGAGGGCATGGCACCAGAACTGGTTGCTGAGGCAGGAGCAATTGCACATCTGATCAATTTGCTCAATCTAAAGATCCTGGTGTTAAAGAAGTTTTTGTCACTGCTTTGCTAAACCTGTTCCCAGAAAAAAGAAAGATGGAACGCCGTAAATCTACAATAGGTATGTTTATTTCTCAATGATACATGAAAATTGAGGAGAGCTTATACATACTGGTGCAATGAAGGCACTTATTTGTACTGCTCCGGAACCAAGGATAGAAGGAAGGAAGGAAGGAAGGAAGGTATTTTTATCGTCCACGGAGACCAATCGGTCTATGGGACCCAATACAAAAGCGCAGCAAGCGGATTACTACCCGGATTAAAACCCCCACCAAGGGTTTTCGAGGAAAAATCAGCGGCAAAATCACCACCGACAAAAACCGTTCCAATATACAAAATGCAAAACACACAAAATATATACACTTATACACCAAGACCCGTAGTGCCCGACGGGCGCAGCCAGTGGGGCAAAGGTAAGCTTCGAGATCAAATACCTCGAATGTACGACCCTAGAGCATGTACTGACGGCGTGTTCATCAACAAATGTAGGGGCAAGTCCGGCCGTACTAAAGGAGCGTATTTGGCCCGGATCTGACTGAATGCTGGGCAACTCTGGAAAGTGTGAGACTCATCCTCAATGGCACCCGTTTGACAGCACTGACAGAGCATGTCCTGGCGGGGCTCCCCAATCCACCTGCCCGTCTCGATGCGAAGATGGTGGGCACCTGTGCGAATGGAGGCAATGAGTATGCACTTTTTCAGGGGCAGCTGGGAACACAGGTAGAGCTACGGGCCCCGGGCTAACACGGGGTTGATATGCTCCTTGTAATGGGCCGTTTTGGCCTGCTCTAGAGCGGCGGGGTCCCAGAGCTTGCCAAGGAAGCAAGCGTCCAGGTACTCCCCGCAGTACATCGCCACGATCGGCCTCTCAGGTGTCCACCGACTTTTGTCCTCCCGCGACGTTCCATCTGGCAAACCATCGTCTCTCTTACCCCTCCAACAGGCCCCGAGCGGCCAAGGGCCCATTGCCACAAAGTAAGCAGTGCGAGGCCGAGCATCACCCATATTAACCACTTTCTGAAAATAGCGATGTGTCTATCAAGGGCTGCCACAAGCGGCAAGAATCCGGTTCCTGCGGCGTAATTTGATAGGGGACTGAAGGTTTCACCCCAAGTGCCCGTGCCAAAAATGCCTCTCGCACTGCTCCAAGTCATTCCAGGTCACCAAAGAGACGTAGGGCCCCAAACCTTGACCGTCATGTGAAGGGACAGCTGGAGCCGGCCCAAACAGATGTGGACCCGATGGCCCCAATCATAGAGCTCGCACGTGATTTGTTGTTACGCATGGCATAAAGCGCTTTCCGGCCTGCTTTGTCACCCGCAAGTGGATGGGCGCCCCAACGAGCGAGGAGGGAACTCCACCCTAGGTACTTGTAGGTGGGCGGACCTCCACGGGTTGTCCCCGATATGTGAGTGAAAGAGGCGTGGGATGGCGTGAAGAGGATATGAGAACCACCGGTCTTGGCGATTCACGCATTACATAATGCGTAGCCCACGTAATATGTCTAGGGCATCGGATGAGATCGCATAGCGGGGGTGTAAGCGGAAGGTCAACATCATCCGCATAGATGAGTGGCGGATGACATGTGCAAAAGCTGTATGCCATCCCCATGCTCGATAAGCCGGGGCTCTAAGCGATCAATGTAGAGACCAAAAGTGTTGGTGAGAGGGGCAGCCCGCGGACCCGATACCTACCGGTGAATGCTTGGCCCGCCGGCATCCCGCCAAAACAACTCTCATACAGCACGTATATGGCATTTTGCATGTGCAGCGGCAGCCCCAGCTTGACGCAGTCTAGCCCATAGCTTTTCCCGGGGGACCGTATCAAAAGCCTTCGCGAAGTCCACAAAGCAGCAATACAAGTCCCCGCCGATGGTTCAGGCTGTCTTCAATCGGTGCCCGCAGTGTAAAAGATATGGTCAATCATTGAGTGGCGTGGTCTAAAGCCTCGCTTGTGTGGGCTCGCACATCCGCCGCCTCCGCCCACGGGTCAACCGCCGCTCAAGAATGCCAGCCAGCGGTTTGGCAAACACCGAAGGCCCGACCATGATCGCCCTGGTGGTCGGACGAAGGTGGGTCGCCCGCCTTTGTGAATGGGGACAACCCCTTTGTGGTCCATTGTGGGAAAACCTTCCGCAATGCTCGCTGAACAGATAGTGAGGATCGCACCGGCTGCCCGGCCCATTGAGTAACTTCGGCACCAAGATACCATCGAGGTCAGCTGCCTTCCCATTAGCCAAAAGTTGCAGGCCCTCCACAACATCCTCCTCCGCGAGAACCAATGGGGGGCCATCCAGGGGTATGGGCGACGCATCCTGGTGGGTCATAGAGCCGCCGCAAATCGTTCCCCATTGCGGTGTGATGTCCCCTGAGACCGGGCTGGCCTTGAAGCACTCAGCGCCAAAAGGTTCGAAGATGAGTGTCTAGCGGCCGAACATCTCGGCCGCGCCTTTGTCTCCTTCGGATGGGCACTGGAGGTACCAGCCTGGCCTTTGCGTTCTTTACACTCCGGGTTATGCGGAAATGTTGTTGTCCCTGGATCGGGGAGGGAGGGGGCCAACTGTCCGCACAATCCGGCGCATTCCGTAATAGTCTTTACAGATGCATCCGCTCTAGTGTGGGGGGTCGCAAACCGCCGTTGTGGCGTCCATGAGCATCTTACAGTAGTCCTTTGCTCATAATCTAGTGGCCCGAGGATGGCGAGGGTTGGCATAGTGGGGGTTACGGCGGCTTGCTAAACCATGTCCAAATAAAGTGGGAGGTGATCGCAGTCGACCTCCTCATCCCAACCGTCGGGTGCCCACCCGTAAACGCATCGATGAGATGCATATGTTTAGCAGCCTACGAGCACATAGTCCACCACACTAGACCCTCCCCGATTGTCCCGTCTGCGCAGTGCACTTGGTGAAGCGGGGCCATCGCGGGAGGGCATTGCAAATTATCAAGTCAAAAATACCACATAGCAGAGCAACACCGCCAAAGCGAAAGTGATCAGGGTCGCCATCCGATCCTCGTGGCCGTTGTTGTGTCTGCGGGACGGCTGCGCAGGACATCGTCACCGGGGGGTCAAGTCTCATGGGCTGCTCTACTCTGTCCAGGTGCATTGAAATCCCCTCGAAGGACGATCCTACCCAACTGCAGGCCGCTATATGTCATCATATAGATCGACATAAGGGTCCATCCTATCCGCATCGGAGTGGCTGCGATAGAAGGTGCTCTCTGCGTGAGGGAAATAACAGGCGGCCAGAAAAAGAGTTGCCACTGGTATTATGCACACAACCCACAAGTACCGGTTGTGTCTGTCTGTCTTCTAGAGGGTAACCGAATGTGCCAAGGTTATCCGGTAATAGCAAGCAACCCCACCATGACCCCTTTGTCCTGTACAGGTATTGAAGACTGAGAAATGTTGGTAACCCGGCAGATCAGGTAGCCTATGTCCAGCATGCTCCAATGTCTCCATGGGAAGGATGAGATCCATATCGGCTACCACGGAGTTGAGACTGTCCCCCTTCTGCCAAGGGAAGCCTCGACAATTCCATGAGACCACCCGGAGGCACAATTCCTATTTGTCAGCAGTCGTGGTATGCGCAGCCTGAGTCGCGGGGGGAGGACGGGACGCAGAGGCTGAGTGAGAAGTAGATGGAGCGGAGGCAGCATGTGGCTGAGAGGGCGTGGGTCGTGAGGGAGCAGGAGTAGGAGCAGGAGAAGGGGGGGCTGTGGTAGGAGAAGCAGAAGCAGGGCCACGTTATGCGAATAGTAGATCAACTTCATGGAGGACCTTAACGAAGACAACAATGTCGGAATTGGTCGGGTGCAGTAAATTTCTTAGTGGACAACCTTAGCAATGGCATTTCAGAACCAAAGCAAAATGCAGCTGCAACTCTATTTAGCCTGTCATCTAAGGCTCTACGGGTGCAACAAACCCTTTAGTTGAATTGGTAAGAAGTGGAACTCCCAAAAAAAAGAAAGATGGAATGCCGTAAATCTACAATAGATATGTTTAATTTCTCAATGATACATGAAAATTGAGGAAAGCTTATACGTGCTGGTGCAGTGAAGACACTTATTTGTATTGCGTAGGAACCAAGGATGGGAATTTCAATAGTAGATCAAGCACTTTCTCTTTTGCTATAGTCTGTCAGGCATAACTGAAGGCAGGTCAGCCATCAAAGGGAAAAGAAAACGCAGCGGCCGTTATATTGAAAGTAGGTGGAGCAGTCCTAGAATCAATTTCTTACCAGACCCACCATCTTGCGTCTTTACATAACCTCCAAATTCATAAAGAGCCCTGCCCTATTTCTTGAAAGAGTAAACTACATCCATGGCAGTTATAGTCTTGCAATGGGCATGCTCAAAATAAGCGGCAGCATCACGAATGGCATCTACTTAGTCTCTACATAGATGAGCCCGCTGATTCTTTTGACATGATACAATGTTAGGACACTCTTTCTCAACTCCAAACACCTAATGGAGAAGTTCTTCTCAGATTCAGTCTCTGCTTTGACAGATTTTAAAGAATGCAATAGTATTGATGCATCACAACCCTATGATATAGAACATCCGTCAATCAATATAAATATATGCAGCATAGAAAATGCCCAACAAATAGAGTAATGCAAACAAAAAGTTGATACAGAAGAAGAGCAGCAGGGGCAGTTGGATCGAACACACGATTTTGCTGGTGTTCTTCTTGCAATATTCTCAGCATCAAGGCAAGTATCAGCATAAAAGCCATGCCTCAATCCATTTGCCATCGCGCCATAGCTCTAGCAGCTGATCCATGCAAACAATATAAACAACATTTTGCCTCTTTCTCATTATGCAATTTCGTTGTGAGGCTTGTGCTTGTGGGCAATATATAACATCTTGGGGAATCATTGTCGAATAATTGGGTAGAGGTTTTGCCTTTTGAAATCAAGAAAATGGATTAGATCACCAGAATGCGGATAGAGTCTTGCGTTTTAGGCCTGCCGGCCAATCGTTCAACACGGCATAAAAATTGCATTTATCATCAAAATCCTCAAGTTTGCACGAACGGCGGCAATATTTGGCAAAGATTATTAGACATCGCAACCTTTCGTTTGGGGACACACGGATACCTAACATGCCATATGGCACAATCTAAGCCATCGATCAAGGCGAAGGGACAAACAGACAAATCTGGGCCGTCGGACGAGGCAGAGGGATATTGGGACAATCTCGCCCGTCGATCAGGCAGACAGACA
The DNA here is from genome assembly GCA_021234155.1 of Isoetes taiwanensis. NCBI lineage: Eukaryota > Viridiplantae > Streptophyta > Lycopodiopsida > Isoetales > Isoetaceae > Isoetes > Isoetes taiwanensis. Next base: position 8,507,490 of record JAJEKV010000051.1, read on the forward strand.
GACGCCACGGTTTTATAATATAAGAAGATTTGACAGGAGAAGAAGTCGATAGAAGTCGTATTTAATTAAAGTGGGTCTCATTCCATTTCCACTTTTTTTCGGAACCCTGTTATTTTACACAAAAAGGAGCACCCCGACCCGAAAACTGTCCATAATTCGAATTTTTGTCTGTTAGTGTGCATCCAAGCTTTCTTCCAGTTTTCTCGGATAGCGAGTCGAGAACAAGAACAATGCAACTCAAACATAGGAATTTCATTACAGATTGAAACCAAAGTTCTAGTTGAAAAAGATTCTTAGTTGAACATTTTGGCTCTATTTTCTTAGGTGGGTAGACAAGAGATCACAAATTCCAACAAAAATTAAGCAAATTGTTTACTTAATCACCAAAAAATACTAGTTTTGAGATACCTTATATTTATAAATGGGCTCATTACAATATATATTACAGTGGGTGAAGAGACCATAGTGGTCGTATGGGCACAATGATTACACCCTGTTCACACATGAACCACCTAGTGCAAAGGGCGCGCGGAGCTCTCTCCAAGTCACGGAGCAACTCTCAGATGATAGAAATTTGTATGGCATGGGCCACGTGCTTGTATGTCCAACTGATGTCACCACCCGCTTCTCGGCACCTTTCTTCAATGAACTATGTACTATCTTATCGAGATAAGGACTGCAAAAGACAAAATCAAGTTAGTCAAGTGATGCTACAGGCAAAAAAATAAAATAAAACACAGTTCTTAGGGCCATTTTTGGAAAATACTGAGGGCACGAGAGCCTTTCGACTTCAGCGAGTCGAGAAAGGCGACTCAAAGGGAAAAACACAAGGTCAAAAGACCTTTCGACTCATGAGTCGAGAAAGGCGATTCAAAGCTTAAAACGCGGGTTTTAGGGTCGGGAGGCCTTTCTCGACTTCGAAGTCGAGAAAAACAAAGCTTAAAAACGCAGGTTTTAGGGGTCAGAAGGCCTTTCTCGACTCGCGAGTCGAGAAAGGCAACTCAAAGCGAAAAATGCAGGTTTTAGGGGTCTGAAGGCCTTTCTCCACTCGCGAGTCGAGAAAGGCAGCTCAAAGCGAAAAACACAGGTTTTAGGGGTCAGAAGGCCTTTCTCGACTCGCGAGTCGAGAAAGGCAGCTCATAGTAAAAAAAGGCAATTTCAAGGGCCAGAGATATTTTTGTGGAGCATCATTTTATCTATCTGTCCATCTAATTTTCCACCATAGTTTATTATTCTATCACACCATAGTTTATTGTTTTTCTCACAGCACATTAGTATTTAGCACACATTAGTATTTAACAATTGTTTTTATACTAGCACACATTAGTATTAGCACACATTAGCATTTTTATACTAGCACACCTTAATTAGCACACATTAGTACTTTATACTACCACAATTTCATAATACACGCATTAGCATACTAGCACACGGTCCATACAAAGCAATATATAGTTATATATAGTATATAGTATAGCATACTAGCACATGGTCCATGCAAAGCAATATATAGTATAGCCATGCATCATTTCCTTTGAAATAAAGTGAACTAATTTAAAGTATACTATAATCTTGTATAAGCCAACTTTTTATCTTAGACATAAGAATTATATGCCTAGCACCTCTAAGGTCAACATAAGGTGTAAAATATGATTAGACAACCCATTAACCTTAGAAAAATAACCCATTAACTTTAGAAAAATAACCCATTGGCCACGCTATATCCGTATTTTTTTTTTCTTACGTACACTCTATTATTCCGCTTTTTTCTCTCAGTATTTGGCTTTTTTTTTCTCCCACCTCTTAAGTTCGAAATTTGAAATTGAAAAAGGGGGAGATTTTTGAAATTTGAAATTGAAAAGGGGGGGAGATTTGGTACGTACCTTTTGAGAAGAAGAAATTTGGTACACTTACGAAATCGTGGCTGGCTATGGCGAACTCTCAAGATCCTGGCTATGGCATGGAAGCGGAGCTGTGCTATCCAAGAACCATTTCCTTTCACCTGCTGCGTTGCATAAGATCTATCGTTGAATCCGTGATTCGTATTCCAAAGCCAAGGGAACCAGTTTTGCACTGCATAAGAAGCTCGGAAGCCAGATTTCCAGAGCCGGATTTCCTGAGCTGAGCCAGATTTCCAGAGCCGGATTTCCAGAGCAAGATGCGAGATGTGGAGTCCAGGTTTACAGAGCGGAGTCAGAGGCAAAGCCGGATTTCCAAGCCCTTTCTTCATCTGGCATCGTATCAGAAGAGCAACTGCCGGTTTCAAAATACCCTGTTGTGGCAGCATAGAGTATGAAAGAATTCCGATCTGTTGGTAAAACTGCCCGATCTGTTGTGGCAGCATAGAGTCTGATTGAAAAATGTGAAAGGGAGATCAGAAACAGGGGAATTACCTGAGGATTTTTAAGCGAAAAGGAGAAGCATAGTCCAGTGGAGCTGCGCCTTAGGCACCGCGCAACCACTGCCGGATCCATATCGCATATGAATATATGCGAGGTTGAAGAAGAGCAAGCTTATATTAGGAAATCCAGCAATTTATTGTAGAGCAAGATCCTTCGTTTATGATTCGAAAGTGCATGAGCAAATTCAAATTTTGAATTCCATCTACCCATTTTGTATTTCCTTTTGTGCTTTCTCTCGCAACTTCTTGGTCGATCCATGGCTTCCCTTTTAATCCTATCATGCTACAGATGTGGGCTTTGGATTCCTGATGTAAAATCATTTTGAGAAACTACAGAAAACACAGCCGTTTGATGGATCGATTGCTTTTGATGCCTGCAGAAAACACAGCAAGAAAACACAAGAGCAGAGTTCCATGGCGTGCTCTGTATCTGGCCTTACGACCATCAATTTAGCCACAGGTATGCCTCCTTATTCCCCTTTCTCTCATCACAGCATAATCTATTTGCATTCTTTGATTTGCAGGCATGTTTGTGGAGGCTCCTATTGATCGGATCATTCCGCATCTCACCCATTCCACATCTTTTCAAAGAAAATTTGGCCCTGCCTTCCATAGCCTCGCCCTGCCTTCGGCTATTCTGATGGATCAGAAGACCCACCATCTCTGCAAGATGGTGCCGGAAGTGCTCCCTCATGAAGCCCTTTAAACAAACACAGCCATCTCCAGCTCTTAAGAGCCCTCTTTTCCTTTGGGCGGAAGAAAAAACGGCACAGATCGACGAATTTGCCATAACTCTGTCGTTGCTTCAAAAAAAATTCCGGATTTGGATTTGGATTTGGATTTGGATTTGGATTTGGATTTGGATCGCCTCCTCTTCTTCTGGATTCGGCGCCTCCAGATCTGTAGTATCGGGAATACTGGAGCCGCCATAGCATGTTCCTGGGAAACAGCTGATTCAGCTTCAGAAGCTTTGTCTGCAGACTTATTATCTACCTCAGTTACTTGTTTTCTACCTCTGCTGAGTTACTTGTTTTCTACCTTGCTACTATTTATTTCTTTTTCTTATTATTTAGGTTCATTTTGGCCTTGCGTTTTTTGGGCCTTATGCCTTCTCGACTTGTGAGTCGAGAAGGTTGAGAATAATAGTATTTAATTTAATAGTTAATACTAGTATTTCATTTTTTTTAAATAATATTTAATTTTTATTTTTAATATGAGATTTAATTTCTTTCTTTAATTTATAATATTTAGTTTTTATTTATTTATTTTTTTTTAAGGGGAGATCCTCTCTCCTCCTAACTCTCCTTGCCCCTAACCCTCCCCCCTTTGCCCAGTCTTCCCCATCTTCTCCTTCCCTCCCTCCCTCCCTCCCTCCCTCCCTTCTTTTGCCCCTTTGCCCCTCTCTCTCTCTCTCTCTCTCTCTCTCTCGCCTCTCTCCCTCCCCACTTTTCTCTCGTGGCCTCTCTCCCCCCCTGCCTTTCCTACCTCTCCCTCCCTCCCTCCTCCCTCTCCCTATTCCTTTGCCTCCCTCCCTTCGTCCCCCCTCCCTTTCATCTTCCCTTCCTTCCTACCATTTTTTTTCCACCGTCTCCCTTTCTTTTCTCAGATTATTCTTTGTAAATGTTATTGTAGTCAAGCATTCAATTCAAAAAAAAAAAAAGTATGAGTCCCATTTTCAGTCTGAGTCCCAAATTTCGAGATTTGACCCACTTTAATTAAATACGACTTATAGTAGAATTTCTTACTGCTGGATCTCTATTATGGTGCAAGGAAAGAAGGCATCCTTTCCTTCTACTGCTGGCATATACAGCCTATAAGCAAACTCAGATCTGATAGAGTAAAATTAGATATGATAGAGCAAAGCAGTTTAAAAGAGTCTTTTGTACTTTAGATATGATAGAACAAAATGAATTTAAAAGAGTCTTTCGTACTTCAGATATGATAGAACAAAACGAATTTAAAAGAGTCTTTTGTATTTCTGATCACCTGCATCAGTACGAAAAGAAGATGCTTAGTGTGGTCCCAACTGACATTGCCAATGCAAATTCATATAAGAAACAATGCATTTAACACATTTAAATTAAAATCCCCCTTAAACCCCCTTTGGTTTGGGTGCATATTCACACGGAGGGTTACTCCGGGCAACGTTAGCTGTCGGATTGGCATATTTGCCCTTTATTCCAAGATCTGGACCGTATATAGCGATCCTCATTTGTGGGGTATGCATGTACAAATTTTTGTATACTGTATATTAAAGTTTGTAAAATACTATAAGGTTTGAGAGAATGTACTTAATGGTGTTAATTTTGTACATGTATTGTAAATATATTTTTGGGGCTCTCGCTGCCCTAACGTAACCCCGTGTAAATATGCACCCAAACCAAAGGGGGTTTAAGGGGGATTTTAATTTAAATGTGTTAAATGCAATGGTTTATGTTAATAATGTTAATGGTAGTTGTGTGTTGATTGTTATATTAAAAAAAAATTTGGGCCCTTCGGGCCCTAACTAAAGCAAACATAGGTAAACTTTATGGGCCAGTTAGCCTGTTTATGTAAGTATGTAAGTGCCAAGAAATATACAAATAGGAGTTTTAATTCCATATCGACATGCATTTTACAAAGATCAGCAAATAGGACCATCTTTGTATCTTACGTCTTTGTATCTTTTGTCCGTAAAAATGGAGTGGCCTTCCAATATGACGGAGTCGTTCAGTTAAAGAATTAGATTCTGCAACAATCTGTGTACCGAATGTAAAGCTTTTTTTTTTCTAGTAAAAAGCACCAAGAACTGAATAAACATTTGTTTGAACACCACATCACGCTTCTTAAGAGATAAATTCCAAAAGCTAAGCTTTAGGAGGACTTGCAATTCCCTTATGAGTATATCTGCTTGACCCGAACATAAGCGAGGCATATTTCAAAGTCTGCACGGCTGCTGTTTACAAAAAAACATGTGAGCCTTTCAAATATGTTACAGAGATATCATCCAACACAAGATTTAGCTTCCTTGTCAAAAAACATATTCTCATGCAACATATTCTCTTGCAATCAAGACATCCAACCTGTCTTTTCTGCTTCATTTTGTGCTTGAACTTCAAAATCCCCTCAATAGAATGAGGAATCAGGTTGAATAGGGCAAGAGATAGCCCATTTTCATGCAATCAGGGCACGCATACAAAATTGTCCTAAATCAAATATTTTATAGCTTCCACTGCATTCTTTGCAAGACACAAATATTATGCCGTGATAACATTAGAGGCCTTTGTGGATGTGTCTCTAGGGAGGCCAACAAGCATCTCCTGCAAAATAAAATCATCATTCAGCAGTTGCATCTCGTCTACTCTTAAGAAAAACATGGTGTCTACAAATCCATTTGGAAACATCTCTATGCCGCGCTTATACCAGCAGACAAGATTGCAAACTCAAAACTGGCAATCCGTCCTCCTCTTAACCAAAGCCAAATCCTTCACTTGCTTCGTGGATAGCTAAAAACAAACGTTCTTGCAATTGTTCTTTTGAAGAGTACTCAGGCAAATCGAGCTGGTTAAAACTATCATTGAAAATAAGGGCGACTTCGTAAACATGCTTGCACTTATTTATAAAAAGCTACAGGCATTTTATTAATAACACAACATTACTATGTATGTGCAGAGGGTAAACGCTCGGGAGCTCCATATACCTTGTGTATCTGGAATCTCTGAGGACCAGAAATACCTTGCAAAGCTCTGAATCCTTCCAACGGCACCTAAGTTCATAAAAAAGAAAGAGGGTATAAAGAAACATTCTTAGGTAATAAATTCAAGAGACTAAAGGTACCTTTGATGTGCCAGTTATGAACTGAAGAAGTTGAGCCATGTCTTCTTTATTAAAACCTTGAACAACATCCCAAAACCACTGGACGACGGGCGTCTTTTTGTGTAGCCAGTATACTCAGTATTGGCGTTGAGGTCCTCGACTGCAAAGGACAAACATTTCTCAATCCGTATGCATAAACAGTTCCAACTAATAAGCCACTAATAAGCAGTTCCAACTCCTTATCATTGAAAATTCCAATCAACTCTCTAGAGACCAATTCATTGAATCCTTCAAGAAAGGAGTTGATTTGATACATGTTCATGCTTGTTTTCTGCAGTGACGTGAACGTTACGACCCCATGGATGAGCTCATAGTCGGTTCTCTTCACAACCCTAAAATAAAAATACAGAACCCTTAGCACCTGCATACCTGACAGGAGAGAATGCTTCAGCTAACTCTAAAATACCCTAAAGTGAAACATCTCGATGCTTGCATGTATGGCTTATTAAAAAGAAATAGAAGAATAAAAATAAAAGAGGGTAAACCATTGGGGATATGGAATTTAGACAATAAAAATGCGGAGTACACTCTAGATATACTGATTAGTATGCCTCGTGTAATACGCCCATGAAATCATATGAAAACCATGCCAAAAAGCGTATAAAATCACAAAAAAAACCCCTGTTATAATGCTACATATTCATATAAGAAACACGCATCTGAAATTGTTGCAATTACTTATGCTCAATTGAAAAGAAGGAACGAGTTGCTAGTTCCCTCTTTAAGGAGGTTTCCAAAGATCTACTACCTGTTAAACATAAGAGGAGGTCAAACTATGGGAAGCTTCAGAATCTGAGTAGCAAGCTTTGTAGTAAGCTGTAACTGCAATTCAAACCTGTTTATAGAGTACAAAACAAATACTACAGCTCATAACCTTCTAAGATCTAAGAGATCCATCGTGACTTATCTTCTACACTCTAAATCTCCATTAAAACACACCAAAAACATCCTCTCTTGTCACGATGGTCCACCATAGCTCATATTCTAGATTCCAAATCTCACATTATAACCCATCTTTCCCACCGAAGATGTCCCACTGAAGATGCTGGATGCCGCTACTTCTGCCGGACCTGAAAATGACACAGGTAAGTATAAGCCCTAATCTAGAGATAAGGTTTTCTACAACTGTGCTGGCATATCAGACATAGGGATATTTTGATAATTTAAAGAAATACAGGGATATTTTGATAATTTAAACAAAATACAAGGGTATTTTCATAAATTGCCCTTTTTTATTTAGCAGGGTTGCCTAACCCCCCCTGCCCACTTTCCGGCGTTTCTAGTTATGCCACGTGTCGTGACACACCAGCAAAAATTATTGCAGGCCGTTAGATCTCCAATATTTTGCATCGACGGCCTGTAAAATTAGAAAATACCCTGAAAATCTGGTTGCCTTCCTTTGCGCAGCTAAATTCCCTCTTCCGACCTTCCCTCCTCTGTTTCTGCTTTCTCGAATTCGATGGATGGAGAGGGCGACGAACTTGAAACTGCCAGTTTACTCCATAAAATATCTTGTTGATGTCGGCAATATCTCCGCAGAGGTACTCTCACAAACCCTTCTAGAGGTAGCCAAGCTTCGGCAAGCTTGGGCTCGGTAATCTTGTGGCAATGGAATAGGGCGGACCCTAAGCTCCAATAGAAGCATAGTTTTTCTTTGGGATTTTGTAGATTCTTGGACCGTAACTCTCTGCCTTGACCTCTCCAAGAGATCTATTTCATATGTCATGATGGTTTATTTTTATTGTATGTTTTGGCGTTACTTTCTTAAATCATTCTTACGTCCTAATATTTCTTGAGTTTGGCTATGGGTTATGCGATGGTTTTTCGGCGGTTTGGCATTTACAACTTATCTTTATCTTGAGCATGATCTTCGTAGTCCCAAAGCTAGATCTTGTCTTTATAAGTTTCAAGACTATTTTCTTGTCTATATAGATTTAGATTCGACATCAAAAGGTTTGCAAAGTTTGCGAAGAAATCTTGGCCACTTGAGGTCTACTCATTTAAAATCTTAACCCGAGTGCTAGCTCTTAAAAGAGCTTAGATGTTACTAACAACTTATTTGTATTGAAGCATGTTCAATTGACATGATGGTTGGCTTCGATCATAATTTTATTACGGTGAGCAGATTGTTATTAAAGGGGAAAATGAGAACAAAGGGAACTACTGGGGGCTTTAATTTGACATATTCTATTTAAGAAGTGCGAAACATCGGTGAGTTCCAAGAAAGATCCTTTACATACAAAGACATAGCAAAGCATAATTGATTTATTTTCATGGCTTCAAGCCGAAAAACAAACAGGACCATGAGCATTTTCGAAGGCTAAGCTCCGTTCTTGGAGTAAAAACGTGCAAGGTTTTTCTTAGAGGGTCTGTTTTCGTAGGTAACCTTATGATTGCACCTTATAAATGATATCAGAAATGCTCTACACCAGAAAGTTCTTCAAAATGCCTAAGCACAAAAGGTCACTGCTCTGTAATTTTGAGGAGTTAACAGATATAATTACTAGTCAATGTGGATTTTGCAGATGTCAAAGCATTTATGTCAAATGCAGGAAGTGCACTGCTAGGAGTAAGTGTGGGATCTGGTAAATAACAGTGTAGAAATTGCAGCTAAGTTGGCCATTATATCTTCAGTAACTTGGGCTTGCCAGAAACTTGGGCTGTCAGTAAGGTCGTACCAATTTACAAAGCAGGTGATAAGCATGACCCTTCTAATTATCGCATGATCATGGTAAGTTCCATATTTTCAAAGCTCTTAGCCAGTCTTACTGAGAAGCAGTTGACATCATGGGCAGAACATACTGGTGTACGTGCTGTAGGACAGGCAGGCTTTTATTTTCACATTGCGCATGCTTATTGAACATAGTCGAAGTTTGAAACAAGACCTCTATATATGCTTTGTGGATTTTACTTCTGCTTTTGATACAGTACCACGTGAGCTTCTTTGGCGCTGCGGGTGCACTTGGGGTTCCACAAGATCTTCAAAATGCAATTTATCGGCTCTATGAAAGGGTTTTTGCTAAATTTCCAGCATCAGGTACTCAAATCACTAGCAATATTGGAGTTCGTCAGGGTTGCCCTTTATCTCCTACACTCTTTGGCTTGTACATTGATCAATTGGAAGAATGGCTTGATAATCATGGCGGCGGAGGTCCACATTTGGCACACTATATCATTAGGCAACTTATGTATGCTGATGATGTTTCACTTTTGGCACATACCGCTGCTAGTATGCAGCAACATTTACATGCTCTGCACAGTTTCTGTGGGAACACAGGTCTGCGTGTTAATCTGCAAAAGACCAAGCTTTTGGTAGTTCAATTCCCCCTATGCACTATGATAGTCGCGAAGTTGAAGTTGTAGATAGCTACAAGTATCTTGGTGTAGAATTCTGTAAGAACACACTTTGGGAACAGTGTATTACCAAGCGGGTGGCTGCTGGATGGAGAGCACTCTATGCAATGCAAAACAATTGTTTTTAAGCAGAAATTCATGATTGGCCCACGGAAAGCCCACTTGTTTCGGGCTTTGGTAGAGCATGTTTTACTGTATGGTTCTGAAGTGTGGGGGCCTGCCATTAGTGCTAGTGCTTGGGAGAGCTTGGAGCGGGTGCAAAAGTCCTTTCTCACTTACAGCCTTGGAGTTAAAACAACGGTGCCCTATGCTATTCTTTTACAAGAGGCGAGGTTTTGGCCTCTTCAACATTACGCCATGGCGCCATCTCCACTATATCGCAAGGTGCACCACATGGATGATGTTAGGTATCCTGTTCTTGCACTTGCCATGGCTGAATCTCCTCAGCATTTGAAACGATGTTGGAAAGAGCATTGCACTACATGGTTTGCCCGTTGGGCGGCAACCGTGATAATCCTTTGCGATGCTTGCCGATTCGATCCCGAGCTTTTGCAACAATATCTTAATGGTCGTTTTTCTCAAAAGATATGGGACGCAGATTACTTTGGCCCAAGTGGCGGTCATTATCATGCACACATAAATCCCACTTTGGCACTAGGGCCCCAAGCTTATTTGCTTGCTTCATTGTCCAGGAACAAGCTTGTAGCTATTGCATCAATTCGCACGGGGTCCCACAGGCTACGGATTGAGACAAGTAGATGGGAGCGGCCGCAATTGCCGCGAGAAGCGAGACTATGTGCCTGTTGCCAGTTACAGGTTATTGAAGATGAAAGCCATACTCTTCTGAGTTGCCCTGCTTTTGAGATAGTCCGGAATCATTTTTCGACCCTAGCATTCCATTCCACGCTTCCACAACTTCTCAGCGCACCATCTGTGCATGACTTGGCATTATACATACTTGAGGTTCTAGATAAATGTCTGCAATTACTGAGCCCTCAGTAGTCATTATCTAAGCTTGTCTAGTATCATCATTACTGCAAAGGTTTTTCCCTTGAAAACCTTTCGAGGCAGGGGTTTTTTAATCCTAGTAGTAATGATTGTACTAGCCCATTGTATGGGTCCCATGACCTATTGGTCTCCGTGGACGTTAAAAAAACTATTCTATTCTATTCTATTCTATTCATTCAACAAGCTGTCCCACAGAAATTGTTTATAACATTACAGGAGGATCTAATGTTACTTTTCATGAAGTGAATACAGCTGCAGCTGAAGACATAATCTGTTCTACTATTCCTATATTATCGAATATTCCGATATTGACCAGAGAAGCTCATATTCCTAGATGCAGGCATAATCTATTCCTATATTGTCCAGAGAAGTTCATATTCCTGAGGTGTTTGGTTTTATCCAAATGTTAAAAATCACCCATGCTGTATTAAAATCACCCATATGTATTTGGGTTTGCTTGAAAAGTGTTTAGCAGTTGCCATGATATAATGGTTGATGCATGAAACTATTCATTAACAAATGGAGCTTAGACTATGTTCTCTCTTTAAATTGCAAAATTTGGTAATTCTTTCTAATATGTTTGGATGCACTACCCACGTAAATGTAAGGTATCTACAATTTTGCCTGGATCACCAATGGCATGGTGCCGCGTGGCGACAATTCTTTTAAAGATTGTTAACCATGATCTTATCTGCTGCAACAAGAGATTTTACCACGTTGTTCTATTGCAGCAAGAAATTTACCCAAGGATTCAAGTGTTTTACCCCTATTCTGCCCAGCATTTTGCCGATTTAACCCACAGAATTGTAGATTCCTTACATTCACGTTGCATGAAAAGCCCGCTTGAATTCCGGGTCGAAGGCGGGGCCTCGCTTTCGCTGGCGTCGACCGGCCTTCCTCGCCCGGAATTCAAGGCGGAGGGCATTCCCGTATCTGATAAGGCAATTACCTAGAACCAGAATGTGCATAACATACTTCACATCTCTATACGAATGCAACATACTAATCTCAACTAACACTATAGATCTCATTTAAGACCACATCCACTATTTGCATTATAGACTACTATCTTAAACAATCTTATGAAACTATAGATCTCATTTAAAACCACATCCACTATTTGCATTATAGACTACTATCTTAAACAATCTTATGAAACGTTTAATCGCCTCTTAAACAATCTTATGAAACGTTTAATCGCCGAGGAGAGAGCAATAACTACTAACTACTATCACTTACAAACTTAGGCATCTCCAAATGACAACAAAGACATCATTTACTTAAAATGGTAATTTGATCTTCAGTTCAAATGCTACATTTGGCTTCCCGGCATGATACCACTTATACATTTAGCATTCTTTCTTCAATTTCAAAGCATACAAAAAAACACCATCGACATCTACACACAAATACTACCCGTAGAAGTCAACAAATATGAACCTCAACATATGGTATCCCCTATCAACTTCCAAATGTGAACACCTAAACCTCTACCCCACAACTTCCCACCGAACTTCGAATTACCACAGACGAAAACCCAACGCGAGCCCGACTGCCTAGCCTTCTTCCCAACCCTGCAGTTCTAGCCTTCTTCCCAACCCTGCAGTTCTGCTAGTTTTATTTTATGTCAATGCCCATTTTAAAGTTTTTTCCTTCATTTATGCTAATATTTTTTTTAATAATTGAATGTATTGTTTTGCGTCCCCTCCCCTATGTGTGGCTCCATTACGCGAAGAGTTGGTTGTGGTGATTAAATTTGCATTGTACTTTTTTATCTACTTAATCTAACATGGTTGTCACAATGTTATCGTTCAAATCTACATGTTGCTTCACTATCGATAATACATCATTAGTGCCTATGTCTTAGTTTCTTCCAACCCTATTTTACGTTAAAGGTTTTTGCTGGAAATTACAATTGCAACTTGATTATTTTGTTCACACTATAAGAATTAAAACTAAAACAACTTTGTGTTTCCAAAGAAAATACTAACGTGTGAATTACTAGAACCAATTTAGTAAATCTACGGTAGCTAGGTAGATATCATCTTTTTAAGTGAGTGTTTTTGTAAAGAATAATGTTCCACAAACACAAAAGTCTAACTAGTTTTTCTTTGTTTTGCTTTTCTTCAGAATCCACTGCTTAGGCTACAAGTCTGTTCAACAGAGACCTCTTGTTAGGATTCAAAAATCCACTTCTTATTTTTTTTTGTTGAAGGACGCGAGGCTCTTTTTATTGACAAGAACAAAGGCACAATACACAATGCACAGACACGAATAAAACCCTAGTGGATAGGCTGACCCAACTAGGCAAAAACACATGTCTATGCATAAGAAGAACCCCGTAAATACGCCTACCAAATTATCTCTTTTTTATCATCAGCTAGAGATGAGCAACGATAAGCTTTAGTGATCTTCTGCTGAGCACAACGGAGAAGCTGCTGATCAGAGATGTGTGCACCTTGGAAAATACACAAACGTCGCCTCTGCCAAATAGACCACAAAATCCAACTAGAAGCAAGATGAAATGCCCGCTTACGCAAGTTAGGCCAAACAGGGGGATAAAGTGCAAGTAGGATCTCCTGGCTAGTGAGAGACACACTGAAAAGAGTGAACAACCACTCCCAAGCAAGCCGTAGATGATCGCACAAGAAGAAGCAGTGTTCAATAGTTTCAACACGTTGGCCACAGAGAGGGCAACGATCTGAGACTCTAGGGTTCATCTTGTGAACCAAGACATTTACTTGAACACATCTATGAAGAATTTGCCATCGCAACGCTGACACTTTAGGGTAGAGCAATTTATCCCATGTCCACATCCAAACACTTTTCCACTTCTTATGTTTCAGATCCTCTCAAGGAAGACCATTGCACCTAAGTCGTCCAGCATTCATGTTATTATTTTGCACGATACACACGAAGGGATCCACAAATCGTGAAAGAATTCAACTGACGGATTGCAAAGACTGGAATAGTGATACATCAACACAATTTAATCTGGGTCTAAAACTAAGTGAAATTCTCCCCTGCCTTTTATGAGTGGAAAATGTGATGTATTGTGAATATTATGAGAGAAATAACACCTTGGAACGAGGGTGTTATGCCGGGGGTAGAATTCGTTTGACCAGCCCCCCTCTGACATGGCATTCATCTCACCGGCCCCCTCTTGACATGGCATTCATCTCACCGGCCCTTGATGTTTGTGTGGTTTGGATCTGTGCCGAGTCAGTGGGGGCCAGTAAAATGAATGTCTTGAGCTCTAGGGTGTTAGGGTGTTAGTTAGGGGGTAATGTTGGTCTTGGTCATTACGGGGTAAGGCCACCGGAGCGTTAGGGCTTAGCCAAAGGCCCGCAGCACCAATGGCCTCAGACCAACATTCCCGAAAATGTTAGGGGTAGGCCACATTTCGCACGTGTGGCCACATTTCGCACTTCAGTCTTCACATTTCCGGCGAGCTTGGCGAGGTCGGCTATGGCGGCCGTTAGCCGCTTGCCTTCCTTGTCCGCTTTTTTGCTTGCTCCAGTCGTCTTTTGTGTGTTGCGGAGTTTTGGAGTTGTTTTTGGCGCTAGCGCCTCAATTTTGTGATTTTCAATGGCGCCTGCATCTTTTGTGTTGATTCAGCATTTTCTGACAGCATTTTCACAGGTTTAGCATGATTATCTTTCGATTTTGATGATTATCTTTCGATTTTGGCATGATTTTCCTGAACTGCAGTCCTAACATGTTTTTCTTGCAGATTTCGTGGGCTGGAGGTACATGCAACAGTCAAACAGCATTTCTTGCGAAAGATCTTGATATCTTGGCAGATTGCAAAAAGATCCGTCGCCGTAGAAGATCCTCGCCGTAGAAGATCCGTCTCAAGGTAAGCATGGGGTTGGGACTTCTATTCTCTAAATGACGGATTCATGGCCGCTGACATCTGCAGACAACAATAACGCCTACTATAGTAAGACTTTCTTGCACTCACTTAGTTTTCTGAACTTTAGCTTTACTTTCTGAGTTTTCTGAGCTTTAGTTTTCTGAACTTTAGCAGCTTTCTTGTTTCTTATTTCGATGGGGGCCCTAGAGCTCATAGACGTGCAAATGCTTATAGCTAATGTTAATGCCAGAGCTTGAAGGCAAAAGCGAACACTTCCTGTGAGCGAATCAGCCAAGGAACAGGGGGTAAAAATGGTGGAGCTTTTTAGCGTTTCGGCGTTCTTTATTCTTTTCAGAGAGACGCTGGAGGCCTCCATAATTTTGTCTGTGATGCTGGCGTTGATGAACAAGATGGTGGAGGATGATAATAATCAGAGATTGCAGAGTGCGAAAGATCTTGATATCTTGATATCTTGGCAGATTTTTGTAATGAATTGCAGATTGCTTGAAGCACTGCAAATTTTGAATGGAAACTGATAGGCCTATTGGTGTATTCTATTGGTGAATTGTATTGTGAAGTTGAATTTAAATGTATTATGAATTATAATATATAGCTGGCACAAGCACTGCCAGATGGCACTAGCTAGGACAGCTGGCACTAGCACCCTGCCAGGTACGACAGGAAAGTCATAGGAAAATTATAGGATGTAAGAACGATGATAATAAGAAGAAATGTGGCTTACCCTAACATTTCGTTTGCATAACAAACTAAGTGTTTATGGCCATTTAGCATAACAAACTAGGTGCTTATGGGCCCCCTCAAGCTGGTCTCTAACAATTCTGCAACCAGCTATAAAACTTGAGGCCAGGAGGTTGTTAAGGGGATAGACACAAGGAATTAATTCCTGAACCATTTGATTCGGGCCATTTGATGATCAGAACCTAGAATCTGATACTATTGTGTGACCAATGTCTCAAACTCAGAATCAATCAGAATTTTTTAATAGTGTGGAAATAATACTGTGCATTGAAAAACATTCACAGCTTTAAACCAGGGTTTGAGAATAATGAAAAATCCGCTTTTCCAATTCGTCTTTGTTAGCACCTACTATCCTGTCAATCTGCTGCTCCTCTTTGATGAAGAGAAAAGTGGGCATCGCTTTTACTTCAAACTTAGATGCAACGTCCTGCACCACAAAAAAATAAGTTTCTCTCATTTCAAACTGATCCTTCGACTTTTCTCAGGATCAACGTATAGTTCTATAATGCTTAAGATTCATAACCTACAACCTATCAAACCATTCAAATTTACTCAGGATTGCTGTATTCACCCCCCTGCAGTTCCATAATGCTTAATATTTAGCTGCATATGCTTATATGAGGGCTATAATGTACCACATTTGAAATGCCAATCTAGAATGCCAAAGCTTCAACGCTGTAATACCATAGCTAGATCCAATTCGAACTAAAATGTGTCAGAAGTTTTTACATTCCAATGGCAGATTTCTGGTTATACCTTCAGGTCGTCAACATCCACCTGCAAAAATATAACCTCGGGATAATTTCTCGAGAGCTCTTGAAATATCGGCTCTATGAATCGACAAGGCGCGCACCAATCTGCAGCAAAATGCGCCACAATCTAGACAAAAAAAAAAAGGATTATACGTCAAAAAACCCCAAATGTCGACTGTAAAGAAATGAAAAACAGAGCAGAAATAATACAAGGGAGCCCTGCGAATTGGCCTGCTGAAGAAGAGATTCCCAGTCGCTACCAGATTCAACTGCAAAGACGCGAGAAGGCTCGGCCGTGCCATGGCTTTGAAGAAAAGAGGGCGAAATTAGCACAGTTTCCGCCATAGCTTCATACTGTTTTTCTCGCTCCGGCAAACCTCCCTTTTAAAGCCCTCTTTAGTTTTCTTTTTTTTTTTTTTTTTTTCTGCAAAAAGAGATAAGGTTAAAGAACTTGGCGGCCATGGAAAAATGGACTAAATTTGGTTCTAAAATGTCAGCCCCACAGTTTACATATTTTAGTTAAAATGCTACAAACATATCAATTTTGCATATATATTTTTAGTAGAGTACAATGAGACCTTAAGTTATAGTTAAACTTTGCTAACGCTATCAAAATTCAATTTTTCAAAGAATCTCACAAAAGATTGTTTCCATTGGCATGTACCTAGTCAAAATTATCTTAATATAATTTTGAAAGGAATGTAAGAAAAAGAAATTGTTTCCATTGGCTTGTCGAGTAACATAGTAATGTCACTTGCTTTGATGCACAGCAGATCTTAGTTGTTGTATGCATTTATGCAATACAAGACAAATGATGGCATGTTGATATCTTTCTATACAAAGGGATAACCACAACCATAAACGTGTGCCAAAAGAATTGGGCCCAAAATGTGGTACAAAGGACAAGATATGAGCACTGCAAGTTCTCAGATTTTATGCCGAAAGCCTTTGGCTATAAACCTATAGTGCAAGTGGAGGTGTCATGTTAGATTCTTCTATCATCTTTTCATCTAAATAAATATTTGTCTAGTTGCTTTAAAATCTTCAATTTGACTTATATGATTTGAATATAAACTTAAAATATTGATGACCTACAAAATCGAAAGGGGTCGTAGTACCAATATCTGGAAATAGAAATAGGGCTTAGGATTTTGCTCAGCCAATAAGTTCTGGGTCTTGTTTAGTAAGGAATGTGTGATAGTTCAAGTTACATGAATGTCAATTTCGAATGAATTGAATGCGAAGGGTATGAACTTGTGTCATTACCTTGAGTTCTCGTGCTCCTAAGGTAGATGAGTGATCACAATGCATAACAATTTGCAAGGAACAATTTAACAAACCTATGCAATGATCTAAAGGGAAAGACCTTTTATATATTATATTACAATAAATTTTTTCGCAACATTTGTCTTAATGTCAATTTAAGACTAGAGTATTTTTGAACTCAAGTATACACTAGTGGATTGCATAGTTAAAAAAGAAAGAGGCCAGTTCCTTGATTGTCGAGAATGGAAGCACCATTGCATTGTCTTCGGCCCTTTGCTACTATTGCATCACCTACGTTAGGTAGCAAGATCACACACAATATAAAAGAGCGCAAATTATTATAATGTTTGTTGCTATATTCTATTCTTATTATAAGTCTCGACAATTACACGGAGGCAACACGAAGATGGTGCAAAAGCCTATGGTGTTTAATTCTGATGCCACGTGGCATCCATGGAAATTGGCTTCCACATTCCAGCAACATCAATAACAGGTTTTCGAGGAATCAACGACGAATTTACACAGCCCATTCCCTTGTTTTTGCCATCTTCATCTCCAATCAATCCACACCGAAGTTCAAGCACAGGACCGGACATAGCCAATTCATGCTAGAGTCTAAACACAGGACTGGACATAGCCAGGCTCCTGATCCCTCTTGTGAAATCATACGCAAATGTAGAAATAATACCATTGCTATGGCAGGTTTCACAGGCTACAGATTAAACTCGAGAAGCCTTACCTCTCAAATATCACTTTCATTTATGAAACCCGTTTTTTTCCACTGGCTACAGAAGCCTTATATTCTCAAACTAGCAACTCCTTTTATGAAGCCCCTATTTTTGCACCACCTAACAGAAACCCCTTGTTTTTGCTCCATAAGAATCCCCTGGTTCTGCCTACGAAAATCCCTTGTTCTGCAAAGAAATCCTATGTTTTTCCCCTTTCTTGTCGGACTTGCTTCTGTGGTTTAAATATAACCGGCTGCTATATATTTATGGCACTCAAAATCCAACAGTCTTTTGAGCATCAAAGTATTTTTGCCAATCAAGTTAAAAACTAAGTGTGAATTTTATATTTGATTTAAATTAAGAAACCACATAAATTCCATTTGGTTTTGAAAATGCAAATCATTAATGTTGAAAAAAAAGGCAAGGAAAAATTGCACCCAAAACAATTATGAGATTTTTTTAACAAAAACAGATATATTAATTTTCACATATACTAAACATGAATATGATGGGCTGATAAACACAGACGATATCCACCCCAGAAACAATATTTCGGGGTGATAACTACGACGGATATCAGCCACAACAGATATTTGCACTGAAAAAGATTATTGTACAATGGATGATCTATACAAATGCTCTTTTTCTAGTTTATATAGTTTGGCGATAAACAAAGCATGATCCATGGCGGCATAGCCATTTATCTACGCAATTCATGTGAAAGGTATGTAGACATGGTGGAAGAGATCTGGCCTTTTCTCCCTCTTGCATCTCCTGCACGCAACATTCAAATCAATAATCCGCAAATTCCGTTTTACATACTGCCAGAAACTCTGAATCATCAGAAAAAACTACTTTTTCAATGTTCAATTGATTGGGATCATGGACACAGCTTGAACTGCATATGTCAGGTAGAAAAGGGCAAAGTAGAAATGGTTCAAAGCTAGCATGTGTTGATTTCATGTTTTAGTTGGATAGGTTCATGTAAAAAATCGTTGAATGCCAGATGTTTGAGATGTAAGACAAACTTTGCTTTCTGCAGTTCTTTGTTGTGCTTTGAGGAGATTGTGTATCCTCAGGATGTTAGTATTCCAAAATAACGGAAGCTTAGAAATGAACTATGATACCACACTGAAGTTACAGCAGAATCCATGAGTTGCTAAGCTGTTAGTGGGTGGTTGGAAGGTCATGCAAAGTAGAGGTTTTGTTGGAGCTTCTTCCATGTCTGGTTCATGTTGCACCAGAATTTGAAGTTGGCACGAAAGCAACGTCTATTTTCTTTTTCATGTCCTACATTATCTGGTTTGTGCAGCTAATGTGAAATTATAAAGCCAAATATTTCACCATAGTATTACTATCCCTTTCCATAAGTTATGTCCTTTAAGCCCCAATATGGCAGCATCTTTAGGTATGGCATTTAGCAAGAAAATTTGGAAGAAATCAAGGAATGTCCATGCTTTCTTAGAAATTAGAATGAGATACCTTCATAGCCAGAAAATGATACATACAGGGATGAAAAATGCTAATGCTTCCTGAACACTAGAATACTCTACAACTCATGGTCCCAAAAAGATGAAGGTTTCAGAAACTTCATGAAGCTCATACCTTTTTTGATTGCGCAGTCAATGCTGATGAGCACATACAAGTTGTTACCATCTTACTGGCAGTTCCTACTTGCTAGTAAAGTAAATATCTTGATCAAGCAATATGTCCAACAATCTATTTCTTTGCCACAGTTTCTATGATCATATCTCGGTTAATCAACCATTGCTGTAGTAAAATAGAGTGACATCAGTTTGAATCCAATCTTATTCATGATCTTATTCACTGGCATTTTAGCAGGGAAACATGTTCATAAGCAAATGTCCTCATCTTGCATTGGATCTGATGAATGCCATGATCATGTTATATAGAAGCAGATTTGATGTTCATCCTCAAGGAATACCTTCACTTGTCAAAGTAAGACTGCCAACTTGATGGTGATGCAGTTTTGTGACGAGAACGACCATGCCTGCATCTAATACATTTTCTACTGCAAACAGGGTATCTGGTTTACCAAGGTACAGTGTACCTGCATATGCTGTTTTTTCCGGCTTGTGGTTTTGGATTGCATAAACTAGCGGGCATTTTTTATCTTAAAACGAAAAAGTTTGGGTTGGTTTTTTATTACCCATTCGAGGATGAAGGTGAGAGCGTCTGTGAAGCGCCTACGCGAATCGTGCAGGATCGTGAGGCGTCGGGGCGCGGTCTGCGTGATTTGCAAGAACCCTAAATACAAGCAACGCCAGGGCTGCTTTTCTGCCCATGATTTCGAACCATCAACGTAACTATTTATCCTCCTTGTGTATTTGTCGATCTATAAAGAAAGGCACTTTTTTTTTGGCAGATTCTTTGGTGAAATACAAGCAGGTGGTCAGTTGAAATAATTAATTTCGAATGTTGTTCTGATTGTTCCTTCTTGCAGAATGGAAGCTCCAAGCATGAACCTTTCATGTCCTGATAAATCTGCTCTTGGTTTGGTCTCGACCTGTTGGATTAAGGTACAAATTTATGCACATTGTTTTCAGGACATATGTGCATGAAGATCATTTAGTAGGTTCAGTCACTATATTTCTTGATTCCTGATTCATAAGCACTGCCCTTTTGCCTTTATCATCTTGATAGGCCTGCTGGTTCATCAAAAAAGCAAATGGCAAAATCTAAATTAGGAGGCAACAAATCTCAGATTAGATTACACTGGTTCTATAATGTTCAGATACTTCATAGAAAAATGTGGATAACATTGGGCTTATTATGTTAAATGTTTTGATTACATGTAATGCTGAGCTGACATCTACCCTTAAATAAATATGGTGATGTCCTGGTCCTAAGCGATCGCTACCTTTGTGCTTTATTTTGATTTTGACTGACTTTGTGCTTCGGATTGGCATGGTGGAGGGCATGGGTAGTTATAACTTAATATGTGAGTGGTTCTCTGGCTTAAGGTGTTCTGAACAATTGAATATGTAGTTTTGCAACTGGTTTCTTTATCCCATTATTGTAGTTATGGAGCAGTAACAGAGGTAATCAGTAAGGTTGTGGTAAGCAGCTTATGCATGTGTTTAAATAATAGATTTTATTCTAAGAAGTGTTAGACTCCCTAAAGTTGTTTTACATGATTCTTAGATTGTACAAGAGCTCCTTATGAATACGAACATGACAGAAGGTAGGGTTCATGTTGTCTCCTTCCATGATAACTGCAAAATCAGCATATTCTGGGGCCATTGCCTTCAGCAATGTCCTGGATCAGCATGTTTTAAGGCAAATTACCTCTAACAACTTGTAACCTAAGGTTCGCTCATATAGATATGTATTTACCTTGGCAGGGGTGCTATAAGCTGTATTGAACAAAGATGCTTGGTGCATTCAAATTGAAGCAGGTATAGACGTTGCACATACAAGGAATGAAACCATTTGGGGCTTCAATTGAGCTAAAGACTGATCGTGATCCAAGGGTACAGCAAAAAAAAGAAGCAATAGCTATTTCACAGGGTCCTGTTAGGCATCAAAGAATGAAACAAATAGATATGAAGTTTAGGTTGTCAAAGACCTGGTGGAGCAAAGATCTAGCATTGACTCATTGGAAAAAATAATTGCAGGCAGAACAGTTCATGCCTATCTTCAAGTGCATTCCATGTGTCTCTTGCATCAAACGCCAATCCATGATTGCCACTGTTACGTTCTCATGCACATTATTTTTCACTATGCCTGTGTAGCTATGGTAATTCCAGAAAAACGAGGCAACGGTTTTGTAGCTCTTTTTTCAGAAATTTATGGAGAGCATGTGTGTATCAACCCTAAGGCAAACGTGATACAGATTTTTCTTGCTCTGAAGTAACTGCAAGAGTACATCATCTTTTATATGTAAAAAATACCCAGCAAGGCCTCTAGCAAGGCCTCTGCCTCTTTGATTTAATTTTCAATCTATGAGAACGTACATGCATTTGGTCACTCATTCTTGAAGATTTGTCTTAACTTCATAAAGCCCTAGGCTATGCAATAAAACCTTGAACAAACATAAGAACTCAAGTAATAACCAAGAATTTTGACATTGCATTGGTTTAAATAATGTTATGCAGCATACTTGCCATGTCATGTCATACACAATTTGAAATAGTTTTCGGGCACATGTCATGTCATACACAATTTGAAATAGTTTTCGGGCACAAAAATAAACGGTGGCCCACTTTCTATTTTGTTTTATCCCTCCAACGACAGCAAGATTATTGCTGCAAAATCCTGTTGCCCGGATAGGTCTGCCGTGGGAAAAGATGCCTGACCGAAAGGAATTTTGAACGGACATTGAACAAGGTGTGCCAATCCTTTTCCTCTTTTGAACGATTTGTGTCAATCCTTTTCCTCTTCTTCTTCTTAACACTATAATTTTTCTGCAAAATAGGGCTCAGGCTTTAGGAAAATACATATGTTCGATAATTTGTCTAGAAAAACCTATAGAATTGTTGTTGATAAATGTAAATCTAGAGTGATTCCTCAAGGTTCCAATTGTCTTCTTGCAGTTTAATATCCAAGAACAAAAATTTATTAGGTTTTGAGTAATTTTTTAGAAACGTACATGTTTAGGTCACATGGAAATTTAGAACACATGATTGTAGCATGTAATTATGATGAGGTTTATACGATATGCTTTCAAGAAAATGCATTTACTGAAGTATTGTTTGATATTTGCAGAAACACACACAGAAAGTTTTGGCATGTGTATTTGTAATTGGATTGAGGAAGAAATTTTCCTATGGCGCAAGTTATTTTCTCAACGTTGGCAACTCCAAATCAATCGTGGAAATTAGAGTACAAAAACAGCATTGCAAAGGAGGAAGTTTTACAGCAAGAATGAATGGCTACTATTTATGGTTGTAATGCCCCAATAGGTGTTGTATGCCCCAATAGGTGTTGTTGGAAATGCTATATGTCCATCTATATGTCAGAAATGCTCAATCTTTCAGGAACTTCACATCCCTTACGGAGCTTGATAAAAATTTGGAACCTAGCACATGTGTTGCTCTCTTGTCTAAAGCATGGGGCAAAACAGTTCATGCCTATCTCATTATCAATAAACTTCATAAAATATTCTTGTCTAATACTCTTATTGGGATGTATGCCAAGTGGGGCAACATCATTGACTCATTTTCAGTGTTTGATAACATGCCTTGGTGCCTTGTTAACATTGTCCCAGTTTTATTATCATTATCTAAACTTTGCCTGGTAAAAAGCCCAGCAACGCTGGGCACTTTTTCTAGTATTCTTATAATGGCGTTCTTGAAGTGTTATCTATTAAATCTGAATAAGTCCAAATTTTGTTGAATATGTCATAATTCTTAAAGCTACTTAGGTTTGAAACTCCAAAGCATTGTTGACGAAAGGAGCAAAGTCCTCTCATAAAGCAAAGTGAACAGTGACCCAAACAGTAATATCAATGTGTTGTATGCGTCTCACACATTAGTTGGTTCCCATTACAAATAATATTCTATCCTATTATGTGCTATTCTATTCAATTCTCATGAGTCTAACTTGTCTTATGCCAGGATCTAATTTGCCTGATGTGGTCATAAATGTTCTAAGTCTCGTTCCCTTTATTTCATTTAAGGATAGTCCAATGAAGTATGATCACGGCTAGGATCTTTTTTTCCAAAGAGACTTCTAATTGATATGATGAATGACATGTCTATATAATGGTTGATTGTCCTACCCAAGTCAGTATGTAGTGTGAAGAATATGCGTGGCAATCCTGTCACCTTATCCAACAAGGCATCCATATCAGCCCAACAGGGCGCGTCTGTCAGTCCGGAGTCTAATGTAATCGAGTGCGTTGCATCCAAATAACTGTTCAAACAAGGGCTGATTCTTACCTAATAACATCAATACATATTATCCAGTTTATGTATGTTTGTTGATATGGTATCAGAGCACAGAAATCGGTTTTAGGAAACAAGATTTTAAGTTGCTGCAAGCTCTTAGGTTCAAAGGGCAACTGCCAGAGTGAATCAGAGATTAATTCAGCGTAAATCTAAGAAGCACATGGTTCAAAGAAGGAAGAATAATTCCAGAAGGAGTGTGTTTGAGTGACTCAAATTTCATTACTAGACCAGACGGCAACAATCTCATCAGGAAAATTTCTGATCTCACGACCTTTAAGTTAGATCATGCTAGGTATCTTTAAGAGACTGTAGTGAAGGGCATGGTAGGTTGCATCTCATAAACCACGTTAATCAAGAAAACAAATGCCACTCTCTAATGTGAAAGTTACAACAATGGCTAGGATTGGATCTAAATGATTACGATCCAAGGGTTCTTATTAAAAGGCATGTTCCCAAAAAAAAAGGGGAGGTGGCTTTACAAAATTAGAGATCACTATTTCTGGGCCATGATGCCGTGATGGTTGCCATAGCTATTGTTGCGATCGATGTTAGTAAAACAACTCAATTGACATAACTGTTGTTGCAAGTAATGGCAATAAAACAATTCAATTATTTTTTGAATAAAACTCATGTTTGTTGTAAATAATATTATAAAAATTGGGTCCAAATAACATTAACATATCAATTTTCACTAATTTTAATCTTACTAAATCCATGCTATTTAGTTTGGCTCATAAGTGAGATGTTAGATGTATAATAACTGAATTTTTTTTTTACGAAATCCATAGGCTTTCATGTCCAAGGAAACATATTAGCTATATGTTTGCATTTAACGTTCACACTTGTGGTGGAGCTATGTGCACATACACTGTAGGCATTTCTATGATTTTGGATAACCAATTACGCATGAGTAGTGATGTTGCAGTTTGCATTCATGTAGATAAAATGTAAGACTTGCATCAATTACATGGACACAATGAATAATAAGCAATATCGGTTGATACAACTTTTGCAGGTTCATTCTTATGATCCACAAATTGGAATTAAACACCCCTTGCACCACTAACAATCAAAGCATTGTGCCTATCCTTGAATCTTTTGCTATAGGCTAGGAGTAAACTAATAACTTCCAAGTTACTCCAGATCCAATTGGAATATTCTACAATAATGGAGTTCTAAGCTACACACTTTAATCTTGCAGGCTAACAAAGACCCCTCTTACAACTTACCAATTGGCACATCTGACATACATATCAATAAGATGACAACAGGAGATTGACGTCCACTAGCAAGAATCTACTTATGATATTCCATTAAATTGCATCATAAATTCAGTGAGCTATACCCAAAGGCAGCTTTCCAGTCTAGTACATAAAGAGTGGGGTAGAGAAGCAATAAGAAACCCACTTGCAATTCGCCATGTAACAATTTGTTTCATTCTAAGATTATGTGACACAATTATAGTTATATGTTTTTCCTTTTTCTTTTCTTTTTTTCTTTTTTGAGGGTAAGAGTTTATTTTGATTAATAAGGATATAAAGTACAAAGAGTCCCCACAATGGCAGATATATACCAATGTTATTGATCCCTATCCATCAATACTATGTGTACTTTAGGAACTCCTATTTCCACACTAGCAAGATGGTAGGGAAACCATATATATGCAGTTACTCACATTATATACTCAGTTACTCACATTTGGGGCTAAGTCCTCAGAATTCCTCCAGTGACATTTAAAGTAGCTATAAAACCCTTTAATCTTGCCAATTCTGTCCAGGCCCTTATAGTAGCTCACTCCCATCTTGCTATGGTGGGACAAAGCCATTAAAGCCATCCGTATTAAAGCAATTCTTTACTTGTGAATAGAGATGCTCTGTCCCCTCAGAGCTACATCATAGCAATGTCACCAAATAATCCAAAGGGTGACACTGACTAAAGAAGCAGCAATAAAGCATGTGTCTATTAGACAAGCCACCTAAGGTGGTGTATATCTAGTCCCAGGACAAGACATACCCAATGCCAAAACTCGGTAATCTTAGGACAAAGAAGATATGTAAAAGAGATTCACTAGCATGGAATCCAAGTTGGCACTGGTCTTCAGTTAAGATTCCTTTAAGAACTAGCTTCTCTTTGGTATTGAGACCACCTTGAAGGGTTGTCCATCTAGAAAATTGTGTTCTCCTAGAGCATAATATTTTCCATGAATTTGCTAAGAGAAGCTTAGCCACCGTCCCATCCATCTGTAGTCTAGCTTCTGCTTTAAATCATAGAGAGCCCCATAGACCCTAGCTACACTATATATCTTTTTGCCTGCATACGGCCATTTATCCCTAGGACCATCAAACTCATAGGAAAGTTTACGTGACATTTCCCGGAAATATATGCCATAAATACGTATATTTTTGGGCCACGTCACTGTACAAGTCTCTTGAGTAGCCTTGTACACCATAGTGGGTGGAAAAGGGAGCATGGCTAAGTTATTCACATAACTTAGCCAACCTTAGGCTTAGGGCCATTTCCACATGGCCTTACCCTATGGGGCACCCGCCACATAGAAGTATCCTATTAGAGCCACGTGGCGGTGACATGGAACCCTAACCTTTAAGTACCCTAACCTTAACGCTAGGCCATTTTTTTGGCTCCACCTGCCTTGAGGTCTGTTCTTCGCTCATAACTCTGTTTCGAGCACCGTTCGTTGCGACGTAGCTCAGATCGACAGCTCCGAGGCAGTGCGCTCATCAGAAGGAGTAGGAACCACCCGACTTATCAGCAAGTCATGGAGACCCTAGAAGTTGGAGGATGTTCGTCCAGAGCAGGTATTCAGAGTAGCTTCATAGGTAGATCATCTGGAACCTAGAATTTTAGATGAACTAGGATCTTGTCTTGCTAGTAGAGCCTTCCTAGAACCCCCAGTCTAGGTTTCAGACTCTAAGCAAGGAACCCGAACAAGTAGGTAGATTCATTTGTATAGATTAGATGTTATCTTCATTATTTATCATAATTATGTTGATGTAAGATGTTGGTTGATCTTAGGTTTGCACCTCTTGTGTATTGGGAAGGGCAGTAGAGACCTTATAACCATTATTTCGATGATGCTCCTAGTTTAGACCCCTTAGTTCCTGTTAGTTGCGGCCTGTGCATAGGAACCCACCCGGCTATGGAGGCTATGGAGTGACTTAGCACCACACAATGAGGCTAGTGGCAAAGTGGAGGGAGGCCCCTGTTGAGTGCGGCTACTGGGGATCCATAGCGGGCTAGATCTATAGTCGGTCACTTCGTGTGGGCCGGGTATGGGTCCGACACCTCCTAGGTCAGTGGTGTCACCCTGACTCTCAAGAGTTGCAGGGGACGACCTGGCTCTTGTTTTGGGGGGTTCAGTCAGGTATGAATCGTGTGTCGCCACGACCCTCTAGCTGCCCATGGCGCCACTAGACCTCGGGAAGGGGAGATGCAACCCTTCCTACCTCATCGGACGAGGAGATGCAATCCAGAGTAGTTCCAATGGGTGATACCATAGGATTAGTCTCCGGCAGGTTATAGTCGCGCCAAAGCCCGATTTAGCTGTCTGCAAAGCATGCATAGGAGGGGCGAATGGAGTGGTCAACCCTAGCCATTGTCTATAGCCAGCCCTAACATTGTTATATCTCAGTCTGCTCTATCTTGAGGCCCAGCCGTCAGGCTACTTCCCTTACGAGTCTGAGCCTGGGTAGGAGCTCATATGTTTTATGGTATATTGATACCTTTGATGTATCTATTGTTGTAGGAATGTGCTACCCCTCGAGGGGATGTATTGTTATTGTTGGTGCTGACATGATGTTATGCTTCCGCTGTTATAGGAGCCCATAGGGGAAGGGCACGCAAGACACCTTCGTGTCCCCTTCCCGCACTAGAGAGATCTTGGGTGCGGGATAGACGGAGGGCCTATGCGGCCGGAGTGTTGGATGGGGGATTTCCCACGAGATGTATGACTGAGCATCGTATATTTGGTGGGGATCGTCACAGTTCAACAGTTTCTAGATTTTTTTAGTATTCTTCTGTCTCGTTCTCTAAGTCTGAATTTAGACCATGAGATCCATGTACCATTCTCCATAGATGCCATATATTCAAACTCCCATGGGCTTTCCATTTCTTAAAGATGTGGGAATGGACTAATGCCAAAGGAAGACCATCTTTTTCCTAAACACCAATGTTCCAAAATATACTAATTCGCCCAGCCCCTCCTGCCATATGAACTTTCTATTGACAGCCTATATTTGGTTGTATATAGCCTTTTGGGCTACAAGTACAAATGAGAAATATAAGTGAGAGCTGAATAGTACAGCATTAGCAACTATTATTGTCCTTGCCACCAATAGACCTTTTGCAGACCACAACTCAATCTTCTTCTGTAGTTTGTCTAAGATAGGGACCCAAAGGCCCTTAATGCTATTTGAAAGAGCAAATAGAAAAACTAAGGGCTTCACCGTTTTCCCAACAGCTATGACTGAAAAGCCCAATTTATAAGCCTAGGGGTCAACGTCCCCCTCTAAAGCCCACTTTGTTGGCATTGAGGTCAATAGAACACTCCCATCATCATACCTGAGGAACATGAAGTTGTCATCCGCATATTGCATAATTGTGAGTTCCCATCTTGACCTGGCAGAACCAAACCACTAAGGCCCCCTTTCAAAACATTGAGGTTTATCATTCTTGTGAGAAGGTTTGCCATATTTAGAAAGAGATAGAGAGCAAGCAGGCAACCCTACCTTATACTTTTCCTAAGATCAAAAAGACCGGAACGCTCTCCATTTACCAAGACTGATGTAGAGGCAAGCTTATTCATACCCATTGAAATATTAATAAACTCTTTGTGGAATCCCATGTGTCTCTGTCATTTTTTGCAAACCATCACATCTAAGATAGTCATAGGCCTTTCGAAGTCCATCTTGACAAGTACACAATTCTGCCTTGTATCTCTGCACCAGTGCATTCCTTCCCCAGCAGCTAGATAATTGTCAAGGATATACCTTCCTGGAAGGAATGCTGATTGCTCTTTTCCAATGACCCTGTTTAAGATGGGCTTTAAATGATTGACAATTCCCTATAAACTATTGACATTTGTTAGTGCAAGAGGTCGCCACTCTCCCATTGATTGGAGACTAGAGACTTTTGGAATCAAAGTGATGAAACTTGCAGCTAGTGTAGGATGTAATATGCAAGAGGACCAAGCTCCTCTCGCCGCCTTCACATAGTCACAGCCGCGGACATCCCAAAACTTCACAAATAATTCAGATGGAAAGTCATCAGGACCAGAAGACTTACCAAAGGCCAAAGAGCATAGTGTTATATATATCTTCTTCCTCCATGGGACGCAATAAATCCTGATTATCATTCTCAATAATTATGTAAGCCTAGTCAATTTTGGACACCCATTGTGCAATTTGAGATTGGTACGAATTCTTTGAATTGAGCTTGAAAGCTCCCCCTAACGGTACTCAGCGGATCAGCAAGCGTATTTTGACGACTATCCTTCATTGATGTGATATTGTTTTCAGCTAATCTTGCCCCAGCCATTCTAAAAAAGAACTTGGAATTTTCATGATCCGACTCAGTGTACCATTTGCTTTTAGAGCGAATAGTAGCCCCTCTAGCTTCCTCCTCCTCAATGGCCTTGTCTTTTCCTTCCAACTCCTCCTCTATTGATTGCTTGTCTCTATTATGGGGATCTAGTAACAGCTCTTGTTTGATTATTCTTAGCAGGTTATACACAATGTCTTTCTCTTTTTTGGATTCGGAGGACCTATTTTTGCCTCACTTTTTTATCCACACTTTCATCAGGCTAAGTTTTTCACCAGGCATTCTGTATTAAATAAAGAGTCCAAGAAGGTCCTAATACTTTGTAGAATGCTTCTTTCCCTAGAAAAGAGGTGTTAAACTTGAAAGCCACATTACCTCCTCTTAGGGATGTTGTCGAAGACTAACTTTTGTGGCACATGATCTAAATGTGAGAAAGCAAGCTCTCCCTCGACATAGCATCTGTCCATGAAGGAGGTTGTCCTATTGCCCATATAGAATCTATCTAACAAGCAATATAACTTGTCATGCCCCTTTTATTTATTAGACCATCAGAATGTAGGAGTAGATGGAGGAATTAAGGCTTAAAAGAGAGTTCCATGCAATGTTCTCCTCATGTAGCAAGTTCCTGTATAACCCAATTTTTTGGTCCCAAACATGAGTCATATTCAAATTTCGCTTAGAATCCAATTGTCAACTCCCCATCCTTGAAGAGTTATCCGATGCTCAATTTCTCTCTATATAGTCGGGCCTTTATTAGAGGCAAAGATATTTAGTAGATCCACATACAATCTGTTATTTCAAAAATAACAACCTGCCATCTCCCACAGCTTCCTGCAAATTAATATTTTTGCATTTGAACCTTCCACAGAATACATGTACCTCCTTTAGTACCTTCGGCAACACAACTATAAGAAGAGTAGTTACAATCAACCCAACTACCAATAGACCTGGTATTGAAGTTCAGAAGCTTATGCTCTTGCAAAAGGATGATATCTGCCTTCAATGATATGATAGTAGCTAAAACACGACCATGCTAAGGACCCCCTTGATACCACGCAAGTTCCATGAGACAATAATCATAAATTTAAATTTGTAGAAAATTCTGCTCTATAATTATCGTCCAAGGTATAACCAATATTTCCGAACCACGGTCCACTAATAACAATTACATTTGAGGACTTTACACGTCTAATATTCCAGTTCACGACTTCAAAATTCATTGTGAACTTTAAAAGTAGGGAAAAACTACAAAATACCCTTATGTTTTGACTAATTTCGCCACATACCCCTAATTTTTCAAAAATTTATGGAATGCCCCTGATCAATGTATCTGGCTATGTAGAATTTTGTATATCACAAGATGCCCTCGTATTTTGCGTATTTCCTAAGGTGCTCATTTCGGCTCCCTCCTTTTTCTACAAAAAGCGTATGCTTTTCTGGTGCTTCATACCATTAGCTTCATTCTAGTGAGTTTATCTTAAGGCGTCAGTACCAGCAACGAGTTTATATGAAGGCTTCAACATCTTAAGCTTTAAGAATTTTGATTCTTTTGCCATCAGTGACTTTTGCCATAACAATTTGCCAAAAAAAAATTTGAATGCTACAGTAACATCGTTGCAATGCTGTTTGCTTTTTCGGATGCTACATTAACATCGATTCATGCTACAGTGACCCATCGCTATAGCCCATCGTTTATAATCGATTCTATTCATCGTTTCTTAAGCTTCACGCATTTTGATTCTGCCACAATCATTAGCGGCAGCAAGGCCACGTATTGGAGCGATCTGAAATTGCCATTCGAAATTGCCACAGACAGTGTTTTCCCACAGGGATTCGAAATTGCCATAAGGGCATTTCAGGAATTAACCTAAAACTTAAGGTTAATTGAACAATTTTTAAAACTACAAAATACATTGTATGTTGACCAGGGGCATTCCATAAATTTTTGAAAAGTTAGGGGTACGTAGCGGAATTAGTCAAAACATAAGAGTATTTTATAGTTTTTCCCTTAAAAGTATGATCATTTCTCTTATTTTACACATTTAATTTTCTTTCAATAGCAACTCACCACCAAAGGAGTTGCTAAAAGGTTGAGGCTTTTTTTCTCTTCATCTCATCCATATTATCTAGATTCACGTTTGCATCCATCTTATTCTGGGTGTTTAGTCTAGTGGTAACACACTAGGTCTAGCAACTATAGGTCTCGAGTTCGAGACCGCCCAGAATCGCACTCTGAACTGTTGGGTGTCAAAACCCACAGACGCAATGTAGTGTGGTGTGTGGTCACATGTCCAGTTGGATGCTGCCTAGTGGCGTGACGTTAAAATACTATCTATCTATCTATCTTCTTGCCCATTTAAGCAAATGGGTTATGTAGCATTTCCACATCATCTGTTGTATCTATATTTGCCCATTTGGAGTTGCCTTTATGTAGCACCATGGCCGTTTCAAGATGCCATGCTTCTCGTGTATCTTTAATTATCGTACATGTGAGATTCCTTTTCTCTACAGAAGTTACGTTCGTGATATACTTAGACAATGATGACATTAATTGTGGAACCTGTGAAGTTTTTGGATCCAATGTGTTGGCCTTTAGACTTCTTGGCCATATTTCTAGCTCTTGTACCATGTTTGGGAGCTAGCACTTGCCATTGAGTCTCCCCACTGATATGGTGGGGTATGGGATAAAGCCTCGTAGAGGTTGGGGCTCATAAAGTATCCGCCCTTTTTGGTGTATTGAGCTAGGGGTTTAGTGCATTACATTTGGTATCAGAGCAGGGCTTGAGTTCGAGTCTCCATGGGGACATGTATGACCCAAAATACCGTTGGACCGTAGGCTATGGCTTGGTCTTGGACACCACGGGATGGTGTGGTTTATAAAGTTGTGATGATCGAGGATGAGCATAGTTCTAGTGGGAGAGATTGTAATGGACCCATGGGAGACTGCTCGAGTGGATCTTAGTGTCGTGTTCTCGAGACATCGGCATAAATGGATAGAAGCGACTATTCATAAACGTCTAAACGCTTTTGCCCAGTTGGTTGGGGCATGATAATTAAGCTCGTATCAAATGGTATCAGAGCGAAGGGTCAAT
This sequence comes from Isoetes taiwanensis, assembly GCA_021234155.1. Classification (NCBI taxonomy): domain Eukaryota; kingdom Viridiplantae; phylum Streptophyta; class Lycopodiopsida; order Isoetales; family Isoetaceae; genus Isoetes; species Isoetes taiwanensis. Next base: position 8,540,029 of record JAJEKV010000051.1, read on the forward strand.
TCTTTGTGGCAACATTGATGTGTTCCACATGCTTGAGGGCAAGCATCTCAAGGAGAGGGAGGAACAAGCATCTCAAGGAGAGGGAGGAATTGATATGGTGGGGTATGGGATAAAGCCTCGTAGAGGTTGTGGCTCATGAAGGATCTGCCCTTTTAGTTTATTGGTTGGCACTAGGGGGCTTAGTGCATAACACCCACATAGGGCACCCTCTTTAGATTTTGACATATTTGAAGGCGTGTTTCAAGCATATTTTCAACAACGGATGAAGAACAAGGGGTGATGATAGTTGCTTCTATAGCATATGTAAATGGAGGAGTGACAATAAACCGGAGGGGTCCATGTATCTCTTGAGTGATTTCTTGTTGTGTAGCTCCTACAGTTGCATGTACGTGCTCCTTATCTTTATAGGGCATCCTCTTTAAATTTTGGCATATTTGAAGGCGTGTTTCAAGCATATTTTCAACAACGGATGAAGAACAAGGGGTGATGATAGTTTTTTTTTTTTTTTTTTTGAAGAACTGAGACACTTATATTAAAAGAATGGCAATGATACAAGAGGAGTAGTGAGGAAAAAGAATGCCCCGAAGGGACAAAGACACCTCAACACTCCATACTAAAAAACTAGAGCGTAAACTTCCAATCGCCTCTAGTAATCACTGTACAAACTCCCCATTCACATTTACAATGTGCAAAATATCTCGCCAGATGCAAAACTTTGTCTCCTCTAGGCCAGTAAACACAAGAAAACTCTGGAATAGCTTATGTCTGAGTCATGGAACTAGAGAGGCTGCAGGTTGCTGAATCCCTTGAAAAATCCATAAATGACGCCGTTTCCAAATCAACCAAACCAACCACGCCTTACACAGATGGAAAGCCTGCTTCTTAGGAGAGGACCATGAAGCTGGAAACACATGAAGAAGTATCTTCTGGCTACACATCCTGATTCGGAACAATGCTCTGACCCAATCCCATGCAGCTTGCAAATGTGGGCACAAGACTAGACAATGTTCAATGGACTCCCCGATGAGAGCCGGGCGATAGGGCAAAGAAAACTCACGGTGGCTTAAATCTATGCACCGAACATTTACCCTAATGCAGTGGTGCACCACTTGCCACAAGAGAACCCTAACCTTCGGTGGGGGGAGAGAGTTCCAAGTCCATGTCCAGACGGAGCGCCAACAAGAACCCAAGCTTGGTGCCCACTTGTCAGAAGGAGGTAAAGTATCATGAATAACCAATGTTCGGTAACAAGAACGAACAAAACATGACTCATCGACCCCTGAATGAACCTTCCAAATCTGAAAGACCACCCCTCCCTGGAGGAGAACAGGAATATGCAAGTGGAATCTGAGGAGGCCACTTGCTGCCGGATAGCTCGACATCGCTTTGCTCTTAAGCTGCGGGCCTGAAAAACTCCCAAGGAGCCGGTTGGCCATGCCAATACCAATCCTCTAAAGTGGAGATCAGAGTCTCGAGTCCAATGGGCCTCAAGGCCCGGAAGGCAAAGCCGGGCGACCAAAGGCAAGTATGTCGGAGGCAGAGAAACCCACAGAAAAGGAGAAGTGTGATGAAATACTGATGCATAGTCTACCTGGAAAAGCACTCGCACATGCTCCCAAGCCCGCAGTACACCCTTGAGAAAAGGTGACGCGTGTGGGTACGGGCTCAGACCGTAAAGCAAGGCCCAAGGCAACTTCACAGGGACCGATGGCTTGTGAAAAGCCACACAATTCTGGAGGGACTGTAAAAGCAATGCTGCACCTAGAGAGAACACCTCTTCATGGAGAATACTCCAGACAAACTTGGAGACTAACACCTTAGAATGCAGAACCAAATCTAGGATTGCCAAACCCCCATCCTCTCGAGGGCGGAGGCACTTCCACCAGGCTACTTTAACCACTGCTCCTTCTGCAGTCCCTCCCCAAACAAAGTTTCGGACAATTCTGTCCAATTCCTGAACCTTGCATTCTGGAGCTAACATAACAGATGCTGTGTATACGTGGGTGCTACAGAGCACTGACTTAGCTACAGTAATCCTGCCTGCCATCGACAACTTACTAGCCTTCCACCAATTCAGGTGCTTCTGTAGTCCCTGCAAAATCTCATCCCAAACACAGCCCATAGAGATATCACCCCCAAAAGGAATGCCCAGAAGTCTGGTACATGCATTCACTGGGAGTACCTTCCAAGGGAAGAGAAACAAACAAGGTGGAGGCGGCGTCTCCAAAACCCACAGAGCCGAACACTTTCCCCAATTAAGAAGACAACCAGAAGCCAAGGAAAATGTATCCAGCAAACCCTTAACATTACTCAAATTGCTTTCTTCTGCTGCCACAAAGAGGAAAGTGTCATCTGCAAACTGATTGCAAATCTGATGACTGCCGTTCTGCATCCGAAGACCCTCTACCACTCCCTCATCTACTGCAGTCAAGAGCAATTGTGATAATGCCTTCGCCACTATGGTAAACAAAAATGGGGCCAGAGGGCAGCCCTGACGGACTCCTCTTCCCATCGAAAAGAACGGGGAGGGCTCCCCCTGGCACACAACTGTAGCTCGTGCTGACGTGTGAAGCTTCATAACTGTTTCTGTAAAACGTGGACCACAACCCAAAGCGAAAAGCACACTTGACAAAACTCCCAACAAGACACCTTGTCATATGCCGCCAGAAAAATCAAGCTTAAGATAAACAACTCCCTGACCTGTTTTCCTAGCCCAATACAAGCCCTCATAAGCAACAGCAACATTAGTTAAGATGTTTCTTCCTGGGATGAACCCGGACTGAACCTTGTTAATAGAGGAAGCTAGAACCAGTTTAAGCTTTTCTGCCAAAGCTTTTGCAATAATCTTATACACAGAGGAGAGCAAAGAAATAGGCCTCCAATCATTGATCGTGGATGGCTGTTTTACCTTAGGGATCAGGGAAATGCAGGCAGTGTTAAGAATTTTATCCATTTCATGAGAGCGCAGCAAGTCAAGATAGACCTGATACACTGACTCTCCAGCCCATTCCCAATAAGTCTGAAAGAATTCCACAGGCACCCCATCCAGCCCAGGACATTTATCCTTAGCCATGCACATACATGCACCCTCTAAATCTTCCTTGGAGAGTTCCTGTTCTAAACTATCACGCTGATGGTGCAAGATAGATGGCTTAACGGCAGCCAAAACCAGATCCTGCATTTCTTGCTCGTATGGAAACGACTGCTTAGCAAAGAACATTGAAAAATGGCCGTGCACATACCTCTGGAGATCAGCAGGATCCTCCAATTTACGACCATCTGACAAAGTAAGGGATGCCATTGATGCTGCATACTGACGCTGCCTTGCTGCCCTAAAGAAAACCGAAGAGCTCGTGTCTCCTTGTTTCAGCCAAGTAAGTCCAGACTTCACCCGAGCTTCCTTAACTTTGACCTGCTCTAGAGATATGATCTGCTGCAGTATGGCATTCTCCCGGATGCCATCAGAAGGTTGTGCCCGAATCTGCTCCAACTCTCTATAGAGTAAGTGGAGTTCCTGTCGCTCCTGCTGAACTCGCTGCCTACCAAAAGCCTTAGCAAAACGTTTAACCCTAGCCAATGCTGCCACCATGCCTGCCATTCCACTCAGAGAGGAGAAGGTATTGAGCCACAAGTCCCGACAATGAGACGAGAAGACTTCATCTGTCAAGAAGCGGGTATTCAGACGAAATACTGTTCTGGAGGGTTTGGGGGTAGAAGTATTTTGGCTACACAATAATTGAGGATAATGATCTGAAATGGAGGTGGAAAGAATGTTGCTCCTATGCAGAGAGGGTACTTCATCCAATGTGCGAGGGGAGGCATAACATCTATCATGCCTGGCATAGGCCCGCCCCGCCCCGATCTGCCTATTGCACCATGTGAAAGACAAATCTCCTTCCACCTCTACCATAGCCAGATCCTGCAACAATCTAGACCATTGGTCCCTCTCAAAACCCTGCACAATCTGCGCACCAGGGTCAGAGCGATCCGCTGCCTGCTCTACCATATTAAAGTCTCCTAGTAGCAACCAAGCTACTTGCAAACCACCAAGATTCCTTATCTTGTTTCTTATTGTGGCCCACAGAGCACCTCTCTGAGATGGCTGGTTTGAGGCATAGACATTCACAATCCCCCATTCATGTCCTCCCTCAAGCCACTTAATAATTGCCCAACGACCATACTTATCTGCTGCGGAGTACGTAACATTAACATTCATTTTCCAAGCAATAAGAGTACCCCCACTAGACCGCCCCGAGGAAGAGACAATGGATGCAAAATGTCTTCCAACCATATCCATCAATTGTGTCATATCTCCCCTGTGGCACTTATGCTCCTGAATACAAACAATATCAGGATGAAGCTGACGAAGCGCCAAAGAAACTCTAGCCCTCTTACTACTGGAGGACCGCACCCCCTCACATTCCAACTGAGAATTGTCCTATTCATCCCACAACAGTCTTGTTCCTCCTCTCGCGAGGGGGCGAAACTTGCGGGCCTTCTAGAGCCAATGGATTGACCTCCGAGATGCGGTCGACCTCATCAGCCCAACTCTCCAACCGAGTGATAGTTGCTTCTATAGCATATGTAAATGGAGGAGTGACAGTAAACCGGAGGGGTTCATGTATCTCTTGAGTGGTTTCTTGTTGTATATCTCCTACAGTTGCATGTATGTGCTCCTTATCTTTGTCCTTGTTTTTTTGATCAAAAAAATCAACATAGGGGATGGAAGAAGGAACATGTTTGGTTAGGTCAAGCTGGACAAAGGTTCTGGGAGGACGAGACGGCATGTATTCGGTAGCAATATAAGTGCCCAGAGATCCAAAGAGGTTCTTGATGTCAATTTTGTTCCAGTATATGGGACTGAGATTTTGAAGAGATGAAGAGGCAATACAATACCGGTCCATGTTTTGAATAGGAATTTGTGGAGACCATTTGAGAAAGTTTAGTTGGAAGCTATCAAAAGTTAGGGTTCCATTTTTAAGAAGATAATCTGCAGATCTTTTAGAAGCACATTCAACCATTAGGAAGGGGTAGTTAAGTCAGTAAACAATGCTAAATTGCATGCCCTTGTTTAGCTTAAGAAGAAAATTCCAAAGTTTATCAGGCAAAAGACCGACCCTGTTGACTTTGACAATGACTGCCACTTGACTCAAAGATTTTATTTTAGAGCAAGCAAGAGAGGAATTTAGAAGAATATCTTTGAATTCTTTATCCAAAGGATCCACAGGAGGCTTGGAATATTTTAAAGTTTCCTCAATGGTACTGTCAGAGTGACGAGCAAGTTGTGGGCGAGTCACACCATGCTTAACAGCAATTTGCAAAGGACGGCAAAGGGTATCAACATCATATCTATGTCCAAACATATCTGGATCTCTGGAAAGATTGATTGTCCCAGAGAGGCACTTTGAGAGATTTAGGAGCCATATGTTGATCTTGATCTGCCTTTTGCATAAACATTCTGCAGTATCAATCTTGTTATAGATGTTATTTACTTTCCTCCTGTAGAGCCTGATGCCAAAGATAATGGCAAACTAATGTGGCAAGTCTTCCTTTCAAACTAAATAACTGAAACTAAGTTGCAAAATATTGTTGGAATTGTTAGTTGATATGAATGATAAACAGAGATGAAATTAAAAGCTAGAACTAAGAAAAAAAGAGAGGAAAGAATAGGATGGACAATAGAAACATGCCCTTAGACGACTCAAAAAGAAGCACGGCTCTATAAATGAGACAACTCTGATGGTCTTTGCAACAACTACCAATTCCACCTGCAAGAATTGCATAGGTAAAAGAAGCTGATATAAAAGGAGTGAAAGGGAGATTGGCAGGAAAAGTCGAGTGCCGAAAATTTGAAAAGAATATAAAAAAGAAAAAGAAAAGATTTCACAATGGAGAAGGAACGCCGCATGGGGCATAAGTATGGTCGTCCCCACCGTAACTTGCCCTCATCAGCAGGATAAGGGTCCCCGGTAGCTCCCCTGACCCCCGGGCATCGTGCACGATGTCACTTTGCGTTGTGCCATGTTTGCATGTTGGCCGACTGTAAGGCATTGATCTCTCTTCATTCCCTTTTGCCATTTTTGAACATGTTCAAAAAAGCTCATCCAATTTTTTGAATTTGGGTGAATTCAATACATTCGAGTTCAAAATGCAGGCAGATCAATCCATTTTTGCTCAAATGAAGTGGACAGATCATTCAAACTGATTTGAATTCACGTTGTTCCTGTAATACTATACCAAGAACAGAGACCAGTTTCTTCTGTTGAGCACTTCGATGGCGCTAACCAGACCGAACAAGCAACATGGCAATGCCATGCCACTCTAAGCCTCTGCCAACATTAAGAGGGTTAGGGCAAAGAGGGTAAAGGAATGGAGGACGGAACACACACCAGAAAAGACCAGAACTATGGAGACTCATTCATCGAAGATAGGCTAGTGAATGGAACAACAAATGGAAACATCCTGGAAAAGGTTTCTGAGCATGGAATTTCAATTAGAGAGGCTTCTAGGAGATTTGACCTAAGTCTACTATATGGGACTGGCAATATGGGAAGAATTACCCATGAAGAGAAAAAGCACCCCCATGTCCTAACTCACGCGCAAGAAAAAGAGCTCGTTTCTTGTGCCCTTGATAGGGCAAACTCGAGCATGGGGATCACCCTAGTGCAATCAGGGTAAGAGTAACCCAAATGGCCAACTTGGGGGAGATAAATACGGTAGATGGCCTGTCAGGCAAAAAGTGGTGGAAACTCTTTTAACAGAGGCACTCCACTATAACTTTGAGAAGTGCCCACACATTGGAGAGGGCTAGGGCACTTGCCATAGATCAGGCTAACTTGGACCCTCCAGATTGTGTTGGGTATCATAGAGCATGGTCTTTGAGGGATGGTTGAGATTCATCGACAAGTTTGAGGGTAGAGATTTACTGGCAGATCTGAGACATGCTAGGAACGACATAACGTGGGCCTGATAACGGGCTCCGTAGAAGACATATAAGGAATCCCAAGAGTGGAATTATGTACAAGAGAAAGGCCCCGTGGGCTTTTTCCTGGGAGTGAAAGCAGGCCGACGCGCAGAGCGCGAAGACCTGCTTGACCTCCAGGAAAAATCCCACAGGGCCTTTCACCTAACGTAAAAACTGCCTGGGGTATTTTCAGCTGTTGATGCAATTGATTTGAAGAGCTGCGATTTGAATAGAGATCGAAATGCCGAGTAAAAGAAGCTGAATCCGGAATTGCAGGTATAGAAATTCAAAATGGGGAGTAAATCTTGGATGCTCAGACTTTCTTGGATTGAAAGTGCGCCATCTGTCATGATCTGATTGGAATCATGGGCTGAAAATAGCCCAGGCAGTTTTTACGTATCCTCAGATCGCGGGGCGCCAATGAGGCATTCTCGGCGGCCAGAAAAGTGTGTTGCGGGATCCCGGAGTGGGGTAAACTAATTGACGGCTGCGATGAATCAGGGTGCGCGACGACTGAGATTTACTGCACCACTTGACTGGGAATGACATAACAGGGGGTGCCGGGAACGGGCACCATAGGGGACAGATGAGGGATCCTAAAGCGGGAATTTTGTTTTTTTAAGGATATCAAATCTGGAGTAAAACTATCTCGTCCCGAGAGGCATCATCGTCAAGAGGGGAGGGTCGGCCCCTTTAAACTGTTACAACAGTTAAAGGTGGCTAGACAACCTATTTGTTTGTTTGTAGAACAGAGCTAGGATGAACATAGCTCTAGAGAATGGACAGAGGTGCAGATGTGGCTTTTTTTTTTTTGTCTGCTTCAAGATAAACAGATGATGCCCCAAGTCTGTGGCATGGTTCAATCAATCTAAGGCTTGAAATACCGAGACTTGGAATTGAATGAATAATCTTCGAAACTGCAATAGATGAAACATTGTCAGAATTTGGCGAAGAAATGTGGAAATATATAGGATCCAAACCTCTAGAGGAGTTCTCACGAAGAACAAGCAAGAACGAAATCAATTAAGGGCTCTTAAACATTTGGAAGATTGTTGTTGGGTATAAATATTCGTCAAAATCGAATATTCGAGAGGTTATGGAATATAGCCTGGGTTTAAGAATACGAAAACGCTGTTGAGAAGCGCTGCTTCCACAATATTAAGTTGATCGATGTCATGCGAGCATCATTGGATGAAGTTGTGAGATGGGCAGAACAGCAAGGAATTTTGTTATCAAAAGATCTAGCTTACAGACTGGTTCATGACAGCGCCAGAGAAAGAGACCTGGAATTAGGTAGGCGAGTGCAGTCACTCCTGGCTGGCAGCGCACTAGAGTCAGTTAGTATATTTGCTAACCATCTCATTCGTTTGTTTGCTTCTTGTGGAAGATTACTGGAAGCAAATCAAGCATTGAACAAAATTACCAAGCCAGATGATCACACATGGCAAGCAATCATTGACTCCCATGCCAACCTTGAAGGAGGTGAGACTGCTTTCCTTTTGTACAATAACATCCAACAAATAGGCACCAAACCAAACAATTTCACTTTTACTAGTATTTTAAAAGCATGTCGTAATTTAGGTGCCCTAGATCAGGGAAGGCATATCCATGAGCACATTGTTGAGGATGGCCTTCAATGTGATAGAGTCATAGGAAGTAGCTTAGTTGATATGTATGCTAAATGTGGGAGCTTGAATGAGGCTCTTGCAGTCTTTAGCACGTTACCAGAACGAGACGTTGTGACATGGGGTGCTATGATTGGAGCATTTGCCCAGAATGATGAAGGCACGCGTGCCCTGCAATGCTTTGTGAAGATGCAGGAGGAAAAAGTTAAACCTACAAAATTTGTATTTTCAAGTGTCTTGAAAGCATGTGGCCATGCAGGCACGGTAGAGGAAGGCAGATGCATCCACTGGCAAATTTTGGAGCTTGGTCTTCAGTCTAATGTCATCATTGGGAGTGCCCTTGTGGATATGTATGCCAAGTGTGGGAGCATGAATGAAGCTCACAATGTTTTTCAGAGATTACCAAACAGGAATTCGGTGACATGGGGTTCAATTATCACTGGATATGCTCAAGCTGGTGAGGGTCAGCTTGCATTAGAATGTTATAAAGTTATGCAACTCAAAAGTATCCAACCGGACAGGGTTGCCTTTCTGGGCTCTTTAAAAGCATGTAGTATCCTGAATGCATTAGAAAAGGGTAGGTGTATTCATGTCGAAATAATTGAGAGTAGGCTTTACTTTGATGTTGCTGTAGGAAGTACACTCATTGACATGTATGCAAAATGCAGGAGCTTAGAGGATGCACTTGTTGTCTTTGGTGAGCTTCCAGTTCGTAATATTGTGACATGGAATGCAATAATTACAGGATTTTCTGAAAATGATGAAGGCTTTCTTGCGCTACAATGCTTTGAGGCTATGCAATATGAGGATGTAAAGCCTAGTGAAGTCACATTTTTAAGCATATTAAAAGCTTGTGGCAGTTTGGGTGCCATAGGACATAGCAGGCATATGCATGAGCAGATCAATGGAAGTATAGTTGAACTTGAAACAAAACTAGGGAATACTCTTGTTGATACCTATGCGAAGTGCGGATGCATGGAAGAGGCACATGGAGTGTTTCACTATTTGTTGAATCCGAATGTGGTATCTTGGAGTGCATTGATTGCAGGTTACGCTCAGCTTGGGAACATTGAGTTGGTTGTAAACTGTTTTACGGACCTACAACATTCTGGTGTAAGACCAAATGATATAACTTTCACTAATATCCTCATGGCATTTAGTCGCGCTGGTCTTGTGGCCGAGGGCCTATGGTTCTTTAGAAGTATCAAAGACCATGGATTAAAGCAGAACTTATGTCATGTTACCTGCATGGTGGATCTATTGGGACATGCGGGATGCTTCAATGATGCAGATGATGTGATTAAATCTTGTAATGAACCAGATGTCTATCTTTGGACAACTCTGTTAAGTGCTTGCAGCATGCACAGCAACGTACAGCTAGGAGCAAAATGCTTTGCTGAGATTGTCCGTCTAGATAACCTTTCTGGTCCTGCATATGTGCTCATGTCAAACATGTGTGCTAGCTCTTTTGACATGGAGAATGCATGCCAAATAGAGAGATTGAGAATATGCAGGTTGGCCGGGGTAACGTCATTAAATATTGAATAGCAGATGTAATCAAATGCAAACTCTGTGGCATATTTCAATGAGAGCCAGTATGTGGCTCCATTGTTGCATTATCCTTGCAATGCATTAGCATCCTTTTTTGCTGGCAATTATTAAGTGTGTTCTCGTAGTAATATAACTGGCAATGCCTATGATGCAGGGAGACCTCATGGCTGCTGTCCGAACTGCAAAAGGAAGCATCCTAATACACAATTGGGAATCGAATTACTTTTACGCTCCAAGCTGCAGGTAGAACAGGTAAGAAAACCTGGTTATACAGGTGGAAATGCAAATGCAGTTAGATGGTTAGACTAATAGTGAGAAACGATTTTCTGCTATGGTCACAAGATCCAGAATTAATATTTCTAGGTGAAAATGGGGAGACGGGGCAATATAACACATTTCTGGAAAAAGTTCTTATAGAGTAGAGGGACTCCTAGATTTTTGTGGTTTCTGACCACTAAATCCATGATCTCATTGAGATGGGATGAAGCTCCTGCAAACAGCTTCAAGAGCTCGACATGTTTTAATATGCCGATATAGCTGGATTCTCTTAATAGCTCCATTATACAAGTTGGCCTGTACCGAAATTGGTACCTGCAATCAGCATGCTTTAAGAGCTTTTATTGATATGCGATTGATAATGATAATGTATTTGTAATCGCTTGTCTGCAAATAACAAAAGTGTTCTTTGATCATTCCTTCAAGCCATTTTGAAGCTGGGATTGTCATAACGGAGCAGGCTTGAAAGCACATTAATCAGATCTGTTAGGTTATGAAAATCAAAGAAGCTGGTAAGGAGATGAATAGAATTTTAAATCTTGGTCAGTTCCGGTCTACATTGGGGTGTCAAATAGTATTCCAATCATTTCTAGCCGCTACGGGCAGGTTATATTTCAAGATCACAGAATGTAAGCTTGGCTTAACTTCTACCTTTGCTCATAAGACCAGGGGCAATGTTCTAAATGTTAGACATGTTTTCAGGTGCAAATTCACGAAAATCTAACAACAGCGAAGAGGTTTATTCACAACAAGTATGTTCCAGGATAAAAATATCACCAACTAATTGTAGGGACGGTTTTCTCTCAAGGAAGTTTGGCACTGAATACACTCAAATGGCCAGGGAACTTGTGGACTGGTGGGTGGAAAAAGGGTTTAACTTTTCTGTCTCTGCTCCATTCTCTTTACAATCTTCGATAATATGTTCCACATCTCTATTCAAATGGATCCACTTGCAGCAGGATGTATTATGTCAGGAAAGGCAGTTGCAGTTGCAGAGTCTGCACTTCTTAGAGATGGTGTATTGTTGACTGTGGTTTGTCTAGAATATGGAGTGAGCAAAGTACTGGAGCATGAGAAACAGAAAAACTTGTTTGAATATATTCTGAAGGTCCATGCTGAATTGTAAGGGGTGCATGAAGATGAAGACATATTTTACACACCAACAGGGAAAATAATATGTAATCTTACAGGACATGATGAGTATGAGCTTGGTGTGATGGAGTTATAATCAGACATACTAAGTTTAGAAAGGATGCTTTTTCCTATATAGGAGCTCATTGAAGGGAGAAGAAAAAAAGGAAGCCCTGAAAGATTCTGCAGGGTAGAAAAGTGTCATGGATGCTATATGTATTAACTGTCTAATGTTTTCGGGGAGGCTTGTTTCTTATCCGGTTTGCATGGTATCCTTCTTTGTAAATACAAGGAACTTTGGCGCCATTTGTTAAATCTTCATGCCCTTCTGCTGTTGTAAACATATTGCGGACTAGAATATAATCGCTCAATCCCAACCATTGATTATCAGAATATTCCGTGTCATATCCCCAATGCACAACATGTGGCCGTACCTTGGAAGTCAAGATGGGGTCAAACCCCAATTTCCACCACAGCCTAAGGTGCACTACAATGTATTCCGTTGAAGTCAAAGACGTACATCCTGAGTGCTTAACACTAAAGGAAAGACGTACATACTGAGTGCTTAACAGCAACTACACAGATTAAAGGAACTCTATCCCTGTTGAACATTGCCCACTTCTAACACAGAAAGACATGTGAAAAACAGATTGCAATAGAGCGAGGATGCACTGCAGCACCCAGCAGCATGTCGCCTACAGCATATCATGAATCTGCTTCACAAAGACATCCACACAGTATTTATCTGCCAACATACTGCAGCTTCAGCAAAACAATTGGGGATTTGAACCCCCTGCCAAGAGACGGCAGTATCAATGCCCTGCCATGAACATATACTCAGAAGAACAAAATAAAAACTCCTACTGTGATAAACTAGAACACTCATATGAAGTCGTCCATGAGACAATGGAAAAAAAGATGGGGTTTCTTATGTCACCCTGCTCACAATCTTCATGCCCTGCCATGAACTCCTCTTGCAAAGAAAACCACAAACAACATGATTTCATCGCCCTGCAACATGCTGGAAGATGCAAGAAGCATGCAACAACAAATCCACCAGCACAACTCCGCCAGCATCATCCTCTGGGGCCGAGCATGCAGTCAGCTATCATTTCGCCAGAAAGAGGCCGCCATGGCCAAGCAGTCTGGCATGAGCCCTCATGCACAGCTGCCAGAAGAACGCCGCCATGGCCACGCTGCCCTGCCCTGCCGCACCAAACTGCCACGAACCCTACCTTCCAAAGAAAGAAACCCGGATGCTCCACGATAAAAACTCTGCCCATAAAAAAAGGAAGACTGTGGAATTCCCAAACCCTATATGCTGACATCAGCATTCTACGGATTTCACATACCAATACGCCCTCCAACCTTACTAAATCTTATGTAATAAACTACCCTTGCAACATTTTGGAAACCTAATGCGGACTTTTGTGTAGAAGCTCCTCTAGATAACATTCCCCCACTATGTCCAGTCTGAGTTGTTATTTTAATAAAATAAATTGCATTATATTTTAAGGTTGGAAAGCACGTTATGTTGTCTGCAATGGTGCATGCATAGATTAGTCCCCACCAATTAAGGTTAATGGTGCATGCATAGATTAGTCCCCACCAAATAAGGTTAGCAAATTATTAGAGGCATAAGTTTTTGGTAACGGTGGGCTGGAGGGGTTAAGGTTGTGAGATTTTATTTTTATTTTTTTTTAATTTTAAACTATAGTTCCTTGTTAGAAATTCGTGGCGCCGATTGCCCGAGCATGGCGGTTGGCCTGATGTCCATCTATTGTGTTGGAGGAGTGAGCATCATAGGTGCCGAGATCCCGCTCCCTGTGTTTTGGAGGGTATTGTGCATGTGGCCTCCCAAAAAAGTCCCTTCATCGACTTGCGCTGGAACTATGGGTAGGCTGCCAGGTTTGTTTGTGCTGGGAAGGGATGCCTGGAGCGTAAGGGAAGGTTGGCAGGGTGGGAATGCCTTGGCAATTTGCAAGGGCGGAGGGGGGTGTTTTGCCAGCAACAATTCGTAGTTTTGCTAGCAACATTGAGCTTGAGATGGGATTGCCAGTGTCAGAACTTTGCCTGTTGTTTGCTTCGCAGGTAAAGAAATTCCTGTGCATATTTGAGAAGGAATATGTCGGTGATTCCAGTTATGTGGCGTGTGGATTGATCGAAGATTGCTTGATGGTGGAACGATTTCTTCTCGAGTCTGTGTTTCCTATGCTGGAGACGGTACAGACACATCAGTCATTTGTTGCATCAACGAATTCAGAGCATCGTAGGTGCTGAGATGCCGCTCCCTGTGTTTTGGAGGGTGCTGCACATGTGGCCTGCCAAAAAAGGCTCTTAATCGGCTTGCGCTGGAACTATGGGTAAGCTGTTAGGTTTCTCTGTGTTGGGAAGGGATGCCCGGCGCGTAAGGGAAGATTGGCGTCGGGGGGATGGCTTGGCGGTTTGTAGACAATCGAGGGAGGTGTTTTGCTAGCAGCAGTTCGTAGTTTTGCTAGCAACATTAAGCCTGAGATGGGATTGCCAATGTCAGAATTTTGTCTGTTGTCTGCTTCGCAGTTAAAGAAATTCCTGTCCATATTCAAGAAGAGCTTGCAATGTTTAAAAAGCTTTGTCTTAGCTTCCATTACAAAACTATTACTACGTAACAAAATAATTGTCCTAGCAGTATTGACCATGTTTGTTAACGCACATCGAGCTCATAATCATGCTGCATAACATGATTAATCCAACCTGGATGATATGTCCATAAATAAAGCCCCTATCATTGTTTTGGACTCGAGATATTGTGCAACAGATTTATTGATCTTATCAACCAGTCTGAGAAATAAATCCACGGGGCACATAAATCACCACGAGAAAAAAGCACTTGTCAAAAATATTGAGTACATGGTCTTGGCTAAGGTGCAACCGTTGATTATTGTAGAAGCTGGGTCAAGTGACAGTAGTATCACGTGCGACATTAACATGAGTGCAAAGAGATATTGCAGATACTTGGCATGATATGAACGATGAAAAATTTCAAGCAATCTTAAACTTACATCAGCAACCCTGCAACAACATTAACAACTATACAATAGCATTAAGATGAAATGTTGATTTTTCATAGTCAAACCTCATTTCCATTAATAAATCGGCATTTCCTAAATTAAGATTGACACAACCACTCGAAAAATTGCCTCCCTTGAAAAACCAGCATTAGAACTTCACCACTCTCTAAAGAAGGACATCAGTTGTCAATAATGGAGTGGATTATGGTTGAAGAGTTGAAGAGTGAGTAGCACGTATATAGATCTGCATTGTGGACAAAATTATTTACCTTAACCGTCAAATCTTAGCAACTTAAAGTAACAGAGCTCCTGCTCAACTGACTTGTATCCTAAACACAAGAGTTTGTTATGCAGAATCCACGCACTTCCCAACCCATATAATGAGCCCGCTCTATTGCTAGCGGACACAAATTCGCTGCCTCCTTGAATCCATGCACATCCTATTCTGGCTTCGGAGATCTTGGCATCTATGACTCACTGTCACTTTCGGCCCATGTAATCCTGTAGCCAACCATTATGCACTATAAAAAAACATTTCAAAGAATTATCTACTATGCAATGCATTCAACTGTATAATGTAAAACCAAATCTCAATACATTGAGGCATGTGCAATCTCAATACATTGTGGCATTGTACCTTATCTTTCAAAACCATTTGTCAAGGTCTTTGACCTATCTGAGAAGTGAGAGCAAATGTAGAAGCCATTTGCTGAGGTCGTTGACCCATCTAAGATAAAGAAAGATACAGGTGGAATAACTGTAGCCTATTCTGCAGGTGAATCAATACAAAAGTTACTTCCTGAACAAAGAAAAAAGTGCTTAACAATTTAAATAAGATATAGATTATGCAAGGATCACATCCATGTACACATCTATAGTATCTCTCAAAATCCGGTAAGCAGCAGGATTAATCCCCTCAAGCATCTAATCTACTATGGCTTTTAAGCAGCATTATTGCTCCTTCAAATCTGGCAAGGGAATAAGCTTGATAAGGAAAAGAAACAGTCGATGTAGCCCGTTAGTGAAATCTAATATCTATGATGCAAAGAAGAAAACCGTCCAAGTTGACACCGTATTAGATCCAACATTTTTCTTCGTCATTGCAGCATGCACGGTTCTGCATAAAACAATCAGTTTTCATAGATTAATATCTACGCTTGGTTGACCTTGCAATGCAGAATTGTCCATCTTGACAAAAGAAAGATAGCTGAGACCATTCTTATTTTCTTCAAACAAAAGCGCCAGGGCATTGGAGGGATCTGATGTGGTTTTAGGGCTCTCAAGCTGTGCTTTTTAATTACTCGACTGAAGGCTCGTCAGCTGTGCTCTTAGATTGCTTGATGGTGGAATGATTTCTTGCCGAGTCTGTGTTTTCTGTGCTGGAGACGGTACAGACACATCAGTCCTTTGTTTCATCAACGAATTTTCTTCAAAAATACATCGGTTGTGGAGCAGTGATTCCAATTGCTATGCTATGGATGGAGATATGATTGCTACAAGGGCGAGGTGAAGTGGAGTTGTACAATTAGAATCCTTGAAAACTGGGCAAGTTTCGCAGTCATATTGTTTTTTGTGCATATGGCACGAAGGGCTTTCTTTGGTGAAAGAATTCCAGAGGAAGTTTCTTCCAGTTGCATGTGCGGGTTTTGTTTGCAAGGGGTATCTTGGGAGGCTATACTTTCGCACCATGCAAGTCTACATGGATGTGGCAGCTCATGTCAATCTGTTTTAGCTATTCTTTGATGTTGGGTTTTGGTTTCTCTATGTACAGAGCTTGTATAAACACTGGTTGTTTGGGAAGCTTCTTTTTGAGGCTTCTTTTTAAAGCTGCAAATAATGTGCGTCAAATGCCGTTTTAAAACTTTCCCAATCAGTGATCTTGGGATCACATTCTCGTCTGCCTTGCCACCATGCTTGGGCTTGATCTTTTAGATAGGTATCCATGGCTTGCAGTCTTTCCACATCTGTTGCCTGCACACGTTCAAAGAACTTTTCCCACTGACTGATGAAGCTGACAACCTTGACAGGCTTTGTCTTTCCCCCTTTGAACGACGGCATGTCTACTTTCTCTAGCCATTTTCTCAGCTTAGGTGGCGGTGGCAGAGTTACTGGTGGAGGATCATTAGGCAGAGGAGGTTGCGAGGGCTGCAGATAAATATCTGGAAGGAAGCGATACAGAATAGACAGCAATTCCACTTGCCTGTCATACTCTTGCTGATTGCTAGGCATAGGTAGTGCTAACTGGGATGCAATGTAGCTAGCATTAGACAAGGCTTGCTGGTATTGTGCTTCAGTAACATTGAAGCGTTGGGCCATTGATCAGGTAGGAGGATCAACTCGCTCTGATACCACTTGATATGATTTAAGGGTTCTTAGAGATATTGTCCACTTAGATCAACAATTGAATAGACAGAAGCAGAAGAGATAATACTTTGAGTTCTATAACAGCTCTTCTCAAGAGCAATTGTACATGGTTTCCACAACCAGGAATGGAGCATCCAGTTACCACCCAACCGAATCCAGAGATTAAGGCAATTTCCCAAGGGCTTTAAGACGGGAGGAATTGATCAAGGCTTATTCCCTTTTAGCACGAGATCAATCCGTTACAACAACTTTGGATTCAGATGGGTTCAATCACAACTACCAATGGTCAAAATTAGAACCAATCTCGGACTCCACAGATAAAGTTGCAGTTAAGGCTCCGCTAGCAGGATCTCCAATCTCTGTCAGGCACTGGCATATAGGAACGGACCTGACTGTAGCAGATAGAAGCACAACCTAAGAGGTCGGAACGGAAATCAGCTCTGCTCCGACTAGTCTGCAGATGCCAACGCTGCTCAGGCCAGCTGCTGGTGCCGGAACTGCTGGTGCCGGAACTGCTGGTTCTCTGTTTCCCTGATTACACCGACAGCTCCCCTTCTGTAACAAGTGGTCTGCCTTCTATATCCAGTCCGGATAAAGCACCTGCGCTAACTATTTCTGTCTCACCAATCTTGTCCCTTTTTCCCCATAACGGTTGCATGAATCTTCCCTTTAAAAATATCATCCCCTTTTTCTAAAGATAGTTGCAATAATTGTTGACCATCAAATGTTTCCATGTATCCCTCCTTTAATACAAAATATCTTCCATTCTTGAAGGATTGTTTATAATAGCGTGCCCCCTTGCCTAGTTTTGTAAACCATTGAAAGTCATATGCCCCATTGCCTTAATCCCTTATTATTGGACCACTCCCCCTAGCATGCTCCATATCAATTCCATCCCTTCTTGAAGAAGATCGTCCGCGATCTTTCAAATGCACTTGAGATGGGTCCATCCCTTCTCAAGATAATTACGTCCAAGTCAAATTGCATCGAAGTGTTCCGTAATCCTGTAAACTTAAGAAATAGTTATGGATATCCGCGTACTTCCGCAGTACGATATATCCTTATACCTCCGCGGTACTATTTGATTGTATCTTCATAATATAGTATCTCCACGATACCCAATCATTGTATCTCCGCGATACTGATGTAAATTTTGGCAGGCCTATTGCTACAACTACAATTTCCATTCTTCAAAATTTACATCTAATGCACCATACTTACATAATAGTTTAATTTTCATTCCACACGAAATTCACATACAAATCAAATCTTGCAAATCAAATCTTGCAAATCTTACCCTAAAGGTATAAATTTTAACTATGTTTACCCCAGAGTTCCCATTTGGAGCCATTTCCGTTCTTTGGCATTAGCTCTTGCTCGTTCCTCATCTTGGAAGCTTACATATTTCTTCCGCTCATCAGCAGCTTTAGAGGTCTCAGGTATATCCTCCAGCTTGGGACCTTCAATAGCATGCATGTGTACACCCCTTTGAGGTTTAGGTGTCTCAACCTTTGTGATTCCCCCTTCTCCAAACGGACAATCCCTTAGGTAATGCTTTCCTCCGCATCTATAACAACCTCCCTTTGGTTCCCTAGTTTCCTTCCTCGGTCTACCTTGACTTCCCTCTTCCCGCTTCTTTTCAGAACCATTATCGTTGCCGTTGTTTTTCCTCTTCTTGAAGCTTCTGGAAGATTCCTTATTTCCATTCTTCTCTTTGCTACTCTTTTTATCCTCTTGATCATCCGAAGTGTCTTCATCCCAAAAATCAAATTTCCTAGTTTTGGGATCTATTTTCCGTTCCACTGCAGATGCTAATTTTATGGCTTCATTTAAATCTTTGGGGTGAAATATCTCCATCTCCGCATAGATATCATCCCTACATCCGCTGACATATTTTCTTAGAAGCTCTTTCCCATCCAGATTCCTTATTAGTGCCGCTAAGTGAGTAAATTTGGAAGTGTAGGACTGAATACTCTCTGTTTCCCCCTGCTTCAGACAATCCCATTCCCTACGCAGCTCACTGTGATAATTAGAGGGCAAATAATGTGCGTCAAATGCCGTTTTAAAACTTTCCCAATCAGTGATCTTGGGATCACATTCTCGTCTGCCTTGCCACCATGCTTGGGCTTGATCTTTTAGATAGGTATCCATGGCTTGCAGTCTTTCCACATCTGTTGCCTGCACACGTTCAAAGAACTTTTCCCACTGACTGATGAAGCTGACAACCTTGACAGGCTTTGTCTTTCCCCCTTTGAACGACGGCATGTCTACTTTCTCTAGCCATTTTCTCAGCTTAGGTGGCGGTGGCAGAGTTACTGGTGGAGGATCATTAGGCAGAGGAGGTTGCGAGGGCTGCAGATAAATATCTGGAAGGAAGCGATACAGAATAGACAGCAATTCCACTTGCCTGTCATACTCTTGCTGACTGCTAGGCATAGGCAGTGCTAACTGGGATGCAATGTAGCTAGCGTTAGACAAGGCTTGCTGGTATTGTGCTTCAGTAACATTGAAGCGTTGGGCCATTGATCAGGTAGGAGGATCAACTCGCTCTGATACCACTTGATATGATTTAAGGGTTCTTAGAGATATTGTCCACTTAGATCAACAATTGAATAGACAGAAGCAGAAGAGATAATACTTTGAGTTCTATAACAGCTCTTCTCAAGAGCAATTGTACATGGTTTCCACAACCAGGAATGGAGCATCCAGTTACCACCCAACCGAATCCAGAGATTAAGGCAATTTCCCAAGGGCTTTAAGACGGGAGGAATTGATCAAGGCTTATTCCCTTTTAGCACGAGATCAATCCGTTACAACAACTTTGGATTCAGATGGGTTCAATCACAACTACCAATGGTCAAAATTAGAACCAATCTCGGACTCCACAGATAAAGTTGCAGTTAAGGCTCCGCTAGCAGGATCTCCAATCTCGCCGCACGGCATATAGGAACCAGTTTGATCGTAGCGGATAGAAGCACAACCTAAGAGGTCGGAACGGAAATCAGCTTCGCCGACTAGTCTGCAGATGCAGATGCCAACGCCGCCGTGCTGGTTTTGGAACTGGCCGGTGCCGAACTGGCTGGTTCTCTGTTTCCCTGATTACACCGACATCTCCCCTTCTGTAACAAGTGGTCTGCCTTCTATATCCAGTCCGGATAAAGCACCTGCGCTAACTATTTCTGTCTCACCAATCTTGTCCCTTTTTCCCCATAACGGTTGCATGAATCTTCCCTTTAAAAATATCATCCCCTTTTTCTAAAGATAGTTGCAATAATTGTTGACCATCAAATGTTTCCATGTATCCCTCCTTTAATACAAAATATCTTCCATTCTTGAAGAATTGTTTATAATAGCGTGCCCCCTTGCCTAGTTTTGTAAACCATTGAAAGTCATATGCCCCATTGCCTTAATCCCTTATTATTGGACCACTCCCCCTAGCATGCTCCATATCAATTCCATCCCTTCTTGAAGAAGATCGTCCGCGATCTTTCAAATGCACTTGAGATGGGTCCATCCCTTCTCAAGATAATTACGTCCAAGTCAAATTGCATCGAAGTGTTCCGTAATCCTGTAAACTTAAGAAATAGTTATGGATATCCGCGTACTTCCGCAGTACGATATATCCTTATACCTCCGCGGTACTATTTGATTGTATCTTCATAATATAGTATCTCCACGATACCCAATCATTGTATCTCCGCGATACTGATGTAAATTTTGGCAGGCCTATTGCTACAACTACAATTTCCATTCTTCAAAATTTACATCTAATGCACCATACTTACATAATAGTTTAATTTTCATTCCACAATCGAAATTCACATACAAATCAAATCTTGCAAATCAAATCTTGCAAATCTTACCCTAAAGGTATAAATTTTAACTATGTTTACCCCAGAGTTCCCATTTGGAGCCATTTCCGTTCTTTGGCATTAGCTCTTGCTCGTTCCTCATCTTGGAAGCTTACATATTTCTTCCGCTCATCAGCAGCTTTAGAGGTCTCAGGTATATCCTCCAGCTTGGGACCTTCAATAGCATGCATGTGTACACCCCTTTGAGGTTTAGGTGTCTCAACCTTTGTGATTCCCCCTTCTCCAAACGGACAATCCCTTAGGTAATGCTTTCCTCCGCATCTATAACAACCTCCCTTTGGTTCCCTAGTTTCCTTCCTCGGTCTACCTTGACTTCCCTCTTCCCGCTTCTTTTCAGAACCATTATCGTTGCCGTTGTTTTTCCTCTTCTTGAAGCTTCTGGAAGATTCCTTATTTCCATTCTTCTCTTTGCTACTCTTTTTATCCTCTTGATCATCCGAAGTGTCTTCATCCCAAAAATCAAATTTCCTAGTTTTGGGATCTATTTTCCGTTCCACTGCAGATGCTAATTTTATGGCTTCATTTAAATCTTTGGGGTGAAATATCTCCATCTCCGCATAGATATCATCCCTACATCCGCTGACATATTTTCTTAGAAGCTCTTTCCCATCCAGATTCCTTATTAGTGCCGCTAAGTGAGTAAATTTGGAAGTGTAGGACTGAATACTCTCTGTTTCCCCCTGCTTCAGACGATCCCATTCCCTACACAGCTCACTGTGATAATTAGAGGGCAAATAATGTGCATCAAATGCCGTTTTAAAACTTTCCCAATCAGTGATCTTGGGATCACATTCTCGTCTGCCTTGCCACCATGCTTGGGCTTGATCTTTTAGATAGGTATCCATGGCTTGCAGTCTTTCCACATCTGTTGCCTGCACACGTTCAAAGAACTTTTCCCACTGACTGATGAAGCTGACAACCTTGACAGGCTTTGTCTTTCCCCCTTTGAACGACGGCATGTCTACTTTCTCTAGCCATTTTCTCAGCTTAGGTGGCGGTGGCGGAGTTACTGGTGGAGGATCATTAGGCAGAGGAGGTTATGAGGGTCGCAGATAAATATCCGGAAGGAAGCAATGAGAATAGACAAAGCAATTCCACTTGCCTCTGTCATACTCTTTGTAGACCGCTAGGCATAGGCAAAGTGCTAATCGGGATGCAATGTAGCTAGCGTTAGATAAGGCTTGTCGGTATTGTGCTTCAAGAACATTGAAGCGTTGGGCCATTGATCGTAGGAGGATCAACTCGCCTCGATACCACTTGATATGATTTAAGGGTTCTTAGAGATATTGTCCACTTAGATCAACAATTGAATAGACGTAGCGTAAGAGATAATACTTTGAGTTCTATAACAGCTCTTCTCAAGAGCAATTGTACATGGTTTCCACAACCGTGAATGGAGCATCCATTTACCACCCAACCCAATCCGTAGATTAAGGCAATTTCCCAAGGGCTTTAAGACGGAGGAATTGATCAAGGCTTATTCCTTTTAGCACGAGATCAACTGTTACAACAACTTTGATTTGAGATGGGTTCAATCACAACTACCAATGGTCAAAATTAGAACCAATCCCGGACTCCACAGATAAAGTTGCAGTTAAGGCTCCGCTAGCAGGATCTCCAATCTCTGTCAGGCACTGGCATATAGGAACGGACCTGACTGTAGCAGATAGAAGCACAACCTAAGAGGTCGGAACGGAAATCAGCTCTGCTCCGACTAGTCTGCAGATGCCAACGCCGCCAGCCACCGGCCGGTGCCGAATCGCCGGTGCCGGAATCGGCTGGTTCTCTCGCTTTCCCTCGACACAACCGGCGGAGCTCCCCTTTCAGAACAAGTGGTCTGCCTTCTATATCCAGTCCGGATAAAGCACCTGCGCTAACTATTTCTGTCTCACCAATCTTGTCCCTTTTTCCCCATAACGGTTGCATGAATCTTCCCTTAAAAAATATCATCCCCTTTTTCTAAAGATAGTTGCAATAATTGTTGACCATCAAATGTTTCCATGTATCCCTCCTTTAATACAAAATATCTTCCATTCTTGAAGGATTGTTTGTAATAGCGTGCCCCCTTGCCTAGTTTTGTAAACCATTGAAAGTCATATGCCCCATTGCCTTGATCCCTTATTATTGGACCACTCCCCCTAGCATGCTCCCTAGCATGCTCCATATCACACTCCCTAAAGATGGACATCAATTGTCAATAATGGAGCAAGGGGGCGTCACCTTGTGGAACCTGTCAAAACCATGTGCGTCAATCGGAGGGGGCGATTTTTTACCCTTTTTCGTATGTATACTAGGGGTCATAGGGGTTTGGGGATGTTCTTCTAGTTGTAAAACCATACGAAAAGGGGTCAAATTTGCCTATCAGAAACACGTATACTAGAGGTTTTTTTGCTACCCTATGCATGCAGGTGGCATATCCCTTATAAAGAAGGTGGATCCCCGGGGTAATGGAGTGGATTATGGTGTTTAAGAGTTGAAGTATGACGTTCCATGTATTTATACGAGATACGTATACATACTATAACACGTCACCAGGACATAAAGTAGACACTTATGGGTCGATAGGGGCTAACCTAAAAGGGTTTTTATTAGCTATGCTAAAATATTAGTAAGTAAATAGTCTAATTATGCTAATTAGGTTATTAATTAGTTAAAGTCAACCAATAGGGCAGTTCCACCTGGCCCAAATCGATTGGCCAAGAAGAACTTGCCAAGTTTGGAGGGCAAATTGGGACCCTACCCCCAATTCTGCCTTAAATCAATTTGGGGAGAGTTGAGGAAAGGAGGAGCTACTAGCTGCTGTAACCAGCCTTTCGTGATGATGGCTCTAGCCAAGAGACCGGTCAGTCCCTAGATAATTTGTGCTTCAGTTTAACACTTCTCTGATTAGATGGAATGGTTAATTTCTCTTTATGTGTGACAATGATGATGATATATACTTTGATTATGATTGTGTTCTCTCTTTCTGTTTCTCCTGTGTGTCTGGGTTAAGGGAGAGTAGAGACCTGAAAGCTCCCTAGAAGTAGAGATGTCTCTAGCTAGAACCCTTAAGACCCAGTAAATGCAGCCCGCGCATAAGAATCCACCTGGCTGGGGATGCTATGATGTGATTTAGCACTAGATAACGGGTATAATGGTGAATCGGGGGTGGGGTCTTGCCTAGCTTGGCTATAATACTCCTATAGTGTGCTAGACTTATAGTTGGTTACTGAAGGGGCCGGGTATGGGTCTGACACTTCCTGGAGTGCAGACGGCGTGCCTATATGGACCTCCTGGACTCGAACAAAGGGGGTGCACCTAGAGTACACGTATTGATCAAGTGAGTGCACGTTTAGGGTTTTTCTATCGCCTTGGTCGACGTATATGGTCGGGAGCCCATATGTCTATACTATTCATTTTCCAGTTTTCAACGTGAAGGGAGAAAGGCGGGAAGGAGAGATTTCGTAGATGATCGATTTGGGGTCCATCTGAAGGAAGGAGCATTGTATCCTTATATTTCCACTTCGTTTTTACCTTTCTAGCAGATTCATCTCCGCACTGTCCATTCCAGCTATTCCAGGTATTGCACATTTCATTGCTGTTTCAGTATTTTATTCTTGATTCGAATCTAGGGCTCTAAATTTCTAAAGTTTCGCTCATTTTATCTTTGGCTTTTGAGCCATGCATGTGATTTTGTGGAGTCTGCAGTTGGGCCTTCTCATCTTATATCTTTGGGTATTCGCTTTTATTGGCTTGACGTAAAATATGGATCGCTTTTATTGTCTATTAAATGATTCCTCATCTCACCACTATGTCTGCATCGATGGCAAATAAATCCACTGTACAATAGGCTGAACATTTAGCTATCTTTCTTTTTATTTCTAGTTTGGGGCCCGAGATGGATTTAAATGTTAATGATCAAGTTGATTGAGCCTATGTCATGAATTTAAAAACTTCTAAATGTCTTGCCGTTTATCTTTCTCTAATTTGTGGCAAATGATGATTCAAGTCTTCTTTAACTGACTTGCATTTTCCAGGAATTTATTGCAGTGGAATCAGTCAGTTTAACGATTTTTCCCATATTGATCCTTTCACAGGTAGCTCTCTAACTATAGTCTGCTACACTGCTCTTAATCTACTAGATTAGTAAATAAATTTCAGTGTAATTTTTGTTAAGTCCACGGTTTATTTTCCATTTCCTTCGAATTAGTAACGGGGACCATACTTTATCATATCCAAAATATAGTTTTTGGCATTCACCAACTTGATTTAATTACTCTGTTTTCTAGCATCTTGTCTTTCCATTTATCAATTTTACTACTTCGTTTTCTATTTTGTGATTTACAAATATTCTATGACATGAATGGCTAATCTTTGTTCTTTGCATTTGGTAGGTTCTTAAACTGCATATTCTGGTGCAATTTAGGTAGCACATACAAGCTTCACATAAAAGGATGATACACAGCCCAGATCTTTGTAAGGCATATAAAAGAAGAAATTTTCATCTTCATATTGCAAGCAGTGCATTTGCCAAGGATGAACCAGCCTGGTATGGTTTTTCAACCCTTGACATTATTATCCTTTTCCCTATAATAGGCATGCTGATTTGCAAAATGTCGTTCTTTAAATCTTTTGAGTGTCCAAACTTATTCAAGTATGAAGAACTTGAGTAAAATTTTGTAACTAGCGGTGGCGTCTGATTTACTCGTCACTCTAATCAGAGGACTAGGTTAAGTTGCTGCTCTAGGCTGGGCTGCAAGAATAACATCACAGCTTTTGGATTGAGTCGATCTGTCTGCTATCAGGCTGTATAAAGATGTATCTAATAATCTACCAAGCTCAAATGTTTTGAACTTTTACTACCCTTTTTTAAACTCAAAGGAGCCTAAGATGTGCATATTTCATTGCTATATTGTTTTCCAGGCTTTGTATTTATGAGCAGAATTGGAACCACTAATACTTGGCGGGTTGTAGATGCAGTATAAAATGTAGCCAACATTGAATTGGAGGTTGGTAATCAGGTTATCTACCCAAGCAACTTTTCTGGAAATGCATTATGGCCAGAATAAGCTGGAATTTGATGAAACATGCTAAAATAGTTAAAGGTAACCTTGAGCTTGAATGTTTTCCTCTTATGCTTTCACTTCAGCATTTCTCATTCTTGCAACTGTCTATTGCAGACAATGGCGTTGTATGCCAATGGAGCTTGATTATGCTCTGAACTATGCAAACTGAAGCATACATATCAGCAGGTTTTTAGTTAACTATTTGGAGGTTTATGGATCTCCTTTATTATGATAAAGATGTTTACTTCTAATATATTTACTGGATAATCTTTGGGATGTGCAAGCCATTTCTAAAAATATGTATAGGCTATTAAAATTTGTATAGGCTATTAGATAGGCAAATTCGTGTCCCTATCCTTTTGCTCTCTGCCCTTCTATATGAATTGATATTAGAAAGTTCAAAATTTGTTTCTTAGTTTGTTGTATGAATCGTGATTTATAATGGAAAAGGAAACAATATAGTTTGATGAAGAAACTCATATTGATTGACTGACCACTTAAGTTTGCAAAATGATAATGCTTTCCAAGTTGAATATGGCTTAAGTGCATTAATATCAATTACATCGCCCAAAATAGTCGTTGATTTATCCTAATATCATGATCTTGATGATGAAAGAACCATTACAAGTTATCTTCTAGTTGGAGACTTTTTATCATTGTGGAACAACAATAGTTTATAGAAAACGATATAATTAACTTCATTAGAAAACCATTCCAACAAGGATAGTGGTTTAATGCATATGTTACTTATTTGAACCACATAGTTAAAGTATATCAATAAGATATACTAATTAAATAAATCAAATAACCATTATAAAGAACTACGGTAGTGAACTGTAGTAAATAACTACTCCGTTGCCTAGACCCCATGATCAAGGTCAATGTGTCATGTTTACCCTGGAACGTGACCAAGCTCATTGTGACCAAGGTCCATGGGGGTCCATGCAAGCATGTGTGGCCTCTAAATGGAACCCTAGACCTATGTCCTCACAAAAGGTACAAAGTCGGAAAGGGATTATATAATTTGGCACAACCAATTGTAAATCTATGGATAGGGGCTATAATGTATGTTAGTTCAAAAACCCGTATGGTATGGGTTTTTCTACTCCAAAAAGCCGTATACAGGGGTTTTTCTGTGACCCCTCGAACGCACATGCCATCTGTCCATATATAGAGGTGCACCCCCCCTCCCCCCCGGGACTCGAATAGGTGCGGTAAGCTGACCTTTAGATTTAAAGGAGTAAGTCGGGTACGGATGCAGGGGTCACTGATGTGGCACGTGTTCTCTAGCACACCCAAAGATCCGTCATGCCCGGGAAGGGGACGCCTCTCTGACCTGCCTCATCAAACTGGGGAGATATAACCCAGAGTAGTCTCATAGGGTGATTCCATGGGATTGTGTCTCTGGAAGGTTGCAATCACACCATAGCATGTTTTAGCCTATCTGCAAAGTGTGCACAGGAGGGACGGATGGAGTGGACTATCCTAGCCATTGTTCTATGCCAGCCAACACCATGTTATACCTCTATCTACTGATATCTTGAGGCCCTAACCGTCAGTCGACTCCATGGAGTCTGAACCCAGGGTAGAGCCTTATTTGTAGTATATTGCCTATGTTATCTTGTGCTTGTATTGCTATTTAGTTGATGATGATGGATGGGCCACCCCTCATGGTGGTATATTATTTGAGCATGATTACTGTGTGCTAACATGTATATACACTTCCATCGTATAGGATTCCCATCGAGGATGTGTGACGAATGACACCTCCTTGTTCCTCGCCCGGACACTTGGCCATCCAAAGTTGTCCGAGTTAGATGGAGGGCCCTTCCATGGTGATGTAGTCGCCACGGAAGGGGAATTCCTGTATTTATATGATGGGAGCATCGTATGCATTCAGGGAGCGTCACATGAAGAGTGAGTAGTAGGTGTATAGATTTGCATTGTGGACAAAATTATTTACCTTAGCCGTCAAATCTTAGCAACTTAAAGCAATAGAGCTCCTCCTCCACCGACTTGTATCCTATTGTTATGCAGAATCCACGCACTTCCCAGCCCACATAATAAGCCAGCTCTATTGCTAGCGGACACAAATCCATTGCCTCCTTGAATCCATGCACATCCTATTTTGGCTTCTGAGATCTTGGCATCTATGACTCACTGTCACTATCTGCCCATGTAATCCTGCAGAGTAGCCAACCATATGCACTATAAAAAAACATTACAAAGAATTATCTACTATGCAATGCGTTCAACTGTATAATGTAAAACAAAATCACAATACATTGTGGCATTGTACCTTATTTTTCAAAACCATTTGTCAAGGTCTTTGACCTATCTAAGAAGTAGGAGAGCAAATGTAGAAGCCATTTGCCGAGGTCATTGACCCATCTAAGACAAAGAAAGAATACAGGTGGAATAACTGTAGCCTATTCTGCAGGCGAACCAATACAAAAGTTACTTCCTGAACAAAGAAAAAAGTGCTTAACAATTTAAATAAGATATAGGTTATGCAAGGATCACATTTAACAAAGTTGCATATTAAACGGGAGCAAATCATCGAAACGAGAGCGAAAGGAATATTCCTCAAATATTCCTTTTTTTTTTTTTTTAAAAAAGGGGGTAAAACGAGGTTAAAAAAAAAGATGCATGAAATTCTATTTTGACCCCCCCAAAAATGCTAATTTTTTTGTGCAACGGAAGAATTGACTTTTTTAAAGTGTTATTTTTCTTAGCAAATAGAATGTTCTTGAAGTATATTTTACGAGAGAAACCCTAATTTCAGAGGATAAAATATTTAACAAAAAATTGAAGTTAGTCCGTAATTGAAACTGTAGTATTCTCAAAATTTGAAGATAGAATCTTCATATTCACATGCAAAATTTACAGTCTTTTTCTAAGACTCAGTTATGTGCAAAAGTGTGAGGAGTGATGAAGGAGGGATCCAGGACGTCATCATGTTCATTTATGCCATCCTCATCACCTTCACTTCTTTCACTGTCACTAGAGGAAGTGCTTGAGTTATCTTCCTCATCACTATCAACAGATGGTGTAGCATTGCCACCACCTTCTTCATCCTCTTCTTCATAATTACAAGCTTTTTTAAGCAAATTGATAGTCCTCTCATGAGACGCATTGTCGATTTCAATTTAAAATCATAGCACAATATAGTCACGTCATTAAGGATCAGCTCATCCCTACAACCCACCTTCTTGGACTTTCTCCCTTTTCCTTGGCTTCTCATTTCTACTCATATCTACCTTCAAAAGCATTTTCTGAGCGTGTTGCAAGCCAATGAATCTTGAGTTTAGTGACTGCCTTCCTTCCTCCTTGACTGTGTCAAGCACTTTTGCTATCCAAAAGGTCGACCTTTGTCATCCTCCCCGCTTGGAAGAGCAATTAGCATACCCTTGGTAATTTCGTGGATATTACCTTGAGGCTCATTCCCGCGCCTTGGTCCGAGGTACATGACTCGATCCTCGCTCTTCTTTCATCGCAGGTGCTAATGTAGCATTGCTTTGACCTCGCTTGGTGCCGGGTTGATGGAAGGTGTTAAGCCATCCAAATGGTTCTTGCAACCGCTTTTTAGAGCTATATTTTTCACAACAATTTTCTGCTCGAGAAAGAAATTACTCCACCACATCCGATCTTCTTCTAAGAAGTACTTAAAGCTCGAGGAAATTCCATTTTCAATGGCTTTTAAGGATGACTCGGGGTACTTTTCTTCCGCTTGGACTCCTTAGGATTTTGAGAGGAAGTTGTTTCAAGACGCTCTATGAAGGAAGTGTCTGGAATATATTTAAGGAAGCGTAATCCTCCGTGGACTCCAGTCCTTAGTTGTGGTATACTTCTTCCCTCAGAAGAAACTCGCCATCCTTCAAGTAGAACTTGATGTGATGTTGAAAGGTGAGATCATTCAACTTGTTCACGCCTTTGTTCTCTCGTGGAACGCTTGAGAGAAAACAAACTCTCCTCAAATCAGCAGCTCTTTAAGAAGATCGATCACCGGAGTGGGAGTGTAAGAATCTTCAATAATTCAAACTAGTGTAGGAAGAGAGAAAGCCTTCTTCCTTCTAAGGCTACGTAAAAATCTGCTGAACATTTGGTCAATTTGATCATGAGTGTGGCCTACAAGTAAGAAACCGAGCTTCACTTTTCTAAAGATCCCTAGCTCCACTAACATAGCACAGTATGCAAAGAGTGTTTGATTCTTGTTCTCCCTTGTAGTGTTGTCAAGTTGCGTGTAAAGTAATCGGTGGTAATTGCTCTTGCTCGCACAGGACCTTGTTAAGAATTGTAATTGTGAGGTTCGGGTCACCATGCAAGTTTGGATATGTCAAAAATACTTTGCACTTTAGACTTGCTTTGAAGACCATAGCTCCTACAAGGTGGACCTTAACAAAACATTCCTCTGGCACATCTTTAGGAATGTTCAAGAAATGTGGTAGAGTAGTTTTTTTTTGGTCCATTCCATCAATCACAACAGACATATATTGCAGTGGACGTTCAAGAGCTTTTTTTCCGTGGTTTGGCAAGCTTTCTTTCTCTCACGCTTGTTGTTCATTTATGTCGGCAAGGTTCTCGTTGCACAATATCTCAGAGAAGAAATAAGGTCAAAGCATTTTCTTTTAAAACAAGTGAGAGATTGGAGAACATGAGCTTACTTTTTTCGACCTGCCTTTGCGCTTTCTTTGACTTTTAATTTCGCAGACACCTTGAGCAAAATGTACATTCTATGTCTCCCGGGAATTTTCACTAAACCGAATTCACTTTTCCACAACCGGGTGAAGTGTGAGTAAGAGATGTGTCAAGCCGAGTGCAAGTGTCTTTGTACTCATTAAAACATCTTTTTTGGTGATGTTATCATTAAATGATACATGTTGTCGTTAGGGCCTTCTCACATGTTTTCTAAAATATTTCTCCATCCATGACACAAAGAAGAAGGGCATGCATGGTTACAACTCTTCTTGGTCCACAATGAACATCAATTGCTGGATTTTTGTCTAGTTTTTGTGTATTCTAGACATTCGGTGGACCCTAAACGGTGGACAACCATAAAGCATTTCGCAAACTTATTGACGGTTAATGTAGTGCAAGAAGGTGTTGCGGTCGGTCTTACATGATAGGCCATGTAGGCATTTCCGGGTCAGCCAATGTCATTGAACCAGTAGTTGTCTCTAATTGCTCGTAATTTAGACATGTTAAATTTGTTGATGCAACCCAATGAGCAAAGATTTACTTCTTAAAAGTCTTCTCATTTTATGCTCGCCCATAAGGTTTCTTCTTCTTTACAGGAGGAGCATGCTCTCAAACCATAATCCACCTTGAATTTCTTGGTGGACCGGCTAGAGAATGTGTAATCTCGCTGCACTTCGCTGGTGTCTTCATCTTCCTCAAGAGAGTTCTACTGGGGTGACCTCCTCCGCCCCTTAGTGGTGTGCTTGTAGAGGAGAATAAACCACGTGAAGCTGTAACCCTGATAAGGCGGAGGTGCAAAGTGTTGAATGAAGGAGATGGGCCACCATATGATGTGCCAAATAAAAGTTGTTGTAGCGCCTTCACAGTGGAGTTCGCTCAAACATATCTCTTATAGCAGATCGAAATTCTACAAACCCATGTGTCACCACGCTTGTGTGAAGAGGAGTAGATGCCGCAGGTCGCCTTCATTTGTATTGAAATCGCGTGGTGGAGAAGCGATGGAGAATCTCGCAGCCTTCGTAACGTGTTGTATTCCCCGCATGTGTAAGTGAAGATGGAGAAACAACAAACCACGGAGGTAGTCCGTTCAAAAATTTGCCGAGGTCGAGCCATTGTAGTGTCTGGGGATGGTACAAATGGTGGTGGAAGATTGCTACGCGGCAATAGGTGAGGCTTTGAAAGGAGGTGGCAGCCGGTTTCCCACCGACTTGGAGAGGGTTGGAAAGGTGGTGGCGCCTACTAGTTATCGGACTCCTGGTGTCTTCGAAGCAACAAAGACCTTGTCGAGGTAGGTGTTGAAGAAGCATCTCCGCCTTGTGTTCCATCCGAAGTAGAGGTACTTGGGCAAACAAATGGTGGTGGAAGTTTGTTCACGGGCGGTTAACCATGTCAAACAACCGCAAAAATTGTGGGCTTGTTACTAAGTCACAAGTCGATTGGACTAATGATGTTCGAGAATACAAATGCTATTCCTAATAGTATTTTGTGTGCAGATTTGCCGCAGGTGTGCAAAGATGTTATTCCGTAATACACTTGTCCAGTGTTTGGACAAGATGTATTCCAGATCACATAGAAAAACACAACCGATAAAGGGCTTACCTTTAAAAAGGAAAATCGATTTCGGGCCATGTGATTCCACTTTCAGAGATTTAGTCGCCAGCCCGAAGCTTCCGATCAATATACATTTGTCAGATTCGATTTACATAGCTTAAAACAATGGATGTGTAAGCATGTAAAGTACATAACACGCCTTTTCTTTTGTTTTCGATTTGATTTTTTTAGGCCAAAGTGTATTCCGTATCACACTTTGCCCATCCGGGGCTAAGAATACACTTTTTTATTTTATGGCGCAAAGTGTATTCCGGAATACACTTTGCACTTGGCCAAGTGTAAAGTGTACACTTTGCACTTCACAGAAGGGCAAAGTGTATTCCGAATACACTTTTCAAGACGCAAAATACACTTTGCACTGGCAGATGTGCAAAGTGTAAGCAAACTTTGTATTCCAAAAGTGTACACGAATACACGTTTTTGTCTTTTTAGAACACTTGTTTTTGAGTCACACACTTTTTAGCTGAAATGCACCAATTTTTTAGGTTAAAATAACACTTTCGAGTCCAATTAAGGCACAAGAAATTGACTTAGAGTGACAATATTTTTGCTTGTTTTCCCGTCTTTTTTCTCGGGCCTTTAGGGCACAAGATTAGTAAATGTTATTCGAATACGCTGCTTGAAATTCTGTCTTTAACATGGTTGTTTTAAACCTTTTAGTGGCAGGGTGGAAGAAGGAAGCAAGAGGGCATCAAAGAAATCTCACAAGCCTAAGCGCCCACACCTCAAAAGCACATCACCGACACCGGACGAGCCTCGCTATTTACAAAAACTTTCAAACGCAATGGTTCAGAACTGTGGGTGCAGATGGAAAATACAAAGACACCGACGCTCTTGTACGCCCAGAAAAGTGCCGGGAACAAAAGGTACGCCGACTGAAGTTTGCAAACCTTGGGACAATAAAAGATGTCTCCCAGGTTGCCGGACAAGGAGGTCAGGTGGGGAGCCCAAGGCTTCATTGTTGTGGACATCGCATTCTTTAGAATTGTCGCAGTGCAAACCACTGTGCACAATGCACAAATTCTTTTCACACTATCGACAAAACGAAGCATGTGGTTCAAGAATTAGACAAGTTTATTCCAAGACAAGCGAGGACTTTCCCCGTCGCTGAGTCCGAAAGCATCGGGGATGGAGAAAGGTCACAATCACCACCTTTCGCTAGTTATTCAGTGGAGGTCATCGATGGAGGTTCCTGTGAACAAGACGATTTAAGAACCCCCCGAGCGGCCAAAGAAACTTAGCAGCCAAGGGCAACCGGAGTCGCTAAAGAACCAAAAAGCTTAAAAAGTACAAAGCCTTTGAAATTACGTAAGTCCCCGAGGAAAGCTCAAAAAAAAAAGGAAAAGGAAAAGCTCCTGGTTGCAATAAAGGAAAAGAAGGTTGATAAGACCTCCAAAGAATGGAGGTTATTAATAGAGAAAAAATTTGTACAAGGGGTAATTTATCTTCCCCGCGGACTAGCATGAAGCTGCCCCCAAAGAATGAGTCCATTTAAAGGCCCCTTCAAGTTCAAAAATTTATGCCGACCACTTAAGGAACTTGAAGGACGTAATTAGGAGCAATCCAAATGCTCATGTGGCCCCAATAGTTGTCCTTGTTGATGTGGAGCAAAGGCAAAACCCCCGTGAATATGACAGAGAAAACGCTAAAACATACACTCACTACGCCTTGGGAGGAAATCATAGCTTCAAGGCAAGAAGGCACCTGACAAAGAAAAGAATAACCCTGTGTACCTCTCTCGCCTTGTGCTAGCTTTATCGGGTCTCACCGACGAGGAAGCAAAAATCGCTGCCAACACCCATAATGCCGACAACGAGTACAAATTAAAGATGAGCTTCTCGCCGACAAGATCCGATTTATGCACAGAGAGTACATGATTTTAAGGAAAAATATGGAGAAGATTTGAAGAAACCGCATACTCAAGTAGAATCAAGGAAGCGCATACCGTGGAGTGCCGCTTTGGCACGATGAAGCTAATAAATGGCGCCTCTCATACCGCATGACAACCGGTTTCAACTAGCCTTCAGAGACGGCAGGTAAGTTTTTTTGTATTCGAATAACCATGCGTAAAACTAACCCCGCTTGTTACCGCGGCAGATATGGGACCTACAAAACGAAATTTTTACCATGTTCGAAAGCGTGGTGAATTAAAAAGTAAAGGAAAGGTCTCGTAAAAGAAGAAAGGTTCTCGATGTCCCCAAGAAGGAAATAACCATTCCGAGAGAAATGCGTGGCTTTACGCATATGGACATACTAGAAAGGCTATTGCGTAAGGTCGTTGATAAGGAGTTTACGTCAAGAAATGTCCAAGGAACCGCAGACAAGTAAGAACGATGTAACTTTCATTTAAATTTTCCTTCCCAGAGCAAGAAATGTTTTTAAAATACGCTCGGCTCACCGCGTTCGAGATGCCTTTCAAACACACTTTTTGTTTTTCGGGAAGCCAAGGTGTATTCGAATACACTTTGGCTTCGTGGGTAATCCAATGTGTATTCCGTATCACATTTTGGTTTATTAAGCCAAAGCAAAAGTGTATTCCGAATACACTTTTGTTTTGAACGCGAAAGCAAAAGTGTATTCCGTAATACACTTTTTGTTAAAGTTAAAAGTGTATTCCGAATACACTTTTGCTTTTGGCTTGTAAGACAAAAAGTTATTCCTAATATACTTTGGCTTTTTCTTGGTGCTTTCGCCTCCTAGAAAACAATACTCAAATTGTTCAAATGTTCTTGACTTCCAAAATTTTAAAAATGTTATTACGTACAAACATGTTTAATGGAGCAGCTTAAACGCGGGATACGGGGGATGATGTAAAGAGCTCTATCCCATAGCAACTTCCGACGAGTTTATTATTCAATGCGCCCAAATTTTGAGGGTCGGGTACGCCTTTTTCCCTGCTTTTAATGTTTTTCTTTTGTGATGCCCGCCTAACATCATTTACTAACAGAGCAAGAAGAAGAACAAGGACCTACCGTAAGGTTTTATGCACCGGTAAGGACAAAAAGAGAAGAGAGGACTCTAGCGGATAGGCGATTGTTGATGTTGAGCCGTCCGACTACTTATGGAGAGGTTTTCCATGTTTGATCAAAAAATAACTTTTATTCTATCGCTCATGGGGACCGCACTAAGTTGGCTGGAAGTATAAAGCCACAAGATTTTACTTTGGTCATAGCAGATTTGCCGTGATGGGTTTAAGTGAAGGATAGCCGCCACGACGATCAACCATTCAAAAAAACTCAATTTAATGCTTT
This sequence comes from Isoetes taiwanensis, assembly GCA_021234155.1. Lineage (NCBI taxonomy): Eukaryota > Viridiplantae > Streptophyta > Lycopodiopsida > Isoetales > Isoetaceae > Isoetes > Isoetes taiwanensis. Next base: position 8,575,467 of record JAJEKV010000051.1, read on the forward strand.
GCCGATGGAATTAAGCAGTGTTACCACAAAGAAAACACCGGCGCCTTGTTGTGTTCCACTCAAAGATGCAATCCGGACTTGTGGAAGCTACTTTCAAGAACCACTTCGGTTCTCCCGTGTGTTTGGTTATAAAAATATGGTCCGTGAGTTCTCTTCAAGTTTTGAGTCATTGTTGCGCTTGTAACTCGCCATGTTCTATTCTCGAATACGATTTACTATTCTCGAATACGATCTTGCAGTGTACAAAACTAATATTAACTACCATGGTGGAGGACCGAGGTCGGCCGAAAGCAAGGTTGAGTATCTCCATGTAGCTTACCGGAGTTTCACCGAAGCGCACTCATGGAGCACTTTTAACACGCTGTACCGCCAAAATTTTTCTAACGCCCTAGAGTTCAAAGATTACTACGTAAGCTCCGGGACCCAAGTGCACAAGGCAAAATTGTGAATCATTACCAGAAGCCACGGAAGTTAATTAACCATATTTCGGATATGTTTTCACGCCCGTGAGATTGGGTCCTAGATGCTTTCTCTGGCTCTGGTACAACAATAGCATGTACAACAATAGCATGTACAACAATAGTCGCTGACATTGACAAAGAGGTCAGACTTTATTAAGATGCGATTGTCCGCTTCTACCAACTCTACCGATGAAAATCAAGAGTTGGGAGCCAAATCATCATCGATTTTGCCAAGATGACATCTTTCGAGATACAACCTCCTTTCACAAGCTCTCGAAGATGAAGCTACCTTTGCAGAGCTCAAAGAAGTAGCTCGCTACTATTCCTCAAGAGACCGTTGACACCAACATAGATAAAACAGTGACAAAGGAGCAAACTGTAGAGATAGAAAAAGGTTAGACGAGCAAACCACACACTGAAGACTTCGATTTAGACCTCTGAGTTAGTTTTTGCTAAATTATTTACTACTGGCTATAAAATAATGCCATATTTGATGTACTAAAAGAAATTAATAATTTTTTATTTCTATTTTTTGCGTTTTTTTGACGTCCTCGAATTCATAGTAATATTCCTGGTGTATTAATGTCTGGAATTTTGCCATTTCCAAGTGCTCTATTCTACAAATGCAAGATCATCACTTCAAAAAGCCCAAAATGCACGATAAAATATTTTGTTTCACTTCAAATCCCCAACTTTTTTTGAAAATGATCATTTTTTAAATCCTGGTGTTTTTTTTAAGGGAATCTTTGAAACGGGAGTGATGCAACACTCCCGTTTAATTTGCAATCGTGTTATCTATGTACACATCTATAGTATCTCTCAAAATCTAGTAAAGAGCAGGATTAATCCCCTCAAGCATCTAATCTACTATGGCTTTTAAGCAGCACTATTTCTCCTTCAAATCTGGCAAGGGAATAAGCTTGATAAGGAAAAGAGACAGTCGATGCAACTCGTTAGTGATATCTAATATCTGGGATGCAAAGAAGAAAACTATCCAAGTTGACACCTTCTTAGATCCAACATTTTTCTTCATCATCGTAGCATGCACGGTTCTGCATAAAACAATCAGTTTTCATAGATTAATATCTACACCTGGTTGACCTTGCAATGCTGAATTGTCCATCTTAATAAAAGAAGGATAGCTTAAACCATTATTATTATCTTCAAACAAAAGAGTCAGGGTATTGGAGGGATCTAATGCGGTTTTAGAGCTCTCAAGCTGTGCTTTAGGATTGCTTGATCGGAGGCTCATCAGCTGTGCTCTTTGATTGCTTGATGGTAGAACGGTTTTTTTCCGAGTCTGTGTTTTCAGTGCAGGAGACGGTATAGACACATCAATCATTTGTTGCATCAACAAATTTTCTTCGAAAATACATCGGTTGTGGAGCAATGGTTCCAATTGCTATGCTATGGGTGGAGATATGACTGCTACAGAGGCGAGGTGAAGTGGAGTTATACAATTGGAATCCTTGAAAACTGAGCAGGTTTTGTAGTCATGCTGTTTTTTGTGCACATGGCCTGAAGGGCTTTCTTTGGTGAAAGGATTCCGGAGGAAGTTTCTTCCAGTTGTATGTACGGGTCTTGTCTGCATGGGGCATCTTGAGAGGTTATACTTTTGCACCGTGCAAGTCTGACATGGCTATGGTAGTTCATGTCAATCTGTTTTAGCTCTTCTTTCTGTTGAGTTTTTGGTTTCTCTATGTACAGAGCTTGTGTAGACACTGGTTGTTTGTGAGGCTTCTTCTTGAGGCTTCTTGGTGAAGCTGCTTACATGTAATTTCGAGTTTCTACATGTAATTTCATTTCTGTCTTATAGTTCTGTACATGTACCATTGTCTTGTAAAGAATGTACTTTGGTAGTTGAGTTACGTTTGCAATGTCAATGCAATTTCATCCAATCAATCATGTATTTGTGTTTCTCTTCATTGCATATATGTATGCGTATGAATACATGTATATGGAGCACAGACTTCTACATGGGTGTGATGTGGAAATTCCTCAATCCTTCATTTGTCAAATTCATGGAATTATGTGAGGATCCAATGATCCAAAGTGTGCAATACGGAGTGCATAGATCCAAAAACTATATTATCTTGACAAGAAATTTATCACGGCGGCCAAGGCCGCCGTGAACATTGCTCTTCATTCGTCTCATATACGTGTTTCAAAAAATACAGGATTTGAACCTGCAATTTCTCACCTTATGTCTAGAGAAAAAAAAGGGGAAAACTACAAAATACCCCTAACTTTTTGCAAAATTCATAGTATACCCCTAACTTTTTAAAAAACATGCCCCTAAAAAACCTATACATGTATTTGTATTTCTTATGTTTTTATAAAACGCCCTTAACTTTTGTTTTATTTTATAAAATACCCCTAACTTTTAATGAAATTCAAGAAATGCCCCTAACTTTTGTAATATTTGACCAAAAGCCCTTGCTCAACGTATGACAATTTAAAACATTAGAAGATATTGATGGAATACCCCTAACTTTTCATAAAATTCACAAAATGCCCTCAAGTTTGGATAAATTATTAAATGCCCTTGTATACCAAGAAGCCCTGCATAAGGTAAGTCAAATTGGAGAAGGAAGATAACAAACTGACATTATATGTTTGAAAGGCATACCTTTTCCGATCGCTCTTAAGAATCTTCAATTCAACACTATGAGCGATTGCATGATCCTTCACAGCCAATTTCACTCATCCAAAGATGCCCAGGTTGATCCAGTTTGCAATGCCATGTTAATGTAGGATCTATTTATCAACTACAATGAAGCAAAGGCAAACATTTTTTGAAAAGAGAACATGATTGGCATGCTTTTCTGATACAAATGAACAAATGAGAGTTCACTCCAAATAATGCTTAAAGAGAGTTCCCAAGAACTTTTCCATCTATACCGCTAAAGAAGTTCATTGAAGCATACGGTCCTTCCAATAAAGTAGCTGATGCAAATCTTGCAAAGAAAAGAAAGCTTTGGAGTGTTCGATGAAGGAGCTAAAAGAATCGATCTTCTTACAAAAGAGGGAAATTTCTCGCTTATTCTTGGTCAAAATTTCTGCCTATTCCAGATACGAAATTGAGGTTTTTCAAGATCACAGCCTTTTCCTATCGCTATCCCAACCGGAGTTGCATGTTTATAATGCTAATTCTGAGCAAAATCATCTAAACGAAATTCAAAGATTCAAGCAAGAACATACCGAATTCAGTTGAGAAGACCGCCCATCTTGCAAAAGAAAATCCTTCATCCCGCCTCTACTCCAAATGAACTCCACCGCATGCTTAATCGGTTCTCGCCAACGGGAAGTTTTTGCAAGTTTTTTGGTTGTGTTACGCTTTGACAAATACGAGGAGGGGTATACGCTTTTTGACAAATACGGTGCACAAGTCTATATAGGGGCATTTCATGAATTTTCTAAAAGTTAGGGGTATGTTGTGAATTTTGCAAAAAGTTAGGGGTATATTGTAGTTTTTCCCTATTATTTATAAGCTTGTTCAAATTTATAAGGCATCCGGGTTGTTTAGCTTTGATCCGGCCGCTATGTGTCTCATGGATCGAGTCCCATCTATTGCCGGTGCTCATCATGGTGCAAGTCAGTTCATATCTCTACCGTTAAAATATAATATTGTTAAGGTGAAAACAATATTCTTGATTCTTACAAAATGAAGTTAGTCTGCAAGATGCTTAAATGCTTTTTTATTGGTATATGCATAAAAATGCTCTCAAAACTGGATTTAGTGGATGACAATGAAACGTGGCCCAAGCCTTAATCTATCAAGTCAAACCTTATCTATATTTGGACCATGATGTATCTCATCCGGTTATGTGCATCAAACTCGATCAGGCTCTGCCAATATTTTTTTGATGTCCCAGGAAGGCAGGTGCATTTCTTCGTAGCAATTTCAGATCTAGGAAATTGAAGGTGGTTCTAATCAACAAAGTTGATGCCTCCCCGTCACACATCGATTTGGCATGCTCATGATCGAGGTTGCTTTGATAACCACCGTGGAGTCAAGCCAATTTAACCTTTGGAGATCAAATTCATTGCCATATTGTGGTTCTTGCGTATTCAATGTGTTACAAGTTGGGTGATTATTGGGATGTGTTAAGCTGCAGATTATTTATGTTAAAATGGAAGTTTAAATAGAAGGGTCACATGTGATCTTTGTGTAATTGTATGAAATCTCAAGCTCCTAAAGTGCAAAAAGATATCGCTATGCATGCATTACATACTATAATGATTTAATGTCTAACTTCGTAGAAGGGATGTTGCCAAGATTAGACCGCTATTTTTTCCATAGGGACGGTGGAACACTATTCTCAGAGACTAGCAACATTAATGAATACAAGTGTACTAAATTAGAAAATATATGAATTCATAGGTTGAATATCTCTATTTAATAGTTCATAAGATTTTCATGGCGACTATGTGCTAAATGATTGCATTGCATGCCTTAATGATTTAAAGCTAGCTTTGTTGAGCATTGCTTCATGCAGGATGTTGACGAACCGTATAAACCATTATTTCTTACTACATGAACCTCCGGAGTACCATCCCTGCTATTTGTTGTAAACTGCCAATATTGGTAATGAAACTAGAGTCAAGATTTAACGCTTCTTCCGCTTTTAAAGATGAAGACCCTTCTATTGGAAACAAATGTAATCCCATCTTCACCTCAACTTACTAGAGTTATTAATTTGCTTGAGCATTTATGTTCATTCAAAAGCAAGAATGAAGCTCAAATTTTAGCCACCTCCGGCCTCTTCTTATTCACTTGATATTGCACATGTCTTAAATATTAAGCATCCTTCTGCCAGGTCATAGGTCCAGCCCCCTACACCCACACGCAGTAAACAATACTACGCTTTCCTCAAGGCTAAGATAGCCATGTACATCGCGGGCCATCAAAGGGAAATGTTTTACCTTTTGGATCGTCATAACAGGACCTTCCGCAAAGGGTGCTCGTAGAAGGTAAAGGTAAAGGTAGAGTACTTTTTTATCTTCTTTTGTTTAGTTTTAGTTAGGGTTACGCTTACGCTTATGGTTAAAGAAAAGGAAAGGAAGGCGGCAAAGACAACATTCCTATCCGCCGCCTCCTCTTTAACTCAAAAGTTATAGACTCGAGAATCCAGAGGGGGCATGCATTCTGGATCTTATTCATCTTCCAAGGCAAGGGTTTAAGGATGGCAGCTTGCAAATGATGGGATTCTCCTCTTTATATCCGCTTTTTGATTCTAGCCATTGTATTTGTAGCCATTGCACTTATAGAAGGAGGATACTTAGACTAGAATAAAAAAAATAGAGAGAGAGAGAGAGAGAGAGAGAGAGAGAGAGAGAGAGAGAGAGAGAGAGAGAGAGAGAGAGAGAGAGAGAGAGAGAGAGAGAGAGAGAGAGAGAGAGAGAGAGAGAGAGAGAGAGAGAGAGAGAGAGAGAGAGAGAGAGAGAGAGAGAGAGAGAGAGAGAGAGAGAGAGAGAGAGAGAGAAGAAGAATAGAATGTTGATTATTTCTGCCTTTGAGACCATCAGTCTAGAAGACATAGCAGTAAGAAAAATATGTACAATTGTCAGTCATGAAAGTTCTATTTCCAAAGTGCCTTCAATGGAGGCATCATTGACTCTACTCTCATCTTCATCATATAAATCAAGTAAATGTTTATAATTTGAAATAGACATCTCGTGATTTTCAGCACCTCTATTAGAAAGTTCCAAAGAGTAGCTTCAAGCGCAAAGAATTCAAGAAGCGTATTAACATTCGTGAACTGGAATCTGTGCCTTATGTTCTGATAGGCAGGGCATAGAAGGTTCCCCCATCTTCCTACTTCCACTCCCAAATGGTGAGAGCTGAGCCTTAGTCTGCACACAGTTTGCCTTTTATATGGAGAGAGATTTCTGCTAAGGTGCAAAGTTTTTGCAAAGACGGATTTATGATCCTCCTATAGAAGTCCATTTTCGTACAGCGTGTGCAGCTATAATTTCCATTGCACATTCGCATGTACCCAAGCTCTTATGTTGTTCCCTTCATTAGGCATTTCATCTAACGACATCCCCCATTTAGTTAGCCACTCTTGAATATTTGTAAACCAACCTTGTTGGCTGCTTTGACTCATAGAAAGGCGGGGAAGACTATTGTCGTCCATATTGAGCACCTTTTTCACATACCTCAATGTCTGACATAATGCTTCTGCTTCGAGGGGCATCATGCCTGCTTCTGCTAGTAGCATAGGATAAGGTGTTTGCATTTTACAACCTAATTCTGTTATCAAAAATTTCTTTTGTACCTTCTCGATCCTCTTCCAAGCATCTAGAGAGAGACCTGGCCCCCATACCTCACATCCATATAGGATAATGCTTTGGACAAGTGCATAATACAGTTTTTTCTTCAATCCCCAATCAAAAATTTCTGCTTTTTTACATTTCCTCTCGCAAAGCGCATAATGCTTTCAACCCCCATCCGCTTTTTGTTTTGTCCGCTTTTACTCCAGCCTATAATTATGATCAACTATGAGCCCCAAGTACTTATAGGTATGTGCAATTTGTACCTTGTTTCCTTCATAAAAGAAATCATAATCACGCACTGCTCCAAAGATAAGGATCTTGGTCTTGTCTAGATTGACTCAGTAGCTCGATTTTTGGCGTAAAGTGTGTAAGGCATCTAGATGTCTTTGCATAGCAAAGAATCGCTCTAGCAAAGAGCACTATGTCATCTCGTGATATAAGAGCAATAATATAGTATATCCCGCAATGGATGTACCATCTCCGCCATTAAGGCCCCATCCAATCTTCCAATTCATCTATATAAAGCCCAAAAAGGGTTGGAGATAAGGGGCAGCCCCGCTTAACACCCATATTGCTAGTGACCTCGCCTTTGCATTTATTACTCAAAGGGTATGACAATTGAATCGTTTTCTTTCATACAAAATTGAGTTTAATCGTGATTCCTTAATTCAAGAGGTACTCCCAACTTTTCCATTCTCATATGTATATTACGCCTCTTAACCATGTCGAAAGCTTTTGTAAGATCTACAAAAAAGCGCAAAGCATGGTTTCCTTTTTTTTTAACCAGATCTATCGCTGTGCTCGAAGTGACCAAGTGGTCAATAGTGGACTTATTTGGGCTTAAACCCAGCTTGCCCTTTGGCTCTCACATCATTTTCTTCAGCCCATGTGCTAATTTTTGCTCTAGAATGGTGGCGCAGCAACTTGGCAAAAATGTTACCTACCATGATCATTCCAGAATTACTGTGGTTATGTGGATCCCTTGATTTATAAATTGGTGTCACTGCTCACTTGCCAATATGTAGCAAAAATAACAGGGGGTTCTGTGGGGATTTGATATAGATATAAGGAAACCATAGACCATATCCCAAAACAATCAATTAAAAAAACATCATTTTCGTTAGATTGGTTAAATTTTTATTAGGATATTGAATTATTTTGGTAGAGGTTAAATTCTAAGGTCAGCCCATTTGATAAAATCTAGGCCCCCAATCATAATTGAGCCGAGAGGTGTCCAGAGGCTCCATATACGCAGCTTTTCCATTGGAAAGTCTCTTTATCCCCAAGGCCACTTCAGTTAATGTTATTTGTAGCTTTGTCCCATCAAGTAGGCATGGTTCCATCGATACCATCTATATGGTATAGTTTATGTAGCTGCCTCACTAGGTCACTTATATCCGTGTCATAGGATTGGTGCTTCCTAGGTTTTAAGCGCGCCCAAAATCTCCTTGGATTAGCAACCATTTCATCTACCAAAACTATTTGCCTTTGACGCATATACTCTCTTTTTTTCTTTGTAATAAGCTTGCGATATTCCTTCCTGATGTATATCCTATTTTCATTGTTTGTGGCGTGCAGCTCCTTTCTTTTCTTCTTGCATTCTTCATCATACCAACTATTGCACGGGAGCCCCTTAGCTTTGGCGATGTGACATGAAGCATTGTTTAGCGCCTCTAGAAGCAAAGTGATGTGAGCTTTGCGCTTATGCCATTGGCATCTCTTGGCCACAATGTTTCGGCTGCTTTCTTCTCACATATGCGCTCATATGCTTAAGATTTGCGATGGTCCATGCGCACTGTGTTTATGGTATCAAACTTGGCATTATGCCTTTCTTTGCTTGTAATTTGCATTTCAATGACAAGCGGTACATGGTCATAATCCCTAACATCAGCCATGTAAAAATCTGAAATATATTGTGCCATATGAGCTTTTGCTAAAACAAAGTCAACCACACTAAGGCCCTCACCTGAGGATCCTTTTGAAGTGCATGCTGCAGATTTGGAATATTTATCGATCCCATTGTAAATCATCAAGTATAAACCATTACACATGCTCAAAAGATGCCCACCTTGCGGTGTAATATGTTTATATACATCACTAGTGTTTCTAAACCATCCCATCTTTTGATATCATCATCATCCAAAGCCTCCATCCACAATGGGTCATGTTCAGATTAACCATGCTTGTTTGTTTTTGCTACCCCGCCAAGTTAAAATCTCCCATTAATATGACATCTCCATGTGCCATCAAGTCTAAAGTGTCCTACTCTATGTGGTGGTATGGGTCATCTTTGTCCATGTCTTGTGTCCTATATATAGGTGATTCTCGTGGAGGGAAATAGCATCCAACCAACGATAGCTTCTCGCGAATGTCCCGATATCTCAACCCATAAATATTGCTTTTTTTTATCTTTTTTTATTATGGTAATCATGTGTGCAAAAGAATTTCTAACATAGCATGCAATCCCGCCGTAACCTTTTTGTCTCCATCATTTGACATTCCGTGATCGAATGAAGCAACCGAAAAATCGTATATCCGAAGTCCGCTCTTCCTCATGTTCATGTGTTTCAAGAAAGAAAATTAGATCCCAAGATGTGAGAACATCGCCAAGTTTGGCAACTTCATGTGCCTTGCCATTAATGTTCCACGAGCATATCCCCGATGGTCCGTTGTTCCTATTCGATGTGTTCTTCAATGATTACTTTGCCATTTTTCCAAAGTAGGTTTTCTTCCCTTCTTGCCTAGTTGTTTTCATCCTTTGAATTTGTTCTTTATGCCGCAAAAATTGCATCCGTGTCAAGTCCTCATTTATCCATACTTTTTCCTTTAAATCTTTCAAGGTTGGTCCTTTTTCGCATGACTCGAATTTATCATCTCTCGCTGGAAAATTTGACAACTATATTGCGAAGTCTTACCATTGAATTTGCCTCACCCTCAGATGCTTCAAGCGCGCCACTTTGTGCTATATTCAATTTTTGAGCAAAAATGCATTAACTTCCTCTTTAGTGTTTTCTTCTTCTTTTTTCTCGCAAGTCCGCAATGCGGATATTCAATGCCTTTTGCCTCTCTCGCCGTTCTAGCATATCATCCATTCTCATATTAAATTTCTCCACAACATCCTTTAAAGACATCTTCTTCATCGTGCTCTTTCACGTGTGGAGTATTGTTTTTCATACCGCTATTTCCTCTTTTAGCGTGTATTTTCTTGCTTCAATTTCGCCAGACATCGCTGATTTGCCTAAGTACATTCACTATTTCAAGATCTCTGATTGTCGCTTCTCTTTTGTTCTCGTTCCAGTATCAAGCATTTTCAAAGATAAGGCTATTCATATTTGTGAGCATGAGCGTAACCGGCCGCTTTTGTCCCGAATCCCCCCGATTGGAATTATGAACAGGAAAAGGAAAATGAGAGCTTACTTGAGGTCCCGATAGCATGCTTGGGAAGTTCTACCGCCGCAAAACCTGTGTTGCTCCCGCAGAGTAGTGGCATGTTTCGCTTCGCTATGTGCTCCGGTGCTATCGATTATGATTCCTCAATCCTCCGATTACGGTTTTTCTTTTATGCTTTTGTAGGGCCCGATTTGGCGTAGCCCAAGTCTGCTCCTCAGAGAGCCGAGTGCCCATCTCTGCTTTTTTTCCTTTATTTATATTTCCTTGACCTGATTCAGAGCCCAAACATCCCGCCCCCACCATCGATTTTGTCATCGAGATGGGTGCTCCCCGCCTTTTCTTTGCCATCGTTTTCAAATAATAGAAGGCGTGCCGATTTGTGAGGTCGGATTTGCCCTAGCAGATGTGGGCAGGCCGATTTGTGAGGTCGGATTTGTCCTAGAAGATGTGGCAGCCCAGGCCCGATGAGCCAAACCCGATGCTACAAAATGTCGATCCGGACTATGCAACCAAGAAATTTGGTAGACTAAAAAACAGAACACTTGCGCTTGGGGTTTGCGGCTAGGGTTGCACGCCACGCACACGCCACACGCACACACACACACACACACACACACACACACACACACACACACACACACACACAGAGAGAGAGAGAGAGAGAGAGAGAGAGAGAGAGAGAGAGAGAGCTAAGTTTTATGGCAGTTCATTTTGCTAATGGCGCTGGCAACAAAGCTACAGTAAGATTGTAACTTAGTTTAGTTGGTTTCTAGTTAAATTTTTTGAGATAATCTAACAATAACAATTTGTATTCCCTTTTTTATTCATAATCGGTCGCTAACATGGAGTCTTCTTCCAGAATGATGTTGAGCGCAGATTGACATCCAATAATCAGCAGATTGACATCCAATAATCAGGTATGTGTTTGTCTAACTTTAATTCTTTTCCTTTTTTATGCTTGTAAATAAACTCTGTGTTGTAGCATCTACTCCTTTCTTCTATATAAATTCTTCCATGATGGCCATGTAGTTCCGTCTAGATCCATCTCATTATTCGTCTACATGTTCCTTTTGATTTACTAAGGTATATCCGTGTAGTTTTACTTTTTAACTGCTACATTTGATTGCTTAAAGCAGATCGTGAACAACAGCCGTCAATCCATCCATGAAATATTCATTATTCAATTGAAATGTAGTCATTTATTAAATGCATGCTTGCTAAGAACGAAAATGGTATTCATAACTATTGTTGTGGGTCTAAAGAAGGCATGCTACTGCAAAACCTCAGGTATTTGATTCTATAAAGAAGTTTGCCCATTAAATTTTGTGTTAAATTTGTGTTTCTTTTGGTCTGCTTAAAGGTACAGTTTTGTGTCCATTAAACAGCAGATAATTATACATTAAAATAGCTGATAGCTGATATTTTTGGGTTGCCCCTAGGGGGGCAAACCCTCGTTTATGTGGGTATGTGGGCATATTCAAGTATATGCTGGCATATACCTAGCATATGCTGATGATCTAAAAAACCGGGCCGCCCCAGAATGTTTCGGTCATCCAGCCCCCATTATCACCCTCCTCGGATTCTCGCCCTCCTTTCTCTTGTTGAGCCACCAATCTTCGCATGTAAAACTAAAAAGGTTAAGGCACCGTAATAAAGAGTAAACATCGAAATGGGCAAGGGGTAGATTCGCTTTATCTTTTGATCAAGTCGGATCAAGGATTTTCCGACGCCGCCTACATGTAATAAGATCTTATCGTCTAATTAGTGCAAAATGAAAGCTGCATCATAAAGAAGGTTCTCTTTATCCGTGATAGCTGAGTCCCACGCCCAAAGTTTTGAAAATCCAGCCATGCCCGCATGCAAAGAGTTAGTTCAGGCCTCAATATCAAAAGAAGATGCCGGGCTTTAAGAATGTACATTTGGGTTGCATTCCCACATGCTTTCCCTATTCATAAGATTCTTCCTATGCCTTTATCGGTTATACCGGCTCCATCGCCTTTTTTGTAGCTCTTTTCTTTCTCTCGCAATCGGATAATCTCGCTTAGAAATAAACAAAAGGGAATGAAGCAACTTTTCACACTTTACTCATCTTTTTCCAAAGCCGGAGCTTTTGCGTTTCGATCCTGCTTCCCAGGGCTTCCGCCATATTTAATGTGACAGACTCCATCGCCCATAAATAATGACGCCGGTGATTCGTAGTCCAGCTCTTGCTCAGCGAACTGGATATCTGCAAGAAGACGGATTAGAGCTCCATCACCCATATGAATAAGTCATAAAAAATATGATTCTACCTCCGATATCAACGCCGGAATGGATAATGAAGCCAATCATGGATCTACAGATCGGTATAATAGAAGAGTGCCGGATCCCTTAGTTCATCTTGGTGGAAGCATGCCGGACTTGAAGATCAAGCTTTATAGGGTCTCAGTTCATGCACAAAGACATGCAGATCGCTTGAATGGGCATGCAGAGATCAAGACATGCAAAATGCATGCTGAAACAACATTTTGAGATAGCGCCATAGCGAAGCTTCACGATTTCACCATGCCGAATGGAATGGTCGCCATGGCCATGGCCTCTCCCAAAGGGAAAGAAAATGCTAAAGGTGCCGGGGATCAAACTTTTTCCCGGACGGGCGGAATGCGACGATTGCTTTTAGAATCGCATCTTGCCACCGCCTGTCATGATTATTTTTAGGGCTGAGGTAGGTGGGGATAGTCATTCGCAAACCCTAAATGTCTACCTAAGTTTTTAATTTGTCCGTTGAGTCCTCTTCCCTCCCACTTTATTGGTGTTAACACTTTAAAAAGTAAGGTTTCCGCCTTTTAATCGAGGTTAGGTTTCCTTTAGATGTCTTTTTCTTTGTCCTTAGGGGATGTTGTTGTAACCTTTTATTAAACCGGGTGGAGGTACGAGTCCCCCTAGCCTTTTTGTTTTAAATTCCCTTTGATTAATTTCTCGAAAGTTTAATGGCATGCCATTCCCCTCAAGAGGTCACCGATTATCATAAAAGCTAATAGTCCTCAATAACAAAAGATATATATCAATTATTGATACGTGAAAATGCATTTTTGGTAGAAATTGTGCAAGTGGTTTGCCCGCTTGTTGCCGGCTCTTGATTATCTCCATTTAAATCGCATCCTTCATCGTGAACTAAAGGTGTACATTTGCTAGATTCGTAACCTCAAGGTGAACACTACGATTTTCTTCTTTAAGTAAAGGCATTTTGCAAATGAGAGTCGTTGGATAGGCATATTCACCCCTTATTCCTTAATCTACACCGTACGTAAAGTTCCTCGTTTGTGGGGTATGCAAGTACACAAATTGGTATACCGTATAACAACATATGCAAAATACTATAAGATTTTAAGCAAAATACTATATGGTGTTGGTTTTATACGCGGGAAAATATAATCACAAGGGCTCTCGGGAAAATATAATCACAAGGGCTCTCACGCCTCTACGCCACCCCCTGTGAATAAGCACCCAAACCAAAGGGGGTTTAAGGGGATTTTAATTTAAATATATTAAACCCAATGGTTGTGTTCATTAATGTTAATGGTAGTTATGTATTGGTTGTTATACCAAAAAAATTTTTTTTCTTCGGGCCCTAAAAAAACATACGAAAAAACATGTAAAACATGCAAAACATGTAGCGAGATATGTGAAATCTAATATTTAACACTATAACAAAAATAAAGGAAATGTCAAAGAAGCCCGAATAAGTATAATATTATAGGATAATGTAATTTAATTCGCCTCTTCAAACCGGATGTTACCACACACCTTATCTTAGGGGATTTAAACCCATCATATCCTAGTAGTTTCAAGATGCTAGATAAGCGCAATTGCTCTTCCACTATGCTACGTTGAAGCCACCCTTGTTGGAAAACTAACCAAAGTAAGAATGAACTAACTAATCATTTATAATTTACTATGGCAATCATATATATACCAAATGTAGAAGCCATAATAGCCAAGTAGAGTTGTATTTCACATAATGCATTAATCATATATACACCAAATGTAGAAGCCATAATAGCCAAGTAGAGTTGTATTTCACACACGCATTGCCTTAGATTCCTATCTATTCGCTTGTTTTCCCTTATTGCTTGTTTTCATCCATTGATTTCCTGATATTCTTCTTACATATTCCCTACGGGGCATTCCAAGCCGTCCACTAAATCAGCGATGGGGTCAAACCTACATTTCCATCTCAAAGATAAGATTTTTGAGCCATAGGAAGAAGTCAATATATAGGTCAACGAGATGGAAATAAGGGGATTTGAACCCCCGCCAAAGATAGGCAACACCATAACTTTTGAGATCAAACCTTGAAGAGAAGCCCTCCTTTCTATTAAGAAACCAAATTTGTGCATGCCATCCTCCCCTCAACTTGATGTCAAGAAGACATTCGCCCATCCAATTGCATCCGCTTGGTCCTCGCAAATCGATTAACATGAACAACCATGCAACAAGGAAAACAGATACAATAACATAAAGCAATGCCAAGTGCATGTATGAGGCCCCCAAATGCCACTGCCAAATTTCTGGCTCATGAAAACCTTGTGCATTAGTAAGAGTCTGACCTTGTGCTCTGATGGAACCTACTGGCGAGAAGCTTATTCCTGGGAGGCCCACTAGGTTTGCCTGTTGCTATTGTCACTGATATGGTTTAAAATATCCAAACCTGTGCTATAAAAGCACTGTGTCACTGTTATCTGCAAATAGAAATCGAACCTGTCTTCCAAATAATTAAAATATGTTGTCCATAATTATTGCCCAAACAAAACTGAGAATTGATATAAATTGAACCTGCCCTTTGTTAGAAACCCCAATAAACATTTCAACCACCATAGTCATGCCAGACCCGATTATGATACAGTGCAATGCAAGCATGACGATAACACCTCATCGCACAGTTCTTGAAGGCTGCAGTTTCTACAAATAGCTCGCAGTTACATACTTCACAAAGCATAATTTTGGAAATGGCAGCATGCGCCAACATCATGCTGTAAATAACAAAATTGCTATGAAAATAGGAATGTAGCAAAGACAAGCAGATGGAATTGAGAAAACACAACCGCCAAATCCTATCCTCTTCTTCCTCAAATCCGGCGAGCTCTCTGCTCCACCGTATTCACTAAATCAGGTTAAAAAACGTTGATTTCCATTTGAAATTCCTGCATATTCTGAGAAAAAAAGCTCAAGAAATAATCGAAAAGAGAAATCGAAGCTCAGGCATTGATTACCTTTTCTTGTTGGGACTCCAGCGGCTCTATTCTGAACCCTTTCAAATCCCAGTAGCAACATCCGGCAAGTTTAGTTTTGTGTAGGATTTGATGACGGCTGAATAAGCATAAAACCTGTGATCCCCGCACACAAGGATCGTCGCTGCTTTAGAAAGTCGGCTGCCTCAAGAGAACTCGGTCCACCAACAGAAGGATAGAACAAACGGAAAACCAAGATCTGGAATTCAGAGAAAAAAAATGGACTGTAGAACCCTAAAGCATGCCCTCTTTTCCACAAACCCTAAAATAAGAGAGCTCGATGCTTGCATGTGTTTTCTGGGGACTAAAAAATAATTGGTTTTTTCATGGAGAAATATTCAAAGCTAAACCATTGCAAAATCATAGATAATATGGCATTCGAATATGAGAATACAGTGTGCGCTCTAGATATACTAATTAGTATGCCTCGCACAATACGCCCATCAAATCATATGAAAACCATAGCAAAAACTGTACAAAAATACAAAAAAGACCCCCTGTTATAATGCTACATATTCATAATATCTTGGAGTCCAACCTCTGGTGAAGTGTGCTTTCACAGGTAAAGTTACAAGAATTGTGCAAACTGGGTATTTTGTTTTGAAGCTTCTTAGATTATTTGGTGTAGGCGAAGTGGGGGTTGCAAGATTCCTTGAGTCAGTTTTAAGGCAAGACCTATTGGTGAAGGCCTAGTTCTGGGTGAAGTTATCAATGCTTTCCCCTTCCTCCTCAGTTGTGTGAATTAACCTCCACAATTTATAAAATAAATAAAAGAACTTTTGGGTGAAGAAAACGAATTCCTGCGTTTATACATTAATAAGGCTCGACATTAAACAAAGAAAATTCAACATGAAACGACCAAACAATAAACATAAAAAACACACTCTCGGGCCACTAGAGGGCAACCCTCCGTGCGCAGCACCTTGTTTTGTATGTGCAGAAACTTCATTAGTTGATTGTTCTGGTCTGCTCCATAAACCATTACGAAGGGACCAAGAAAGCGAAAAACAACTTGCCTTCTTGGTCCTAACTTGCTAGACATGTTCGAAAAAGCAAGAATGGCTAAATTCGTAAATCAGATGTTGAACCTAATGAGGAGTCAAGTGAGAGTGAAAATGATATAAATGATAAACCAATATTTCAGTATAAGTGGTCACAAACATGGCTATGGATGCACTATGAAATAAAGATGCCGTCTTCTGCAAAATTTGTCAAGCTTTTGTTGTTGCAAGTAATTTTGTATTTCTTGTATAGTTATTGAATTCACGTTTTTGTATTAATATTTTGCATATACAGGAAATAGTCCATTTGCAAATCGTGGAAGTTATAATTTTAGGACTTCTAGCTTCTATGAACATACAGCCTCGAAGACCCATATGGCAGTGGATGAAAAAAGCACTAACGCCGCAAAAAAGCAAAGAAAGCTATTGTTGTGGCGTCTAAAAAATGCGATCTTCTCGTCCATGGGGCTATAGAAAATTTATTTAGGGCTGCTTACACCGTGGCAAAATGAGAATCATTCAATGACTTTGAACATGTTATTGACCGATTGATTTAGTGGGTTGTCTAGCAATAACCAAACAATTGTATCGAATGACCATCTTCGCCATGATTTTGTTGTTTGTATTGGTGAGAGTTTGCATTCTACTTTGATAGAAAAGATGAAAAGTCCATTCTTTTGAATTCAAGTTGATGAGTCAACAGATATTGCTACCCAACAACATCTTGTTCTTTTGTGTTAGTTATTTGGAATATGGTAGCTAAGCAAAGCATAGTTTTTTTGACCATTTTAAGGGTTCCTAAGGCTGATGCAACCACCTTATTTGATGCTTTGGTGGAGCACCTTAAACAGGCTGGCCTTGACATGAACAAGTTGATTGGATTTGGATCCGATGGAGCATCCACAATGATAGAATATAGAACCTGGTGTTGCAACTAGATTGAAGAGTTTTCATCCCTACATGACCCAGAGATTCATTGCATTGCTCATCGTACTAATTTGGCTCTCTAGGATGCAAAAGCCAAGGAGTCTACTATGTCATGGATAGAAGAGATTGAAATGCTTGTCAATGCAATTGCAGCCCACTTTTTACAAGCAGCAAAGAAACGATTAGAGAAGTTGCAAGAGTTGCTTCAAGAATATGCATGTGCGATTTTACGATTATAAGGGATTTAAAGCAGACGATGGTTGAGCAGGCATAATGCAATTGATAAATTGTGTAAGGACTTTTCCGCAGTTTTAGAGTATTCAAAGGTAGAATCATTAGCCATCTTTTTCAAAGTTAGTCGATTTCAAAATGATTTACCGGCCGCGACTTTCTAGCTGATATCCTTGAGGGTTAACGATTTTGAGTAAGGTGTTTCACCCGATATATTGACATAACCAAAGCATAAGTGACCATGTGAAAACCTGTAATTTTAGCAATTCAGACATACCATATTGATGTACCTGAAACAGATCTGAACGCATATCATCTTGATTCAAAGGGTTATCCTATAATCCCAGATCACGGGCCTCCTGCTGGCTGGTTGGAAGCTTTAAGGTCTTCAATTCATGGAAATGAATTTAAAAGCTTTAAAATATCCGGGGAGATAGATGGGACAGATTTGCAAAATGTCAGAGCTCAAAGAAAAGGCATACGCGAAGGCCCATAATTTAGAAGTTAGATCCGAAGATACATCAATCATAAAACATTTTAGTGTTCTCTCCCATTGAATATACCTAAATTAACTATCGATCCGAGAGAAAGTTTGGGGAGGAGAGCTTAGAGGAGTTGATTAAGTTTTTATGGCATGCCAAGAAGGTGAAAGGACCCGCGTAAATGACGCACACCTTTAATCAATGGCGATGATTTGAGACGCGGAGTATTCGATTACAAACTTCATGCTTCACTAATTGGTGACATAAGAATTTGGAGGAAGTGTGCTCAATAATTGCTTCAAGTCTAGCAAATGAAATGCGTTACAGAAATACCTTGACCTTACTTCAGATTGGTTCAGTTCAATGTGCAAATAATGCACTTTGCATAGAACTAGTATAAAAAGTAGATGGCTAACCATTACTAGGTGATTTCAGTTTAAGTGCATCTCTCTCTATTGTTATAAATGGGCCTCCTTGTACAAGAGACTTTGACTTCACACAAAGCATAGAAGTGTGGAAAAATAAGGCTGAGAATCGTGGTCGTATTATCTACTCTGGACAACCAAGTCGCTATTTAGCTTAGTGGACTTTTTGAAGGGAAATTTTTGTGGAATGTAGTATCTTTGCGATGCCATTTTATAATACATATATTTATCATAAAAAACTTGGCTTTTTGTCACTTTGTTTGTATTGTTGTCTAATTTTTTGGTTTAAGGCATTTTTTCGATAGATTTAATTAGTTACAGGATTTGCAGATTGAAAAAATTATAATCCAATACCCTTAAATATTATTAGGCATTTTCACTAGTGGAGGGAGTTTCTAATTTCGAACTTTGGGCCTTGACATAATCGTACCGATTGAAAAAATTATAATCTAATACCCTTAAATATTAGTAGGCATTTTCGCTAGTGGAGGGAGTTTCTAATTTGGAACCTTGGGCCTTGGCATAATCGTACCGATTTTATGACAAGGGCTGCTAATCCTATATTATAAAGTTATTCTGTAAGTGTTGGACCCAGCCCTAATTTGGACGCCCCAGATTTGATCAAGCCAATGGAGGAGATGATACCACGTCAGTTTCTTTGAGATGGTTTTTTTTTGCTAGGGTTCGCTGGGCGATATGGCACCTTCGAAACCTTCGCAGCTTCGGAGCCGATGCTTATCGTATGTCATCATGCAAGTTTCAACGCCCCTAATACGGGATATGGGGGCATAGAAAGGATATGCGGCCAGAATGTTTATCCATCACTTAAAAAATGTCCGGGCTAAGATTTAAAGGGAAATACTTAGATAGAAGATGATTAGAGAAAAAGGGGCGGATACTTTGAAGGAAGAATGTCGAAGTCGATCATTCGTTCCACACCGGATATCACGGGGCATAGGGGTGGGATATCTGGTACCGAATGTTTATCCATCACTTAAAAACATGTCCGGCTAAGATGATTCAGAGAAAAAGTGGCGGATTGCCGGCGGGAAAGAGCTTAGAAAAGACGATTCAGAGAAAAAAGGAAGATAAGAATAGGGCCGGATTGCTAGCCCGGGACAAAAGTTTAAGCCGCAACGAGTCATCCGGGGCTGCTCATGGGTGAATGATTTGCTAGGAATGGACCTTAGAAGCCCTAAGCCGTTTCTTACGAAAACCAAAAAAGGCAAAAAAAACCCGATGGTTCGGATTTTTATCGGGGGATGAATGGAAAGGAGATGAACTCGAAGGTGTATAAATTCAGAGGAGATCATTAGAATAGGTTATATTTTGGCATTAGAGTAATAACAAGAAGAAGCTTCAAGTTCCAAAGACCGTGATAGTAACCTTTTCAACAGATATGGCTTACAAGATAAAGATCTTCAAGATATTTCAAAAAAAAAAAGATTTAGAATTATTTTCGCTTGCAAAGTTATGAGCATCGCAACTCATATTTCTTTGCCCGATGAATCGAGAAAATGGTGCAGATGCCCTGTGGTAGATTTTCAGTCAAGACCGATCTAAGAAATGGGTTGAGAATTTTGGAAATTTGTGACTGGGAGATACGTAACAAGATATTAGACAAGAGTAACATGTCTTAATCTCGGATATGTTGTTCGGCTTTGAGAATCTCGCATATCTTGTTCAGCTTTGAGTGTGCAGGAAGCATGGTTCTTCTAGAGGAATTGGACTTTGTGTCAGAGGTATCATCAGAGCAAAATGATCTTCATGTGGGAAATGTTGGTTCTTCCTTGAGTTTGGCTCCCACAAACCATGAATTAGAGCGTATATTTCACTATTTTTGATGATTCCAGTGTTCATATAGGCAACATGAATTACATGCAAACCGTTTTCAAAGCAAATTTCCTAGAAGATATCACCATGCTCAAGAGCCTACATCCAGCTTCTCCAATGGACTTCTCACCGTTCATTGTTTTGGTAAATCTCTCTCATGTTCTTCGCATTCATTTGATTTTATTATATGTATGCCTAATTATTTCCTTCTAATATATATTATGCTTAACTATTGCAGCGTCTTAAGTTGGGATTGCCATATTCCCCTGCTTTCTTATCTCCAAAACCTATCGTTAGATTATTCATGGAATACTATTTGCAACACCCGGCTCTGGATTTTTATACTCCACATCGGTTGCCTTGGTAAGAAATTTCGTTAATAAAGTTCTATAATCTATGATCTATGTTTCACAAGGATCTAATCTTCTAAACTATGATAACAGTTCTAAAATGTATGGTGCAAACCCAAAATCTAATTTATTATTTCCATCATAACATGTATGTAGCACGCGGTTATTTTCTCAGCAAATGCATTAGCTATCTCATAAGCACATAAGTAAATGACCGTATATTGAATTATTATTTGGATTCATAGATGGGAGAGACCGACATGCTTTTCCATACGCTATTGTGATTACTATTGAGGTAAATTGTCTTTGACTCATGTTATAGCATATAGTGATAGTGTTGTAATTTTAGAAATCTACATGATCTACATGAGCAAGGGGCTGCGCCATATTGTTTGTAGTTTCTTTTCACACCAAGAATTGAATGTCTTTTATGGATGAAAATTATGTTTTCAGAAAAAATGCATGTACTATTTTAGCTTCTGAGGCTCTAACAAACTTTTAAATTGGCTTTATTATCATTTGGGATTGGATCTCCACGGATTTAGAAGTAGCTTATCTAGACATGTATGATTTCCTTCTTCGGATCATTCTTCCCTCCATTATGGTAATGTAGATTCTCTTATATTGCTTATATTTATGTTTAGATTATTTATAAATCCTTAATCTATGTTCACAGGGTTTAGACAAGTGCACATGGTTAAACTGGAAAAGGGTTTGCCTTCTGTCTCAATTTTGTGCCTCAAGCTGCAAGGATACATACTATTAAGTATGTGTTTTGGGACAGCTTTCATTCTACACAAAGGGCAAATAGTTCTGAAAAGGGGTTTGCCTTCTGCTTCAATTTGTGCAAAGCCTTAAAGGGCTTTAGCTGCAAGGTTACTACTATGTATTTTGGGTCTACACATACAATATGATGGCAGATGTTTTATATTGGGCAAATTTTGCAAGATATGAAAAGTATTGCCTTGCCTAATGCCCAGTAGATTACCCACCATTGTTCTACATGTAATGCGGTTTAATGCCCTCAGTAAATACTCACCTCAAGCGCACTCTATCACATTTGACCACAATAGATGTTAAATTTGCATTCTTTAACTTATAGTTGGAGTTTGCACTCTAAGTTATAGTTGGAGATTTTAAATATTTGAATCTCATGCAGTTTTGAGGATACTCTAACTTATATTTGTGAAGCAATGTAATGGATGTCAAATTTGCACTCTAACTTATAGTTGGAGTTTGCACTCTAATTTATAGTTGGAGATTTTAAATACTTGAATCCAATGCAATATTCCCATGTGTGTCTTTCCATATCGCATTCCTGATTGGTGAAGTCTTGCAAAACAATGTGTGGCCCATTTACAAAAGTCATATAGGTGTGAACAACCACTAATTAGAGGCGACAACATTCTTAAGGTTCATATAGGTGTATCTGTAGTTGTTGCCCACACATTGCCCAGCAACGTAGGGCATCATTTCTACTAAGCTATATTGATATTGAATGTAAGATCCAAATATATCAAATAAAATAGGCAATTCGAATAGAGTTGTGCATATTTAATAACCAATAATATCATAGTGCCTCAGTTTACATGTGCACAACAATTACAAAAATAAGAATTACAGAGTGAGCAGATTTGGGCACGCCTTTCTCATTGTAGTCAAAAATATTTATAGACTCTCAACTTACGCCCAAGCAACGCTGGGCACCATTACTAGTTGGTTTTAATTTCAACCTTTGTAAGATTAAGGGAGGGTGCCCGGTATCCGAACAGGGGCCCTAATATGGCGCACCTTTATGGCACACTTTAACGGCCAGGATCTTCTCATTCGAGCTTTCTTTTAGGACTTTTGATTTGGATGGCCAGGATCTTCCGGTTCTGCTATTTTCATATTTTCATATTTTTTCTGCTTCAGCTGTCGGATTGTTGAAACGTGGCGCAGAAGAGCGCCTCCTACCTCATGTCACAATGTCACAGGGAAGGTCACGTCCTGCAGAAAGATTTCTAGCAGGAAACCTCGCAGCGGGCCGGTTTCGTGCCGGAAAGTTTATCACAAAATCTTCGTAGCCTCGGAATTTTGCTTTGCAGCACTCCTCCAAAATGGCTTACATTAGCTGTGGATGTGGCCCCCGGCCAAGCGTTCGGTCCATCACAACTTCGGTCGTGGAGCCCAGAAGGTACTACTTAACCCTGTTGATGAAGTTTGGAGTAGCATAAATATCATATCCAGTTAGCCATAGCAGATTTGCTGTCTTGGGTGCGGGGTTTGCTGGAATCTCAGTGGCTTGGCATCTATTACAGGTTTGTCTACGGCATGTTTCTGATTAGCAGATTAGGCAAGTATAGAAATTGTAGTGGGAATAAATGGGTCATTATTTAGATGAACGACATGATATGGGTTCCGTTACTTCTGCATTCGTCAAACTGATTTGTAAAGTGCTCATTTATATAAAACAAATGACGCTTGTGAATTCAAGGATAAATACCAATTGGCTGAAAACGCCTTCCTTATTTGGCCCTTCTGCTGATGTGGCATCATAAATGAACGTTGATGCTTGAATTGTAGGGCCAGATTTGATGCCACGTCAGTGGGGGGGCCTAATAAGGAAGGTGTCCCCTGTACGGTAGGACATATTGGTTCAATATTTATATTCTTGATAATAGTTATGTTGACATCCAATAACATCCGCAGCTATGCTCGTTTCATCATCAATGTTGCTGGACAAACTTGTCAAGCACTCTCCACCATCTCAAAATTGGTCAAAGAAATAACTTCGTCCAGGTGCAGTTTAATCAACTGCTTAAAAAGTTCCTAGTCAATACTAAACATCTCCATTATGAGGAATACGAACGTTGTTGGGCTTCCACAAAGTCTTGATTCTGATTGGCCCATTTTTAGCACATCATTTTCATCTTCTAATTAGCTTTTCCATTCATGTTATTGTGCTAAGTCTTTGCACTATGACATTGGCATATAGCAGCATGCAGATTTATCATCACCAATTTCGGTTGACCTCTTTGATGAAGTTGGCATTGGAGCAGGAGCTTCAGGTGCCTCAGGGGGCTTTGCATCCCTTCTCTCCAAAGGGTATGTTTTGGTCTCTCGATGATGTCCTTCCTCAAGCTAAGAACCTTGTTTCACTCTCATGAAGGTAAACTTCTTTGGAAAGGAGATGTGGGATGGGTAGCAGCCATGGAACTGCTAGATGTTGCTGAAAGAACCATTTATCAAGCCAGCAGAGGAGAGATTGAACAGCCAACATGTCAGGAGGTGCCAATTGGTCCCATTGCATGGAGGAGGTCTGAATATCTCTATTTTATCTTTTATATACCTGGCATTGACTGTGAATGTTTATATCAGAGGTATTATAAGGCCTATACTAGCTGAAAATCATGCTAGACGTGTTAGGAAAGTAAGCTTAAAAATCACAATTTTATTATATTCACATATTAAAAAAAATAATAGTTTCTTTACAAGATTGATGGGGCTTGTGTGCAGAACTTAGACAAGTGTTCAGCAGCCATCTCGTGCATAAGTGGTGCAACTGCAAAGTCATATATTTTGGGGCTTTCTTTGGCGTGACTAAGATCTTGTTTTGCACATGTCTAATGCCATTAATATTCATCCTCAGAATTATCTTAAGGTGAGTGCATGTGCCAACTAGTTGTACCACTAAGTTAGCAGTTAAGCTAGCCACTAATTCCACTTACTTAGGTAACTATAATTCCACTTTTTTAAGTAACTAATAATGCTGACTTTGACTTGTCTATGCATGTTATCATGTGCAGCCATCAACTAAGATGGCAAGTCAATAACACTGCCTTGTTGTTCATGTCAATCTTACCTTTTGTGCCATATCCGTTCCCATAATTTGACAAGTATGTTCACACTGTGCCATGCACAAAAATCAAACCCCATAATGCTCAAATATCAATATTAATGCTAGGAATTAGATGCTAAATTAGTGGCTAAGTTAGTGGAAACACGAGTTGGTTAAAATTACACTACAACCTGTAATTGTATTAAGCCAGTTTCTGTTCAAATTTAATTCCCTACTATCCCCTAACTGCTCTCTTTAAAATGTTCAGTACTTGTAGCGGAATTTGAGTTAAGGCATTGGCATTTCTTTTTTATTTGAATGGAGGCAAGCTCTCGGCCCTTGAAAAATCTTTTGTTCAAAAGTCCTTTTTGCAAGGAAAGAGGGAGTTCTCCTTGGGGAATATAGGAGGTCTTGCCTGAGCTCAACACACTCAGCAACTGCTTAAACTGTATCTCTTCATCGAATAAACTCAGTACAGTCTTAAATAAGCATTATTTTAAGATGTCCTCTAAAGATCATTATTTTCTCTATTTTTGGGTTGAGATTGACCTAGTGGGCTCTACGGATCCTTAGATTGGTGGTCTGTAGAGACACACAAACATACCACGGTTGTCGGTGATTTCAGCTTATTAGATTCTAAAGGATAGTTCAGAAAATCCTTTGTTACAGTTTAGGAAGGATTCCCTCTTAGCATGGTGACTTCTTCTTTTTATGGAGAAACAGAGCTGAAGGCGGCATGGATCTGTTTTTGGGGAAAAAGCGATGAAGGAAACTTAAAGGTATTGGGGAACAAGAAACCAGCATGTCAAATTGACATTGATCAAGAAAGTGTCTTATTATAAGGTTCTATATGAACAAATGTTACGGCTTTCACGCCCAGAAATGTTTGAGATAGATCTTTAGAAAGAGGAGTTTAACTCCTTTCAGGAAACCTGAGAAAGAAGCTAGAAGTTCATTTTAAAAAGTGAAACCCTAGAAACTCAGGGTTATGGAAGGTCTGGCCATTGAGCAAGAGATTGCCAGTCAAGATCAAACGGGGAGAAAAGTATCCGCTAATACTCAGCTTGACCATTAAGCTTTACACAGAAGGAAAGACTAGGGCTTCCATTATGGGAAGTTTTTGCTCCAGTGCAAGGATGAGAACAATTGGGGGCAATAATGAAATTGGCAAATAGCAAAGTTAGAAATTTTCAATTTGCCTATGGTAAAGGAGTATACAATGCCAATTTAGGAACAATTAGGTTTGCATGTTGAGGAGGTGGACTTAACTAAAGAAGCTATATGCTGGTACAAGATCTTACACAGAGGGCTTTTTGACTGCTTATCAGCATATCCAGCTGAGACTTGGGCATCTTTACTAGTATTTAGGCTTTGAAGTATGTCAGGAACCTGATGGAAGAAGAAGTAGCACATTATCTAAGTTCCACATTCAGAATTGCTGCAGTGATGAGACTTTCAGCCTATGACAACTAACTGAGATTGAGCTGCCCTGACATCGCGGTTTATGATGAAGTTTGACCAGGTTGACCAAAAATCCTGAGAATCCCACTAGAAACCTGCCAAACATGGGGCTTATCTCAAGGGCATAATAATTTTTGGATGCAATCAAGTCTGGCAGAGGTTCAGCATAAATCATGTATAGAGTACTTAGGCATTGGGTTATGACAGCCTAGAGTTTATAGATGAGAATAACAAACATCTTCAGCAGTCACATGAGAGATGGTTTGATGGCAAAAGTTCTTACATGACCTTGAAATCTAAGGACATCTGCAATTGGCAATCTAATGATGTGTTCCATGCTCCCAGCAAGAAATCACCATTTTGTGCAGGAGAAAGTTCAAGATTGCCAGGTTAATTCTCAACATTGCTCAGCTCACTATCAGCTTACATAACCTGACCAATGCATTCAAGGATCAGATTTGGATTGATGGACCTTCAGTTTAATGGCAAAGGAAGCAGCATTTGTATGATAAGCTATGAATGAGTCAAATATAGTGTGATGTGCCAATTATATATTATGAGCGTATAATGACTTGGTAATGTTGCTAGCACGTCATCTTAGCTGCCATTTCTGAGTGTACAGACATGTTTTGTGCAGTCAAGTAGCCAAGTTAAATGCCTAACTTATTGCTAGATGACTTGGTAATGTTAACATGTCATCTTAGCTATCATTTCTGAGTGTACAGACATGCTTGTGCAGTCAAGTAGCTAAGTTAAATGCCTAACTCATTGCTACATCAAAGGTGGGAATTAGACACTAATTAATGGCTAAGTTTGTCGAAAGTATTGTAGCAAAGATATCTATAAATAATATCACCCAACAAATTGAATCAACCCTTATTCTGCTCTCTCTGTCTGGTCACCCACTCTGCTTAGCTTATCAGCCAAATAGATCCCATGCACATAAAAGCTGTTGCAAACATTCTGTTCATGGCCTCGTGGTACCAAATGCCATTAACCATCATCATCAAGTATTGGACATACATTTTTGACGTAGAGTCGATCTTTTTCCCCTAGTTGATAGGCTTGTAGGCACATCTTCAGCAGCAGTTAGAGAATGAGACTGTTTATCACCTTTAATAAGAATTTGTTATTAAAATGGCGATGTACCACTTTGTGCTTCCCAACCAGCAATGTAGGTTAGATGCAGACTGCGAGGTTGCCCAGTCACTTAAAAGGTCTACTAGTGAGGCAAATATTGAGCGTTGCTTTTGCCTAGACAAGTCTTTGGTAGCGGCACTGTATCTTAGCTGCTGCATTTGAAAATGTTGCAGCATCTTTGACAAGTCAAGAATTGGTTAGAATGTCTGATAGAATGCTTAGAAACAAGTTAATGTTGAATTCTTTTTTCATCTGTGGTTTTACCTCAACAGTGGAAATAAAAAAAATAATTCGATTAAACAGAGCCAAGATTTTGCATCTTAGCTCTTGCTCATGTTTGCTCATGCTCTACACAATAGTTATGTTTTTTTTTTTAATCTCAGCATGTCTTAAAAGTTTGCTGGTGGAGGGATCATAATGCCCTGATCCAGTATTGCCTGAGAAAATAGTCATCTCTTCTGCTTTTAATGTTCATTTTATTTACATGATGTTATAGAAACTGCTTATCACCATGCCTTCTGAGTGATTGGTACCAATTATTGTTTTGGGGTTGTGTGTTTGGGATGGGGAGGGAGGGATGGTGGTTAATATCCCAGAATCTCTGGATGCACCGATGGTGGGGTGACACTGACCTTCATTTGCTATGAAATTGTTGATATGAAAGCTGTTGAAAACTCCTGTTGGTTCTTACAAGGAAAAGCTGATCTGCAAATGTGTTCTTACTAAAAACTCAAAGAATGCTATATTTCAGGCTTTGTGGGTGTCATGTAAGCTATTTGCTAAAGATGCTGCAAAAGAATGGGTGCATTGGAACAAAGGCTACATTCAAAAGGAATTTATCACTTGTCTTTCTGACATTGCAGGTGCAGTCCTCATACAGCTTGCTACTTGCTCCTGTGCAAGTACTCTCATCAAACTCATGAAGGAAAAGTCATACCAGAATTCTTATTTTGTATTTCCTGCATTACGCATGTGCTTGTCACTTGCATTTAGTGGTCTTTTTTTGGGATGCCTGATCTTCAGGGCTAAGTCTGGTAATCTTTCTGGACTACAGGCAAGTATGATGGGGTCATTGTCTGCTTAGGTGCAAAATCTGTCTTACTACCCGAAAGCTTGCTGGAAAGTTGCCTCTTTCATTGTGCCAAGGAATCACTGCACAGTTATGTCTTCCATCTGAAATGGAGTAAAGTTACAAGTTCGATTTCTATCTTTCCATCCCATTTCTTTGTGAAAGAATGTTTTACGATATATGCCTCACTTTGTACCTGGTTTTTCGATTAGGGGAACAGTACAACAGTGGCGCACCTAACATCCTGTCAAATGCATGGCTTGCATTGAGAGGACAACGCACAATAATATTGGGTGCAACAAAAGATTGACATCTGATTGTAGTGTCTCATTATCGAATCCAAATAACCGGGCAGAGATGCATTTGAGGAGCTTATAGGCAAAAGCAGCAACCTTTTATCCCCCATAAAAAGTTGGAGTGAGTGGTTTTTCGGCTGGTATCCGGCCATGCCACCCTCGAATGAGATGGGAACACTTCCATTGACTGGATGTATAGATGAAATCTTGGATCCTTCAATACAGAAGAAAGGGGTCGATTAATTTTGGTTTTTTGGAGGACTTGGTTCCCGCCGTCTTGTTTATCATGCTTGGTTGGGGGAAGCAGGTAGCCAAGGCTGCTATTTTGCAGCATGAAGCTATACTTCCAAAAAGAGTCTCTTGCTTGAAGTATGCAAGACAAGAGCTATGGCTTGTGGACTGATTTGCAAGGAACCTAGCTCTTTAATGCATCTTTGTGTCCTGAGATTGTGGAGCAGTTTAGAATATTTTCGGCAGATTGCATAGCTTGATTTTCAACCTATATGATTATATATCTTTTCACTACGCCGGGAAGAAGATTACCCAATCTTGAGGGAGTGTTCCGCGATGGGGTCCCTTATGTAGTATTTATGTACTCATAAGAAATTTATCGCGCGGCCAAGGCCGCCGCTAACATTTCTCTTCCCTCGACTTACTCATGCAAGGGCAGATTTGTATATCTTTAGAATGATGCAAAAGATTTTCTTGAAATACGTGACTTTAATAATGAAGAATTTGTGTGAGAAGATTCTTTTGTATTGACTTATCTACGTTGAAAAGTGGGCATGAATTTGAGAACTAGGGGACTTAATTCATGTTGTTGCCCCCGTGTTTTTTGCCCATAGGATAGACGAGGGTTGAGAACATGGGTTTTGTTTGAGCGTAGTTTACCCTAAAGAGGTCATTGGTTGAAGATAAGATAAGAGGTGAAAAAGGTGAAAATCGAGCATTCGACTATGCATTGAAACGAAAAAGAAAGAATGTTATGTCTTCTTAAATTGCAAGAGTCCCATTGTTCTAGAAATAAAATGTGCTAAGGACATGTATATGTGATAATTTTGCATCACGTTCTATTTGCTTTTTGATGTGATATTATTGTATCACTTGAAAAGAATGCTCATGTCATGACATGTGGACATGTTGGTCTGCAATAACATCCTTTCATATATTGGATACATTAATGTCGTATAAAACATTGATAAACTTTGAACATTACTTATCATTATCAGTGACTACTTTTCAGATTTCTGAGATACAAAGACCTTCCTTGTTCAAGGATTGATTATATTCCCAAGATACAAAGACCTCCTGTGTTAGAGGATTGAATAATCAACAGTCATCGATCCCTTCATCAAAAAACTTCTATATCTCTATCATCAACTTGTTGAACCTTTTCTTATGCTTAAATATGCTACAACAAACCATAAACCTTAAATTACTCAAAATTGTTGCTGCTCCATACTACTACCATACTACTACTTGCTGCACATTGCTTTGATCGTGCTTTCAATGATGAAACTGAAATTTAACATAATATTATTTTTCATGCTGTCAGCATATTAAAAAGAGATTCAACCCAACAATTTGAGGACATAGGCATATGTGTAACAATTTGACCTGCAAGAAACACAAACATACCGACAGATTACTTTGCAAAAAGAGATTAAACTACAAAATATCTTGAAAGGGGGGATGCAATGTGGCATGTTCACCAGCTAGCAAACATTTGGGCATAACTTGCAAATGCAAGATCCATTGCTCAATCAAGAGTATCCATTGGAAAGCTTTAGGAAGCTCTAAAAAATAAGTCTAGGTACACATCTTTCAAATTCCTAGCGTGATGTGTGTCAAATATTGCAAAATACATTTGCTGTTCTAATTTTACAGCAGAGGACAAACATGCTGGTAACTCCAAAAGAAAGCTCTATTGTCTGCACAACTACTCTAAAACATATAACACATGCATATACAGGGATATACCTTAAAAAGAATGGCAAATAGTTAATTACATCCTTTTTTTAATTCTTACTAAGATGGCCAATGCTCACTATGTGGCATGTCCACCAGCTAGCAGAGATTTGGGCATAACTTGCAAATGCAAAATCTATTTCTCAAGCAAGAGTATCCATTAGAAAGCT
Source organism: Isoetes taiwanensis (assembly GCA_021234155.1). Taxonomy (NCBI): domain Eukaryota; kingdom Viridiplantae; phylum Streptophyta; class Lycopodiopsida; order Isoetales; family Isoetaceae; genus Isoetes; species Isoetes taiwanensis. Next base: position 8,606,040 of record JAJEKV010000051.1, read on the forward strand.
TAATGGAAGCCTAAAAATAAGTCTAGGTACATATCGTTCAAATTCCTATTGTATATATGAGAAATATGGCTAAGTACATTTGCTGTTTTAACTCTACAGCAGAGTACTAAAACTCCAAAAAGAAAGCTCTATCATGATCTAATGTCCTCTCTTCTCATGATGTAACTATCCAACAAGAATTCAGAGGTCTAAGAATGGCAAAAAGAGATATGCATACCTTATATTCATGCTAAAATTACATTTGACCAGTTTGAAAAAGAAGAATTGGAATGCTCAATGTCAAGAAATATAACTGCCATGAGCAGATGTCTCCGTAAAAATAGCCCACAGCTGCGCTCCATAACCTCCAACGGAGATTTCAAATCAAGACCTTTAGTACGAAAACCTCATCCCCATTGCCACAAGCTGCTCACCAAGCAGTGAAGTTACATAATCAACCAAACACACCAAAGATAGGCAAACTACATTGTAACAATAGAAAATGAAAAGATTCAATGCCATGCCTTTGTATGCTTTACATTCCTCTTTCAAGCTAGATCGGAAGGCACATATTAGTTATCGCCTTAAGATAAATGCATGTTATTGAAGGGTTCGTCAATCATGTCTGCAGGTAGAAAAATATGCCAGCTTCCATGCAATATAATGGAAGATCATAAAGTTGCAAAAGTGTAACTTTGCATGACTTTTATAGGAAAAACACCAGACTTGCACTTTAGGTTCTTCCATAATTGTGGGCTATTTGAGTAATCCCAGTAATCACAATAACTTAAACCCCAGGCAAGCCTGTACCAAGTGCAACTCATGCACCATTGATAGCCACAGTACTACATGTAGACCCACAGCATCGGCACCATATGTGCATTTAAAGCATTCAGCAAATCACCAGCATTCCGGTCCATGCTATATTGCAGAGCCTCCTCCACACAGCATGATGCTTTATTTACCTTTAAAATCATGTAAGGCAATTTAAAGTCTCCATTATCCTCCATTTAAATCTTGTGTAATCACAAAGGCGCAAATATATATATTCTAAGCTATGAGCATCTAAAGAACCTATCTGCACAACTGCCCCACACAGCACAAACAGACCCCAAGACATAAACGCCAGACTAGCATTACTCTAAGCCACCATAAAACTGTCTAACATGCCTATCTGTTCAAAGCGTTATTTCGTCTTCCCTGACATAAAATCAATGAAGATAACCTCCATAGCAAAGTTTTGCCACCGTGTGAATCGGTTGGCTAAATGGTCGGTATCACAGATATTATAAAATGGCAAAACTAAAAATCTTGTTTTGAGGCCCTATCCAACCGGAATGGATGAGAAGCGAGCTCCATGGTTGCCATGGCTGCTGCAAGGTATGCTCGCAAAAACTGAGAGGCAAAACTACAAGGTATTGCTCCTAACAGAGCTGCGTCCTATTCAATCCAAAGCAGGGACAAAGATGCAATCCCTGATGCACTTCGCTGAAGCTGAATGAATTTATAGCCATCGCTTCCTTCAGATTAAGGACTTCATCGGAACAGAGACGCCGTGTCGCTGAAGCAAATGAGACGCCGTGTCGCTGAAGGAAATGGTAGACACCAGAATGGGACGGCCGGGATTGGTGCCCCGGTGACACGAATATTCCAAGATGCTATTGTATAATAATTATACATGTTTAGATAGTTTCCAACTAGGACTCTGAGCAAACATTTTCATAGAATTAAAAAACTTGACTCGAATAATTACTCGTCGATTGCAATGGAAAACTGCAATGTTTTCAATTGCTTTCCACACATCTAAATTAACAGGTTCTTGTCACGTAAAAATTTGGGGTGAAGCATTTTCGCCCCATACGCTTATCCCCTCGTGCCACATGGCACACATTCTTTCCAAGAATCAATGATTCTTCAAGTCCATTTTTCAAGGATCACCGCTTCTAAAAAAAAAAATTTTGGCATGTTTTTCACTAATTATGTGTTTTTTCAGTTGATTTTCAATCTCAAACAGAGTTGAAAACCAACCGAAAATTAGAGATTGCTTATCATGTGTGTATATTGCATTTCCCTCGCCCGCAGTACAAAACCGCCTTGTTTACTTCCAAAATCCTATATGTCTATCTCCTCAATAGTTGAACTCAAAGAAGTTGCAGAGATAGCCGGATCACATAGAACCAAACAAAGACAAAGTCCTAACCTCCGCAGACAAAGACCTTCACTCTGTTATAACGCGAAAAGTTTTTCCTTAAGAACACCGCCTCGGCGGTTAACGCCGACTAGCTTCCACCCCGCACCTTCGATCCCTTGGATCCTCGATGCCCCGTGTTAACACCCCGACTAGCTTCCACCCTACATCTTTTGATCCCTGGGATCCTCGCTAATTTTATCGCTTATCGCTATGTGAATTTTCCCCTACGTAAGCCCTGATTCTTCAGAGAATCCTCCGAAGTTAAGCACCCACCGGATGCTTCACTGATTGATCTTGGCAAGAGTAACCGGCCTTTGAGATCGTAAACACGGGGCCCCGTGCTTATGGGTCCAGTTGATGATCCTTCCTCGGCAAAGACCGCATCAGCCTTTGAACCACACTATCAACTTCTAACTGGCCCCGCTGCACTGGCTCCTCAATCTCTCAAGACCTAGTTTCTATCTCAGTTACGTATTGCTGTCTACTTTCTCTAGCCATTTTTTCACCAAACAGGTGTGGTGGGGCGGAGTTAAATTCATGGAGGATCATTAAGTGAGAGGAGGTTCGCGGTAGGAATAAATATCTGGAAAGGCGATCACGAGAATAGGCGACGTTCCTTTACTTTGTCATACTCTTGTGAAGCACTAGGCATATAGGCGGTGCTAAGCGGGATGCAATGTAGCTAAGCGTTAGACAAGGCTTTAACGGTATTATTAACTTCGATAACATTGAAGGCGTTAGACCCGTGATCGGTGTTAGGAGGATCAACTTCGCTCGGTACCACTTGATATATTTAAGGGTTCTTAGAGATATTGTCCATAGATCAACAATTGAATGACGAAGCCGAAGAGATAATACTTTGAGTTCTACTTCTCCAGAAGCGGTGTGTACACATGGTTTCCACAACCCGGGAATGGAGCATCCAGTTACCACCGCAGCCCAGAATCGAGGAGATTGAACCCCAAGGGCTTTAAGGCGGGGAGGAATTGATCAAGGCTTATTCCTTTTATACGAGATCAATGGATTACAACAACACGGATGGATGGGTTGATCACAACTACCAATGGTCAAAATTAGAACCAATCTCGGACTCCCGCCGAGATAAAGTTGCGGTTAAAGGCTCCGCTAGCGGGATCTCAATCTCTGTCAGGCAGCGGCATATAGGAGCGGACATTAGCGGATAGAAGCACAACCTAAGAGGTCGGAGCGAATCAGCTCTGCTCAGGTAGTCTGCCGAATGCCAGCCCGGCTGCTTCGGGCCAATTCGCTTTGGTCGGAGGCTTCTTTGGTCTTGGGAGCTGGCAGTTCTCTGTTTTCCACGATTGCAAGGCGGCTCCCATGCACGTAACAAGTGAATTACGCCTTCTATATCGGTCCGGATAAAGCACTGCGCTAACTATTTCGTCTCACCAATCTTGTCCCTTTTTTCCCCATAGCGGTTGCATGAATCTTCCCTTAAAAATATCATCCCTTTTTCTAAAGATAGTTGCAATAATTGTTGACCATCAAATGTTTCCATGTATCCCTCCTTTAATACAAAATATCTTCCATTCTTGAAGGATTGTTTGTAATAGCGTGCCCCTTGCCTAGTTTTGTAAACCATTGAAAGTCATATGCCCCATTGCCTTAATCCCTTATTATTGGACCACTCCCCTAGCATGCTCCCTAGCATGCTCCATATCCACTCCCTAAAGATGGACATCAATTGTCAATAATGGAGCAAAGTCACCTTGTGGAACTGTCAAAACCATGTCGTCAATCGGAGGCGATTTTTTACCCTTTTAGTATGTATACTAGGGGTCATAGGGGTTTGGGGATGTTCTTCTAGTTGTAAAACCATACGAAAAGGGTCAAATTTGCCTATCGATCACATTATACTAGAGGTTTTTGCTACCCTATGCATGCGGTGGCATATCCCTTATAAAGAAGGTGGATCCGGGGTAATGGAGTGGATTATGGTGTTTAAGGTTGAGTATGGCGTTCCATGTATTTATCACGAGATCATTATACATACTATAACCGTCACCGGGGACATAAAGTAGACACTTATGGGTCGATAGGGGCTAACCTAAAGGGTTTTATTAGCTATGCTAAAATATTAGTAAGTAAATAGTCTAATTATGCTAATTAGGTTATTAATTAGTTAAAGTCAACCAATAGGGCGGTTCCACGGCCCCAAATCGATTAGCCAAGAAGAACTTGCCAAGTTTGGAGGGCAAATTGGGACCCTACCCCCAATTACACCTTAAATCAATTTGGGGAGGAGTTGAGGAAAGGAGGAGCTACTAGGCTGCTGTAACCAGCCTTTCGTGATGATGGCTCTAGCCAAAGAGGCAGGTCGATCCCTAGATAATTTGTGCTTCAGTTTAACACTTCTACGATTAGATGGAATGGTTAATTTCTCTTTATGTGTGACAATGATGATGATATATACTTTGATTATGATTGTGTTCTCTCTTTACTGTTTCTCACATTAATGCGGGTTAAGGGGAGAGTAGAGACACAAAGCTCCTAGAAGTAGAGATGTCTCTAGCTAGAACCCTTAAGACCCGATAAATGCAGCCAGCATATAAGAATCCACCTGGCTGGGGATGCTATGATGTGATTTAGCACTAGATAACGGGTATAATGGTGAATCGGGGGTGGGGTCTTGCCTAGCTTGGCTATAATACTCCTATAGTGTGCTAGACTTATAGTTGGTTCTTGAAGGGGGCGGGTATGGGTCGACACTTCTGGAGTCTGGTGGCGTGCCTATATGGACCTCACGGACTCGAACAAAGGGGTGCACCTAGAGTACACGTATTGATCAAGTGAGTGCGTTTAGGGTTTTCTATCGCCTTAGTCGGCGTATATGGTCGAGGAGCCCATATGTCTATACTATTCATTTTCCGGTTTTCAGCGTGAAGGGAGAAAGGGGGAAGGAGATTTTCGTAGATGATCGATTTGGGGTCCATCACGAAGGAAGGAGCATTGTATCCTTATATTTCCGCCGTTTTACCTTTCTAGCAGATTCATCTCCGCCTTGTCCATTCCGGCTATTCAGTGTTGCACATTTCATTCTTTGTTTTGATTTTTTATTCTTGATTCGAATCTAGGGCTCTAAATTTCTAAAGTTTAAGCTCATTTTATCTTTGGCTTTTGAGCCATGCATGTGATTTTATGGAGTCTGCGGTTGGGCCTTCTCATCTTATATCTTTGGGTATTAAACTTTTATTGGCTTGGCGTAAAATATGGATCGCTTTTATTGTCTATTAAATGATTCCTCATCTCACCACTATGTCTGCATCGATGGCAAATAAATCCACTGTACAATAGGCTGAACATTTAGCTATCTTTCTTTTTATTTCTAGTTTGGGGCCCGAGATGGATTTAAATGTTAATGATCAAGTTGATTGAGCCTATGTCATGAATTTAAAAACTTCTAAATGTCTTGCCGTTTATCTTTCTCTAATTTGTGGCAAATGATGATTCAAGTCTTCTTTAACTGACTTGCATTTTCCAGGAATTTATTGCAGTGGAATCAGTCAGTTTAACGATTTTTCCCATATTGATCCTTTCACAGGTAGCTCTCTAACTATAGTCTGCTACACTGCTCTTAATCTACTAGATTAGTAAATAAATTTCAGTGTAATTTTTGTTAAGTCCACGGTTTATTTTCCATTTCCTTCGAATTAGTAGCTTGGGACCATACTTTATCATATCAAAATATAGTTTTTGGCATTCACCAACTTGATTTAATTACTCTGTTTTCTAGCATCTTGTCTTTCCATTTATCAATTTTACTACTTCGTTTTCTATTTTGTGATTTACAAATATTCTATGACATGAATGGCTAATCTTTGTTCTTTGCATTTGGTAGGTTCTTAAAGCGCATGATTCGGTGCAATTTAGGTAGCACATACAAGCTTCACATAAAGGATGATACACGCCCAGGATCTTTGTAAGGCATATAAAGAAGAAATTTTCATCTTCATATTGCAAGCGGTGCATTTGCCAAGGATGAACCAGCTGGTATGGTTTTCAACCCTTGACATTATTATCCTTTTCCCTATAATAGGCATCTTTGATTTGCAAAATGTCGTTCTTTAAATCTTTTGAGTGTCCAAACTTATTCAAGTATGAAGAACTTGAGTAAAATTTTGTAACTAGCGGTGGCGTCTGATTTACTCGTCACTCTAATCAGAGGACTAGGTTAAGTTCTTTGCTCTAGGTTTGAGGTTTAAAGAATAACATCACGACTTTTGGATTGAGTCGATCATGCGCTGTCGGTACGTATAAAGATGTATCTAATAATCTACCAAGCTCAAATGTTTTGAACTTTTACTACCCTTTTTTAAACTCAAAGGAGCCTAAGATGTGCATATTTCATTGCTATATTGTTTTCGAGGCTTTGTATTTATGAGCAGAATTGGAACCACTAATACTTGGCGGGTTGTAGATGCAGTATAAAATGTAGCCAACATTGAATTGGAGGTTGGTAATCAGGTTATCTACCCAAGCAACTTTTCTGGAAATGCATTATGGCCAGAATAAGCTGGAATTTGATGAAACATGCTAAAATAGTTAAAGGTAACCTTGAGCTTGAATGTTTTCCTCTTATGCTTTCACTTCAGCATTTCTCATTCTTGCAACTGTCTATTGCAGACAATGGCGTTGTATGCCAATGGAGCTTGATTATGCTCTGAACTATGCAAACTGAAGCATACATATCAGCAGGTTTTTAGTTAACTATTTGGAGGTTTATGGATCTCCTTTATTATGATAAAGATGTTTACTTCTAATATATTTACTGGATAATCTTTGGGATGTGCAAGCCATTTCTAAAAATATGTATAGGCTATTAAAATTTGTATAGGCTATTAGATAGGCAAATTCGTGTCCCTATCCTTTTGCTCTCTGCCCTTCTATATGAATTGATATTAGAAAGTTCAAAATTTGTTTCTTAGTTTGTTGTATGAATCGTGATTTATAATGGAAAAGGAAACAATATAGTTTGATGAAGAAACTCATATTGATTGGCTGACCACTTAAGTTTGCAAAATGATAATGCTTTCCAAGTTGAATATGGCTTAAGTGCATTAATATCAATTACATCGCCCAAAATAGTCGTTGATTTATCCTAATATCATGATCTTGATGATGAAAGAACCATTACAAGTTATCTTCTAGTTGGAGACTTTTTATCATTGTGGAACAACAATAGTTTATAGAAAACGATATAATTAACTTCATTAGAAAACCATTCCAACAAGGATAGTGGTTTAATGCATATGTTACTTATTTGAACCACATAGTTAAAGTATATCAATAAGATATACTAATTAAATAAATCAAATAACCATTATAAAGAACTACGGTGAGTGAGCGTAGTAAATAACTACTCCCGTTGCCTAGACCCCATGATCAAGGTCAATGTGTCATGTTTACCCTGGAACGTGACCAAGCTCATTGTGACCAAGGTCCATGGGGGTCCATGCAAGCATGTGTGGCCTCTAAATGGAACCCTAGACCTATGTCCTCACAAAAGGTACAAAGTCGGAAAGGGATTATATAATTTGGCACAACCAATTGTAAATCTATGGATAGGGGCTATAATGTATGTTAGTTCAAAAACCCGTATGGTATGGGTTTTTCTACTCCAAAAAGCCGTTATCTGAGGGGTTTTTACGTGACCCCTCGAACGCACATGCCATCTGTCCATATATAGAGGTGCACCCCCTCCCAGGGACTCGAATAGGTCGCGGTAAGAGTGACCTTTAGATTTAAAGGAGTAAATTCGAATGCGGATCACGGGGGTCAGCGATGTGGCACGTGTTCTCTAGCACACCCAAAGATCCGTCATGCCGGGGAAGGGGCGCCTCTCGACTGCCTCATCAAAGCGGGGAGATATAACCCGAGTAGTCTCATAGGGTGATTCCATGGGATTGTGTCTCTGGAAGGTTGCAATCACACCATAGCATGGTTTAGCCTATCTGCAAAGTGTGCACAGGAGGGACGGATGGAGTGGACTATCCTAGCCATTGTTCTATGCCAGCCAACACCATGTTATACCTCTATCTACTGATATCTTGAGGCCCTAACCGTCAGTCGACTCCATGGAGTCTGAACCCAGGGTAGAGCCTTATTTGTAGTATATTGCCTATGTTATCTTGTGCTTGTATTGCTATTTAGTTGATGATGATGGATGGGCCACCCCTCATGGTGGTATATTATTTGAGCATGATTACTGTGTGCTAACATGTATATACACTTCCATCGTATAGGATTCCCATCGAGGATGTGTGACGAATGACACCTCCTTGTTCCTCGCCCGGACACTTGGCCATCCAAAGTTGTCCGAGTTAGATGGAGGGCCCTTCCATGGTGATGTAGTCGCCACGGAAGGGGAATTCCTGTATTTATATGATGGGAGCATCGTATGCATTCAGGGAGCGTCACATGAAGAGTGAGTAGTAGGTGTATAGATTTGCATTGTGGACAAAATTATTTACCTTAGCCGTCAAATCTTAGCAACTTAAAGCAATAGAGCTCCTGCTCACCTGACTTGTATCCTATTGTTATGCAGATGCCACGCACTTCCCAGCCCACATAATAAGCCAGCTCTATTGCTAGCGGACACAAATCCATTGCCTCCTTGAATCCATGCACATCCTATTTTGGCTTCGGAGATCTTGGCATCTATGACTCACTGTCACTATCTGCCCATGTAATCCTGTAGCCAACCATATGCACTATAAAAAAACATTTCAAAGAATTATCTACTATGCAATGCGTTCAACTGTATAATGTAAAACAAAATCACAATACATTGTGGCATTGTACCTTATTTTTCAAAACCATTTGTCAAGGTCTTTGACCTATCTAAGAAGTAGGAGAGCAAATGTAGAAGCCATTTGCCGAGGTCATTGACCCATCTAAGACAAAGAAAGAATACAGGTGGAATAACTGTAGCCTATTCTGCAGGCGAACCAATACAAAAGTTACTTCCTGAACAAAGAAAAAAGTGCTTAACAATTTAAATAAGATATAGGTTATGCAAGGATCACATTTAACAAAGTTGCATATTAAACGGGAGCAAATCATCGAAACGAGAGCGAAAGGAATATTCCTCAAATATTCCTTTTTTTTTTTTTTTACAAAAGGGGGTAAAACGAGGTTAAAAAAAAAGATGCATGAAATTCTATTTTGACCCCCCCAAAAATGCTAATTTTTTTGTGCAACGGAAGAATTGACTTTTTTAAAGTGTTATTTTTCTTAGCAAATAGAATGTTCTTGAAGTATATTTTCACGAGAGAAACCCTAATTTGGAGGATAAAATATTTAACAAAAATTGAAGTTAGTCGTTGAAGCTGTAGTATTCTCAAAATTTGAAGATAGAATCTTCATATTCACATGCAAAATTCTGATCTTTTTCTAAGACTTCGGTTATGTGCAAAAGTGTGAGGAGTGATGAAGGAGGGATCGGGGGCGTCATCATGTTCATTTATGCCATCCTCATCACCTTCACTTCTTTCCAGCATCACTAGAGGAAGTGCTTGAGTTATCTTCCTCATCACTATCAACAGAGATGGTGTAGCATTGCCACCACCTTCTTCATCCTCTTCTTCATAATTACAAGCTTTTTTAAGCAAATTGATAGTCCTCTGGCGTGAAGCGATTGTCGATTTCAATTTAAAATCATAGCACAATATAGTCCGTCATTAAGGATCAGCTCATCCCTACAACCCACCTTCTTGGACTTTCTCCCTTTTCCTTGGCTTCTCATTTCTACTCATATCTACCTTCAAAAGCATTTTTAAGCGTGTTGCAAGCCAATGAATCTTGAGTTTAGTGACTAAGCCTTCCTCCTTGGTTGTGTCAAGCACTTTTTACTCAAAAGATGGAGCCTTTGTCATCCTCCTCAGTTGGAAGAGCAATTAGCATACCCTTGGTAATTTACGTGATATTACCTTGAGGCTCATTCTAGCGTCTTGGTTTAGAGGTACATGACTTCGATCCTCGTCTTCTTCTTCTCTGCGGGTGCTAATGTAGCATTGCTTGGACACCTTGGTCTTTGGGGTTGATGGAAGGTGTTAAGCCATCCAAATGGTTCTTGCAAGCGTCTTAGAGCTATATTTTTCACAACAATTTTTACGTTAGAAAGAAATTACTCCACCACATCAGATCTTCTTCTAAGAAGTACTTAAAACTGAGGAAATTCCATTTTCAATGGCTTTTAAGGATGACTTCTGGGGTACTTTTCTTACCTTGGACTCCTTAGGATTTTTGAGAGGAAGTTGTTACTTGCGTTCTATGAAGGAAGTGTCACGGAATATATTTAAGGAAGCGTAATCCCTCTGGTGGACTCAGGTCCTTAGTTGTGGTATACTTCTTCCCTGTGTAGAAACTCGGCCATCCTTCAAGTAGAACTTGATGTGATGTTGAAAGGTGAGATCATTCAACTTGTTCCGCGGCTTGTTCTCTGTGAGCGTTGAGAAAAACAAACTCTCTGAAATCAGCAGTCTCTTTAAGAAGATCGATCACTTGGGTGGGAGTGTAAGAATCTTCAATAATTCAAACTAGTGTAGGAAGAGAAAGCCTTCTTCCTTCTAAAAAAAAAAAATCTGCTGAACATTTGGTCAATTTGATCATGAGTGTGGCCTACAAGTAAGAAACCGAGCTTCACTTTTCTAAAGATCCCTAGCTCCACTAACATAGCACGGTATGCAAAGAGTGTTTGATTCTTGTTCTCCCTTGTAGTGTTGTCAAGTTGCGGGTAAAAAGCAGGTGGTAATTGCTCTTGCTTTCCTGCGGGGACCTTGTTAAAATTGTAATTGTGAGGTTCGGGGTCACCATGCAAGTTTGGATATGTCAAAATACTTTGCACTTTAGACTTCCTTTGAAGACCATAGCTCCTACAAGGTGGACCTTAACAAAACATTCCTCTGGCACATCTTTAGGAATGTTCAAGAAATGTGGTAGAGTAGTTTTTTTTGGTCCATTCCATCAATCTATGAGACATATATTGCGTGGGCGTTCAAGAGCTTTTTTTTTTTACTGTTTTGGCAAGCTTTCTTCTCTCTGCTTTGCTTGTTGTTCCGCGATGTCGGCAAGGTTACGTTGCACAATATCGTAGAAGAAATAAGGTCAAAGCATTTTCTTTAAAACAAGTGAGAGATTGGAGAACATGAGCTTACTTCTTTCGACCTCTGTCTTTGCGGTTTCTCTTTGACTTTTTAATTACGCACCTTGAGCAAGCGGACATTCTATGTCTCACGGGAATTTTCACTAAACCGAATTCACTTTTCCCGCGGTCACGGTGAAGTGTGAGTAAGAGATGTCTTTGAAGGCTGAGTGCAAGTGTCTTTGTACTCATTAAAAACATCTTTTTGGTGATGTTATCGGTTAAATGATACATGTTCTTTGTTAGGCAGCTTCTCACATGTTTCTCTAAAATATTTCTCCATCCATGACCACGGCCCGCAAGGGCATGCATGGTTACAACTCTTCTTGGTCCACAATGAACATCAATTCTTGGATTTTTGTCTAGTTTTTGTGTATTCTAGACATTACGGTGGACCCTAAGCGGTGGACAACCATAAAGCATTTACGGCAAACTTATTGGCCGGTTAATGTAGTGCAAGAAGGTGTTGCGGTCTGCGGTCTTACATGATAGGCCATGTAGGCATTACAGGTCAGCCAATGTCATTGAGCGTAGTTGTCTCTAATTGCTTTCGTAATTTAGACATGTTAAATTTGTTGATGCAACCCAATGGCGACATTTACTTCTTAAAAGTCTTCTCATTTTATGCTTTCGTCCATAAGGTTTCTTCTTCTTCTGAGAGGAGCATGCTCTCAAACCATAATCCACCTTGAATTTCTTGGTGGGTGGCTAGAAAGAATGTGTAATCTCGTT